>JBANAY010000004.1:7373258-8064499 GCA_037952775.1 Clonostachys chloroleuca
ATGAAATATGCCAGCGCTGAGGAATAAAACATCGATCTTTTCCTCCTGTGCCTTGATCTTATCGCATAGGCTGTCCACATTACCTAGCTGCGAGGCGTCGGATTGAATGAAACACACATCGCAGGATGGATTCAACGAGGCGAATTCTGTTTTGATACGATCGGCTTGATCTTGGCTTCTGCCTATTAGGTAGATCCGCCGACCGGTAGAATATCGAACAAGTTCCCGAGCAGTGCTTTCACCAATGCCACTGGTGCCACCGACTATTGGAATCAAGGCGGCGCGACGTTAATGACTTTTGCTATGAATATCGGCAACGCCATATGAAACACGCGTTTGTAAGTCAGACTTACCGAAGACGGCGACAAGCTGGTGCTTGGAGCGTGAGGCTTGCGCCAAATCATTGCGAATCTGTTCGATGGCGACCATAGTATCTTCTTCTGAGGCTAGAAATCTTCAACATATGATATAAGACTATCCTTGTATCGAAGATGTGCTCTAAGAATCATGGTAAGTGTTGTTGCTAGTTCTAAGGAAAGAGGGAGGGCATATAAGGGATGAAGTGTGGCCTGTCAGTTCGGCACTAGAGTCCGACAAGGGGATAAGCAAGCTGCAGGTTTCCATGCCAGAAGAGGAAACCATGCCCCAGCGACATCTGTATTTGAATTCCACCACCGCTTAGTTCCCGAGTGCAATGATTTCGATTATGGGGGCAGGAATGGAGTGACTGCTGGGGCGTGTTGTGGCGGGGCAGAGTTTCTAGAGAGGTTCGCACCGCCGGCCACATAGTAGAAAGAGAGAATGCCTATGTGGCTACCGCACTAAATTTATCACTAATTCAGCTGCAAATGAGGATCTTCAGCCGGCCGTTCTACATGTGATTATTTTTCCCTCATCTAACGTCATCCTTCTTGTGTCCTCTAGCTTGACAGATCACATCACGGTGGCTCGGTAATGTAGCTGTTGCTGTTCCTCCCTGGCCGCGCTAGTTGCTTACGCCCCTGTCAGGTAAACAACCTGTCCCTTATAGGGGCTCTGGGAGGGTCAAGTAGGGTTACACCATCGTATCCTGCTGCCACGCTTGCTTACGCCCTGGTTAACATTGGAGGCCCTCATTAGCATCCGAGCAATCAAGGTTAGGAGAGCTCAGGCAAGCATTCATAAAGTAGTGAATGTGTCGTTCGGCATTCGTTTTCGTCTATTTTACTCCCTCTGACTGCTAACTCTGTTTTCCTCTCCACTGGCCTCTAACATCCAACGGACAGGTCATTTGCCATGCATCTTATCCTTACAGGCGCTACCGGCCTGGTGGGCTCCAGTGTCCTGGATGCCATGCTCAAGTCAAGCAAAGTCACCAAAATATCCATCTTGAGTCGAAGACCTGTGCCTATGGCAGGGGAAGACTCAAGAGTCAACACCATTATTCATACCGACTTCAATACATACGCACCAGAAGTTCTTAACAAGCTGCAGGGCGCCAATGGGGTGATCTGGGCTTTAGGTATTAGCCAGCTCAAGGTCACAAAAGAGTCTGTTGATCATACTTATCGACAACATCACCTAGACTAATCATTCATGCAGAGATTACATCACGATTACTAAAGATTTCCCCCTCGCCGCGGCAAAAGCCTTTTCTACCCTTTCTCCAGAGCAAGAGCCTTTCCGTTTCATCTACGTCTCTGGCGGTGGTGCAACCATAGAGCCGAATTCTTTTACTCCGTTCTACGGTCGCGTCAAAGGCGAAACTGAGGTCGCGTTATCTAAGCTTCGCACGTCACGTTTCCACATCGAATCTGTTCGCCCTGCTGGGGTAGACGCCTCAAACCATGCTGCGATCAAGCCGTACATTCCGGATCCCGGATTGGTCTACAACGCGATGGGTATTGTCCTAGGGCCCCTCATGCGTACAGTGTTACGGCCGCTTCATAGTCCTACGGAGCAGCTGGGGCAGTTTTTAGTTGGAATGGCGATGGGAAAGTATGATAAGCAGTTGGAGGTGGGAGGGAACGGCATTACAAATCTGGGCGGTTCAAGGATTCTAGATAACTGGGCATTCAGGAGGCTATATGGCTAACTGTCGGTGTCTTTACTGAACAGCTTATGATATCTTAACCACGATCAACGGACTTTACAGAATTACCTGCTGCCTTAGCTTGAGAGCACTGGGCTCTAAAATTAAACATTAAAAAAAAGGTAGAAAAAATAAAACTGTAAATAAATAGCAATAAATAAGAATTATTGGAAGAACTTATTTTCTTTAAATCACTGTCCGGGCCTATTGACTGCGCTTGAGAACTCCAAGTAGGCTGATTCATGTGAGATATGGTGTTGTTATTTGGTCCATCTATCTTAGTAATCGCTCTCAATTCCACGATGCCTCAATCAAATACTCTTATTTACCCCAACTCCGATGAAAGAACCGGTCGGCGCGTGGCATTGGGCTAGGATGCCACCTGGCTGATTGCGGAGGCGAGGCGAAGAATGACTGCGATGACAAGCCAACATGGATTGCTGGTCGGGGGATGTGGAGATGCCTGTTCATGATCATTATGTCCGATGCTACGCTTGTCCCATTTTCACCTAGAGCTCGGACCTTGTGGTAGTGAAAAAGACGCAACGTATGCTGGGCACGCTATAGTGAGAATATGTCCGGTCTGTGGAGGCTCCTCATGTCCGGGCGTGTTTGATGAGGTTTTTCACACGTTCTGGAACGACTTCATGCGGCATGACGAGTGAATCCACCTCATCCCCATGGGGCATTAGCTCCAGGTTTGATGCAACCGAGGATATTGGCCTGAATCGTTCCTAGCAAACATAAATATCTGTTATCAGGTCACACCTTGGCATGACCTCCTCCATCTCATCTTCAAACATCAGAGGAACATCGAGTCCTCAGTACGTGGTTCGCACTTCAAACCACCGCTTCGAAAGCTCTCATCATGGCGGACCCCAAAGAGAGCTCCTGCACCGTTGCGGACGGCAAAGACAAACTCTCCGCATCAGACAAAGCTGTACACCTGGAGGACCAAACAGCCGAAGTCAGCTATGACTCCAACGGATTCGGTGGCATTATTCGATCGCCATACGTGTTTGGTGCCGCTCTCTTGGCATCTTTCGGAGGCTTCTCCTTCGGCTACGACCAGGGCGTGATATCGCTTATTCTCACCATGCCGCAATTCCAGGAGTCCTTCCCGGAGGTGGCCCCGGGCCACCCTAGCTATGGCTTCAACACCGGCTTCATGACTGGTATGCTGGAGCTTGGTGCCTTTCTCGGCTGCTTGACGTTCCCTCTTCTTGCCGACACCTACTCGAGAAAGTACGGTCTGGCCGTAGCCACAGCATTCTTCTGCGTCGGTGCCATCATACAGACTGCCTCGCAAAACTATGGCGCTTTGGTTGCTGGTCGTACAATTGGTGGTGTCGGCGTGGGTACTCTCGCAATGGGAGCCCCTTTGTACATCACTGAGATTGCACCTCCGAACTTGAGAGGATCGCTTCTTGTCCTAGAGGCCATCTCCATTGTTATCGGGGCCATTATCGCCTACTGGATTACGTATGGTACTCGCAGTATGGCAGGCGACTGGGCTTTCCGCTTGCCTTTTCTCCTACAGATGGCTCCGGCGCTGGCGGTTGGCATTGGCATCCAGTTCTTCCCATTCTCTCCACGATGGCTTGCCATGCGCCACCGCGATGATGATAGTCTGAAATCGCTTGAGAAACTCCGCAATCTTCCTGGCACGGATAGCCGCGTCCAGCAGGAGTGGCAGGCTATTCGAAGTGAGGTTGCGTTCCAGGAGCAAGCCATTGCACGGCAGCACGGAACCGACTCGAATGCCTTCATCCTTGACCTCAAGCAGTGGGGAGACCTCTTCAAGAGAAAGACTTTGCGCCGTACCGCTGTTGGTCTGGCTATCCCGTTCTTTCAGCAATTTTCTGGTAAGTGTAATTGCCTGCTTACATCTCTATAGCGGTACTAATCAAAGTACAGGTATCAACGCTTTCGTGTACTACGCCCCCATCTTTTTCTCCGCTCTTGGCCAAGACTATGAAATGTCCCTCATTCTTAGCGGCATGATCAATATTTGCCAGTTTGTGGCTGGGATCCCGACGTTCCTGTTCCTCGACAAGGTCGGACGCCGCAAGATGTCAATCTTCGGTGGCATCGCAATGGGAATCCCACACATGATCATGGCCGGAGTCGTAAGCAAGTACAACAACAAATGGGCCGAGAACCCCGGTATGGGATGGTTCGGCGTGGCTCTCATCTGTAAGTTTGCGCTTTCTTACACTTACAATTGATCATCGCTAATTGTCCAGACATCTACGTCCTCGCTTATGCCGCCTCCTATGGACCCCTGGGATGGACCTTACCCGCTGAAGTTTTCCCAAGCTCCAAGCGTGCAAAGGGTGTCGGTGCCTCGGTGGCCATGGGCTGGCTTGCCAACTTCATCATTGGCGTGATTGTGCCTGAGATGCAGCTCAAGCTTGGTTGGGGAACATACCTATTCTTTGGCTTCTTCTGTTTTGCTGCCGCGGTGTTCTCTTTCTTCTTCGTCCCCGAGACATCAGGGAAGAGCCTGGAGCAGATCGCGGCTGTATTTGGTGATGAGGTAGAGTATTAAATGTCTAGCGGCAGATCGATACTCTTCGTCAATCCATCATCCTTATGCGACTTTATCAAGTGGAGTAGTCCAGAGATTCCTGCATAGCATGTATTTTCTCAAAGCATGAAGAAAGGAGTGTTGAGTCTTCGCCAACGAGGACAGCACAGGAGATAGGAAAGCTTCATGTATTCTAACTAGCTAAATTCCGATTAATCTACAATTGGGACTGAAATGCACACATTTCTATTAACTTAAAGTGAAATGTATTTTCGATTTTTCATCATCCCGTGATCACGTGAACTTCACGCTCCGACAACAAATTGTCAGAGTAGGCGCATAAGAGAAGAAAACAAAATGTACCTAAGATAGCATCGCTTCAAAAATCAAGGCTCGGAGGATTTCATGTTATAGCGCGAGCATTAATATACTCCAAGTCACAAGCGACTAAGGGCTTTATTGTAGAGAAAAATTGGAGAAATAATCAACGATCTTGTCCAAGCTACATATGACAACAATAGCTCCTAGTGACAGGCGTGTCTACTTCTTCTACCAGGCTTCATAGCCAGACAGCATGCTTGATACCTCTTTCTAACCCTTCATCCAAGCCAGCCACCAGATTCCAAATGTCTCCCCTTTCTCCATTTATACCATACACTTCGATGCCACCACCTTCTTGCCCGAGCACCACGACATACTTGCCGTCGTCGCTAACCCTCATACCACGAATAGTATCGACCTTGGTTCTGACATGTTTCATTTTTTCCAATTTCCTGCCATCAGCTGAGAGCAGCAAGATGGCGATGGAATCCCCGCCAGGGACCTCGGGGACAGTCTTGAGGTCAGGCTGACGTTCCCTTATGTGTCTCTCCCACCTGTTGCTTGCGTACAAGATGTTCGGAATCTTGGGATGCGCACACAATTCCGAAGAGTCCATCATGAAATGATGGTCAAGATGAACATTGGGAGGGATGATGTTATGTACAAAACCGTCAATTGGCTGAGTGTTCTCTTCGGGGGACGTGGATAGATCGAAGGCTACGACCGTATGCGACAACTCTCCGATCACGTACATGATTTTCTCTGTGTTGTTGATCCGTCAGTCTTTGGGGTACCAAAGTCGAATAATCGGATGCACATACCTTCAAGGCCGAAGACGGCATGTCGAGCACCGGTTCCTGGAGGGCACTGAAGCCAGCCACAGAGGTCAAGTTTCACCTGATCCCGCTTGAGAATCCACACACGATCTGCACCTAGATCAGGGGCATAGAGGAAGCCTCTCTTATCCTCGAGTACTTGGTGCACGTGGCATTGTCGCTGTCGTCCCTCGTTTGGACCGTGGCCAAGCACCTTGTAGGGGAAATCCAAAAAGACTTCTGTTCGCGGAGTATCTGCAAGTAACAGACCTGTCGGTTCAATAATCGAAATGGGATACAGGGCAACAGAACCTCCCAGGTACTATGTCATGTAAGCGCGAGACGATCAACTGCTCGTTCTGTTATGTACTTACAGTCCCCAAGGCCAGTGCAGATTTGTCCTGCAAGGTGATGACTGTTATCGGAAAGATTAATCCGGTGAGACTTTGGCAAACACAGGAGATTCTCTTACAGTGCGCAGGTGCCCCTAGAGTCGTCTGCAGACTCGTTATTTTAGATGTCTTTTGCTGGTGGTCAATCTCGAATGTATACAAACTACCGGATTCGATGCCTTCCGATAGCCCGATCAGCCGGTTAATGGGTCCGAGCGAAGACGAAGGCTCAACCCATGACGCATTGAACGGGCTTGGGTAATCTGCGGTCACGGCTAGCTTCTTCTTATTTGCGTCAAAGGAGACCGAGGTGAAGTTAGCCCGGTCTCCAGAAAGTAGGATTATGTAGCTCATCGCAAGGGAATCAAAGATAGGTCTCGCTGCGTTTGAATGTCGTATTTGAATTTGTTATTTAGTAATGAGATGTGGAGGCAATTCCCCTAATCTTGTCAAAGCAGCCAGGACCACCTCCGGCCACTGTATACATACTAAGACTAGTAGAAACGGAAATCCAGTCTCATTCTAGAGGAGTTAGTTCTTGTTTACCACCAAATCAGTCTCCTCTATGCCCGACGCAGCGCAAATTCAATTCCGTCCATTCCTGTAGCTCCGATGGTATGCACAAGGTCTCTTGATTTGACACATAACACTATCAACAGTATTCGATAATTAATCTCATTAGAGTATTCTACTTACGCTCGACTAGTAGGCAGCTACACTTCACCAAAGACTAGATAGTTGAGAGTCATCTCAAGATCTTCTAGGCGTTCTGTTATGTTCCCAGCTCTAGCATAGGGTAGCCAGATCAAGCGTTATAAATAAAATGTGGACCATCGGACATGATCAATCGGATCGGACGAAAACCAACAAAAAGTCCGGTCGATCGGCATATTCTCTGGTTCTACATTTCGAGATGAGAAATAACGAACTATTGCATATCAATACTTCGGCATTCCCCAAAAAGCCTATCTCCTAACATATTTTTTAATTAATTTGTCTCTCTCTTGACAATTAATGTTGATCCCTTAACGTCAGAAGACGGTACTGCTCAATCACAATGACTTTGCCAACCCATTTCACGCTTAATACAGGGGCCAAGATCCCAGCTGTAGGTCTGGGTGTGTGAAATCCGCTGCCTCTCGTAACACATTCCGGCGCTAATACTGTACGGACAGGGACGTGGCAATCTCAGCCTGGTGAGGTCCGCAAGGCCGTGGCATATGCCCTCAAGGATGGATACCGCCATATTGATGCTGCCCTGTAAGTGACGCACCGACCAATGGCAGCATTGATGATTTCACTAACGAGAGCCAGAATCTACGGTAACAAGACAGACACCCATACCACGCGGGTGATGTACTGACAATACACCTAGGAAACGAGAATGAGGTCGGCCAAGGAATCAAAGACAGTGGTGTGCCCCGGGAAGACATCTTCCTGACTAGCAAACTTTGGAACACACACCAGCCCAATGTGAAGGAAGGTCTCCAGAAGAGTCTTGACGCTCTAGGTGTAGACTATCTTGACCTCTATGTACGAAGCCTTTTGATGCAACGCTATTACCCAGGCTTGGGCTGACCAAATATCAACCAGCTTATTCACTGGCCTGTTCGACTGGTTCCGGTAAGTATTCTCGCTGGCCGCTGCGATTACGGACAAGGGAAACTGATAAATATCTACAGAACGGATCACACCCTCTTTTACCAGTTAACCCCGACGGCACCAGATCGGTCGATCGGTCATGGGACCAGAGCGAAACATGGCGACAGATGGAGGAGGTTTACAAATCTGGCAAGGTGAAGGCCATTGGACTTGCGAATTGGTCTATCCCCTATTTGAAAGAGCTACAGAAGACTTGGACAGTCGTGCCAGCCGTCAATCAAGTCGAGCTACATCCATTCCTTCCTCAGCACGAGCTCAAGCAGTACTGTGAAAAACTGGGAATTCTGCTTGAAGCGTACTCTCCTCTTGGATCTACAGGTGAGTGCTTAGTCCCACGCGCCGCAACAGTATATGAGGAATATAATCAAACTAAAGGTTTGAGGATTAGGTGCCCCGATTATCTCAGACCCGGAAATCCAACAGGTCGCGGACAAGAACGCCGTTTCAGCTGCCACTGTTCTGATTAGTTATCATGTCAATAAGGGTGTCGTTGTGCTGCCGAAGTCTGTGACCGAGAAGCGTATATCCTCCAACAGAGAGGTAATTGCGCTCTCAGAGAGCGATTTGGCTCTGCTAGATGGTCTGGCTGCTGGTGGGAAGGCCAAGCGAATCAACACTCCTAAATGGGGCTTTGACCTCGGATTTGATGACTGGTACGGTCCTGTAAAGCCAGAATAAGGGGTCAAACATTGGTGAAATACCAACTTCGGAATAAAAAAAAAAAGGATATGTGAACTTATGACTGTCATATTTTTTTTTTTTTGGCTGATCTATATGCGAACTGAAAAATCTAGTTAAACTCATCGCTTTGCAGCTAGATCAGTACAAATGAGGATAACGGTCACAATTGAGATTACAATATCGAATGTAGATTAAACGGACATGTCCTCTTACTCCTTTTCTTTGTATTTTTTCTTTCTATAATTCTAAACGATACTCGAGGCACTCTAAGTAGCCCTGGAGTTATCATTGTAAAATGAGAAGAGAGACATCTTTGTCTTGTGTAAGGCTTCAAGTCTAAGTGTCACATGGACATAATTCCTCTAATTTTCATTTGAAAAATTGATACTATATCTGATCTGAATCTAGTACTAGAAGTTAACCAATAGAGAGGGGTTGTTATATTGAAACCTAACTCGGGGCGCATCTAAATAGCCACGCGAGTTTGGGTTGATACATTGACCCATACTTGCAGCGTCGAATGGGTTCGGAATGCAACGGAGAAATCTTATTTCAATTCTAACTCCGCTCTATTAGAGCATGATAATACGATCTATCATCTAGTGTGCGTATATCTATACCTTGTAAGGGGCAGAGCCCACACCTTCCTTCAAAGCTTTCAGACGCAGAGCCAACAATTTGGAATGATAGCGGGTATACGGGAGGTATCCAACAAAGATCCAGAGATTGGGCACACCGCACTCTCTGTATGCTCCTTTGAACTCGCCCTCCTCATCGATTCCCCAGATGGGGTCGCATTGATTAGCAATCTTGTCCCCAAGAGCCGAGCGAACAGAGTCGATAGTGTTCGTGAACCCGGTGGCAAACACAACCAGGTCGAACTCGCGCTCGCGACCACCGCTGAGAATCACCTTGTCTTCGGTGAACCGCTCAACGTATCCAGGTTCAACCTTGATCTTTCCGTTGATGATATGCTCACAAGCGCCAGCATCGAAATAGAAGCCACCGTTACGGGTCTGGCCTAGAGTGGAACCGCCTGTGCCTCGCTGACCGAGCCAAGTCCGAAGACCACGAGCGTTAAGACCGTCAAGAAGCTCTTTATCAAGTCCTGCGAGCACGTTGGCGTTGCGCCTAGAGAGCTCCTCACCCGGGCCGACGGGAGTAGCAAAGAAGAGGCGATCTTGCTCCTCAAGGTCCGGCCGGTTGAGGTCGGCATCCGGAGCATAGTTGCCGATGACTCGGGGAACGGAGTGGGTGAGAGACATGATATAGGTGGGGGAGCGCTGGAGGATAGTGACATCGATGCCGCGGCGGGAGCAGTCAAAGGCTGTGTCAAATCCAGACGAGGACGTGCCAACCACGCAGACCTTCTTGCCAACAAAGTCGCGTGAGCTATCGTGGGCTGTGGAGTGGCGGATGACACCCTTGAAATCAGCCATGCCGGGAGCTTCGGGAGTCATAGGTGTGCCACACAAGGAGGTGGCCATGACCACTTGCTTGGGATGAAGGGTGCGGGTTTCGTTGCCTCCTTTATTGATGACAACCGTCCAGTTGCCTTGGCTGTCTTGTTCGGCCTTGGCGACCGTCGACTTGAGCCAGACATTGAGTTCCAAAGCCGAGGCATACCACTCCATGTAGATACCCTGCTTTTGGGCCGGAGTATACGTGGGCCAGTGCTTGGGGTAGGGGAAGTATGGCAGGTCGTCGGCCCAATGAGGGAAATGGAGCGAGAGGTATTCGTATCGGTTCTTCCAGACGTCACCAATCTCTGCGCCGCGCTCGATGATCAGATTATTCATGCCGAGAGCCTTACATCGGGCAGCCAGTGCAAGACCACTATATTGACGTTAGAAACCCCATATAGCGTCGCTTGACGAAAACAAAACTCACTTCTGGCCACCTCCAATAATCAAAATCTCCGGATCAGCCGCATCAACATCGAGAGCCCTCTGCTTCTCCCAACTCACAGGCCCTGTCATGTGGCCGTCAGCCACCGGGACCTCTGGGAATTTCTTCAACTTCTCAGCCGCGGTGTGCATTGTGTAAATCTTCCAGCCGTCCTTGGTGAGTACGCTGTTGATGACGGCCGAGGCCACGACATCCTGGGTCTCGAAGGATATAACGAATTGAAGCTGCGAAAAGTCGGAGTACGGGCGAGCGACATTGGGATTGGGCTTGAGCAATTGGAAATTCGTGGCCTTGGTTGTGAAAAGGTCCGTCGCAGCTTTCAGAATGGCTTCCCGGAAGTTGAAAGTGCGGTAGTCCCACGTGAAGCTGAGTTTATCTCGCCAAACACCTATGCTTCATGTAAGTTTCCGCCCACTATTTTTAGACACATTTATAGAAAAAAGCATACCATAGTCAAGGAACATATTGGCAAAGCCCTGAGCATCACCTTTGCCCATGACCTCGGCTAGTTGATCGATGATAGCCTTGGCCTCCTTGTGAGCATCGCAATCGGCGGGGATTTCGAGGCCAAGAACGTCAGACGTGGGAAGTGCGTGATTATACTTGAAATCGTACATGTAATTATCGGCGACAGGCGGCTTCTCGAGCTTGGACTTGATCAGGTCCTCGCCCACTGCAGGAGGATCGTTGCCGTTGAGGTAAGGAGACATAATTGCTACTGCAAACGCTGGATGCTATGGATGAAGAAACGATGAGCCATTGTCGTGATCCATAGCGACTGAACTGCGCATATATCCCTTCATCAACACGCCAGTTCCTCCACATCGCCTCGGTTGAGTGAACTTCCTTTGTCCGATGGATTTACCACGCAGGGCGAACTCGCTCAGAAATCGCCTGAGAATCGGACATAACCCTTGACAATACGCCGGCCCATCGGTTCATCCCCACGTCCTGCCCCCACACGAAAAACTAGCTCTTTAGTGTCTGGAGTCGTCGGGGAAACGTGATTCCCCAGACTTGGAGTCCTTCTCCGCATCTCGGGTTGGTTCCTCGTCATCTCCGATCTTCCTTCTCACAGCATCCCCTAACTCACCGACCGCGGTGCAGCCAGCGTCAGCAGATTGACCGACCGGATCGGACATGCAACATCTTGGTAATGATGGCACTGCCCATGATGAGGCTTACCCGAGCCCCAGACCTCGCAAGCCTCATCGCAAGCAGCGGCCCTGCTACAGCTGTGCAGGTGAGTTGAAGGAAGTGCGGACTGAAACCGGGGTTGTATCCAGGGCTAATTTCAATTATGCCCAGAATGTCGGAGGCTGAAGATGAAATGCAATCGGCAAGGTGAGAGACTTTATTGCCACATAGCAATATCAATCTTTCAAGCTAGAACAGTTTCCCACAGTGCCGTGCTCAAATTGCGTTCGAAGAAACCGGGTCGAGTTTTGTACTCCGGCTATTGGCGGTAGAGATAATTCCAGGTTCGCCTATTGCTCTCAAACTAGGATACATGAGACTCTAGCTAAGCTGCGTAACGCAGCCGAACTTCTAGGAGCTCGCAGAATCTTACCACGGCTCAACAACAGCCTGGCCAGAACATTTCACCCGATCCTATCATCCTGGATCACCACCATATGCATCAAGGCCACCAAAATCATCATCAACAACCAGCGGTGGTTCCAGCTTCCATCGAAGAGGCTCAGGTTGTAAATCCGGTGCAGCAACCCACGGCCAGCCCTCAGAATCACACTCTACATGGAAACCATCACCAGTTAAACACGCTCGCCCTTCTCGCCCAAGCGCTAGGCCCCTATGCCGCACAAGCCTCTTCTCTAAATACCCCCGGCTCGAGACCCCCTGGTGGGAGAACAGAGTCTTTATATAATCCTCCTACCGGGGGAAGTGGCTCCACCAATGCTGCCGGGCGGTCAATGGATGAGGATGAGCATGTGGGCTCTTTTGGCACATTAATGCTGAGCAAGAGAGGCCGGTCCAAGTATTTAGGTCCTACCGCGGGCAGCGAGTGGCTCAACGAGGTATGTAGTCTAAGCATGAACATTCAGGACATACTGATATTTGTTGCCGTAGTCGGAAACACAAGACGTATCCGAGACACCGTTGGCAACCCGTGCACCTTCGCCAGCACTGCCGCAAGACTCCGCCTCTTCACAGACTATCCATAACAATCCACATGCTACGACTCCGATTGGATTTCCCCTGAGCGCCTCGGCGGCTCATATTAGCACCCGTGAGCTAATTTCATGCTTGCCACCGAGGGAGGAAGCATGGGCCCTATGCGAATCATACTATCGCTATTGCGCTTGGCAGTATGTGGAATAAACACACGTAACGAGATGAAGCAACGACTAACAGTCATAAGCCATGATGTTGCGCCTAGGAGTCAGTTCGAACGGACTTTCGACCGAGTTTATAAAAGCTTAGGAAGCGGAACCTCGTCACCAATAAATCCACAAGAAATTGCGCTGGTGTTCATAGTGATGGCCCAGGGTACCATGTTCAACATCGAGATGCCCAACTTCGATTCTTCAGCAGAAGATTGGTTACATTTAGCAGAGCGGGCTCTGGTTAAAGGCGACTTTCTGTCCAATAACACACTCGCCGGGGTGCAAACACTGGTAAAGCAATATCTCTATCACTGCTTTGATAGCCTGATACTAATCGTCGTAGCACTTGATGGCACATCTACATCTGTGAGTCGAGTTGACCTAGTTTTTATGATTTGCAACTAACTTGCCTACAGACATTTAGATAAGGGTCGCCATGGGGACAATGCATGGCCGATATGGGGCCTTGTTATGCGTTTAGTTCAGGCAGTGAGCATAGCTACTTCCATTGAAGGGACGGCATGATTTAACGAAACGCACAGATGGGAATGCATCGGGATGGTGACCGTTGGAACCTACCACACGATGTCGCTGAGGAACGACGCAAGGTATTCTGGGAATGCAATGCCGCCGATGTTTTCCAGGCACATTGCTTCTCACGACCGTACGTATTTGTAACCTTGACTGGGTGAGCTATGACTGACTCAACTACAACAGGTCTGCCATCAACCCTGAACACTGCGATACCGCCTTCCCTTCTGGACAGTCACATCCTAACGGAGAGAAGAGCTATTCGATACTCCGATTTGAACTGTCTCAACTTTCAGCTGAGTGAGGACCTTGCCCCTCTTCATATAGAATGCTCGCTGATCTGCCCTAGAATCCTGAATATGGCAATGAAGGTGCGAAAGCCAGCGTACTCTGAAGTTACCGAACTGGGACTTAGGCTGTAGGTGCATACCTTTTCCCCCTTTGGTATGGTAACAGGACTGACATGTTTGTAGCCTCGAGTTTGAGCGGAACATTCCCTTTTCTCTTCGCTGCCGAGCAGCACTCTTGGCCATGCCGTCGCAATATCCCGTTGCGGAAGCTGCAATTAACGCATCCCCAGAACCATCGCGAAGATCAGTGACCATTTCCTTCCAGGTTTGTATTCTTTTCCCAGCCAACTCACTTGCCAGGCTAAGATGACATAGCAATCCAATTTTGCCCTCAACGTGTCTGAGACAATCATCAATCTTCATCGGCCATATTACGCTAAAGCCCTGTACGAAGTTGATCGTGTGGAATCAATATACAAGACGTCATTTTACACCGTCATTGAACGTTGCGCAGTATTAAATTTCATCTCCACTCTCTCTATCGTCTCCTATCTGACTTCAATAGATCATCATCGGCTTAGTGACCGATATTCATACTCGATTTCCCGCCGTCAGTACGAGACAGTGGAATTTCTGGGTTTGTGTATCCGCCTCAGCCTCTAGTCAACACCACTCACACTTTCCGTAGTATCATGTGTTCAACTCGGCTTTGTGCCTGGGGACGCTCGTGTTGCGCGACCCAGGGAACATCATGAGTAGCTTTGTCCTCACCCAGCTCGATGCCTCCATCAGTTTGTTTACGTCGCTCCTCCAACACGGAGCCCGCACCCCTCGATACAAGCGGAATTTACAGTGGCTCATCAAACTACGAGCCCGCGCGTTGGCTGAGACCTCGACGGCCTCTAATGCGCAAAGAAACGGTGCACAAGTGGGTGTTGACCAAGCTCATGGGAATAATACTGAAGAACAGAGAGACGATGAAGATGTGGAGCTGCTTGGCTGGAGAACTAGGCTCATTGAGCGGGCTGGCCAAGATCGCCAGAAGATCATCAAGACGATTAATCTTGCCACAGCTCCAGATAGCTCTCAATTTCAAGATAATGCTAGCTTGCAGCAAAAAGAGAGCATGCCGGATGGGCAGATAGGCGCCTTGGACTTGGGTCTATCTAATGCATCGCTTCCGATGGCAACACTGGATTCGATGAACGACGTGGTAAGCCAGATCGAAACCTGTGGGTTTTGTTGGACAACACTGACCTCGATTATTTTCTCATCTCATAGCTACACGAATTTTGGGATCCGATGCTCTTACAGGATGTGTTTGAGGGATCTCAAGATCAGTCTAATGTAAGTCAATTCACCATTCCTTAAATGTCCTTCTCTCTGCCAAGTACGTATTCTAACGCATTACTAGCCTTTTCTGATGAGTCGAGCAACTTGGTGGGATGAAAGTGCACCAGCCACAGATGCTGTGTGAAACTTTTTATTCATACATCTATCTATCCAGCCAAATGACTAAATAACTGGCTATGATTTCGAAACAGATGAATATAACACCTCTAAGGGCATACCTGCAACATTCAATCGTGACCACAAAATGGCTTTTAATTGCCGCTCGTCTTGGGAACCTCCATGATTGGTTGGCCCTCGTCATCAAAGTAAACCGGCACCCCATTTCGGAAAGAGTATTGGAGAGCAGTAGCAATCTTTGCGGCCTCATAGGCATCATCGGGCGTACAGGTCAAAGGCTTCCCATCCAGAACAGCAGTCGCGAACTCGGCGAGGTCATTGATGAATGACTTGTCGTAGAGAACGAAGGCATCTGGAGTAGTAGCAGTCCGTACACCATGACCATCGCGGATCTCTACGCGGTTGATGGTCGAGTTCCCATTCACGACGGAGTGGGCTTTGGTTCCGCACACGCGAGTGCAGCTCTCGAAACCATTCGTGAGTGTGCGGCCAAGGTGAGAGGTCAAGACCTTGCCGTTTGCAAACTCGACCATGGCCCATCCGTTGTCGCAGTCACCGTACTTGGCAAGTTCGCCATACACAGCCTGCTGTCCCATGGCGATAACCCGATTTACTTGTTTCTTGGGATTCTTCAGGCCAGAAGTCACATTCAAGTAGTATCGGCCAATATCAATCTAGTCCTTGTATTAGCACGCATCTGGATGAGCAAAATGAGAAGCTGGCTTACATCGTGGACACCCATATCAACAAAGATACCCCCAGACTGAGCAGAGAAGGTAACGAAAAAGCCTATCATTATATGAGTAAGATCTCCGTTGACGCAAGGCCCGAACGGTTCTCACCAGTAGGGTCCTGCTGGTCAAGGCAAGTGGTCTCGACAGCGTGAATCTCGCCAAGGTCGCCCTTTTCGACCAACTCTTTGGCAGCACGATATGAATCATCGTCTGGAAAAATATTAGTATCGATCGAAGAATCTGTTGATTAAAATTCTCACATCTTCGGCAAAATGGAACCAAAAACTTCAGATGTGGCTTAGATTTGGCCTTGGCCAGAACTTCCTCGGTAGTGATCACATCAACTGAGATAGGCTTTTCGCACATGACATGCTACACACAAGTGTCAGCTACGCTTTTTCTACTTAGTTCCATCTTCAACATTATCGGGAGGGACTATACCAGGCCAAGATCCAGAGCCAAGCAGATAAGGGGAGCATGGGTAGCAGTGGCAGTAGATATCAGAACAGCTTGAGCACCACTGTTTTTCATACAGTCCTCGGGATCGGCAAAGTACTTCACAGATGGAGGAAGGTTCTGTGTGACGAACTCATCGCTGCCGGGCTTCGTGTCGCAAGCTGCGACGAGCTCAATTCGAGGCTGCTGGAAGGCAAGGATTCGTGCGCGGATAGCACCTAGACGACCAAGGCCGATCAGGGCGATCTTGAGGCGAGGTTGGGAGGCCATTTTTCAATGCTTGAATATGTGATGAATGAAATTGAGGCAGAAAAGCTTCCAAACAATCTGTTGTCCCTGTGCCTTGGTTTTCTAGATGATGCAAACCGACGAGAGATGAGCTGAATCCGATCTCCGGGGTTTCCTGAGTGTGCCCCCATTCCTTCCCATGGCATTATCCGTTCCGATCTGGGGTAATGCCGGGGATGCTTCTCTCACTTAGTCGTGTTGTAGTCACACCCCGCCGTCGGATCTTGGGATCGTGATGTCCGGTCCCACCAAACATATCCGATCATCCTACTCTGGTTAGGGTGGGTATAACGGACTTGATCACGAGCCTGCCAAGTGGCGGCCGTTTATTTCCCCCCGGATCTTTACTTCAAACCAAGAATATGTTAAGTCTTTCCTATTCACGTACCATGTGACCTAGTGTGGGGAAGAGATCACTTTAATCCGCAGATGACCACATATTGCTGAAGAGAGTCTTTGACTAAGGTGACTAGAGTACAAAGTGTTGGGAAATATGACGAGCAGCCGTGCTGGGATTGAAATTCTGACATCTTCGCGTAAGCCGAAAATGGTGATAAAATACATCAATTTGAGAGTACGGTGAAGGCAATCGATGTTTGGTAAATACACAACAGGTTATCTACCTATCCACTCAAGAAGAGAAGGTCTATTATCATTCTAGATTAGAGCAACACTTCCCCCATTCGCATTTACTTTGCTCCCCGTGATCCATCTGCTTTCATGACTGCAGAGGAATCCTACCACGTCGGCCACATCGTCAACCTGTCCCAGCCGCGGAATAGTTTGCTTTCCAAGCCAAAAGTCCTGCAATTCCTGCCACACCTTGGGTCCATACTGCTGAACACCTCTCGTCTCTGTCAGGCCTGTAAGCACGCTATTGGCAGTAGTTCCAGCCATGAAGTTGGACGCGTCATTCTTTCCGCCGAATGCATTCGCGTAGCAACGAACCATTGCTTCGTTTGCCGCCTTAGTAGATGCGTAGATTGAGACTGAAGGGTCGCAATTAACACTCTCGGCGCTGCTGATGAAGATGATCCTGCTACCCTTCCTAAAGTATCGTCTCTTGACCAGTTCATCCACCATCAACGCCGGGGTCCGAATGTTACACATCAACAATCTGTCTAATGTGTCTGCCTCGAGCGCACCGGGGTATGTGCGGTCGGTGATGGCTGCATTATTGACAAAAATGTCCACTTGGCCATCGAAGTGCTGTTGGATGGCGTCTGTTAGTTTTGTATGTGCGACTGTGTCAGTCAACGACAGAGCTTGGTGCACAATCTTTGGAGGTAGCCTTTGTTGGCCGTCGTAGCTAAGATTCACTTCGTCGCGAAGCTCATCAATTTGCTTGCCTGCCCCTGTAGATGTTGCGAGGATCGCTGCCCCACGTTTTGCGAGGTTGCGGGTAATAGCATAACCGATGCCTCTGCTTGCCCCGGTGACGATAGCAACCTTCCCTACAAGATCTTGTTTGTAGTGGAAATTCTGTTGATTTTCAAGATTTTGCATATTGCAAGGTCCGGGATGGAGAAACAGGAGAATACACGGCAGTTGGGTGGGAGGGAGGATAGTCAGTGCAACCAGGGATGTCAGATGTTAGAACACCGTCCTGGCTCATGCGAGAGGAACATTCGTGGAGAAAATGCACTTGCTGCTATTCTTTTCAGATCCTTACATCGGCATATATCGCCAGATTTTTTTGGGGCAGCAGCTACTGAAGTCCGGAGTGCTTCTTCGTAGGTCTCAGCTCCGATCGGATGTAACTTGAGGCAATCAAAGTATTCGATGAAGTAAATCCGGTATCGGCCCCCATTTCGAATAATATACCCTTATTGTTCTGCTCGGTTCCATATTTCAATTAGCTGGAATGCAGTAGTATTCTTTAAAAATCCCATCAAAATACCTCGTCAAAAGCGTGGATGCCATCCAACGTTTGTTCCAAATCCTGGCGCTCTTCCTCAATCTGCTCGATCATATGCTCTTTAGAACGCGTCATGTTCTACTCAGGCGAAACGTCAGTGATTGGGCCGAAGTGAACGAACGAACGAATTAATGAAGTTTACTCCATGCAGGAGGATAGGTTTCATGGAATCCACGACGCCGGATCTCCGTATAAAGCAGGTAAGAAATGTTGAAACACGCTTCGGATCAAGTCAGGAGCACGTCTACAAAGCCACAAGGAGGTTTGTGGGTGTTTCCGTGGCAGGAACTTCGACTCGCATGCACTCAGCAGAAACAAGAACTTCCCAGGGGCCCTTGAGGCGGGCATGGCGCACTACTTCGTTGAGTCCGACCAGCCCAAATATGGATCGTCCAAGGAACTATCTTTCTGATTTGTAATGCCCTCGATTCATTCCACATGGTCTCGGGTTGATCGCTAAACCTGAGGAGAAGTGTAATGAAATGTCGTCCACCACACTTTACTCAATGGGTAGGTACTCGCAGAACGATGTCGAAGAAGAATCTCATGCGTGGATATGCTATGTAATCAATCAGCTCTTTCAAGAACAGCTGTTTTCGTGCAGCAAATGGCGCAGTAACGGCCCGATTTAGAATTCGCTACAGGGTCACAATTCATCATAGATAATCCGCCGCCAGCACGGACGGAATCAGTTCATCAGGCAGTGTCCTCCATTTCAATCTACTTCAAACATAAAACCGACCGCCAGATAATCAAAAGCAAGTCTCCGTTCAACATGCCGACCATGGCGAAGCAATACAAGGTTGTGAGACTCGCCTCCGAAGCCGAGGGCAAAGTCCGCCTGCAGGTCCGCAATTAGGAGCTGCCGGTGCCGGGGCGCAATGATATGTTAGTCCGCGTTCATGCAGCGTCCCTCAACTACCGCGACACGGCACTGCTCAGGGGCGAATACCCTGCCAAGATTAAACAGAATGTCACTCCTCTTTCTGACAGCGCCGGCGAGGTCGTGGCGGTTGGACATGGCGTCACGCGACTCAAAAAGGGGGACCGAGTCGCCAACACATGCAATGTACACTGGGTAGGCGGCCCTCCCCTCCCCAAGTATCGGGCACAGAGCGTCGGCTTCTCAGTCGACGGCATGATGGCCGAATATGCGATGCTCCACGAGAACGGGCTTGTTCATCTGCCGGATTACCTCACCTACATTGAGGCTGCGTCACTGCCCTGCGCCGCGGTCACTGCCTGGACGGACCTGAACAACACGACGCCTTTGCAGCCAGGACAGACGGTGCTGTTCCAGGGCACTGGAGGCGTTGCGCTGTCTGCACTGCAGTTTGCTCGAGTCTTCAATGGTCGTGTCTTTGCCATCACGTCCTCCGATGAAAAGGCCAAGAAGCTCAAGCAACTGGGAGCTGAAGCAGTCATCAACTACAGCACAACTCCCGACTGGGATGAGGAAATTCTTCGTTTGACCGACGGCCGTGGTGTCGATAAAGTCATTGACATTGCTGGAGAGAAGGCCGTCGTCAAGTCGGCTGCATGTGCAAGGATAGGCGGCGAGGTCAAGATTGTCGGCTTTGCGAGCGGCTTCGGCGGTGGCCTCCCCCCATTGATGTCCTTAAACGTTCACTTACTATTACCGGCTCGGTAATTGGGCCACGACTGAACTTCGAGGCTATGCTCCGGGCAATGGCTGTCCAGGAGGTGCACCCGATCATCGACAACGTCTACCCATTTGCCCAATATTTAGACGCTTATAAGCGTCTGGAGAGCGGCCAACAAGTCGGTAAAGTTGTGATTGACGTCAACACTGGAGGATCTGGATACATAGAATAAACATGGTGTAGCGGGTTATAGGATATGCTTTTTATCTTTATTCATTTCTTTGTATTTTAAGAATATTAGCTATGGAGAGAGATAGAGGTCTATATCAAGCGAAGTATAAAATGAGCATCCTGGTCCATTTAAATCACATAGAGCATACCAAGCTCTGACCAAAGACTAAAACCATGCAGCCTCTTCTGTTTGTTTTTCGTATTTAACGTGATGAAATGTCGGGTATAGCATCTTCTAATTCATTTACTCGAACTCTCGCACCCATTGTAAATATCATTATCTCAAGTGAAAATTTCATACGCCTTCTCACCCTACAATCTATGCGACCTAACCCAAACCACAAGCTTTAAATGGTCGTCGAAAAGGCCAATTCCTCCAAGAACCCTAGAATCACCTTTCCGTGCTGAAGGACATGCTCAAAGCTAAGCTTGTCAATGGTGTCTCCGGTCTGATGGATGTACCCATTGTGCTTTCCAAACGCGGCCTCGAACAAGAAAGAAGCGGGATATCCCACTCGTGTGGCGCTCGCGTGATCGCTGCAGCCGTATCCGCACCTGGACTCGGTGTATCCAATGTCGGCATACTCGCCGATAAGAAGTTTGATGAACGCATTCAGATCAGCGCTGGTGTTGTCGGTGATGAGGCCGAATGTGTTGTCCGTAGTGTATCCAACCATGTCCTGGTTCAACATGGCTGCGATATCTTTGCCATCAGTTGCGTATTGCTGGAAGATTGCGTTACTCCCGAGGAGACCGGCCTCTTCACCGGCATACCAGTGAAACTCAATAGTGTTGGGTGCCTGTCCTGAAGCAATACGCGAGTCCTTGAGGAGAACCCGCAGTGCCTCCAAGATGGCCATGCTGCCAGAGCCATCATCATCAGCACCAGGTGCCGGTCCAGTCCTGTTCGAAACATTGATTGAATCCTGATGAGCGCCCACAACAATGGTCTTGTCAGAAGTTCCGGGAATCGTAGCGACGACGGAAAACTGAGCCCAGGAATGCGCAACTTTTCGAACGGAAGCGCCGGTCGCGCCACCCTCAGACAGCACGCTGGAGACTTGGTCAAACAACCACTGGGCTGACTGAACACCGGTGGCTGCTTGGTAATAGCGGTTGTAGTAGCTGGAGAAATGTGTGAGGGTTGACTTGACATTCTCCGCGTTGTACTCGCTTATCAGACTCTTCACCGTTTCGCCTTGGGTCAGTGTGGAAGGGAACGCGGCGACCGCGGAAATACCGGCGGGACGAGAAAATTGAGCCGTGTTTGGAGTCTCCGTGACATCGATGAAACGAATATGCGCCTGGAAACAGTTAATTGAATGCTCCTGGTGAGAGAATAAAATGACTGTAGTTGGAAATGACCTACCTGCTTAATTTCCCATCTCTCATCATCGGTCACTTGGCGCCTTGTTCCATCTGAAAACTCCAGAGTATAAAGAGGCTCATCGTTTCGCTCCTTCAAGGTGTGCCGAATGAAGTTATCTACGCCATCAGGTACCACCTCGAGAAAACAAGAGAGGGCCGTGGCGGCGAAGGCGGGAACGAGAAGAGCAGAGGAATGCATCGTGACTGCTTGGCAGGATACGAGAAAATGCGCAGATACGAGGAAAATATCATAGCGTTACACAGCTTTATAATCGTTTTGACGTTTGTTTGCCAAGCACTGCGGGCAGAGCTTTCAGGCAGGTGTCAGGGTGTTAGTATCATGCCTAACCTGCTTACAAGTGAGTGATACGCGATATTCATGCGTTTCATTGGCCCCCTTGAATGGCGGACGCGGATCCTTCTCCATTTGGAGAAGTTGACAAACGGACCACGATCACACTTGGCAAATATAGAAGGTCGGATTCTTGTGCAAGGATGATACCTTCACGGCGAACACCTGCCTGATGAGTCATACGGGGCGTACCGTTGAGCCAATGGAGGCCTGGAATGGCACAATCGAGCGTCTGAAATCATCTCTGTGCGGGATTAGAGAGCTTTTTTTGACAAACATTGTCCTTGGTGTTCTTGTGTTAATGAGATATTGGTGCATAATGTAAAAAGAAAACTCGAGGAACGGTTACAGTTTCGATACAATTCAAGTATTAACCTAAATCAGCATTGCCAGACTTGTCACAAACAGTCTCGATTGATCTGCAGTTAAGCTTATATATAGGAAGGCTAAAGCGACGGATGTGTGGGGGGGTTGCGGTTCGCGATCGTGGAGATTGCGGCGGCAGCGAGGTGAGTTTTTTGTAGCAGCAGCCCAAAGATCCATGGATATGCAATTTCAGGTAAATAGTACTCTGTCGCGATCTTCAGTCACAAGATATTGAACCTTCATCCTTGGTCTAAAGCAATATCGGGACACGAGGCGAAAGTCGTATTACCTATCTATGGGGCTTCTCCTCTAAGAGGTTGAATTACAATTCTGCGATACGAAGTCATCTGTGGCGTGCCGTTGTCCTTCACCTCCAGGATGAGATGCAGTGGTGAGCCTTTTTCAACAGCGCGCTTCTGCCTCTCAATATGGCACGATTTTTCAGCAGGAGGCACGGTCACCTCTACTTTCTCTCCGTTCCCAAGGGGCTTGATGCCAAGGTCAACGACCTCAAAGAGGTGAAAGTAGTGAATGGCGCTCGGTTCATGGTATTGGAACCAATTGAACGATATCGCATCCCCATCAGGATCGTGACTTTCAGAGGCATCCACCACAATAGTAGTGCCAGCCTTAACATCGATGAAGACAGTATCGAGTCCTTTGTTGCCGTTGATAACTGCTATAGGACAATGGTTGACCTTCGAAAAGTCGGAAGTTAACGTCCATTGCATCCGGGCTGCAAAGTCGTTCTGAAAAGCGCTTCTCCAACGCCAGATTGTGGCCTTGTTGGATATGTAATCCTTCCCATCCATCCCTTTGACCTTATCCGCAGCGTCCGCAATGTGGCCCTGCTTGGGAAGGCCCTTGTCGCTAACATTTACAGGCAGAAACCGACCACCCCAAGACCCCCAGGATGGTTGTTCAGGAACACCGAGGCCGTTCTGTATCAAATAGAGGAAGGTCGGGGTGTCTCCTTCCATGCCGTACTCGACATCAGGATACTCCTTTCCAAGCGGTCCTATCTGGATATGCTTCCTCAGCCATTCATTGGACACAATGCTTTGGTCTGGGCCACCATGCTCGCCCAAATCTGAGGTAATTCCAAGCCAGCCAGCTGAAAAGTACTGATTCCAACCGTGGACGGCGCAAATATAAAAGATTTCAGGCCACTGCTGGCGAATCCAGGAACCTGTGTCATCCTGATCTGAAATCGTGTAGACACGGAGCTTAGCCCGCAACTCCTTAGCATCGGGGCGATTTCGTATTCGATAGAGCACCGAAGCGAGAACATTTGTGCCTCCCCAAACTAACACCCAGAGGGGGCGGTCGTCTTGCTTGAGGACGCTCTCCAGCAGCAGCTCACCACCCGGGCTGAGAGGGATATCGTCGCCGACAGCCTCCATCCCGTAAATCGGGGCGCCAGGTTTGATATAAGAGCGCACAGTATCGGCAGAGGGATACTGTGAATCCGGGTGTGCATGAGCATTCAGATTGTCCACGACTGCCTCATAGCCATTGACGACCTGATGCAAAGCTTCAGGTGCCACTCTGTCTCGCAGCCATGTTGAGGTGACCGGAACAACGCCTTCGGTATCGAACTGATTGGAATAGGTCAGATACCGGCAGAAAGACTGCGTATCGTCGGGCTCGTTGGTAATGTCCGTGAGAATAAAAACACGCGGTTTGGAGGTAAAGGACAAGAGTGTGGACGCCATTCTGATAGATCACGATTTGGACAGACCTGTTGAACATGAACCAAACTGACTGAGATGATGAATCCACATGGAAGTTGAAAACATAATATCGTGTGAAACAAATCCTGCGATGCTTCTAGTTACCGGATTGGGCCGTCAACTTTGGAGGGGTAATCGGCCAACTTTTAATGAATTCCCCTCAATTTCCTTTCACGTGTCACCAGGAGAATAACATTCGCCGAACCATCCAACAGTGGCTCTACTTGCCTCTTCTGGGCAATCATCCTTCTCGCTCCAGTCTTACGATTCAGCTCCCACGTTCTGGCCAATGATCACTCCAATCCATCAGAGCTAACGGCTAAACCTTGGGAAGTGATGCCCCAGATTATTAGTTTGGCTGCCTCTGAGCGACAAAAAGGGTCAAGTAGCGAGGAAAAGAGGAGCAAGAGGAGCTAATAATTTGGCTTTGAGGGGCAAGAGGGGCTCCATGGGGAAGAAAACCCTGCCTTGGACAGTTACATCACCCAACCCGGATTTTGGAGAGACCAGTTTCGAGAATTTAGTAACGCGTGTAGGCATGCTTCATCCAAACTTGCCAGTTGCAAGCGCAAGATTCCGTGTCGTTTTAGTTTAACATCACCATCTCCCAGACGCGGCTTTCAGAAGTGCATTCCGGATAACATGATCCTTTTCCGGGTGGAGCGTAATCGAACTGCCAGAGAGTTTCTGGAAAGATTTGGACGGGAAAATTGCTACTGCTTCACATCAATTCATATATCTTCAAATGCTGATGACTTAGATAGGCATTGATGGATCACTCAACCTCTATGGATCAGATACTGAGCAACGAGCCACTCTATCACTGCCGCTCTCCGTGCTCTCGGCAGTCGATTCATGAAGGCCACGGGGGCTGATACGCCATGCCCATTGAGAGGCAAAGAGGTCTGGATTTGGCAATTTGAAGCACCACCCAACCCCTCGGCACCATCTTCCGCAGCCACTTCGGAGACCCCATGGGGCATGGGTCAGCAACTGGTAACCCCAAAGTGAATGTCACTGATCCACCCTCCCCAAAACTACTTATGTAGGCCCTATAGCCAGTTATCACCAACTCTGATCAGCAAACCTCAAAGTCGCCCTTGAAGTCTTGTTATCATCCCTCTCTTTGCGACAATGGCGGCCAACGACGTCAAAAGTCCCAGTGCAGATGCCAACCCTGTAGACCCAACCATCCATGAAGCCAACAATACAGCAGACTCAAGCGGTGTATCGTGGAAAGATGTCTGGGAGAACCGGCGTGTTCTTTCCTTTTGTAAGAAAGAGTCAAGCACCAAACAAAAGAAGGCAACCATGAGAGCTGACTGAAACCACCCCAAGGCCTTTTGATCTTCCTGCTCCCGATAAACTTTGGCTACGAGATTGGCACAATCGGCAATCTTCTCGCCGTGACACCGTTCCTTGAGGAATTCGGCCATGAGGTCAACGGCGAGTTGCTCATCTCTGCCCGGGATCAGCAAATTCTCAATGCTGCTACCACAATCGGCCTCTTCGTTTCGGCATTTGCTACTGGGTTCATCTCTGATCTCGTTGGTCGAAAGAAGACCATCCTCCTCGCAGCATTGCTCTGTGTTGCCGGTATCATTGTCCAGTACTTCAGCCTTTCCATCCCAACCCTCTTCGGGGGCAAGCTTCTTGGAACTTTTGGCTTCGGACTGGGTCACTCTTTAGGTCCCGTTTTTGTGGCAGAAATGGCACCTGTCAAGCTCCGTGGTGTTTGTCTTGCTCTCATTGTGAGAACTAATTCGACCCCAACAAGTACATCTAGATGAGCTAACAGAGTTTCATAGAATACCATGATTGTCATCGGGCAGTGGGTCAACTCCCTCGTGATTTACGGCTGCTCCAGTCGCTCCGACTCTCTCGCTTGGCGCATCCCCATCATCACCCAAGTCGTGCCACCGGGCTTGCTCTTGTTTGGACTTCTTCTACTGCCGGAATCTCCCTCATGGCTCCTTATCCGTGGCCGCATCGAAGAGGCCAAGAAGTCCTATCTCCGCTTCAACGGCCCTAATTATGACGCCGACGCGGCAGTTGCCGTCGCCTTACTCACCATCCGCAAGGAGCAGGAACTCACAAGTGAGGGCGGTTCTTGGATGCAATGCTTCAAGGGATCCGACGGTCGCCGCACCTTGATCATCTGCATGGTCTACATTGCGCAGCAGTTTGTTGGTGTTAACTTTGTTTCCGGATACTTGACCTACTACTTCCGTCTTGCCGGCGTCAACAACCCTCTGGGCATCGCACAGGCAGCATTCGCCATCCAGTTGTTCGGCAATATGTGTTCCTGGCCGCTGGTTGATCGCCTTGGTCGTCGGCCTATGCTTGTCGGTGGCATGATTGTCATCACCGCTGGGCTGCTTATCATTGG
Organism: Clonostachys chloroleuca; assembly: GCA_037952775.1. NCBI lineage: Eukaryota > Fungi > Ascomycota > Sordariomycetes > Hypocreales > Bionectriaceae > Clonostachys > Clonostachys chloroleuca. The sequence goes on from JBANAY010000004.1 coordinate 7,399,714, forward strand.
TGGCATCAGCACCGTCAGTAACGATTCTGCCCTCAAGGCCACCGTTTCTTTCATGGTCATTTGGGGCTACCTGTACCAGGTACGACCAAACATATCCATCCTTGATACTCATTCGTTGCTAATTTCTATTTTAGATGACCCTTGGTGCTGCGGCCTACCCAGTTGGTGGTGAAACTCCCAGTGTGCAGCTCCGCCAAAAGACGTACGCAATCAACATCATGAGTGCCACTGCGGTATCCTGCCTTGTCCTGCAAGTCATGCCTTATATGATCAACAGCGATGAATTGAATATGGGCGGAAAGAGTAAGCTCACCTTATCCCTTCCGGTTTACCTTTTGTGTTTGATATGGTTGCTAACAGATGATATCAAGTCTGTTTCGTATTCTTTGCCTTCTCCGTCCCCATGTGTGTCTACCTATACTTCTGTCTTCCGGAAATGAAGGGCCGCAACTACGCCGAGATTCAGGAGATGTTTGAGAAGGGGGTCCCTGCCCGCCAGTTCAAACACTACAAGTGCCAGGTTGATGAGGCGATTGCACACAAGAAGTACGAGTTGGAGGAGATGCGAGTCGAGCAAGCTTAAGGAAGACATGATACCCCCCATGGTGGAGATTTGAGATGGCGAGAGGTTAAAAATACAAACAAGAAGTAAATTTTGTCTTCGACTAGACGAGTATTCTTTATTCTTGTTCCCCTATGTGCTGTTGTCTCTCTGCATTGCGTGTAACCTTTCGACACATCATCAGCGATGTTGGCGTCAATTGTAGTCTACTGTGCTACGATGTGATATCCCTCTGCTCCTTGATTGAGTATCTTAGTCAATGGGAGTAGACACTCCTCGTTTCCCTACATGGCCCCGTAAGATACAGACTATGCAGGCCCATAATCGCCCTCTCCTTCTTCCAGAAAATTCGTTCTGAGCTCAACCAAGGCATCGTAGCACTCCTGGCGCCGGAACTTGGCCACTTCCGGCCAGCCATGCGCGCGGTATATCTCACGGGCTGCCTGAAATGTTTCCAATATATCAGTTTGACGAACAGCCATTGTGTAGCGGATATTATCGAAGGTAAACCAACACATACCTCAACTTCAGGATCTGGATCATCCTCGCCATCTTCGTCCCCTTCCTCCCGGATCACGCCCCAAACCTCGGGATAGCACTCGGTAATCTCAGTGTCAGGCCGCGGTAAGGGTACCAAGTCAAGGGAATACAGACTATTCACGAGCGCGTCGAAGAATGGGCCGGCGGGCCGCGGACGCGCCCAGAGCCAGGGCTTGTCATCGGGTGCATCCGAAACTTGCTTGTTGCCGGCATCGTAGACAATCACAGTGCCGGCGTTTGTATCAATAATCCACCACTCACCATCCTCGCGGCCCCCGATCGGAACCAGTCCGTTAGGCATCTTCTCTGGGAAGGGGAATAGGCCGTTGGCGTACAAGCTTCCCGGCGTCGCCTTGCCGGCGGAGAGCTCTTCGTTCAGCATCGGGTTATCTTCGAGGTAACGCTGCGACTCGCTGCGACCGTTGACGGACCAACAGTTGTCTTCGTGTGACTCGTCAATATCGAGATATGGGAGATGCCTTAGTAGGTCGACGACACGCTCGTTGAAGCCCAGCAGCTTTATCTTGTCCGCCGGAAGAAAAGCGTCATCGCCCCAACGTCCGCCGGTTGGATATTGGATGAGAGAGGCAGGGAAGTAGGCCATCTGCGCCAGGGTCTCATAGTATCGTGTCAGGCCCGTGACGATCACATCTCGGTCATACCCATCCGAGTATGTGGCAGGATTATTTGTCTGTGTTGGACGTGTCCGTCGCTCGTGGCGCGCGATCTCTTCTTTCCGTTTCCTAGACTCGCGCTCTTTTTGATCCCTCAGAAAAACCTCGAGATCTTTCCTGCATTTCTCGCGATCAAAGTAAGGCCCCGGACCGCGGCCGTGTTGCCACCCTGCTAGCATGTAAATCTGATACATCATGGTAGACTCACGGCGATCAGGAGTGCAGAAGTAGGCCTCGATGCCATTAACCAGACCCGGGACAGGGTAGTAATCCTTCCCCAGCATCGTGGCGACCTCCTGGAAGAAGTCGACTGGGGCGTAGGTCGGCGCCTTTTTCCACTCGGCCTCGAACTCCTCTCCCAGCCCCTCGCCGCGGGGCGGTCCTGCGTATTTGGTGATGCGACCGGTCTTGCAGTCTACGAGCCACCATTGGGGGCCGTAGAGCGTGTATTCGCCGGCAGGGTGCGTTAAGCTGACCATGTCTGGCGGCAGGTTGACCAGCTCGTACAGACCTTCGAGGTCTTTTTGCCGGAGCGAGCTGTGGTCTCGCAAGTAGCGCATGGCTTTGGTCTTGGGGAAGATGCACCATTGTCCAGTCTGCGGACCTTCTTCCACTGGCTTCAGATACGGGAGGTGACGGAGGAAGTCTACCACGGCGTCGGAGCGGCGCAAGATGGTTTGGAGGCCATCCACGTCCAATTCCTCGTCACTCCATCCCTCAGGCGGTGGGTTTTGTATGGAGTCAGGCGACAGGTAAGGGGCCTGTGTCAGCTTGGTATAAAATTGCGCCAGGCCCCGGGCGATCTCGCTGTGCCAGGGCGGGCTCGCCATTAAGTCTAGTGAGCACGGTATGGTGACGTACAAGAAGGTATCAAGATTGCAATACCAGAGCTAGATGGCTAGGTCCTACGTTCATCCAGTTACCAGCAACTACATACTTGAAAAAAGAGGACACGATGGAGGTGGGCCAATGATTTATTGGAAGGAAGCCAAGTTCTTGGCCTCGAAGCCAGCCCCTGCTGGAGTCCACTTATATGTAAATTAAGTTAGCATGTTGGTTCGGGTTTGAACGAATTATATTCTTGCAGTTTGAGCTCCAGATAAAGAGGGGAGAGTGCTGCCTGGAATCACGTGGCACCTTGTTCACGCAAATCACGGTCTTATACATCGTGCTAGTTCATGATGACACTCGCATTCCTTCTTCTTCTACGGAAAACCAAATATACGCACACATCTCATAGTGGAATTCTTTCTCAACACCTGAACAGCAGAAGATTCTGCCAATACTTGATATCTCAAAAGGCACATCCGAATCACAGCCTTCGGTTCATTCCAGTCAGTGGCAGTACGCTTGTGTGATTAGTTATACTTGCGTCAATAACAACCTTCAATCGTTTAAAAGTCGTCGCCCATCTACGTTGATACGTCTCAATGATGGAGGGCGATGCAACAGATATAGCGGAGAGAAATGTTGCATTACCAATGTGGGATCTCGTTGACTTCACATATCACCCCGAATACCACGATGCGCAATTAGTAATTCTATGCAAAGGTCAAATGTTTGTCATCGATATGGACCCCAAATACTTCTTAGACTCTCCGGATCAAAAAGAAAAATACCTCTTCTGGATCCAGGTCGTCGATGAAGGTGAAGTAGATGGCTTTGTGGAGGAGGATTTCTGGGACTGGGCTGTGGCTCCCCTCATGCCAATCCTAGAAGCATTGCCGCCTTCGCCTGGACCAGAGACCATTCATGATTTTCTCTTCGCCAAGTGCACCCAATACAAGCTGTGTGCGGGACCCAGTGGCCCGATTGCCACTCTCGACGAGCAGGCCAGCTCTTATGGCTCCTCGTTTCGCGTGCCGCTCTCTGAGTGTGAGTGCGCGCCATTCACTACATTCTCTCCATCGGTGGTCAAGATCTTCAAGGGAGATAAACCATTATCGTTCGCCTGGGGACATCCAGAGCTAGTCCTTTTGCCTGGCGGAACGATCGCCGAGCTTCGTCTGGTTCACAGCGGCCATGTTACATTGCCTGACAAGCTCGAGGCTTTTCGGAAGATCAATGAATCGGTAGGCAGCGATACCTTGGTTCAGAGGATGCACGGGCTGCTCAAGAGCGAGAATGATGACGTCCACGGGCTCTTGCTCTCTCACATCAACTGCAAATATCATGGGATCCATTCTGCTGCCCATGATGAAGATACATCCATGCGGCCGAAATGGGCAAGGCAAATCCTACAGTCAGTCGAAAGACTACATGCGGCCGGCTTAGTCTGGGGTTATGCAGATCCTGGAAATGTTCTGATCGATCGGAACAACGACGCATGGATTATCGGCTGCGGCAACGGATACACAAAAGGTTGGACTCCCAAAGGGTTGGCTGGGACAAAGAAGGGTGACTGGCACGCTGTCGAGAAGATACTCGGTTTTCAATATGTGGATGACAGAGAATTTTACTTTGAGCGCAGGTCGAATATCCTCGACTCCCCACGGGGAGTTTTTCAACAGCCAGGCACAAAATTATAATCATTTCCTCTTTGTTGGTCAATCTAGAAGGCTTAAACATCCATCCATTTACTTTGCGTGATACGCACGTTGAGTCGTTGAACCCTTTATAAAGGTTTGGCAGCTACGCAAACTCTGATCGACTCCTTATACTTCATAGTTTCCCAACAACTTTCTCTTCGTGTTTCTATTTGGTAGATATGGTGCTTTTTTTTCTGGTTCTTTGAACCTTTGGGGCCAATTGATCGTTGATGCGGGTGGGCAGCTATAGGGTACGCAGGTTTAAATGGGATAGAAAAAGAACGCTAATCAGCCGAATTGCCAGTTATAAACTTGCCCTACGTAAAAAATAGGCCATCAAAGATGGCACATTATGAGGTGAAAGCTATTCCATTTGGAGGGGGTTGGTGTCTTGCATTAGCCGTCCAAGACTCTAACGCCTACAGATGAAATGACAACGACTCTTTCTCGCCCATTCCTAAGGAACATTTACCGCCAACACTCAGTACTGACGGAGGTATAACTCTCAAACCAATAGAAAGCGTTGCCTCATTCTGGCGCTCGGTCTCACTGAAACAGCCACCATTCCAAAGCCATTCTGGGATCATGACGTTCTAGAACGATTCTCCGGACGGTCGCAGGTTAAATGGAGCTTGCGGGCAGCCCGAAGCTCACCAACTGCCGCTGGACACGAGCCCTGGCTCAGCCTCAGCCCCCTAAATTAGCAATGCCACTGGCGCCATGGGCAGGCCAGCACGCTAAAGTTACAGGGCCACGGGACCCGCGCAGCGCTGGAGCGTCACCGAGACACGCTGGAGACACGCTGGAGAGTCACTGCACCATGTGGTAGCCTCAGAGCAGCGGGAGCTTCGCCCCGGGTCTCCCCATCTTCGGCCAGCAAAAGGGGCGTGCAAATACGAGATCCGGCCTTCCGAGGGGCACTCCCTTGGTGTCTGGTCTGGGACTCGACGTGACGTGAGCCCACCCTCAACCGATGTGTCTTTGTCTTGGCGCAGCCTGAGAAGAGCCTTCGTTTATGCTTAAGTAGTAGTTGGCATCCATCCATCCCAACAGTGTCTTACAACCTCACCACTCCTCCACCAACACCACCCTCCCCGCCAAGCAAGATTACAAGTTGACCCAACATGGCTCTCGTTTTGTTACCGTCTTCCCTCGCGGCCAAATCTCCAAGCCCACCACCTACAGAGATAACGTACATGCATAAGAACCCCAGCCCCAGATCTTCATCACCCGTGGACCTAGATTATCACGGCGATGTAAAGCTTAGAGTCGGGGAGAAGAAAGTTGTCGACGGCCAGTCCATCGAGCCCATCTATTTCACAGCCTGCTCCCGGACTTTGGCGAGAATCTCGCCTGTTTTCGATCGCATGCTCTACGGCCACTTTGCCGAAGCAAGAAAGCCAGCCACTCCCGATGAAGACTGGATCGTGAATCTGCCCAACGACAAGCCAGAGCCCATGGGCATATTGCTTGGGATCGCACATTGCCAGTTTCGATCTGTCCCCAAGACACTTGCTCTTGATCAGCTCTACGATCTGACCGTCCTCACCAATTACTACGATGCCACCGCACTACTGAGTCCCTGGGTTGACTCATGGATCGCCTGCATGGATGGCATCTCCAAACATGATGCTCGCGTCCTACTCCCAAAGGTGCTCTGGATAGCGTGGGAGCTAGGCAAGGTCAGCATCTTGGAGGACACAGCCCGTCGGATGCTGCTGGAAGTTGATGGGCCGCCGTTTATGGACACGTGTGAAGAAGAGGATATTCAGACTCCTCCAGATGTCGTTGGTAGGTTTCCCACAGCATAATCTCGTCATTTACATGTAACAAGCTAACAATCCATATTCAGAGCGCATAGATGCGATCCGCACCCAAACCACCCGGTCGCTTCTGGAAGTCGTCGGCGACATGACTGAGGCCCTGGTAGTAGTTGACGAACGGCCTAGATGGTGCCGCCACGCGCAATGGATGGGTCATCACAAATGCGAGTCCATGATCCTTGGATCAATGACTTTTTGCCTCGCAAGGGCTGGTCTCTGGCCCTTACCGGAGGCGGAAGAAGTCGAGTACAGTACTCTTAGCCTCTACGGCAAACTGACAGAGCTGGTCATTCATGACATCGGGGAGGAAAGGCTGCATGACGTGGTCCGGAGTCATGCAGAGTGCAATCCCCGGCGACACGTGCTTCGGAGGTTGAGAAGCATCATGGAGGAGCTGCCCAGTTCACTCACGGAAAAGCATATGGCGACCGTAGAAAAGCAACGGCAGCGGCTAGTGGCTAGCTAATGGATCTTTCTTTTCCTTTCCTTTCCTTTCCTTTTACGTTTTCTCCAGTCATCATAGAATACGGCAAGGGCACAGGTAGATATTACGAATGAATGAGTTTTAATGCACTACTATTCCAATGTATACTACATCTTGACGCAATGAACTCCCATCAATAATGTTGCAATAAATAAATTAACAGCCAGGCCATTGTCCCGATCAGTTTGGCTAAAATCTTCAGGAGATAGACACGCCTAAGCATCGGCACGAAAAGCTTTTGCCAATAACATGCCAAAAGAAGGCCCGAGTGCGGAAGTGAGGAACAGAAATCAATACAGACACTGCTCCTGGTTGGACACGAAGCATCAGCAGGAGAAACCAGAGTCGGATGACCGTGAGGCAACCATCCCACCCGAGTCCACACCGGCCGCCGCGGATGGCATGCTTTCCACGCTGGAAATTTTCACCATCCATTAAGGCGCGCCATCAATGCACGCCAAGGCTTTTTTTGCACCCTGGGCGCGTACATTGCTGTCCGTGGACTCGTTATTCCTTCGTACGCAACCCGCGGAGTGCGGCGCCTTGACTCGCCAGTCCCACTTGGTCAGCGCACAAACACTCCTTTAAAGTTGGATCAAGTTTAAGGCTGACATGGTTTGGATGGTCGGTATGCAGATGAGACCAGGCTGTGGGGATTTTGCTGTATCATATCATCGATGCGGTCTGATCGCCGAGATTGGTAAAGAGCAGCCAAAACCAAGACTACGGTCGAGGATATAGATGATAGTTCGAGAATAAAGTTAAAACCAGCATTGGAAGAGGCCAGACCCGACGTGTCAATGCAATGAATACAAAATAGACACAATTTAAACCAAAATTATGGGTGACGCATTCCAATGCCCATCTCTCAAAACCTCCCCGTTCATCATCCCGTGGATATAGCAGTCACCGACAAGCGAATACGTCGAGTTGCTTGAGTTGCTTGGTGTTTGGCAAAGCAAAAACGGAACCCGTGCACCAGGGAGAAATGCGACAAGATCGTTTAATCTCAACTCTTTTGCGCTCAAGCCGATGTAACCTTTCTCTGTCATGAAGAATGCCCGGTATAGATTTTGGGCTTTAAGCACGAGATCACGGTATTTTAAGCCTTGACCACTTGGGTCTTGCCACTGGGAGTCTTTTTGTCGAAGTGAACGGAAGACATTATCTTCGCCTTTATCCGCACCACACTCGGTGGGATCCAGCCTGGACTCACTCTTCCAAGCTTCGATAACTTCAGGCTGCGTCTGTGGTAGTCTCGGCCAACTACCAGGTCCGTATTCCTTGATAGACTCCAGAGCCTCGTTGCGAGCCCACATCTTATTCGGGCGCACGTACGACTCAAAATAGGCCCCGACAGTTGGCAAGGCGCTGTGATGCTGCTTGCGTCTCTCAGGATCCAAGTCCAAGATGAGAGTTCTCCAAAATGCTTCAAGACTGCTTCCTCCTCCAACGTATTTTGTATTAGACTGGATGAGTAGCGAATACTGGGTGAGCAGTGAATACTGTTTTCGCGCCCACTCGTAGCGTTCCAATCTGCCTGTTATAAAAGACCTGCGTAAAGTACCACCAATATGAACAATCCGATCGAAAACGCACCCTAAAAGGCGTAGTTGATCGGTTTTTAAGTCAGCAGGTATAAATTTATATTTCGGAATACCAAACGACAGCCCGTTCAAAGATTGATAAATGGGAATTTGCTCGGGGTAGAAACTCCAGTCGGGCACCCAAGAAGGAACATCCTGTTTCTTCCACATTCCGGCATAGCTTAGTATCTCTAGGCCATGGAATTTTCGTATCTGTTCAGCCGCTTCAATATAAACACATCTGGTGGTTTTTTGATAATCTGGTTTCACCTGACAGGACTCCTCCATGAGGGAAGAAACGGCGAAGACGTGGTCTCTAGGGTCGAAGCAATTGAAGTACCGGCTAGCTACCAGAAGCCGTAATAATGGCATTCCCTCTGGACACTTTCGGTAGTTGTTTCTCAGCTCGGACATCCAACCCAATGCCCCAATCTGCTTTTCAGAAAATGGGATGATAGGAATGTTTTCCTTGTGCACACTATGTGCCATCATATTGCTTAGATCGAGGAATAGGTCCCATGGAACGTCGATTCTCCCACAAACGATTGCTCCGTTTTTATTCAGAACCGACTCTTGAATAATCCACATTCGTGTATACCAAGTTCTTCCAAGAAAATCACGTAGCGCCGGCCAAGCAGGATCAGTATCACCGGGAATTCGACGCTTCGCGTTGGACTTATTCACTGAGGATCTTCTAGACTCTCCGCGGGCTGCTACCAGGGTTTCGGCCAATTTGATTCCTTTCTTCACGTCTAACGTATCTTGGCCGACGTAGGTGATGACCTTGAGGGCTGAACCGTATATTTCGGCCATCAAACCCACTTGTTGACTTCGCTCGTCGATGTCTTCCTGATTGATGCAAACACCGTCTGCCCAGAGATATCGCGGTCCGTCTTCGATCGTAGAATATCGTATATCCTTGAGCGCATGATATAGGGATTCTGTAATCTTGACGGGGCTGCCACCTCGCAAATTGAGGGTATGGGACTTGTCGGCCGAGCCCCAGACATAAGAGATTGCTTCGTAGGAACAAGCATGGTCAAGATTCGTTTCAACAAGCTCAGAAAATAGATTATCCGTACTGCCTCCTGAGAGACGCAAGACCCGAATGATCCGGGGTCCACTGAGAGCCGTGTACTTGTACGTCTTTGTAGCTTCCATGTTTTCACTTCTTTTGCTGGTTATCAGACGAGGAACAAAAGACAATAGCCCACCTCAGCAAAGAACAACATTTATAATCTATTCTTGCGTTACGCGAGGCAGATTTGGTGAATCTGCCTCAAAATGCGCCTTGGGCTCATGCTTACCTCCCCTCATTTTTTTTCGGAGGGGGAGGGGAGTTTCATAGGCCCAATTATTGAACTTTCGGTGTGCAAGGCATCAATGCGTTGTCGTTATCGCAGTGGGCAGAACTGTTTTTTGAGTTGGAAGCTTACTATTGCATCGGAAAAGCTGGAAAGGAAATGAACGACCACATGCAAAGAATTAAATGACAAGACCAGTTCGATCTTTCTTCAGTTTGTTACTCAACTTGATTTGATTCCATGATGCAGATATCAATCGCTTAACAGTAATTGCCTGTCACCGATATCTTCGTTTCAATTAATACTTATTGAGCCATGGTGACAGGTGTTATTGGCTTGATAAACCACCATGCGGTGTTAGCACCTTCTGGAGAAACAACAGGCAGCAAGTTGACGGACGCAGCAATATGCAGGTTTACATACTACGTTGATCAACACGATTAGCAGCCAGCCAACAACAGCAGGGTCAATTAGTCAAGTATTATCAAAAAACAATTCCATCTCATTTTTTTTCAGATACCTATCAACGCAGGACGATCTTCAAGGAATCCCAGCCTACAGATACATTCTAGTCATGACTAGTACTACTATCGCCTATCCGGCAGAACGGTTGGTGGTGGTGGACGGCTTGTCGTTCTCGGCAGCTGTGGAACAGTCTGTGTTGGCAGACAAGCACAAGCACTGCTCACTCTCTCCACCGGCTTATTCTTACAGGCATCAGTAGCATACTGAGGCAGTAGCTCTTCGTCGTCCCTCAGACGGCGAGTAAAGTTCCCACAGAACTCAACGCTTTCCTCCAAACGGCCTGGGATGTGTGATGCGCGCAAGGCACGGAGACAGTTATCCGCATTGCACACCGGCTGCTTGGCGCACTCCTTGGACGTCATCTTGACAACAAAAGTACCACGCTCGATAGTATGGACCAGTATGAAGCCTGACTTGAAGTAAGGGTAGCTTGACCAGGAGCCAAGGAAGGCGACGGTGCCGCCACCCTCATTCTCGTCGTCTTCGGGGTAGATATCGAAAAAGCCAGCCTCGCAAATGCTCCCTCCGGTAGGATCCTTAGTTACGCTGCGGACATCTAGCACGTTGAGGCCATTGCCGTAGTTGGACTGGTACAAGTACCCGTCCACCGCGTACTGGTTGTGATCAATAGACCTGGTCTTGCCTGCGTAATATCCAGTATACTTGGGATTTTCAAGATCCCTAATATCAAAAATATGAGTGGTAGGCAGGCCCTGTGTCATAGGCCCGACTTTGGCATCACGCTCATCGAACTCGTCGTCGATGAATAGGTACTCTTGCCAAGTCTCATTGTTAACGACACCCTGATGAACATATTCGGCACCGGGATAATCGACAATCGAAATGATGTTGGTTACATTGCCGACTTTATCAGTAACATCATAGATGGTCAGGGTATCTTCGTTATAGCCGTAGCAAATATCACGGCCGTAGTACTTCTCGTCTGGACCTCGGTAGACGAGACATTCAGCATCGTGTACATACCCATCGCCTATCAATACGTTAGAATCATCTTGATCGTAGTTCATACAACGGTCAGAACTTACCAGCAGCGCAGCCAGGAGATGTGACGTTGGTCGGATCACTAATGTCCAGAAAGATCAAACCGCCACGGCAAGGCAGATTAGGATCTCGGACACGGACAGTCTCATTGCCGCCAACAGACCCAACAGCAATGGCGTAGTTCAACTCGTGATTGACCACGATGTTGTGTGTACGGCCGACAGGGAGCTCGTCCCAGTGATCAGTAAGTTCATCTTGCGTGAAATTCTTGGGGTTCGCTGGGTCAAGGTCGAGAGTCTTCTTCATGTCAAAGAATTGCACTCCGTGACTCATCGCCTCCGAGCCAATGACGGCAATATCTCCGACGATCCGGATCTCTCTCCATTGGGAGCCGATTTTGTCGTACTGGGGAAGACGACCGAGATATACAAGCTTGCCTTCACTTGTGATCTCTGCAAACGCAGTGCCGTCGTACTGCCCTATAGCAACAATCTCTCGTCCATCAGCGGAGGTCCATCCCCACGACGAAGAGCCTCGTCCACCCCAGCTGCCCAGATCAGCATGGGATAAGAATGAGTAGAGGTCGATGCTAGATTCTGTCAATTCTTGTATCAGGTCAAAACAGAAGCGGGGTATCGTACTTGTGGCATCTAAATGTATTGAAAGCATCTCCGGGGATGGCAGCAGCAAACCCATTGACGCAAGGAGTGTAACCAAGCGCAGGATACTGCGAGCTATCCATCTTGCCTAGAGCCTCCTCCTCAGCCCATTGAGCCTGTACGTGGGTCAGTCATGAGCCACTCAATGAGCAATTCGGTTAACCTACCATCTTGATGCTCATGAACCGAGCATGGACTGATCCGGAGTCATACTCTTCCTTGGTTCCACCACCAGCTGCGCTGGCCATGCTTACTATGGCCAAATTCAGCAGAGCTGAATACTTTAGACGAACCATTGTTGCTGAGAAATGGCAATCCAAAGATTTACTAGCGGGAAGGGATGAATATGGATAGGATTCAAGTAGGCAGTAAAATGAGGGCCATCGCCCTCTATTTATGCTCAAGAGCTTGGTAATCCCAGCTTCACCCAACAATTTTATGGGAGGCCGCCTCCCCGCTCACAAAGCTTGGCTTCGATATTTCAAATGCAATGGCTGGCGTAAGCAACTTTTCCCTTCGGTAATGCAACCCCAAAGCCTGAATGAATGAGCGGGGGAACGACGATCCCACCGTGTTGATACATCCAGGCATCCAGCCAAGAAGCGCTAGAAGATAGGAAGACTCGGTATGTCACTGTGCGAGCTCACAACTCTTGGCATAAGCCCACAGACATAGGTTATTTGTCTCCCCGCTACTCTCTTCCAGGCAGGTGATGGTATCTCGCTTCGGGCACCTCCTTTTTGTGGAAGGTGATTGACGTCCAGATCTTGGAGCTTATTCTTGAGTTTAAATTCCGCCCAATCAAAGGTCTGCCAAGTAATGTTATTGCGTGTATTTCTTGTATGAATAAGATACTCCGTGCTTGCTTCGCCAGATGACGTTATCAATTGGCTGCACACATTTGGTAGCGGATCCGTCCTCCAATTTTCATGGCCTTGGTCACAGAGTTGCTGTGCGAGCGAGGGCGTGATACACATCACGATACTTGGACCAACATAAAATTCAAAAACCCAAGACCAAAAAAGACCAAAAAGTAAGTGCCTCTGCCACGGTTCTTCTAACCTTGATTCGAACCGAGCAGCTCCTGTTGCACGGAGCGACGTACCCTCTACCCTTCCTGTGATCAGCAGTAGGGGAAGACACCTAGAGCCGGCCTCAATCGCAGTGTAGGTACATCTCGGGCATGCGTCATCGGAGCGGTGCACCAACTGACCACTGCGCCACATGGTCTGCTGAATGATGTGCCCGGGGAAGTAATATAAAAGGGCTCGCCCTCTGTGCGGTCGAGAACTGGTGGCAACGCATGAGGTGTGTTGACTCCCGAAAGCCATGTGCGGGCGATAATTGCGAAATTTCAAGCAGAGGAACCTATTTTCATTTGATCCTGGATCACGGCGGACTGTAGTGACGCTCTTTAGATATTGAACAGCAAGAGCCGAACCCCGAAATCAAATATCACAGACCTCTGGCTCGGGACAGTTATGCTACTGGTGCCTCCCTACTCCTCATTTTATATGAATCTATTGAGTTGGGTGCAATGCTCTTTTATACTGCAACGCCTCACTTCTCCTGTGCACTTTCCATGCAATATCTTCTTGGTCAAAGATGAAGGCCTACTGTTGCTTCCGCAACTCTTCCATCGGTAAACCCCATTTGAGAAAATCCAACTACCCTTCTTCAAAGATATGTACATCAGTACGTTGTTCGAATTCTCATCGACTTGTTCCTAAAAATAAGGCTTTACAATACTTTGCTTCACCCTAGCTTATTTGTTCGTACTGCTACTTTGGCCTTCGCTATTCGTGACTGAAGCTGCGAAGTCAAGATCTAGGCATGGACCTGCCATCAAGCTTTCGGAAGGACCCTTGATTCTTTTTTTTTTAACATTTTTTGGGTGTCAATATCGTTCATGGCCCAGGAATGTTTCCTTACAGCTGTTTGGATTGACCCAGCCTTTCATTTCTTTCTTAACTCACACGAGTTCAAATACAATCTCCTTACTAGCCCAATATATAATGGGAAATCAACATGTACTTGAAGAAAAATATCCAAAATGGTTGAAGACAAGTCGTGGTGGAATTAAATCGTTTTAGATACGAATGAGGCCACGAAACACATAGTTGGATTCTATTCATTTTTCATAGAGCTGTACACTTCAAGCTTCGGCAGAGCGACTACCTCTTCCTCTGTCCGTCCAGGAAAATCCGATTTCAAATGCCAAGGGAAAATGAGATGCACCCATCGGTAGAAAAGTTGGATAACAGTCCGCACCGAGTCAGTCAACGCTCTATAGTCGTCTAAGCTCTCCAGCGACCCCAATGCCTGCTCATAGGCAGCTCCGATAGTATCGAGACCTTTCAAGCCTAGATCATTTAGGAATTTGAAATGATCGAAAGTGTCCAGTAGAAACACTCTTGTCTGTCGGATGATAAAAGATAGACTGATCTCGGGATCCTCTGAAAGAGAGAGTAATCGCGAAAACACGTGTGGTCCCAGCGTAGACAGAAATCCCTGGAGGAATATAGTGGCTTGAAAAGGACTTGACTCGCCGCCAGCTCGCGTTTGGACAGCTCCAAGCCGGATATTTTTGATCTCATCTGGCTCTTCTGGTCGCCTGAGTTGCTCACACTTTCGATCAATGATCTGCTTCACTGACTTCCAACCTCCCACAGGAGTTCGAATAGACAGAGATTGCACCAACGGGCTCGTAGAAGGGATATTGTTACCGTTTAGGCGAACAGATATGGGTACAATTCTTGGAAGTTTCTGGTTAATTGTTTCTTGGTAAACCAGCTTTCCAAATTGGATCAAATTTGAGAGGTCTTCTTCAACGACTTCTGCAAACTGATTGACTTTGGTACTCTCCGTGACAGCTCCATAACAGAAGCAAATGGATTGGCTTGTGGTGTTGAAGTAGACCGTGCCCAGGCGCCTCTCAACCATATTCTTCGATCCGAGTGAGATGCTTGGTGCCGGCATATAAATGGTTTCTCCCGCCACAACTACATGTAGACAGAAGCTTTCCAGAGGTAGTTGGCTCATGATACCCTGTACAACCTCGAGGTTTGCATCGCTTTGGAGTCTGATCCGGAAAGTGTAGTCCGGGCCTGGGCCGGCCACAGCAATAGTCCGGGGAAGTTCCATTTCAAAGTGAACGATAGCTTAATATTGAGATGAATGAATTCGCATTGTAAAACTCACCCAAGTACTTATGAACCAATAAGGTGTTGATCTGAAGAATTGGGACTTCATTTATAAAGTGAACGAGGGATCAAATTTAGGTGTACACTTGACAAGAAGGGGAACATCTAAAGTCGCTCAAAACACCATACACCATAATAAAGATTCCTATATCGGCCTTTCTAAAAATCTAGCAGTGTCGGATGGTATTTTCCAGCGTCCCTCTCTCACGCACTTTGCGGATATATAAAGGGCCAACCAATCCCACGACCCACATCCCTGGTATGGAAATTTTCCAGTCTAAGAAGATTTCCTACACAGGTAAGGCTCGCATTTGAAGAATTACCTTGTTAGGCAAGCCTCGAAGGAGGGAGAACTTCTCTCTTGGGCAAGAAATGGGACTACCCATTCCCTCTACAGTGCCAGGTTGAGTCTGTCCTCGTATCTGAAGTAGGGTTACTGAGGGATTGAAAAAAATGCCTATTTTGGACTAACTAACTCTGCCTCTGGAAGCGTTGATAGCGGAGGCGGTCGTCGATTCCCAGGCAATGTTCTTGTTGGAGATGAGTTCTAAATCATCAGTCTGAGTGACCCGTAAACATTTAATATCTCATGGATACCTGAAACCTGGGGAATATCAACAAGCTTCAAATGACTTTGCGTCCCCAGGCTTGGAATAATCACAATGGTCCCCTATCTCGGTAATTCAGACAAGGTCGATGACCCTCAACCCGATATCAGCATTTCAATCGACAGAGGCGGTACTTTCTGTGATGTGATTGCCAATGTTGAGGGACGCGAGGATATCATCTTCAAGCTGTTGTCTGAGGACCCCAACAACTACCCAGATGCGCCCACGGAAGCAATCCGCCGCGTGCTATGCATGGTTGAGGGTCGCGAGATCCCCATAGGCGAGAAGCTGGATGCCTCAAGACTCGGTATGACTGAAACACGACAAATAACGCAAGCATCGACTAATACTTGAAGCTCTAGCTTCTTGTAGAATCGGCACCACGGTAGCTACCAATGCCTTGCTCGAGCACAAGGGCGAGAAATTCGCCTTCGTCACGACCAAGGGTCAGTGTTTGTCAGTTGCCTTAATCGCCGAACACTTGCTGACAAGATTCACTGTAGGCTTTAAAGATATTTGTGCCATCGGAGATCAAACTCGCCCTAAGCTGTTTGCTCTGAAAGTCGTCAAACCCAAGGCGCTACATGACAAGGTGGTAGAAATCGATGAACGCATTACCGTCGAAGATTATGATCTGAACCCGGCGCCCATGGACAAGAAAGCAGAGATCACCGATCCCAGTCTAATTCGCACCAAGAGCGGTGAGATTATTCGTGTGCTGCAAAAAGTCAACCTCGACGAGGCCCGTACCAAGCTCCAAGCTCTGCGTAATGAAGGCTACAACTCAGTCGCGATTTCATTCATGCATTCCTTCCTTTACCCTGATCATGAAAACGAGGTTGCGGAGGTGGCAAGACAACTGGGATTCAAGTATGTCACCACTTCGAGCGAGATCAGTCCTACCATCAAATTCCTCCGAAGAAGCACGTCGGTATGTTCTGAAGCATATCTCTACCCAATCATCAGGCGCTACGTCGAGAACTTTGAATCCGGATTCAAGGTCCAACCAAAGCGGGTAGAGTTCATGTGTTCGGACGGTGGCCTCAAGCAGGCACAGAAGTTCCGAGGAAATGAGGCTCTCCTCAGCGGTCCTGCTGGAGGTGTCGTTGGCATCGCCAAGTCCTGCTTCGACGAAACTGTAGGCACGCCTCTTATCGGCTTCGACATGGGCGGAACCAGTACTGATATCTGCCGATACGATGGCAAATATGACTACCTAACTGAGTCCCGCATTGCGGATCGCACACTCAACCTGCCAATGTTAAACATCCAGACAGTCGCTGCGGGAGGTAGTTCTATTCTTTTTGCTCGAAGCGGACTCTTGATTGTAGGACCTGAGAGTGCTGGAGCCTACCCCGGTCCTGCGAGTTACCGCAATGGCGGCCCATTGACGGTGACAGATGCCAATCTTTTCCTTGGAAGACTTGACCTTTCCTCTTTCCCCGCTATCTTTGGTAGAAATGCCAATGAACCATTGGATGTCGAGGTCGTCAAAGAGAAGTTCCAAGCCATCACCAACGAGTTCAATTCTCAAACGTCTCAAAAGCTAACGCCAGAAGAGGTTGCTCTGGGGTTCCTGAATGTGGCCAACGAAACCATGAGCCGACCGATCAGAAATGCCACAGGTCAGTAGGATCTTTCTTCTGATGAAGCTGGGGATGACTTACTAACGAGAGATGATTTGATAGAGACAAGAGGATATGCCCCTGAAGATCACGATCTGGTCAGTTTTGGAGGCGCTGGTGGTCGTAAGTTTTCGTGCATCGATTCAGAGAATACTTCATGTATATCTAACACACGGCAGAGCATGCTTGCGCTATCTCCGAGAAGCTTGGAATCAAGCGCATTCTTATTCACAAATGGTCTTCGCTGCTCTCTGCGTATGGAATTTCCCAGTCTCAACTACAGACTGACACCACGGAACCCTATTCTGGAGACTGGAGTTCTGATGAGCTTCCTCATATTCGTCAGTTGATGGAAGGCCTGAAGACGCGAGTTCGTGATGAGTTGGTTGCTCAGGGCGCCAACCCAAAAAGACACTACAATTTGATGAGTCGCTCAGCATGCGGTACTTTGGAACAGACACGAACATTTCCATCTCTCGCCCGCAGGATGAAGACTACGGGAAGGCATTCACCACGGAGCACCTTCGCGAGTTTGCCTTCACCCCGAGGAGTCGCATCGTTGTTGACTCGGTTCAGGTGCGAGGAACCGGAACGACCAGCATGAACATCAAGCCAACACCACCGACCAAAGCTCTAGAGGAAATCAAGAAGGCTCCGGTGCAAACAAAAACACAGGAGTATCAGCCGATGTATGTCGATGGCAAGTGGGACAATGCCAGCATATATCGGTTGAGTAGTATCCCTGTTGGCACAACCATAGACGGACCGGCCTTGGTTGTTGACGCCACTCAAACTATCTTTATCGAATCTCGCTATCGCGGCTTCATTCTACAAGAGCACGTGGTCATTGAGAAGATTGACGAATCGATTGTCCAGACATCAGAGGCTGAAACCAACACCCAGGAAATCAGCCCTATCCAGCTGTCTGTCTTTGCCCATCGCTTCATGTCTATCGCGGAGCAAATGGGAAATACCTTACAGAGAACGTCTATCTCTACAAGTATTCGTGAGCGTTTGGACTTCTCTTGCGCTATATTCTCCTCTGACGGCCAGCTGGTCGCCAATGCGCCACACATCCCTATCCACTTGGGGAGCATGCAGTTGGCTATTCAAGCCCAGCATAAACACTGGGCAGGACGGTTGAAGGAAGGAGATGTTCTCATGACCAACCACCCAGAATGGGGCGGCACTCACCTTCCTGATATCACTGTGGTGACGCCTGTGTTTGTTGGAGATCAGATCGCTTTCTACACCGCCAGCCGAGGCCATCATACAGATATTGGTAAGTCGCCATACTGTTTAGTTGTCTATTGATCCTTGTAATTCTAACCTCAGATTTAGGTGGGAAAGGTATCACTTCCATGATGCCCGATTCCTTGGAGCTTTGGGAGGAGGGAGTCAACGTCCCGGCCATGAAGATTGTCAGTGGCGGCGAATTCCTCGAGAAGGAGGTCAGAAATGCATTCGAACTCGCTGGCAGCTTCCCCGGCTGCAGTCCTACACGTCGAATTCAGGATAACATCTCTGATCTCAAGGCCCAGATCTCTGCCAACCAGCGCGGAATCACGCTGCTCAAAAGGCTCTGTGACGAGTTCACCCTCCCCGTTGTGCACAAGTACATGGGTGGGATACAGGTCAACGCCGAGGTTGCCGTTCGTGACTACCTAAAGAAGATTGCAAAGCAACACCCCGAGGGCCTGGAGGCTACGGATCGGTTTGACAACGGTACGGAGGTCAAGGTCAAGATCACAGCTGACCCTGAGACTGGATCCGCGGTGTATGACTTTGCCGGCACCGGACCGCAGGGGTGGGGCAATATCAACTGCCCAATCTCGATTACCCATTCCGCTGTCATTTACACTTTGCGTTGTCTGATCGATCTTGAGATCCCATTGAACGAGGGCTGTCTCGCCCCTGTTGACATCCGAGTTCCCAAGGGCTCTGTGCTCAACCCCGAATCCTCCGTTGCCATCTGTGGAAGTACCCTGGCGAGCCAACGCGTTATTGACCTTATCCTGCGTGCTTTCAAGGTTGTCGCCGCTTTCCAGGGCTGCGCCAGCAGTTTTGGCTGGGGCATGGGCGGTAGAGATCCCAAGACTGGTGAGATCATCCCTGGCTGGAACTACGGCGAGTCTCTCGGTGGAGGCACCGGCGCCGGACCTGGTTGGAATGGCGAACATGCTGTACATGCTCATTCTACCAACACCCGCATCACGGATGCTGAGGTCATTGAGAAGCGTACTCAGGTGATTGTTCGAAGACACGAGATCAGCCGCGGAACTGGCGGCCGTGGGAAGTGGAACGGAGGCGACGGTTGTCTTCGAGAAATCGAGGCGAGAATTCCGCTTAAGTCCAGCATCCTCAGTGAAAGACGCGTGTTCCCCCCTATGGGATGGAGGGTGGCGATCCCGGCAGTGTCGGGCGTAACTTTGTATTTCGATGGAACGACAAGGGAGGATTGGACAAGATCAGACTAGGCTCGCAAGCCGTGGTTCATCTTAAACCAGGGGAGAGAATGCAGATCAACACTCCAGGTGGCGGAGGGTGGGGAAAGCTTGAGCAAGCTATGAAAGAAACCAGTCTGGGCTAGGTGTCATTCAAATACCCAGGTTTTGTTTTATCTTCTTAGGAAATTCATTCGCTATTTTGTGATTAAAATACAAGATTCTTATGTTTCAATGAATTCCGTCATCTTGTCTCATCTTTTCCAATACAGTGTATTCGAATCTTCACTGGAGGAGCATTGCCAGGGCGGAAGACAAATGGTCCGCTTCTTTGGCCATAAACATCAAAACCTTGGGTAATCTTGCCTCGGTGGTCGACGTTCTAAGGGCGTGGCAGCCAACTTCTCACATCTTCCAGCTTCTAAGAACCTAGGCGACAGTCCTGTCAAACCCCATGCTTACCCTAGGGGATTGTACATATTCTCGCATTTCACTATCTCGCTTAACTTGGATTGTTTTACGATTGTCCTCTGACTCGTGCTGGGCAAGAGGGCGTCAGAATAACAGGGAATGCAAAGGTGTCTTGATCTCAACTTTCCAATACAGGCCACGATATTGATAGTCAATATTCAATCAAAATAACAATAATAGTTTATTGAGCAATATTGGGCAATACTATATGCTTACTATTGTACAATAGGAAACAATAAGAAGCATTATCATGTGACTGACTGCCACAATAATTCATTCTATCAAGGTGGCTTTGCAGACCCTGTTTTTCTCACAGCCACTTGCTAACCTGCTCGCTTTTTGAGACACTATTGAGCTCCTAATCCCTAGTATTGTGCCTTATTGTTCAACTGATAATCTGGCAAACATGAACCTGACAATCCCCTATCTCCCAGGGAGTGGATTCTTCTGACAAGCTAAGAAGCTTGGCTGTAAATGGAAATATACGCTAAACAGACTAAGCAAGTCGAAGATCGTGACGTTCTGTGGCCGCTTGAGCTGGGATATAGGTGGAGGTTTCTTATCTTGTGACTCCACAAGTGTGAGTAAACTTGAGTGGACCACAGACAGAGACATGTTAGGGTTCAAAGAAATGGGGGGATTCGACCAAAAGAAGGAATTTTCTTTATCAGGAAATTTAGCCCATCCCCAAGTTGGCTAAGTAGAGTAGAACCTTGCCCGCTGCCCCAGAATCATGTATCTTTCCCAGGACGTAGATTCTCAGTCTACCAACCCTCCTCTTGGGAACTAGACTGGCGAGGATGATAGATGACCTGGTGATACATTGCAGCCGGTATCTTATCTTGACGTCTTCACGGACTGCAACGACTTAAAAGGATGGCCCTGAATAAACACCCGCAGATCATTTAGCCAACGAACCTGTCATTCAACCGCCTAACCAGTTTACCTTTTGTTGACCATGTCCGAGTCTCAAGACCACAAGCCATCACCCGCGGCCAACGTCAAGGTCGATGGGGAATCTATCGATCTCGAGGACGAGGCACACGGCACTGTTGTTAGAACAAAACTCTCAACCAAACAGAAGATCTTGCGAGTCATCTGGGATACTTTCGACAAGTCTCCCGAGGAGCGGCGATTTGTCACGAAGGTCGACTTATGGATCATGACATATGTCTGCTTGGCCTACTTTGTCAAATATCTCGATCAGACCAACGTATGTCCACACAGCAGCCCAAGATGTGGCACCTGGCTAACATTTGCGCTACAGGTTGTCAATGCCTACGTGACTGGGATGAAAGAAGACTTGAATATGAAAGGAAACGAATACAACATGCTCCTTACAATGTTTACAATCGGATACACTCTCGGCAACCTCCCTTCTCAGCTCATGATGACCAAAATCCGACCTTCGATCTGGCTCCCAACTCTCGAACTAATCTGGGGGTCGCTCGTGATGTGCATGGCCGCTGCGAAAAACATCGAGACTTTGTATGCGCTCCGATTCTTGATTGGATTCCTCGAAGCATCCGCTTACCCCGGCTTCCTCTCCCTATTGGGAAACTGGTACACCCCTCAGGAGCTTGGGAAACGTTCCTGCATATTTATCTGCAGTGCGTACATAGCTCAGATGTTTTCCGGCTACCTGCAGGCAGGGTTATATGTCGGCATGGACGGCAAGCACGGCCTGAGGGCCTGGCAGTGGCTTTTCATTTTCGACGGTATCATTGGCATTCCTGTCTGCATCCTAGGCTATTTTGCCATTCCTGACAGCCCAACAAACTCCAAGGCTTTGTGGCTGAAGCCCGAGGAAAAGGCCATCGGGATCTCTCGCATGGAGAGAGTTGGACGCAAGGCTCCGGCCAAGCTGACATGGAAGACTATCAAGGACGTCTTTTCGTCTTGGCCTGTGTATTTGTTCTCCGTCCCCTTTGCCTCGCAGCTTCTAGCGATTCGAATCTACAACTACTTCAATATCTATCTCAAAGACACCGGGAGGTACACCGTTGAGCAGGTCAATGTCATTCCCACAGCCGGCTACGCTTTTCAAGTTGTCACAACTCTCATCATGGCTTGGGTAAGCGACGGCATTGGCAGACGAGCACCGTCCATTTTCTTCGGCATCGCCATTGGCATCACAGGGACCATCATTCTTTGCTTCTATCCAGAGAACAACCATTCACTTATGCTCGCGGCTTGGATATTGACCTTTGGCCAGTCGGGTGCATCTGCATTGATTCTTACATGGATCAATGAGATTCTTACTTTTTCTACAGAACAGCGGCTGGTGGTATTTGGTGTAGTTGAGACGTTTGGATTCGCGATGAATGCGTGGGTGATTCTGTACACTTACCCAAGCGGAGAGGCGCCTCGATTCAAGATTGGGTATCAGATGGCAACCATGTTCTTCGCCTTCGAGGCCATTTTCATTGCCGCTATTGTGTTCTGTGAGAAGAAATGGAAGCCCAAGGGACACCCGGATCAGGTCTCAGCCTCGGAGTAGATGCACCACGCCCAAGTTCCACCATTTAGGAGCCATAGGACCATATCCCGTGTGGCTATTTCCTACGGTGCCAAGGGTGATGGAGGAATAGAAACCAGGAGAGAGAGTTGGTTAGGTACATTAATCAAAAGGGGCCAGATGTATGTGCTAGTGGTGACTTTTCCAATCAATACCGTACCTAAGGTTTGCCGTTCACAATGACTAATAATGAATAGAATAGCAGTGAGAGTAGTTGATAACATCGAATCCGTAGCCGTTATCGTGACTCGCCCCAGTGTCAAGGGACGACAAGGGGGCACCCCAGAATCGAGGTGGAGCAGCCAACGAGAGGAGCAGATAACGGTGGGACGTGGAAACGTTATTAGGTTCGGTTCGGTTTAGCATGACACTGGTTTTGTATTTCCGGGCTTATGGACCTCCCCATTCCCCCGCTCGTTGTGGCGAGACCCTGATTCATGGCTGGGTGACCTTGTCCTTGCTTTATGTGGGCAGGCAATCCTACTCTGTCCATCCTCGGAGCTGCTGGTAGAAACATCCAGGCCAGGCTTATCTTTATCGTTACGTTCGCAGGGCGCTGTCCACACCGCGGATCAGCAACAATCACTTGGGCGCCGCAGACATGGAGACACACATGAGCCGGTTTCGCATACGCCCTTCAAGGAATAAGGGCGTTGCCACCAGGGCCGAGAGACCGCCATCCCGAACCTCATCGGCGACTCAATTATTTGTCGGAACCGATATGGATGAGCGCAATATATCAGATGCAGCCTCGGCCCCTGCGGCATGCGCCGGAAACACGGCTTGGGTGGAACATTTACCAACATCTGAGATGGCTGAATTGAGGGAGCGGCTTGCCTTGATGGAGCGTCTGGTTGGCGACATGGGCATGTTGGCGGCTTCACGCGTCAATCAAGAGAATGTTGTCGCTGAAACACCACCAGTGCATAACCCAGACATATCGACACAAGTGCGGCTCGAGCTATCACCAGAAGCGTTGCGAACACCTCCTTCACTACGGCTTCCAGTACAGGCAACATCCCCAACTCATTCAACACGGCATCGTGTCTCACACTCAAACTGCCATACAACCGAGGAGCGCGGGTTGAAACGGCGGCGTCTCCCGCAAGACGAGCAACCATCTGAACGGTCTAGAGACATAGACGAACCGAACCAGGTTCAACGCTCAGAATCCGCCCACCTTGAAGCCACTTGTGACGCTCTCATAGATGCATACTTTCGAGACGTTCATCGCGCGTACCCCTTTCTTGATAAGAATACCCTACTTGACGCCATGAGGAAGAGAACTGAGAAGGATATCCTTTCAAGCAAAGGGCGAGACCCAGATGCCACCATTTTATATCTTGTCATGGCCATTGGATCGGTCACATTGCAAAGGGCAACCCAGGATCCTGGAACCCCTTCAGACGCTGGAACCGTCTTGTTTGACGTTGATTATGAAGGATTGGTCTCAAAGTGCATGATGAACGAAAGCATAACTAATCTCCAGATCTTGTTGCTGCTTGCAATTTATTCACAATCCGATCCCGCCGGGATGAACACGTGGGCAATAGTAGATGTTCTAGGTCGACAAGCCCTGCGCCTGGGTCTCACAAAAGGGGACACTCCTGGCAAGGGCTATTCTGCCGCCGAGGTGGAACGAAATCATCGTCTATTCTGGAGCATTTACGTTCTGGACAGGATGGTCGCACTCACCACCGGCACACCAGTGGCCATGATCGATGCCAATATGGACATACCTCTGCCTCGGATCACCGTTGAGGAGTTTGATTCGGCCCAGCGCCAGGAGCAAGCGCACGTGCTCCAGGTCTCCCGACACATTATACAGCTTCGCACGATCGAGTACAAGGTTCTCCAAGAAATACACCTCCGGGACCAAAGTTCTACCAGCACATTGACGCGCGAAGACCGCTATACTCTTGTCGTGGGTCTCCGGGCGGAGATAGAGGACTGGTACAGCAATGGCTGTCTCCTGCAATCTAACGAGCTCGACGACATGACGATTCATATTCGAATATGCTGGCTTGCGGCGCGATACTACAACCTGCTGCTTCTTCTCTACTATCCATGCCATTTCAACCCGGGAACGATGCTCCTTTCCAATGGCGAGTTGCTTTCACTGGCGAGAAAGCATGTCCAGGCGAATTTTGTACGGTTCCAGCAGCGGCAGCTGCCTTTGAACCGCCTCACACTTTGTAGAATATTTCCCGTGTGCATGGTGTTTCTCCACTGTTTCCTCTCTCGCCAAAGCGTGGCAGAGAGCGCCCGCGGTCGTGAAGAAATATCCATGTGCGCTGATATTCTCGCCGCCTTCCCAGAAAGCTGGACGCTTGCTCATCGTGCGGCGCCCATCATCCGCCAGCTGGCTGCCCTGGCGTCTAACACTTCCACGAAGATTGGAGATGAGGCAAATCTCACAGAGGCGGACCAGGCTTGGTGCCTGGCAATCAAGCTCAGTCTTTCCGAACTCTCCGAAAAGGTGTTGGGAAGAGGAAGTATCTACAGGAATATTCATTGCTGGCAGGGCTCGGAGTGTGCGATGCCTGAAAGTGAACTGTTGCCCGAGAAGCCTTCGTTGCCTTGCGCACACTTTACACCAGAGGAAGGCGACGGGATCGAAGTCCAAAATGGAACTTTTATTATCGAAGCTGGTCAGAAGAATTCAAGTGACTCTGGAGTATTTGCAGGGCCTTCTGTTTTGGACTACTTGTGAAAGACTGTTTCTGGTATCTTCAGCGAGCATTTAACGCGCGTATCTATGCTGGATGTTCTCTCTTCAATCATCCTACATGCGTCTCGAATATACCTCCAGGGTTACTAGTTCGGGGGAAAGAAGTTTATATTGCATCTAGAAATCGATGAATCTCTGGGGTTACGCATTGGTGGATGGCCGATATTTCGAGTGATCGACCATGATGCATTGCCGCCGCACCAACCACATGGCATCTGTCCCGGAACGGTCGGAGACCGCGGAAAACTCCCAATGACACACCGCCCATGCATGAAAACAGGCGGTCATTGGTGCTTCAAGATGATTAATTCACATGTCGTGTCATCGGGGTTACGGGTTGTTTCAGCTCTCCGTAGTCCCCGTTCTCCACCAACCAGTATTCTGCCTAAACCGAGCAGGGTCCTACTCCCTCATTTTCGCTTGATGCTCTTCTTCTTGGCCGGCATTCGATAACCTCTTCTTTGGGTTACAGTCGCTATCTCTCGTAGCCGCACAGCCGACACTTGTGGATCGCTTGCTCGCCCACGGCGTCATCTTCGCGATACAAGTCACATCAAGCCAGAGAGGACCAAGTACCCAAAATGAGTACCAGCACTTCCGTCTCGGGTAGATCCCCAAGGATCTTATCCTGCGTCCTGTGTCAGAAGCGCAAGATAAAATGCGACAAACGGACACCCTGCACGAACTGCGAAAAGGTCAGCGCCGCCACTCTCAGAAATCTCTGGTCGTTCACATCTAATAGGCGCAGGGTGGCATTACCTGCGTTCCCTCGACTCCAGCTCCACCGCGGAAGCGAAGGCGCATGAACGAGGTGCTCCTGGAGAGATTGGCAAGATGCGAAGCCTTGCTGAAGCAGTATGAATCTGCGCCACCTCCAAACGGGAGCGGTACCTCGACCTCGCAGTCTACTCCGTATGATCACGCCACCGGTAACACAGAGGCGTCTCAAAGTGCGTCTGATTCTGAAGGGGAAAGTTTCGACTTGAAAGTCTCTACGACATCAAAACCGATTGGTTCGTTCATAGATGAAGGGGGCAACGCAAAGTATGTGGACTCATTCCCATGGGCTACTATTCAAGGGCAGGTAAGCAAATCTTTCCTGAGCTGCAAGTCGGGGGACCCCACAAACTACGTTCACTTCTTAGCTATTTCTAATCTAATATATCTTTGCCTCAGTTAAAATCTATTCGTCAGATATTGGAAGATGAGGAAGGTAGCCCGAGTGAGGCAGACTCTTCCATGCCACCTCAGCTGGAAAAGAATCTTCTCGACGACATCACTCTCATCGACCTCGAAACCGTCACTCCTTCTCCGGCGCAAATCTTTTGGCTGTGGAACATCTTCTTGGAGAGAGTCAACCCGCTGACCAAGCTCATTCACGTGCCCAGTATGCAGCAGTTCGTGGTTGAAGCTTCAGGACGCCATTCCAGTGTTCCTATGAACTCACAAGCTTTGCTCTTTTCTATCTACTTGATATCCACAGTTACTTTGACAGAGTCGGAGTCTCTAGAAATGCTCCATATGACTAGGGATGACGCCCTCCACAAGTTCACTTTGGGCACGAAAGCAGCATTATATCGGGCAAAGTTCCTAGAGACGTTCGATACGACAATTCTAAAAGCCTTGGTCCTCTTTCTAGTAAGAATGACCCGTATCAAAGTACGCTTGAATCCTAACCCTTTCTATAGGAGTCACGCCACGGCCGCACCAGCCGCCACACAACCTGGATCCTCAGTGGTGTCATGGTCAGAATGGCTTTGAAACTAGGTCTCCACCGAGATGGCAGCTCGCTGGACATCACACCCTTCGAGGCCGAGATGAGAAGACGCCTATGGTGGCGTATCATGATATCGGAGACGAAATATTCACTTGCATCAGGTTACGGCGAGCCTGTAAAAATCAAAGAGTGCGATACCCAACTCCCGCACAACGTGAACGATGCCGATCTCTACCCATCTTTCATGGAGCCGGTTCAGTCCCGCGAAGCCCCAACAGAGATGGCGTTGTGCTTGTTACTCTATCACTTCTGTCAATTCGCTATTGAGACTCGTATCACCGACTTGCACACGCTGTCACATGGGTTTGGGGCAGAAAGGTCGCAGGCGAGAGATCACGCCCTGACAACCTACAAGGACATGGTTCAGAACCTCAACGCCCAGCTGCTAGCAAGCAACTACATCGACCCTTCGGTCAGCGGGGTGCATTTGCTGGCAGATAAATTTCGATGCTGTATCATCGGAGACTTGATGGCGATCATGGTCCCCATGCACGATCTGCCCGAATGGGGCACAGAGATCTTCAGTGCTGAAGACAATCTGTTCAGAATCTGCCTCACCCACTTCGAGCATCATTTTGACATGTACGAGCAAATCAAAGACACGAACTTCCTATGGTTTCCCAAAGTCCAGTTTGAGAGCGACGCAATGCTGTACATCGCCAGTCAGCTCCAGAACCGTGCTCAGGGGTCGTTGGTCGATCGTTCTTGGAAGCTCCTCGAATGTGCGTACCGCTGGCACACAGAATTATGGGACATGTCCGTAAAGGATAACGTCACTCTGGGCCTGGCTATTCTAAGGGCTTGGCGGCAACGAGAGAAGAATATAGGAACATCCGGATTATGTAGCGATGTGCCTTCGATCATTCCTAAGCTCCACGCGGTTGTGCCCCAGACCAACCCATCCCCGATACCACCAGTATCGACATTACCTCAGCCACAGCACACGCTACCCTCCTCATCTCAAGCGGCGTACCTTGACACAGCCTGGATTGTTGATCAGCTCTCGAGCTATCAACTTGAGGGATCAGCATTTGACCTAGACCAGCTACAATGGCATCAACACTGATCCACCCATCTCATTTTTAATGACGAATTGGTATAAAGGACGTAGGAGCCTAGTGTAGAGCGAGATATTAGAAAGCCATTTGTAGGGGATACCACCATCCTGAATGAGACCACGTTTTGAATCATTTCTCCCAAATACCGTAACCGTAGAAACTAAGCTCACAGCTCAAGGCGATTATTGAAACATACGTTGCATTTTCCCAAGTCTCAATCACAGCATATCTTCCGACACACCATACTACACTCACAGGTTCACAGACGTGAAATTCAATATACTCCAGTTTTGCACGGTGGTAGGGATAACTGGCATTATCAAGCACTGACAAAGTCTCCAAGTCAGCCTCGTCAGAAAGCCCAGCTGCCCCACTGTAGGTCAAGGCAGAAAACAACGGTTTTCCAAAACACAACAGCTCAATCACAATACATATAAATCATAAATAATGGATGATCTCGGGAGCACACACTGGTGCGACTCGTTCGCGTTCGAGCTCATCGGCACAGACGCCTTCCACTTCCGCGATTCCAATTCCCGAGCCGAGCTCACTTTCAAAGAGCTGCAGCTCAGTGGCGAGAACTGCGAATTCTGCGCGGGACTGACGAAGCTGGTTGACTACCGATCCCGGCAGCCTGCGACATGGGCAGACAGCTATCGCTACCCTCGACGCCGCGATGGAGAACGCGTGATGCCAACGGAAGAGGAGATGAAGGGTGCACACGTCCAAATCTCCATCCACGGCGCCAAAGAGGCCCGCAACTGGTCGTTCGGCTTCGAAGGCACCAGCCACCGCACCGTGATGGATGTCAACGTGGTGATCGGTGGCATACCCAACTTCTACTTTGAAATATTGCTCCAGCGAGCTGGGCCTGGGGGACGTGTCCCCGTCACGCACAAGCCAGAGGGCGGCGGGTACGGCGATGACACGATCACCTACGATGCCCCTGGTGGATGGAGGGTCAGCAGTGTTAGCGAAGACGGGCCTCGGCCAGCAACACAAGTAGCGAGTTTAGAGGCTGCGCTCGGGCGCTCACGGCCACTCGAGGTTGATTTCACGATGCTACGGGGGTGGTTGGATTTGTGCCTTTCGCACGAAGATCACGATCTCTGTCAACAAGACGATGAGGGAATCCATATTCCAGGCTTTAGACTGGTGGATGTCGAGAATATGTGCATATGGGAGGACACGGATGGACAAGCTCCTCCATTTGCGACTCTGAGCTATGTATGGGGCACAGAGCCGTTCTTACGCCTCGTGAAGGGCAATTTAGAAACGTTAATGGCACCAGGAAGCTTGCGCAACGCACCGCTACCTCTAACTATCAGCGACGCGATTGAGGTTTGTCGCAATCTACAGATACGGTACATCTGGATCGACAGTCTGTGTATAATCCAGGACGATGAATCCGATATGCTCGAAATAATCGACAGCATGGATTCCATTTATCGGCAGAGCGTGTTGACCATTGTTGCAGCTGCCGGCGTCAACGCCCACGCGGGTATCCCAGGCGTTCGCCCGGGAACAAGAACCCTGGTCCAGCGACAACTCGAGGTTCGAGGAGTTCCGTTGATCGACTCTGTAGATCACCGGCAGCTACGGATGCAGACCTCGTACCAGGAACCCGAGTGGATATCCGGGACCCCATGGGCACAGCGTGCCTGGACGTTCCAGGAAGCCTTGGTGTCCAGAAGGATTTTGTTCTTCACCGCAGAGCTGGCCTACTGGAGCTGCCGTCAGGGCCTCCTAAGCGAGGATACGGTAGAGCATTTTAAGCCCCTAATAAAAAGCGTGAGACTCGATGACGAGTTCGACCCGTTGGAGTACCAGCAGATCGCCGTCACATTCTCAAAGCGCAAGTTGACGTTTGAGTCTGATTTAGGTCGCGCCTATCTCGGCACACAAAATTATCTAGATACGAAATGGGGTGGTCAGAAGTTTTCTTGGGGATTACCTCACGGTGCATTCGGCTCCTTTCTAATGTGGGAGTGGGACTTTGACACGACAAGGAGACAGAGGCAAGGGACACATCCCATCAAAGAAGCCAACGGGACCATCGCGAGGGTTCCATTCCCTACTTGGTCCTGGATGGGGTGGATGGAAGGCGGTCAGCTAATTCACTTTTTCGGCGACGAACCAGATGCGCACAGCCCGTTATTCTATACCTTCGACAGAGCTTCCAAATTGGTCGAGATAAAAGACGGACAGCATTGGAGAAGCCGGCCTAATCCAATTGCTGATTTGTTATTGGGTGAATCTGCTGGTTCTGACGAAGTTCCTCCAGGTCGAAAGACAGAACTTCTGGAAACGGAACTACCCCCAGAGTTATCTGCAACCCCTTTTCTAAAACACAGAGCTCTCCTATTCTATTCGCAGACAGCTACGCTTCGATATGATCCTTCGGCGGGGTTTAAAGCTACATCATCGTTAAGATACCTTCTGGTCTTAAGATGACGAGGCGGGAGTACCCGTTCCCTATCATGATCGGAGATAAATTCTACAAGATCCTCGAGGAGCATCAGAACGATGAGGAAAATCGCGAAAACAACAAGGAGTCTTTGCGGGACATCAAGCTCGTCGCTGTCTTTGGTGGGCAAATGACAAAGCCCAGAAAGTTCCGCGGCAAGTTCAGAACATACATTTGGCCAATTATTGAAACAAGTCCCGGTGTTTGGGTGCGGGCCTCTTATATGAGCACTGTGATTTTTCAAGACTTGTGGAACATTCTTCCGCGGAAGAAGTGGGAGCTCATCACAATCGTATAGCTAGCTCGAAGCAAGCACCAGATTCTTAGGGGTCTGGTAGTAGCAGGTATCGGGTGAAGCGTGTATTTTCACTACAGCAGCTATCAACTCTATAGTCTAATACTCCTCTTAGAAGGATACAAGATACTAAGCTCGATGTATTAGATGATGGGGCCCAGTAAGAGCTCTTCCGGGAGATGCAGATGAGGAAATTTCCATTAGTCAACAGCAAACAAAAGAAAAGAAGCAGAAAACATGCCGCTCGGAAGATCAAGTCCTCCCATATAAAAATTCGACCGACAGTCGTGTGTCTATGTCGCAAAGCGAGACAGCTCAGCAGCATCGCTACTCTTCCCAGTCATCGTCAATAAGGTTATTATCCGTCTCCAGCATATCCATCATTCCTTCAAATCCGTTGAGGAAGTCATCTTCGTGTAAGTGCCCCTTTCTCTTGAGTCTCTTCAGAGCATCCGTCACAAAAGTCTGGCAGTCCCAGGTCTCTTGGTCGTTCCGAATGCGCGTCCCAGAGATGCAGTCTTGGAGCACCCGCACATCTTTATGCTCGTAGACGCTGACCTCGACAAGTCCGACAAATGTTTGGCTTTCAGCAGGGTCACGGGCGCCCCAAACCTCCTCAAATTCAAAGTTCCCAGGCTCGCCGATGGCATGTAGTAGGCTGCTTTGCGCTCCTTCGTCGGTGGAGACGAAGAGTGCCGTGTGTCGCAAGTAGGAATGGTCAGTCGGATCGCCTCGGTATACGACAATGAAGAGGCGATTTATGTGAAGTTCTGCTCTGCTGCTGCTCCCTTTGCTCTTACTCGGCTCGCTTCTGCCGGATCTTCTCTTGTCGGATCTGGACTTGATAGATTTGCTGTTACCACCCATGGTGATAGAGGTTTGCTAGGCGGTCTTCATAGTCTTGGCTGGCTGGCCTTTGTTTGGCGCAACTTATTTAGACGTTGTTAATGGTGCTTTCATTTTCATTTGAAAGGGCGATGGCCTTGTAATTCATTTGGCTTACCTCGTGCCAAATACCGGCAGCCGCTGACGGGCATAACACAAGACGTTGTGTTGGGCTGGATCAACGTGGCACGTCTCACCGGGCGCGGGCCCGAATTTACGAGGCTCTAGAACCTGTTAAACTCACGATCGCATGAACCTACGTCACATATGTGCATTCGGTGTAAGACGGTACCACCCATCTGAGTTGTCGGAGTACCGCTTTGGTCAATTCGTGTGACTGTTTCCAGTCGGGAGTTCCTGCACGTGGACGAGGATGTTTGTGCTTCCACGGTAGGATCCATGCTCTGTCTGCCTCATAGCACGCCTGATATAGACGGGAGTTCCAACGATGTGGTCTGCTCGAGCTCGGGCGGTCTGCAGTCGAGCCGATTCAGGCCGCCGATGTAAGCCACCCCGCCTGATCTGACTATGCTGCAACCGTTGGGCGTCAACTCACCGAGGTGACATGGTGCTCCTCTTTCCTGATTTACTACCAAGATGGCTCGATCGCCGCCATCCCTGAATCTTCTCGGACATCGAGTGACACGCCGCGATAGTGCGCAAATCATCACGGGGTATCCCGGGGACAAGGATCGAGCCACGTGGATCGGAGGCCAGCTATTCGCGAGCATTTTATTTCCAAGCCACGACATTGGCCAGTATTCTCGATAGTTTCATGCAAGGAAGCTCACATCCTACGCGCATCGAGCACGGAAAAATACGGTGAGCAGAGTAAAGTGACACGACGTGGGATACATGATACACAAGACTCAATGCAGTACGTGTTGGCTCGAGTAAGACCAAGGCGAGGCGAAGTAAGCACCTATGAAATCGTCCGTTGCTCCAGTCACTGTGTTTCATGATTCACTCGCCCGAACTGGGCAATCCTTGCGGCGGCCAACACAAACTGGCTCCTCCGCCAAGCTGCGTGAGACGTTCTGCGCATCAGAGGCCAGGGCCCCTCATCAACAACCAGATTCACAGATTCACAGGGGTCGACAATCAGCGACTGATGCAGCCTCTGGTCTCGATCACCACGGCCTGGACTTGCCTAGCCGGATTCCGGGCCGGAAAAACGATGTAGATAAACCCCCCACAGGCTGAGGAACATTGAGCAGGCTCCAGCTTGCCACCAGCATCCCACCATGGTTCCATTCGGGGAACAAGAGTAGGACCCTGAACTAACGATGTTACTGTGGAAATGGAGGCGGGAGGTAAACAGTCCTACATACTGTACCTCCTACCCCTCCTTCCTCTCCTGAGGGTGGATCG
The DNA here is from genome assembly GCA_037952775.1 of Clonostachys chloroleuca. NCBI lineage: Eukaryota > Fungi > Ascomycota > Sordariomycetes > Hypocreales > Bionectriaceae > Clonostachys > Clonostachys chloroleuca. Next base: position 7,432,854 of record JBANAY010000004.1, read on the forward strand.
TTGGGCAAAACTTGCTCACATGCCACCCAATTAAAGGCGTGAATCGCCCTGGTCGGGCACCGGACGACAATGACGCTGTTGATCAGTGGTGGTCCGAGGTATACAGTGTGCCCAGGCCATCCATTCGCGAGCAGCTCCGGATCTGGCCGTGGCGTGCTCAGGGCCTGATGTGACGGATGAGATTAATCATACATAGACAGCTGCCTGGTGCACCAAGAGAGACACATTTGTAGATAGATTAGTCTGCACATGAAATGCCAAGATTGAGCACATATTGCCACCGCGAAGATCATGGCTACGTCTCTCGTTGGCAGGCTAAATTCACTCAGCTCGCAGACCTGCTGCATGACATGAGCTCCCCCACCACGACTCCATCCACCCCGACGGCCATCACCAACCAGCGTTCGTCCATCGGCGGCCTTAAACCATTTACAGGCTATGGACCCTCTTCCGGGTATCTGGAATGGCAAATGTCTCGCTCTCGTTGGTTGGATCCCGCGCAAACCGCGCAAACATGCGACAACGCACAAAGTGCTCACCCTAGTATATTAAGCCGGACCTGATCCCCCTCTCTCTCCCCGTCCATCAAACAGCAACAACGACATCTCTTCACCTCTACATATCATCTATCTACTCTTTTTCAGGTTTCCCAACCCCAACACCAAACTACTCTTCACAATGGCTGGCGACTGCGGATGCTCTGGCGCTTCTAGCTGCAACTGCGGCTCTTCCTGTGCGTATTCCGTGTTTTCCCTATCTCGCTATCTTATCTTATCTTGTCTTCTTATCATGTATTAACTGCTCTGCCACCAGGCTCTTGCTCCGGCTGCGGCAAATAAACGCACCACCCGAAACAAAACAATAAAGAAATCGAAAATGACCACAAAAAAACAATGTTGACGACTTGATGACGAGGGGCGAGGCGTGATGATTTGGTGGATTTGGCTGAACGGATGGAATGCTGGGACTTTGCTAGAATTGTCTAGAGCCTGCATGGCCCAAAAATAACCAAAATTCCACTAACTAATTTTCCTGACAAACATGAAGTAACGTATCTTATCGTCGGTTAAATCTTTTCGACATCATTGGTGCGGATGCGACAGAACCCACTACTGGATAGATTACCTAAGCCTCATGATATAACTACCCTGTACTTGATGACTCAGCTTGTGACCTTTTTCTGATGCCATCATCGTTTTTAACATCACATTTGTATTACCTTTAATAGTCGTTGTCATCCATACCTAGCCTGATGCCAGATCCCTCGGGCCTTTGTCCATTATTTTTATAATAAGATTTCGAGTACCGCTTTATGACAAGGTTTCCGTCATCTATCAATCATTTATTGGGCATATTTGTTTATCTGAAAAGCAGTGTATAGGGTAGCCTTTGGTCGTCGTAGCTTCAGTTAGTCAGCAATGAAAGCACAGACATTGATTGGCGCACATCCGGATTTTTATGGACTAGAATTGTGAAATGCATAAATTCTATGAAAAAGAAAACACGGACGCGACACTCTGACAAAAACTTAAACTATGTGAAAAGGCATCGAGTACTGTCCAGTCTTGCCGTCCTGGTACAAAACACTGAACCCATAAACCGCATGTTTTCCAACAAATTCATTCGTGACATTCCAAATGTAGTAACCCTGCTTGTTCTCCACGTGCTCTAGATCGCGGTCACTGGTTAGCATCATGAAATTCCTGGGGGGCGAAGTATAACGAGGACTTACCGGCGATGACACCGAGGGCGGTCTGCTCGTCCTGTGAGGCGCCGCCAATCAGCGTGATGGCGAGTTTGCCGTTCCAGCGAGGGTCATAGCCCCAGGTGATCTTCAGACTGTCGCCGAACTTGACATTCTGGTCCTTTTCCGGAGTGTATGCAGGCCAAAAGCCCACACCAGTCTCTAGACTGGCTGTGGCTGTGGCTGTGGGTACAATGGCCGTCGAAAGAGTGGTTGGCTGATTATTGTCATATCTTCGGCTGAGGTCTCGAGCATCGGCATTGCCATGGTTCTCAGCATTGATGTCCTGACTTAGATAGCCAAGAGCACCGAGGACAGTGAGAAGCGATCTTGAAAGCATTTTTATAAGAGGGAGCGCAGAGAGAGAATGAATGAATTGAAGGGATCAGATCTAGAGAGCTGTTGCTTGATTGAAATCACAAGAAGGAAAATGAAACTTGGGACATCCAGTTGACATATATATAACTACAACTGCGCCTGTGAACAATGAAATAGGCTGTATGAATTGAGCTTTCATCTAATAATATGTCCTATACGCGCAGAAGACTGGGAGGCACCCCCTGGTATGCCACAAACCGTTACTGGGACAGGGCTTCGGGAGAAGAATAATCAGCAGCCGTCAGCGCTATAGCTGGCAAAGCACAGTTATTAGCAGTGTAAGCTGTGATTTGGAGACCTGTCAGCACTAGAATCGGTAGCTGGGGGCTCATCGCCCAGGCCCATCTTTTCTGGCTGTGAAGGTGTAATATTAACTTTGGATGACCGACTATCTGGACGAACATATCTCCTCGGCAGCTTCAATCTTGGCGTCATGGTATTTATGTAGAAAAATAAGAGGGTATCTCTTGATATGTATCATTTCGGCCTTCTTCTGGACCATATCGCAGTGTGCTTGCGCGCTAGATTGTTGGGCCTAAGACACTGGTTGCGGAGCCTGACAGATGATCACGGTAAGATGTTTCAAAAACTGGAATTAAGCTTCAAAATATTCTCAGGAAAGTAAGCCGAAAGAGTGAACTGACGAATCGGCGCTCTTGTGTCTCGTGGGGGCGCAGTCCGTTGTCTTACCTTGCCTCTCTTACCCCTGATTGTGCTTGGGGGCTGGACTAGCCGTTGTCTAGAAGCTGAGGCTGCTCGCTGAATCCATGAGACTAGTCATATGAATTTGTGCGCCTTTGTTGCTATGTATTAACCATGCTGGTTCATGGCCCTGAGGGCTTAGGGGCCGGGGTTTCCAGCTTCAATTAGTTACAAGCTCCACACGCGTCGCGAGAAGTCAACCTTGGAGGCTTACCAGTAATTGAACGAGAAGGCTTTCCTCAAAAGAAGTATAATCGTGGCTGGACGGAACAGAGTGACTGTAAGCTGTGACTGGAATGCTTGAGTAATACGGCACACTCTGAAGTTTCAAATTGCAAGCAACCCTCTTTTAGCTACGATTCAATCAGTTGAACTTATTTAGAGCTAACGCAGTTAGGAACGTGTTTCAAACCAAAACCATGAGTATGGGTTAATTTTAATGCTATCGTCCAAGAAGATAGCTTTGAATAAAGCCTGGATTGCTAAATGTTCGCTGGCCGGCCATTGAAGCTGCGCTTCATCTAAGGCTGCTAATCCTGGGCTGGCCACTCCAAGCCCAGCAGTGTTTCCTCAGTGCTGCGCAAGTCATGCTCAATCCCGAGATCCCCAGCTGTTGCGACTGGCCAGCCCCATGTACTCGTGCTAAAGCTTTTCTCGCCGAACTCGTTAAAGTAGGCCATCATCAGACCAACTTCAGTTCCGATAGCGCCCCATTTCTCCTCGTATTCCGCTAGGGAACATTCCTTGCACAGCACTTTGCTACCCGAGCCGAGCTTGTCTTGCACCTTCTGGAATATGGCTGCCCACTCGTTACACGAGAGATAGTCAGCCACCCCCACAATAACCCGGCCGATGGTTTTCTCGGGCTGTTCTAGAATCGCTTTGACGTAAATGCCGGTGTTGATCACCTCGTCACCAATGAATGCGAATTTCACATCTGGACCCATTGGATACTGTACGAGATGGGTGTTCGTATCGGGCTGTTTAAAAGTTAGCCTTCAAACAAGATCATCAATAATAGTGACGAGAAGGGGCTCATGTAGTCCAAGGGATGCAACATACAGAGTAAACAGGGCGATGGGGAACTCTGAGAAAGTTGGAGCCATACACTCCAATACGAAGAAAGGTGGTCTTATCACTAAGTCCACTCCCGGCGTCCAAGACAACTTTCTCCGCGGCAACCTTGCTCTGAAAGTGAGGGATATGGTACTTGCCGTTGGACGCTGCCTTCGCATCTGGTAGAGTAGACAACACCAAGTGCTTCAGTGTGGCGACTTTTGACGCCGCAAGAGTGATCTTCTGTATCTGGGCACTCTCGCGCTCTTCTGTTGCCTTTGCTCCTTGTGCCATGAACGTTGCTGGGTCGAAGATGGTGTTGGCAAAGATATATGAGGAACCTTGAAGCGCGGATTCGATGCTTTCGGTAGAGGCCAAGTCGACCTGGACGACAGAGACATTGGGATTTTTGGCGAGTTCTTGAGCTGATTCAGAGGATGGATTTGACGTCAAGGCCCGGATGTGCACTTTTAACTGTGCTGTGTCACCGAGAAAGGCGGAAACGACACCTCGCCCCTGGTTGCCGAGGGCGCCAATCACTGTAAGGATAGGAAGGGACATGTTGTTGGAAATGATAGATGGATGTAGTAAAGCAGATTTGGTTGTTTGAGATGACGACGGATCATTATTTTCAACGAGGACCAGTTCCTTTATACCTACACGTGTGGTGATGTTTGGGCCACGGCATTTCCGTGGTTGGGCCACGGCGTCCGGTCTGACAAAAAGTGCTTTCTGAGGCCCTGATCGTGAAGTCCAAAATCAGGAAAGGTTAGATCATTTTAGATAATTACACTATTTAATAGCCCTTTAGCGGAGTTTTCGATCAGGGCCTGGTAGGCATCCTAGACCTGCATGTTGCATTAGTGATTGTCAACTATTTACTATTTGCACATGCGAGCCACTAGCTGAAATCATTTTTTTATTTAAATACCATTAGGATGGTCAATTCCTCCGCAATTGGACTATCTAATTAGAATTGGGTAAACGGGAGGTCGTCGCTCAACATGCCTTCTTCCCAAAATGGATTGTCAGGTAACGGATTTGAGATCCCCTCCAACATCGCGGAAGCCTCCAGCTGATCGAAGAGGTCGAGATCTGAGGCCATTCCCTGCTGCGAGTCACCCGATATATCTGATCGAATTACTCTTTCGCTGGCCTGCAAATCGCCACACATCTCCCCGAGAAGTATCTGCAGTGCTGGGGAGTAAGTGCTGTTGCCAGGTGGGATCTGAGATAGCTCTGTCGCCTTTTCGACGATACTCGCATTTGCCATTGGATCAAAAGGCGAGAGCAGCGTATCCGCCATGACTATTACCACTGCCGAATTGTACGTGTTGGTACAGCACCTAAAGAGAATATTATTATTAGGAGTGCCTGGGCTGAAAGGTCGTGATCACATACCATGTGGACGGTTCAATAGCATTCAGGCCTTCGCCGAATAGTTTGATAAATCCACGACTCGAATCCAGCAACAGGCCCCAGGCTTCAGCAGATGGGGGCTCGCATTGGCTGAGGCACCTCACTGCCCTAAATCCAATCGTTTCGGTAGCATAGCTCTGAGCGGCTTCTCTACCATGCTGACTTAGTCGCAGCATCCACTTCGCCTTGGGGCTGAAAAAGCAGTGCATTGACAAGAGTGCAAAAATATAAGCGTGGTATAATTTCGTGAGCTGCATTCTATCTTCCTCTCTTGCGTTTGAGAGGACATTGTCCAGTTGGAACTCCAGCGGGATGCTCTTGTACCAGTTCTCCAACGTAGTTCGGGTTCTGGAAAGTCGAGTCGCCCAGCCTTCCGAGCCGCTGGCAATGCTGTGAATATGGGAAAGTTCGCTTAGTACTAATGAGAGATCAAGGGTTTTCCGGAAGTAATTAAGACTGCTTCTTCTATCACGAGACCATACGATGCCATTGCCGTCGAGAGGATGGTTAGATGGTGGCGGGATATCGATCTCGGCTCCAGCGAGCATCGAAGGGCGGGTAGTCTGATATGAAATCGTCTATTGAGTTCAAATTAACATGATCACTTGGCTCTTGTGATGACGCTTCTGATATACCTTTTCTAGGGAAAATAACACCCAAAAGACTCTGTGCCGTTGCTCCGCCACCTCTTTCTGCATGTATTGGGCCGAGTGCTTGGAATATAACTGCAAGCGATGGGCCAGGTTCACCGCCATGGCAATGAGAGCACTAGCCTTTTCCATGTTGCCCATGCACGTGAAGAACATGGCCAGGGCCACTAAGACTTGTACAGCAAGGATATTTCCGCTGGTACTTGCTAGATCAAATGCGACTGAAAGAGCCTTGCACGCGTACTGGTCTGCATTGGCTGATTGGGGCAAATCACTAGCAGCAGCAAGCCCTTTGCCCGGTATCGTCATGCGAATGCCTATTGCTGATATCGCAAGGATAGCTGACCATGCAGTTGTCGAGTGGTTGTAGGATGCAAACAACACTCTATCAAACACTTTTTCCTGGAATAGAGGCATCGCACCGTTGAATGTGCTAAAATACTTGTCCACCCAAGGCTTGAGTGTTTCGAGGGCGGGGAGGCCCAGCGAATCACCGGACAGCTCATACGGAGTGCTGTATCTTTGCTCTGTCTTCTCCAATACCTCCTGCAGCTTGTCTTCGATTCTTACTAGGCGATGATTCAAATCACCAGTTGGTTCATTCCTGTTTTGTCTGTTAGCGCTTGACCATTGTGAACTGATGATAAACTAGTGTTCAGAACCCACGGCTTGGGATCTGTCGAGGCAGTCTTGTCACTAGCCCTCGTCTGCTTCGTCTGGCGGCCAGCCCTGTGCCGGACAAGACTAGTCCGGCAGTCTGACTTGTAGAGTATGCAGTTTGAGCAGACAGGCAACAGCATGTCACATTTGATTTTCTTCCTAAAGCACAAGTCGCATGCTGAGCACGTGAGCGGCTGGACTGGGCACGGCTAAGCATATCGTCTGCACTTACATTTCCGTCGGTGTGGCCGTGTATCATCCGACTGGCTATCTGTATGGCTCGACATCTTGCTAACACGTTTGGGACTCCTATGTGGTAATCTGATGCTTGTCGCGACATCAAACAAACGCCTCCACCAAACAGGAGAGGGCAGCCTGGCTCGATTGATTAGTCAGAGAGGCGTGATCCGAGACAAGGATCAATTGGGTAAGCTGCATTGAATTGGTGAGCTCAAGGCCGTGGAATTTCCACGGCATTCATCAGCTCCTGGATGACAAATCCAGCTTGTTCCTACTGCGGTTTAGCCTCCGTCAGCTAGAGCAAATATTATCGCGACACTGGCAGGTGTGTTCGCCTTTCTCAGATTCAGGAAGAAAATCTGGAGATCTAGAGGAGAGCATTCAACTGATGTGTAACATAGGAGACTGGTTATGTGTACCTTGCACGGGTGGTCTGTGAGTCCTAGCTCATTATTGATTAATGGATGCATCATGCAGTCAACGAAAAGCGAAGACCCGAAAAGGCAGTCCAACTACCCTGCACCATAGATTGGTGTTGTATGTTGAGCTGCTTTCGAATAATTTTGCGTTCAGTCACCTATATAGTCTATAAATAATTAGTGAGCCTAATGACCTTTGAGTTGATCTATGTATCTCTTTTGTTAGTCTGTTAGCCTCTTTCAACCCGAGTCTAGGGTGTAAAGCACAAAAAGGGATTCCTCAACTTCGTAACAACTTAAATGTTGAACTACCATAAGAGGTATTTGGCAGAATCTCACACTCTTTGATACAAAAGAACTGAGAGTGCTTGCACAAGAGAAAAGAAATGATTGAGGTAGCGCATCGATGTTTTGCATTCAATAAAAGACTCCCAGTGAAGGCTCGTGATGATGAACTCCCGCTCGTTTCCGATAAGACAATAGATAGACTGCAGCAACTCGTGGAACATAAAATGAGTTTTAGATACACGCCGCATTTCTTCGATACCATTTTGAAACCACGTTTGGGGATGCGTACGTAAGTAGATTACCAAATGTCATATCGGTGATAGAACTGGGACCCGGGATGACATGATGGAACTTTATGAGGGTGGATATCTCTATCAAGAGTGGAAATTACCTCATTCAAGGTTACATTTAAGGTAGCGTAGAGTTTAGTTTAGTTGAATCAACTTTAACCGCGGCGAATGAGGACTTGACCTGTTCTCCGGGAGCCCCTCTTGAACTGGGATTCGTGGTGGGGTTGGTTATCATCATTGTCGGGCGCTTCCCCGATGAGGACCGGCTCTTCTCCGACACTCTTCGGCAGTGCTGTCTTGCCATCTGCAATGCCGTCTTCCTGCCCCTCACGCCGGAATCGGTGGCGGGATATCAAGCTGACCCACCATGGTGTCGGTCTTGTTAAAAGCAGGGTACGAATGAAGAAGGCGATAGACCTTGCGGGGACCTGATAGGCACTTGGAAACCTGGAAATACCACGACCCCGCAGTACTTTCGACATGGCTTGAGATAACAAAGTCAAGACCCAGAATGATCTGTTCAGGGGTGAGACTGATGTTGGGGGAGAGCATCGCCTATAGATACCCGGCTCTTCTCTCCAGTTGGCAGGTTTCCGCTCTGCTAATCTCGTCCTGAGAGTCGTCTCCCCGCCATTGTTCCTCTCATCATGGTTAGAAATCTTGGTTATGCGCTTTTGAGCGCTTCCACCGTACTTGCCAGCAACCACCTCGCCCCTCGGAATGAGAGCGTGAGCCCTTATTTTGGAGCAATCAAAGATTATCTTGACACCCTTAAAGAGGATGTATGGCCAATTAACCAGGAAATTCACGATAATCCTGAATTGGGATACGAAGAAGTACGGGCCCATGAGCTTCTGACAACCTTTATGGAGTCTCAGGATGGTTGGGAGGTTACGAGATCAGTGAAGAATATCAGCACCGCATTCACTGCTGTCTTTACTGGCAATGGCGATGGACCAATCATTGGTTTCAATTCAGAATATGGTATGTACTTATTATGTGCCTCTTTCAAGAAATCAAGTGCTGATCAGATAACGATAGATGCTCTCCCCGGACTGGGTCACGGATGTGGCCATAACCTCATCGCTTCAGTTGGCATTAGCGCCGCCCTTGCCACCGCAGAAATCATGCGACAGGAAAGTCTTCCTGGAAAGGTTGTCCTTTTTGGAACTCCAGCCGAGGAGAGTATGTTTGAAAAAGAGACGAATCTTAGTTCTATGTACAATTTTTGTTAACCAATTTACAGGTCTTGGAGGAAAAATTAAGATGCTTGAAGCCGGTATCTTCTCGGATCAAAACATCGATATCAGTCTCATGGCTCACCCTTCCACGAGCAACACTCCTTATTTCAACTCATTTGCTACTGATCGATTTGAAGTTGAGTACTATGGAAAGGAGGCACATGCCTCCGCTTCACCATGGGAGGGTATCAATGCCGAGGATGCCCTTGTGCTGGCATACAATGCCTTGAGCATGCTTCGGCAGCAAACAACAAAGACTGACCAGATTCACGGGATCATCACATCTGCCGGATCGCGAATTAACGTCATTCCATCACTCTCACAGGCCAGTTTTCAAATTCGGAGTAAAGACTCTTCAACCCTTGAGAAGTGGACGGATCGGGTCATGCAATGCTTTGAAGCCGGATCTATTGGGACTGGAGCCGAGCTGAATGTTACGATCAGGCCTTACGGATACGCCAACATGGTTACCAACGATATTCTTGCCGAGTCATATGCCAAGTGGTTTACTGGCCTTGGAGGAGAGCTTCCAGACCTTGCTCTTGCTAAGATTGAGGATCCCGCTGGGAGCTCAGATCAGGGGGATGTCAGCCACGAATTTCCAAGCATCCATCCGATGTTTGCCATCACCACTGCTAACGGATCGGTTCCTGATGGGGGAACACACACGGCTGCATTTGAGGTCGCAGCTGGGAGCAGGGCTGCCTTTGAGCTTGCTATCCGGGCTGCCAACGGTCTTGCTGGTGTAGCAGTCGATGTTTTGACTACAGATGGAATGTTGGATAAAATCAAGGAGGCTTTCGAAGGCCAAGAACGCAGACGAAGAAAAAGATCGCTTAGGCTGTAGAAGTGCAATGGCATCCTTATTTCGGCTAATCGACAGAAGTGCACAAGCTATTGTTTCTCCCTAGCAACATATCGTGTGGATTCATGAATTAAAGTTCCAATGCTAATCTTTGAGGAGAGGTTATATTTCACTAGTGATTAAACAGGGGATACTGAGTGAGCAAGTCTTGCCATTCGTTACAGCTTGTATCTGAATACCGCATTGCCTTTCGAAGGCCCCTTAAGTCAAACCTTATTACGTGACGATCTGACACGATGCAATTTGGAAAATAGGCTTATTGGTTTGTAACATAAAGAAGACGGAACCTCCTCAGAGCTGAATACGATGTAAACGAGACCCCAATTACTAATTTGAGCATCGCCGGAAGATGCGTTTGTAATCAACACTACGCAGCGACTACGGTGGGTTTTGGTTTGAAAAGGTTCTGAAAATGAATTTGCCATCGACATAGAATGAGAGCTTCAACTCTATTTAAGGAGCCCGTTCCCAGATCAATTATGATTATCGACCAGAAACACCATCCAGCGCAATACGGTCTCCCACACGAAGGATATCAAAACTCCAACTACAGTATTCACCAATAACATTTTCCACAAAAAACCAACCATGAGTGACTCGCGAGTTTTGTTCCTTGGCGTTGGTAACATGGGCGCGGCACTGGCCAAAACCCTTCAGCCTACCCTCAATCAGCCGATATTGCTTTGGAACCGCACCAAAGAGCGTCCAGCTATCCAAAGCTTGACCCAACAGGGCGCCATCTTCCATCAAGATGTATTTCTAGCTGTCAAGCAAGCTGAAATCATTGTTGTATGCGTTCTCGACTATGGCTCGCTTCATTCCATTCTGGAGCCTCTGAACGATAAGACGGTCTTTTCCGGCAAGACAATCATCAACCTGACCAACGGTACATTGAAGGATGCGAATGATGCCGAGAAATGGCTGAAGAACTATGGCGCGTCCCATTATTTTGATGGTGCCGTCATGGTCACACCACAGCTTGTTGGTACAACCCAAAGCTTGGTTCTTTACAGCGGTGGGAGCAAGGAGAGCTTCGACACTAATGTTGCCAAACTTGTTGAGCCCCTCGGACTGGCCATTTACACCGGGACCGATGTGGGCTCTGCAGCTGCGAACGATCTTGCTGCTTTGTCCACGATGTATGGCATGTTTGCTGGCTTCTTCACTGGAGTCGGTCTTCTGAAGAAGCAAGCAGCCAATTCTGGAGCTGGCGGCAGAATCAAGACCAGAGTTGACTCTGTAATTGTGCCAGTACTTACAGCTCTGGTACCCTACCTAAGCCTCCTTGCTCAGACAGTCGATGATGAAAGCTACGATGAGAATGCAGGGAGCCCCGTTGGAATGCAGCTTGTGGGTATTCGTAACATCATGAAGGCTTGTGAGGAAGAGGGTGTTGATCCGTCTGCGCTTGAAGCGTTGAGTTCACTGTTGCAGCGAGTGGTTGATTCTCGCGGCCCTGATGGAAGCGTTGCGGAGGTGGTACGCTTCAATCTTGGAGCTGAAGCTATTTGAGTGGAGAGGCGGTTCTTGACAAATGAGGATGTTCATGGGTTATTTCTTAGGTATACAGAATAACTATTGGCCTCGTTTTATTATATAGGTTCGGGTTGTTCGGCTATCTCGACGGAGGTCGAATCTCACGCAATGCTTCGTTTGTGGATAAAAGGCCTTGGTATGCAAGTGATTCGTCATTTGTTGTGATTTTATTCTTCTGGACGGAAAGAAGGGCGAGAGTGGAGATGTTATTCTAGAGCGATCCCTGCCATCATGTCTCACTCCAGTCGGCATCCTGTCCGATATTTCACAGCTATGATGGCATGGCGCGTGTATCTACTTCCATGTGCACCCCATACATTTCTTGATACAGTCCGATCGAGATTCTTCTTGAGAAGTCGTTTGTAGCTCGAACACCTGTGAGCCTCTTAATCACACTGCTATCCATCCTGAAGTACATAGTCCCATTGAGTTACTTCGTCTTAAATAGTACGCTAGAGTTGGAGAACCCCTAGCTTGAATGAACTGAGTGAAGCAAGATGCTTTTCTGGATAGATGTACATTAATCAACTTATTGGTATAACTGGGCCCTTGGTTTGGCCTCAAACAAGAAGTAGAATGGTGCATGATCCTCCAATCTTCCCTGTTGATGCGAGCTTAGTAACCGAGTTCCAGTTGGGCCTGCTCAGGTATTCAAAATGGCCACAATATCCAAGAGCATCCGCTAACTTTGAATCTATTCTTCTCCCTGTTATTTCGGCAATTTTGTACGCATTTGGTCTTTATAATCTATTATCACGCCACCCTTTTTTGGTTGTCTTCTTTCCGGCTACCTCCGGCTATTCTATAGCTATATCCCATGGGTCTGTATGGTCCTGTGCGTGAGTTTCTCTAAATCCTTCCATGTTTTTCTGAGACAGTTAGGCAGCATCCTTGTTAGATCTAGGGCGTAGTTTGCCCCTGGCACTTTTAGTCACTAGTTTATTTTGACCAAGATACGTGAGACTCCTCGAGTTACATCCGAGGATCAGGGGTCGAAGTGTCTGTCACTTGTGCATGGCTGTAGCGGCATTTTCATGAAGCTGGCACCCTGTAACTGTCATGGGAGCCATGCTTCTCAACCGGATCAGAGGAGATTGATAATGCTTATGTTAGTTAACCATGGTGTAGTATACTGACATGTAGTTTTGGCATTTTTATTTAAATGTTGTAGACCGCAACGATACATTACTCGCAAGCTGCTTGATTAACCAGTTGAACTTCCCTGTTGCTAGCCTACTCACTCCTTAATAGACTATCACAGCATTCATTCATCATGCGTTCTACTCTGATCTATACGACCCTTGCTGCAGGCGCCCTGGCAGCCCGTCCGTGGATCAATGAGGCAGATACCGGATTGGAAGAGGTCCTCGGAGACACTCCCAAAGGCTCCCTGCCCAACCTCAAGGCCATGGTTGGCCTACCTGACTTTGACTGGGCAGCAAGGAACTATCTTCCTCTGCTGAACTACACCTACTATCGCAACGGAGCAGCGGGTGAATCCTCGTACCGGAATAACTTGGAGGTGTTTGGCCGTTACACCTTTATCCCTGAGGTGATGAATGACGTTACTAAGATTGAGGAGTCTTTGCCGTAGGTTTTATACCTGGTTAAGAGATGGATTGGAAAATTCTGACATTTAATAGTACCACAATCCTCGGCCACAACTTCTCGGCCCCCTTTTACATCAGCCCCTGCGCCTATGGCCTTTACGGGCATCCCAATGCTGAGGCTAACTTCGTCAAGGGAGCTGCTGCTGGCAAAATCTTGTACATTGTAAGTTAATTGACAATAAATCCCGAAATCATTCTAACAAATCATAGCCCTCAGGTTACGCCAGTCTGTCCATTGAGGAAATTCATGCTCTCAAGGCCGAGGGCCAGGTCGTGTTCCAGCAGGTATGTGAATATAGAGTAATCTATAACTGTCGCTCTACTGATCTTTCCTAGCTCTACCTTACTACCAACGATACTGAGACCCAGAGCCTCTTTGACCGCAGCAAGGCTGCTGGAGCCGATGCTCTGGTTTTCACCGTTGATGCTCCCATCTTCGGCTCTCGCCACCGCGCTGCCCGCCTTGATGTAAGCTTGGCGTAAGTAAGATCCAAACATCTGTCTTGTGCTTAAATAACACGCTAATCAGTCGTGTTTAGATCTGTCCCCTACCGCCACATCACGGTAAGTAACACCATAGGATTACCTATAGCCTGTATGCTAATGACACGCATTATTAGTGGGACTACTATCACAAGCTCCAGAACATGACAGATCTCCCCATCATCGTCAAGGGGATTATGAGTGCCAAGGACGCAAAGAAGGCGGTTGAGAACAAGGCTCCTGCCATTGTCCTCTCAAACCACGGCGGTCGCCAGCTCGATGGCGCTCCCTCCGCTCTGGAAGTTGCAATTGATATCTACAAGGAGGCTCCTGAGGTCTTCAACCAGACTGAAGTGTTCGCTGACGGTGGAGTTCGCTATGGCACTGACGCTCTTAAGCTTCTCGCCCTTGGTGTCAAGGCTGTTGGTCTTGGCCGCCCTTTCATGTACTCGAATGTGTTCGGCCAGGAGGGTGTTGAGCGCGTCATCGAGCTTTTCAAGAAGGAACTTGCTGTTGATGGTGCCAATGTGGGACTTGGGTCTCTGAAGGACATCAACCCCGGCTTCGTGAGTAGACTATGCATTTTTGGTTCTTCATCAGCTAACTTATCGCCAGCTTAATCTCTCCCCAAACAACTGGCATCCTTAGGGACAGGGTTAGGATGATATCCTGGTTAAAAAAAAAAAGAACACTCGAATGTGTCTGCAAGTAGCATGCGCTCTACTGCCAATGTAAAACTCCCAGATCTTCAAGTACATATAGAGATAAAGAGCAGCTATAATTCACGTTACGAATATTCAAATGTGATACTATTATCTTGATATGAACCTTCAGTAGCTATCTGGCCAAGGCTTTGCCCGTGGAAGACACAGCTCACAAAACCTGTTAGCCACACACAATACTTTTCATCAACATTTGGAACTACACCCCCTGGCTACTAAAATTTTCTCAATAACGATCTGGCTGATGGCCGGAATGTCTTGCGCTTATCAGCATGTGAGCTATTAAGACCGCGGCTCAAAGTTAGCGTTGATACGCTACCGGTGACTAAAAGGTCCTCTCATGGCCCGAATGGGGGCACTTCAACGGCAAAGCGGGCGTGATTGCTATGTGGCTATCAGCATGGGATGTACTATAATGGTATTGTCACGGAATAACTTATGACTCACTCGGCATTCTCGACAGCTTTGTTAGGGTCCTCTAGCGCAAACTGTTTGCAATACTCGACGCCGTATCCGGAATCTCGAGTCCTAAGAACGTCTCGGAAGTGTGTCGCTTCATGGATGATGGTACTAAAACAAAAACGTCATGAGAACTCAGCAGGGCTGCATAAAGATACACCTCACTTACTCCCACTGTGAGCGATGGCCGGTCTCTGGCCAGCCGTCGAAAAAGACACTACAGATTCTGACATCGCCATATGTACCACCAATAGTTGCGAGTACGGCAGTGCTTTGACAAGAGCAGTCATACCGAAAGGTCGTAGCTAGATCAGGCGCAAATTTCTGGGTGGGGTTTCTTTAGCCTCTTGCAGCATACGAATATAGCGGTCAAATAAGGAAGGGAAAACTATACCTTAAATGCAGTGAGGACTTTGTTGTACCTTTCAGTACTAAACTCCCCATACCATGTTGTCTGCAAGTCGCTACCATTTGGATTGGCCTCTAAATAATCAATGGCTGCAAAGGCCTTGGTAGTAGCTCGACTGATAGCCACCTCAAGTGTAGCTATTTGGGACTCAGAGCACGACGTGTATGTCGCGGCCAGGCTCCCGGCTACAGAAGAGAAAATACTAAAGAGGTGACTGACTCGCATATTGGCGGTATCAGTCAAAATAGGTCAAGTTAGAGATGATTGACCGCCTGCAATTTTCTTGGGAACGGTTCATGTTATAAAGAGGTTTGGCAGTATCCTTGGCATGAATCTATTAGGAAGGTAGATGTAACCTTGACGGCATGCTCCCCTTTTGTCCATTTCCCCGGGCTTTCCGTTCCTAAAAAGGAGGTTATGCGAATTGAAACAGGAAGTCACGAAATAGCTTATCATATTCGTGATGGTTGCGAGATTGCGATCTCGTATTTCAGGAACAACTGTTCAGTTCCATTGGCAATGTAACAGCAGCAAGATTGTGGTTTCGTATAGCCCAGATCAGCATTTTGTCTGGGCAAACTGAAATATGTGCAGAGAGCACTAAGGGTCCTGTTTTCTATTCTGCACGTTTCATTCATGTCATATCTCTATATTGTGCGCAAGTAACCTGGATTGGCGTGTTACGAGGTTACACTCAACGACTAAATAAGTCTCGGCAACAAGAAAACTTATTTTGATTCTCAGTTCATTCAATAAGAGAGAGAGGACGTTGGAAAACTTTAACAAATATACTTAGCTACGCTTACCAAGGAAAATGCTAGCAATCGTAATTGTCGGTGTCGGGCTGAGCAAGGAATTGATATCAAGAGTGTTGTGGAAATAGCTGCGCTTAAGCAAGAGAGCTCAATATTTATTTAGTTTTTAAACAAACCTCAAGTATATCGAGTCAGTATATGGAGAAAAAGAACTAATTTTTGATGCTAATGGTGAACTCTACTGTGAACAAATCTGAAGAGCGAGCCCTGTCTGTCTTTACCTTTTGGTAACACCTTACGAAGTCTTCAGTCTTGATTTTGACTGCCTGCTGGAACTATACTGATACGGAAGAAATTAAAGGGACATTCCTGTTCTTTGAACGCAAGGCTAGAGAATAAGTATGTCTGGAATAGAACTAGAGTAGAGCGGCTCATGATTATTTCCTTATTTATAGCTATACTTTTATCAACTTCTCGATGGAGCAGAAAAAACAAAGAGACACTATCCAGAATCTGGCTTGAGCTGCCATGAACAAACTACTTCAAATTCACGAATTAGATAGTTTAAAAGTCAGCCTGTCGGCTCTCCCATGACGCAAGACTGCCCTGCGCTCTGGGAAATAAATCCTTCTGTTCACCATTTACCTTATGCGTGCCATTCACGCCATTCGCCTTGAGAGGAGGCCCATAGCCACCGCCGGAAGGCGTGTCCATCAGTAACTGGTCCCCAGCCTTGACCTTGAACATGGTCTTCAGCCCCAGGTTCACCTCTCTGTACGACCCATCCGCCTGTTTCCGCCTCCAGATATTCCTGCCGTACGAACCCTGCTCACCACCACGGGTACCGTACGGCCGCGTGGTCCTCCTCTCCGTGATGACACTGAAGCTGAGCGGCGCCAGCGCCTCGTAGACTCTCCGGGCACCGTCGCCACCGTTGAAGGTGCCCTTACCGCCACTCCCGCGACGGATGCTGAACTCCCGCAGAAGAACCGGGTACCGCTTCTCCATGAGCTCGACGTCTGTGATGCTCGTGTTGGTCATGTGCGTGTGGACAGCGTGCGCGCCGTGGAACGTCGGACCGGCGCCGGAGCCTCCGCAGATGGTCTCGCCAAAGGAGTAGGCGAAGCCCTTGGTCTGGCCTCGCTCGTCGACGTTCTCGTCGCCGAAGAAGCCGACGCAGTTCATGCAGCCCTGGGATGCGCCGATGGCTTGGAAGGCGTCGAAGATGGTGTCGCAGATGCGGGTGGAGGTGTGGGTGTTTCCGGCGCAGACGGCAGCTTCGTCTGAAGGGTTGAGGAAGCATCCCTTGGGGATGATTACTTCGATCGGGGCCATGCAACCCTGGTTGAGAGGGATATCTGTCCCGATCATGCACCGAAGGCAGAAGATGAGTCCGGAGTATGTCAAGGCTGTGGGGGCGTTCATGTTGCCGTACTGTTCAGGGGTAGTGCCGGTAAAGTCGAATACGGCACTGCCGTCTTCTTTGATGCGCACCTCCAAGTGGATGCGCGAGCTGTTGTCCATGTAACCGACAGCACGTAAGATGCCATCCTCGGGACCCTTGGCCCTGATCTCCTTGAGGAAACTTCGGACTGCAATCTCAGCGTTTGTCTGGATGGCGTCCATGTACAGATGCACCGTCTTGCGACCGTAGTGATCAATGAGCTTGCTAAGAAGCTTGGATCCCTTGTTGTTTGCAGCGGCAAACGCCTGGAGATCAGTGATGTTGTCTCCGATTCTCTGTGTGCTGTTACATCCCGGTCTCGTGCCTGGCTCGGCAAAGATTCTCTCGATGCCTTCATAGTCGAATTTGCCGTCGCGGATCATGGTGAACGTTCTGATGGCGACACCTTCCTGCCACAGCTCGGTGGAGTTGGGAGGCATGGAGCTTCCTCCAAACCCTCCAATGTCTGTATGATGACCACGAGAGGCAAGGAAAAAGAGGATGTCCTTGCCGTCATCATCGAATACGGGAGTGATGACGGTCAAGTCGGGCAAATGCGTACCTCCGTGGACTACGAAAGCAAAGAGGTTAGCTTCAGGGATCTCTTTCGTTTGTGAATGAGTATGTACCTACCAGGATGGTTGGTGACGTAGACGTCGCCAGGTCGCATCGTATCACCAAGTTGGTCGATCTGCCCCTTGACGGCATAGCTCATGCTGCCGAGGAATACAGGAACGTGCGGTGCGTTGGCGACCAGGTCACCGTTGGGGCCGAAAATAGCACAGGCAAAGTCCAACCGCTCCTTGATGTTGAGGGACACGCTGGTCTTGTGTAACGCCCGGCCCATCTGCTCGGCAATGCTCATGAATCGATGGCCGAAGAGGGAGAGCTGGACTGGGTCAACGGCGGACGCATCGTTGTTTCGGGGCGCCTGGGCGGCGACTTCGATGACGATGTGGTTGGTCAGCACCTTGGCTTGGCTTCCAGGTGTGACGATAATGGTCTGGGTCTTGTCAATGATGACGGCAGGGCCGGTGACGAGATGGCCTGTGGGAAGGTTTCGAAGCTGGAAGACGTTCGCCTGGTGGGAGCCCCCATGCTTGAAGTAGACGGGGCGCTTTATTGAATTTGTTAGTTTGTAGATGATAAACGGGGATGAACAGGAATACTCACAGTCTCAGACGCGGTGGATCCTTCCTTGGCTGCGACGAAGTTGTCCTCCTTCAGCTCTCTAGAGAGCAAGTCGTTGTCTTTTGTGTTTTCGGTGCTGATGCCGATGGCTCTTACTCGGATGTCGTCGACGAGGATCTCTCTGTCTCCAGGAAGCGTAAAGGCAAACTCTCGAAGGTGCTCTGCGATAAACTCCCTCTTCCAGTCACCATCAGCTGGCTTCAGAATCATGAGGGTCGTGTCACTGCCGCGGTAGCGAAGGTTGAGGTAGATCTCGTGCTTGATCGCCGATTTGTCGGTTCCTTGCTTGAGGAGCTCGGCCGCAGTAGTCTCGCAGAGATATGTGACGGGCCTCGATCTTAGGCAGCGTTTCAGGCGTCAGGAACTCATTGCAAGGTTCCTGGCCTTCCTGCACAACTTCGGCGAGAGCCATGCCGTACGCGGATAGAAGACTAGAGTACTTGTGCAGGACCACTCTTTGGATGCCCAAATTCTCGGCAATTTCACAGGCGTGCTGGCCACCAGCGCCGCCAAAGACGGCAAGGTTATGTGAAGTTATCTCGAATCCTCTAGCTTCGGTAAGGGCGCGAATAGGGCGGCACATGGATTCGTTTGCGACTTCGATGAATCCTACGGCAACCTCTTCGGGCGACAGATCACGGCCAGTGTCTTGACGAATCTGCTGGGCGAGCTGTTCGAACTTCTCCCGAACAATGTCGACATCTAGCGCCTGGTCCTCAGTGGGACCGAAGATCTTGGGGAAGTACTCAGGCAGTAGTCTGCCAAGCAGAAGGTTGGCGTCGGTGATAGTTAGAGGACCGCCTTTGCGGTATGCAGCTGGGCCAGGATGAGCGCCGGCACTCTCAGGCCCAGCCTTGAACAGACCATTTTGCCAAGTGAGGATGCTGCCACCGCCGGCAGCAACGGTGTTGATGTCAAGCTGGGGACTCTGAATTGTAACGCCTGCAGTAGTGCTCTCGAAAATGTGATCGAAAACACCACCGAAGCGACTCACATCAGTTGATGTGCCACCCATATCGAACCCGACTGTGGGAGTGACCCCGTTGTATGATGTTCGGGCATATCCGACGAGACCACCAGCAGGGCCGCTCAGGATTCCCTTCATACCGCTGAAGGCTCTAAAGTCGACGAGACCTCCATCGCTCTGCATGAACTGACATCGAAGGCCATCGAGGTTGCCCCCGGCGAAGCCAGAGGCAAAGCTGCGGATGTACTCGTTGGTCACAGGTGTGAGGTAGGCGTCCGCGGAGGCAGAACCTCCTCTGGCCACCATCTTGACCATGTTGGCACCCACTGCGGATGAGATGGAGACGTGGTCAAAGCCCATCTCACGAGCAATCTCCTCTACGCGCTTCTCGTGCTCCGCGTACAGGAACGAGTGTGCCAGGCAGACCGCCAGAGTGGTGTAGCCGTCGTCCTTGAGCTTTTGTAGCGAGGCTCTTGTCGTCTCCTCATTGAGCTTCTGAATTACACGGATATACTCGCCGCCAAGTCCCTTGACGACCTCTCCCTGGATGTCTTTGCGAACACCGTCGGCTCGCTTGGGAGCCTCGTCGTAAAACTCAACAGTGACTCTCTCGTCAACCTCGACAACAGCATCGTATAGGGTGGATGGCTTCCTGATGTTCAAGGCAAAGATATCGGGTCTTTGCTGCGAGCCGATTTCCAGGACGTCCCGGTGGCCCTTGGTGACCAAGAATGCGTGGCGAGTACCTTTTCGCTCCAGAAGGGCGTTCGTGGCAACGGTTGTTCCCATGCGGATGGCCTTGATGTGCTCCTTGGGCAACAGCTCATTCTTGGGGATCTCGCGACCGAGATAGTGTGATAATACTCTCCTTACACCTTTGGTTGTTGTTAGAGTGCCAATGCCTGAGATATTGTAGCTGAGACTGACCTTCTGTTGGCGCATCTTTGTAGTGGTCGGGATCCACGGAGAGCAGCTTGAAGACGAAATCGTCTTGGCCGTCGACCGAAGACCAGACATCTGTGAAAGTGCCGCCTCTATCCATAGCAATGGAGATGGATGCGGGCGGCAGAGCCGATAAGTTTGCGACACACATTGTGGATAAGTATTCCTTATGATTTCGATGAAGGATGATGGTAGGGGGAGATGTTGAGCGGCGCAGGCATGAATGAACACACTGAGGAGAGATATCTCCCAAAATCAAATGGACTAGTAAATGGTGCGAGAATATTCTGTTCGTGGGTATTTCATGGCCCAAACGACTTGACGAAGCTGTGTATTTGTATATACAGACGTGTGTGTACACCGATGGGATGCTGGATGAATTATAAGATAGCCAGCAAAGTCAAGTCGAATCGACCTTCCAATGTTGAGGCCCAGCTGCCCCGCATCAGCTTAAATCCGCTGGCGTCGGTTTGGCAAGTCCCTTTGATTAATATCCCGGCTGCCTGCGATGTCGGGGTCCTTTGGATGGTTAAAGTGACGGTGGGTTGGGTGCCGTGGATGTGGAGGTGTCTGGGGACGGCGGGGGCAGCACAGTCGCTGCATAAGCGATGGATGGGACTGGGAACATCCAAATGGCCAGAGATGCGGGGAACCGTGATAAATCGACTGGACTGCATATTTGTTCGGCACTCGTTGACTGGTTGAGTGCGTGACCTCGCGTTGACCATCCCAAATTATTTAGGTTATCATCTGCATGCCGCTACCCTATATTGCCCATCCTGGCTTATCGCATCGGCAGTCGGTTATCAGTACCAGCTTTGATTGGCCGACGCGAGTCACGAATCGACCTTCCCTCGCTGAAGCCAAACGCCCCGCTGGAAGACCCGCTAATCCGTTATCGGGTCGCTGTAGCCGTGCCCCATTTCCTGCTCTAAGCCAACCTGCGGCCATCGTGGATCCATCCCCATCTCTCCTCGCTTCACCTCCCCTCCCCTCACGAGCCTCGTCGATACCTGTCGATACCTCGCACTATCTGCTCAAGCCGGGGCCTGTGTCGAGTGCCTACATTCCCCTTTGCTCCTTTCCTCAGTGTTCCCCAGACGGATCCGTCTCAGTTGTGCTCCGGTGCGTTGTAGTCTAGCATCCAGCGTGCTCCGCCAGATCGAGCCCATCTGGCCACCTCTTATCACGACCATGGCAGATCCCGGCTGTAATGAGAAGAGGCGGAGGACTGCTTGCTGGAAATGTAAAGGTAGTTCTCTCCACCTGTCGAGCCGGCCCAAGGCCCCTTTGTGCCGCACGCAAAGTCCGGCTATCCACCTGGTCCTGACTCCTACCGGGGTCCAAGATCAGCAGCGAAACAGCACATACCATGGGAGAAACGTGTGTTAACTGGTGGCATCTTAGAGCGTCGAGTGAAATGCAGCTTAGAAACACCTCGCTGCCGCAACTGTATCCGATCCAACCATCAGTGTCACTACGGTCTCAAGTTGACCTGGAGAGAGGAGGCTCTTGCCCAGGGCATATGCTTCGGCCGACAAGGTACGACTAGCCATGCATGCATCCTATTCCGTGTTTTGTACTTCTGTTTGACGCTCTGCCCCCCCACGCCCATTGCCCAACTACGCTTGCGAGTACTGATACTTGAGACTAGGTGTCTATGGCCGGCCATCAAAGGCACCCGTCCTCAGGCACACACCGGCGCTGCCTTGCTATAGAGGAAACTTCTACTTCTTGAATGCTTCATCAAGGCACTTTGTGACCCAATATGACCAGATATCCAAAGTAACTGAAGCTGCATCCGCGTTTCAATACCCCTCAACCCCTCTGAATGTACCTGGGGGAGACAGCGGACGGGACGGAAGCGAAAGCGAAGGTCAGCAAGAGTTTGAAGAGCTGCCGGCTCAAGATGAAGAAGATTGGAGTACTTTAGATCTGAACCGCCAACTTTATTCGTCAATGAATATTAGCCAGTTTTATCTCGTGTCCTCCGGTAAGGACCCATTCGAGTTTCAACTCTTCGACTACTATGTCAACGCCTTATGCCCCAATCTAAGCAGTCTGGTCACCGAAAACCCTTACCGGGACTTCATCGCACCGCTGTCCTTGACTTCCAAGGCACTCTACTTCACTGTCCTCAGCTGGGCGGCATACGAGCGATCCTACGAGGCCGCCAACGGCCATGTATTGATCAACATCTCCACCAAGTACAAGGTAGAGGCGCTGAGATGGCTTAGACAAGAAGTCATATCTTGCCAAGAGACTGCGGGGCACGCAAAGAACACGCTGACAGCTCTGCTCGCTACCATGATCACACTGTCTGGCCTCGAGATCGTGGAGACGTGCTCGTCAACTTGGATGGCACACCTCAAAGCTGGCCGCGCCATCTGCAACATTCTCTGGCCGGGGGGTCTCGATATATTCGACAAGTTCCAGAGGTTCTGTGTCACCTGGCTCGTGACGCACGACGTCATGGGCTGGAGGATATCGGAGCAGGAGACGCTCTTCGAACCGCGCGAGTGGTTCGCAACTGACGACGAGATCGAGATTGACGCCACCATTGTCTGTTCCCGCGGCCTGGTGAAGCAAATCTCCGAGGTCAGTGCGCTAATAGTCGAGGCTCGCAAGGCTGACATGGCATCGGCGGACCCCGAGGTTGTTCAGTCCTTCAGGGCACGACGGGACAGAGTGGAGAGGACGCTGCATCATCTTCGGCAGCAAATTTCGACGGACCGAGCCTCAGACTGGGCGGAGCTGCTCGAAATAGCCGAGTGCAAGAGGCTGTGTGCCCTCATATATCTGTATGCCGGCGTGGACGGGGTCAAGCCACTCTCGCCGACCCTTCAGCCCCTTACGGCGGCTGTGGTGAGGATCCTCGCCCGGATGCCACCAAAACCGACCATGATCTTTCCTCTATTCATTTTAGGCACCTTTGGCGCTTGGGCGGAAGATGAGCGGCGGATGATCCTTGATAAGTTCACGGAGATGGCTAATGCGAGACCTCTTGCGAGTATTCTCAAGGCGAAGGAGGTGGTGCAGGCTGTCTGGCTGGATAGAGATGTGGGCAAGGCTGGACGATGGGAAGATCTCGCAGAGCAGAGGGGGAATCTTTTAAGTCTGGCGTAGTAACGAAGATATGTTATGAAGCAAATTGCCAACCGATTACAACGTAAATATCCAAATAACTGTCTCCTTTTGAATATGGTGCCATGTTAGTAGCACTAAAGCTTCTCCAGACGCACACTGGGCGCCATCGTCTGCGGCACCCAGTCCTTGACATCCTTCAGATCCTCCAATCCGCCCGGTCGCCAGTGTATGTCATCTGGACCAACCTTGAGATCCTTCTTCCACTTCCACCTAGCCAAGGTCTGCTCGCCGCGCTCCAGGACATCCCGAGCCCAGCCCCCGGCCACTGGTAGCATTTTGAATGCGTGCCCACTGTCCCCAGAAAACACCATGAGAGACTGTGCTTCAGTGCCTGGAACAAAGTCGATGATGAAGTTGGAGTCGACCGTGTCGCCGCACCAGCAGATGAACTTGCGCACGAGGGGCAAATGAGAGAACTGTGGCATGGTCTCGGCGATGAGCCGCACGATCCTTTCCTCATCATCCCGGGGAATGCCCCTTGAAGTATCATCTTTACTGTGCGATGGCAGGCTGACCTGCCCATTCCCCCCGGCTGCAGGTTGGTAGTTCGTCAACCCGGCTCGATGGGCGGCCAACTTGACGAGGCCCGTATCGGCATCCGGCTCGAAGAAGAAACCCAAGTCCCGGCAGTTCACAACCGGGATGCCGGCTAGGCCCCTCGCCTGCTCGCGCGTCAGCTGTATATGAGCGACCGACCACGCCTTGGCCGTAATCTGACCGCCCAGCGCGGGAATGAGACGGGCAACATCTGCCCCAAGACACACGATGGTGCGGGAGGCTTCATGCTTTCGTCCGGACGCTGCCTGTGCCCCGAGGCAGCGCTTCCCATCGAATAGAAGCGACGTGACGTGCCCGTCGCGGGGGCCCAGCACGAACTGCACCCCGCGAGCCGCACATGCGTCGTACATGGCCTTCATGGCCCTTCCAGCTCTGGCATACCCTCCCAATTTGTTGTAATAGCCCATCCACCCCTCCGCGGCGCCTGTAAGCGGCGGAGCAACAGCCCGAAGATTATCTCGCGAATTTATCTGGAAGAGGGAACCGGCCGGAAATTTGGGGTTGTGTTCAATCGACCCGAACGACTTGGATAGCGAGTCTCTTTCGCGCTGACTGGCTGCAGCCGAATTGGCGATGACTAGGCCGGTCGGTCGGTAGAAAGGGGCGAAGAAGACCGATTGCCAGACGGAGATAGCCTCGAGCGCGAGTTCAGTATAGAAGGGATCTTCATATTCGGCACGGACGATCTTGTTGAGGTCGCAGCCAGCTGAGTAGGGCGAGGGAATCTCCGAGGCTCTGTCTAACACAGTGATGTTCTGGTAGCCGTGGTGGGTGAGTTCGTAGGCAGTGGATAGGCCGAAGGTGCCTGCACCTATGATAAGGATTAGGTCTTTCTTGCTGGGCGTGCTGGTAGCCATGTTGTCAATTGATTTGATATCATGATACTGAGGTCATCTCGGCGCTGTATGGGCGATGCGAGGTTCTGTTAGTTAAAGGCCGGTGAAGCTAAATCGCAGCCCAGGATGATGCCGACGAAGATCGAGTCCCGACGACCATCATACGATTGTTCGACTTGGAATGCTCGCTGTGGACCCGTTTCTCTGTTGTAGCGTGTCAAAGAGGCAGTCCGGGAGGCTATCCATCAGCTGACTCCATCCCCGGCGTGGAGCTGGTGGTGAGGAGTAGATATGCCGAAGAGATTTAGAAGTTCGAAACGACCTTCCTTTGCTTTTTGAGGCCTGTTGGGGGTGGTGGGGTTTTATTGCTGGGTCGGAGTCTTCGGCCGCCACCAGGGTCCATCACTGAACTGGGGTTCATGCAAGATGAGCAAGCTAAGTGGAAATAGTGTACGATACCTGTATGCACAGTCACAAGCTGCTAACTGGTAGTGCTCAGAAGTGACCTTTAATTGGTCAAGATGGAAGATGCTACCAGGCTTTTAGCGGATTCATCAGGGGGGACCAACAAGAAACTACTCAACGCACGGTCTATGATTGCACAACTGAACCATGATCTATCATCAAAAGTAGTATAGACATATTAATGACGAATAGAAATAGCCAGTTTCACAAAGTTGTCAGAAACTATGCCGAAATTGACCATACTCTGTCCACCTCCAGATCCCCCATCCCTCCCCGCAAGACTTTGTTCTGTGGACATGGATAAGCAATTCATCTCAACCCGGAACTCCCCTCGCCCTGGTCTCTGCCCTGTCCTTGATCCTATCCTAGGTAGTGTAGACGAATCCTTCCTGCTCAAAGTCGGTCTTGTCCAAGAAGGACTCCACAGCGTCCTCGGTGGCGGCAGACTCGATGGCCGCGGCACTCTTCCTCTTATTCTGCCAGGAAGCCAGAGCCCAGTAGCATGCCATGAGGCCAATGCAGACACAGTAGCAGACGATCATGGAGATAGTGCCGCCGACATATGCAGGGGCCTGGGTGGCAATGAATGTCTGAGGTCCGATGAGATTACCCACAGCGTAGCCAATGTACAGAATCGCGAACACGACCGTTTTCTTGGTGTGGCCGGCCGTGTTTGCCTGCGCCAGTCCGATACCGACGACATAGGGGCCGAAGTAGGTGTAGAGAAGGTACAGGCCAACCATCTGACCTCCTAGGTTGGAGCGAGGGAGGGCCTTGACAACAGCTGTGCCCACAATGGGGACCACGCACGCCAGCATAGTCACCAAGCATCGGCGGTTCTTCCACTTGGCCGAGATAAGGGAGAAGACGAAGGCGGCGAGCGTGGACATGACGCCGGTGGGCATCGTCAGCAAGGACGCGTTGACGCCAGAATAGCCGAGACCGGCAATGATGAGGCCGCCGAATGTGGTCAGACCGCCGTTGGGGATATTAATGGCAATGTTGAAGAAGAAGATGATCCAGGTCTTTGGGTCGATGACGGCCTCCTTGGCCTGGGACCACTTCCAAGTGTGGTTGACGATTCCGGTCTTGTTGGCCGCGAGACGGTTGACGGCGTGGTACTTCTCCTGCTCAGTGAGGAAGAAACAGTCCATCGGTGTGCCTGGGAGCCAGATAAAGGCGATGATGGACCAGAGCATGGAGACGGAGCCTGTTTTGGAACCAGCTGTGGTCAGCGTGTTTTTTTCCAGAAGAGTGCATCCTTGACGCAGTCTTGATCCAACTCACCAGTCAAAAGAAACAGATATTGCCAGATAGCCAGGGGAGCAGTTGATGGGATATGGCCGATAGCCCAGGAAAGAAAACCATTTACGACGGAACTGGCGGCGGCGAAAACGAGGGCGTTTCGTGGAGGCTGCTCCTCCTTGAGGTAGAAACCGGCGAGAATCAAAGAGATTCCTGGGACGATGATGGCTTCGAACATTCCTGTTGGTACAATTAATAGACTATTCTCTTAAACAATTTTCTCCAAGGTTCACTTGGCGTACCCATGATAAACCGGAGGGTGGCCAGTCCGGCGAAGTTGTGGCATGATGCCATGATAAGAGCGCAACCAGACCAGCCGACGGAGCAGGCGGACAAGTACTTGGCGCTGGGGAGTCGATGGATAAGCCACGAAGAGGGGAACATTCCAACAAGGGCCTGTTAATATTTTGTCAGTCGATGGCTCAACGATCGCTGCCGATGCATATTGTTAGTTGCTTAGGACTTACACCCAGAGAAAGAATAGAGCCAAGCCAGCTATATTGCTGGCCGACCAAGCCATTGTCCTCGCGAAGACGATAGAGAGCCGCAGTTCCAAGGGCAACTTTGTCGATTCTGTGAACTCGATGTCAGCAGTCAGGATTAATGCGCGTCCATGGTAACGACAGTCCTTACGCTCCGAGGGTGGCGACAAGGAACAGCTATAAGTCGAGGATTTCACGTTAGCCTGGTGGTCTTTCTATCAAGCGGTGCTAGGGCATTCATACCATTGGCAGCAGAATGATGTCGACCTTCCGCATAAACTTCTTGTGCTGTGCGGGCGTAAGAGGCTCATAGTGCTCAGCATTTGTGAGGTAGGCCGCTGCCTCATCCGTGTTCTTGATATCAATCTTCAGAACCTCGCCCCTTTCCTCCTCCCGCGAGGGCGAGGAAGTCTCCTTGGCGGAGATCTCTTTGTCTGATGCAGCCATGAGGTTAAAGTTGCAAGAAGTTGCCGTTTGGAAATCAGCGACGGAGGGCTATGGAGACTGATGGGAGTTAAAGGCGAAGATCTCAAGGCCGTGGGAATGCGAGTCTTATACTTGACAACCGCTATATCAATCAGGCTGGATCAAGTAGCAAAGAGCAGACTTGATAAGGTGTTCCACAAGGCTAGGGGCCATCACCATATACTAAGTAATGGTGGGTCCAGTCTGTACCCCGGACTTATCGTGACTGGAATCTTGTGAGGGCGGGGGAAGCACAAGATAGGTCCAGGTTCGTTCCCCACAGGAACAAGCCCTCGTCCTGGCCGTGGTTATCTGGGAATCGCCTGAGCTCCATTTCTGTCAAAGCGCCGAAGCATCCAGACTAGCGATGCTTGGAGATAAGCGGGCATGGCCCATGCCCCAGGCTGTCACATGGAGCCGAGATCGCAATTTGAGTTAGGTTTCCATCATCATCGACAATTGTTGCTGATACAATGAATGACATGACGAGCGGGTTCCCTAGCACCTGGAACCCCAACCCCATAATGTACCGGGTTGTAGGGAGACAGCTTGGGGTAGCCCGGCCATGCGAGTCATGGCACAGGCTAGATAATACGTAAGCGGCGACATGGGTCAGCCGGCAGAGTTTGATAGCGCGGATGGTGGAGGAAGGTCGCTTCGAGGTGTTGTATTCACGCATCGCCGGCCCATTCCGATTGCCGGAGGAGCTTGCTGCAGGGTAGGCAGTCATCCTCTGCCATATCTAGATAGGCTTACCAGACGGTTGACGAAACGACCTTCCCCTGCGAGAAGAGGTATCAAGTGACCAACTATAGTCTTAGGCCACTAAGAGATTGCATTTGTTTAGGCTATGTAACTGTCCATAACAATCTAGGCGCACCACCGCTCACACTATGCAGGGTCTATAGATCCGGAGAGCTGTCAACTGGTGTTTCCACCACGTGTGGGCCCCATTCTCATTGTCATGCTCCGCCATACCTCAAGACTTCGGATATATGTGTCGATTTTGTGTCCTTCGCTACTTTCTCCAAATTCTTCATTATCTACCATCCCTGTCAAAATGGCTAATCTAAAGAACTCAAGGTGAGTGGAAAAGTTATCATCAGCCAGCCATCATTCTCCTCTGACCAATCCACAGCAAAACATACACTCTCGCTTCTGGCGATAAGATCCCCGCCATCGGATTGGGAACTTGGCAGTCAACCAAAGACCAAACCGTCCGAGCTGTGGAAGCTGCCCTCGCGGCAGGCTATCGCTACATCGACACGGCAGCTGGCTATGGCAACGAGTCTGAGGTAGGACAGGGCCTGAAGAACTCGAGTATTCCGCGCGAACAGGTCTGGATCACCACCAAGCTTAATAACCCAGACCACAAGCGTGCACCCGAGGCGCTTGCGGAGTCTCTGAAGAACCTAGGGGTCGACTACCTTGACTTGTGGCTCATGCACTGGCCTTGCAGCACGGATCCAAGCAAAGAGAATGCTCATTATGAGGATTGGAACTTCATCGACACGTGGCAAGAAATGCAAAAGCTGCTTGCCACTGGTAAGATTCGGAACATTGGCGTCTCCAATTTCGGCATCACCAATATGGAGAAGCTGTTGAATCACCCCTCGTGCAAGGTTTGTTTGCTTGGCCTTATGAAAACACAAGATATCGCGCTGACTTGGTTTTAGATCGTGCCCGCCGTGAACCAAATCGAATTACACCCGAACAACCCTTCTTTTAGGCTGGTGCAATACTGCCAGGACAAGGGAATTCACTTAACCGGGTATTCGTGTCTGGGCAGCACAAACTCGCCTCTTTACAAAGACCCGACCTTGCTCTCAATCGCCAAAGCCAAAGGCAAGACTCCTCAACAATGCCTACTTCAGTGGGGAATCCAGCACGGCTGGGATGTCATCCCCAAGTCAGTCACGGCGTCGCGCATTCAGGACAACTTCAACCTTGATGGATGGCAATTGACAGAAGACGAGATGAAGCGGCTCGACGCCCTCCCTGATCGGTTCAAAGTGGGCAACGATGATTGGCTGCCGATTAAAGTGTTTTTCGGAGATGATGAGGGACCTGTCAGATCTCAAGAAGGAAAAACAGTCAAGAACAAATCTAGCCTTTAAGGGAAGTAAACCCTGCAACGGTTTTGTCCTCTTTGGGATTGTTTACTCTAGACAGCGCTATGCTAAGTAGATGGTGATGTGAGAAGAACTTCGATGCAAGCTCTTGTAAAGATACAATGCAGGGTTTTAGATGGGATGCGTTTTGTGCTCTTTGATCATATCGGATACTACTTCTAAAGAAGCCAAGCACGAGAAACGGGAAAACGGGCTAATCAGTTGCTCTCTGCGTGATGGACGCTCGCCTGTTCGACCTCGATCTTCTCCATATTTTGAAGCGCTTGCCTAATGAGCTCCTGCGTATCTTGATCTGAGAGATCTTGTGATCCGAGGTCTTGTAGTTCTTGGCAGGCCTTGAAAAAGTCTCTCCAAATTTGCCAGAAATGGCCTTGGAATAGTTGGCTCAGGAACGGGCTCTCTTGGAGGAAAGGAACATCGAGCCAAATCTTGTTGGGGGCATAAATAAACCACATACACATCAACCGTACCCTTTGTCTCCTTTTTGAATGGTCATCGTTTCTACCAAATACCCACGTTAAACGAATATAAGTGTAGTCCGCTTCCTCCGTCCAGACGGAGAACCCTAATTCGTATAGTTGAGCATGCCAGGCCGTGTAATTTTGGTATGGCTGATTGTCCCTTATTTCGCTTGCATAAACAGCTACGCATAAAAGTTAGAAAATATCGTTAATCTTTTGATTTCGCTCTTATTTAACGCATTGTAAAGAAAAGAAGTATCACCATTAGAACTTCCTTGTAAAACTCACAGGTTAACCACTCGTACTCCTTCACGACGTGTTCCAAGTGAGGCCATTTTGACCATAAATCTTCATCCTGTCTCAAAGGCGACAAAGCGCCACCATTAATGGGATCAGAGGTCGTATGTAGATGGAGACGGAAACAAAAGTCAACGAGTTTGGACTGTTTATCATGCGGTGCGCGCATTGCAATAGCGATAAGTGTGTGCGAGACATTCAAAGCATGTTTGATCTAAATCGCTTCTGGAAGAAGTTGCAGCCAAGGTGCAGGTAAGGAAGACTATCTTGTCAACGGTAATTTCTGGGGAGATGTCATCGTTGGTCATCATCTCCGTGATGATTTGGCTTTCAGGACTGAAATCAGCATGAAGCTATTCAGCATTAACTAATGGGGGTGCTTTGCCAAGAACAGAGGAACATTTTATTCAATGGTCACCAGGTGGATGGCTGCGCACATGTCTTTGACGTCTTGATATTCAGAATAGGTATTCAGATTGGCATGGCTTTTCATAATTAAACTAGCTAAATGCCAGTACCTCTGTTACAAACTATGAAGCTGTTGGTGTTGGGAGACAAGAACACGCCGAGGAGACACGGCTGATCACGTTGCCCGTGCAAGCCTCCGTGGCATATTTAGGCACATCAGTAACCTGCGCATTCCAACCATCCGTGAAGTCAGCACAGAACTGCTGACTCTCCTCCAGTCGGCCGCTAACACTTTCAGCGCGCAATGATCGCAGGCAGTTGTCAGCATTACAGGTCTTGGCCGGGCACGGCGCATACTTGGTGGGCTTTACGAGAAATCCGCCGCGCTCAATAGTGTTGATGAATACGTAGCCGGACTTGAAGCCGGCGTATGAATGCCACGACCCTGAGAATTTGATGGCACCATTGCCCTCATCCTGGTCGTCCTCGGGGTAGGTATCGAAGTAGGCAACCTCGCAGACGCTGTTACCGGTAGGATCAGAAGGCACGGACGAGATATCATAGACTCGGACACCAGCTCCGTAGTTGGACTGGTAGATGTAGTTACCCCAGACGTACTGGTTGTGGTCAATGCCGCGCGTAGTTGCCTTGAACAGGCCCGTCTGTTTGGGGTTTTCCAAATCGCGAATATCCCAGATATAAGTCACAGGATATCCATCGGCGGCTGGGCCCACTAAGTCATATTCATCGTACTCGTCATCCATGAAAAGGTACTCTTGGTTGTTGACATCGTTAACCCAACCTTGATGTGTGAAGGTGGCACCCTCATAGGTGATCCGGGAGATGATGGTAACTGCACTCTTATCTGTAACATCAAATCTTGACACAGCGTTAGTTTCGGACATTCTTGAGATCATTAGGGTGGAGGAGCCGTACACTGTAAGAGTATCCTCATTGTATCCGTAGCATATCTCTCGACCCACGTATTTCTCGTCTGGCCCACGGTATACCAAACATTGAGCCTGCCAGCAGTTAGAATGCAATAGAATAACCAATTACGTGCAGAGTATGGATTCATCTTACATCATGTGTATAGCCATCCTGACCATCACATCCCAAAGAAATTGGGTTTGAAGGGTCATCAAGCGTGAAAAAGTGAAGACCACCCATGCAACCTTGATCTCGTGGCTGAACACCCACAGCAACGCCGTAGTTCAGCTCCTCGTTGATCACCACGTTGTGGCTTCGGCCAACTGGGAGGGTCTCATTGAAATGGCCAGTGAGGTCTTCGGCGTTGGTAAACCGATGGATGCCATTAGAGCCATCCAGGGGGAGAAGCTTGGTCATGTCGAAATTTGGACACCGTTGCCAACAAGCTCACTTCCAATGACCATGTAGTGCTTGTATGGACGTATTTCAGTCCACCAGGCACCGCTAGCAAGAGTCGCCCACTTCGGCCTAAGCAACGCGTTAGCAAAGGGGATAATTGGAACACGCGAGGTGTTGCTTACAAGAAGGCAAGGGGCAACATCCTGCCCTCTGGGAGGATCTCAATGAAGCTCACACCATCGTACACACCAGAAGCTATTCAATCATGGTGTTAGTACAAGAACGCTGAACCAGGTCCTTTGGTACCGAAACTTACCAATAAACTCCCGGCCAGACTCAGGATCGGTCCAGCCCCAGGTAGAGCTTCCAGACCTGATATTCTGGTAGTAGCCAGTGGAGCCAAGGTCCTCGTGGTTGATAAAGTCCAATAGGTCCATCTGGCAATATACTTAGTTGGAAGGAACCCCCACAAGAATTAGGAAATCTTACGTTCTTGCATTTGAAGGTGTGTAGAGGATCCCCCGAGATTGCTTCGGCAATTCCATTGACACATTTGGTGGCGTTGAGACGCGGAAACTGGTCACTGGCCATCAAGCCTGCTTCCATCTCGGCTTCCCAGTGTGCCTACAATGTCACGTTAGCTATTGGAGCGAGGAACTCATTGCCGTGTCTAGTGACATACGATCTTCTTGGAGATGAGTTCCTGGTGAATAACTCCGGAGTCGTAGAGCCCTGTGTACGCATGGTTAGCTGACTTCTATTAGTCGAGGTCGATGACGATTGGACCTACTAGCAGCTCTTGCTTCATCAACTGGCAATTCCTTGGCCATCACGGGGCCATTGGCCGCCGAGATAATGGCAACACCGATGGCTGAAGAGAGACGCATGGTTCAAAATGGTGATAATCGGACTCAATCTGAACGTGACAAGAATGACTGATGGGTTCACCCTACTAATGGGATGAGCTCATCGATTGAAGAGAATACTGATCTATTAAGGAGGGTACCGATACTTATATGTTCCTCTCCCCTCATTTACTGAATCATATCCTACCCGTATACCCGTATTCGTTCCCATGAACCGAGCGACCAAATAGGTACGCAGGACGGACAGGGTCGTATACCCCAATACAACGAAAGGGGACAAATCGCTCAAGAATGCCTTCTCCGCAAGAGACCACCCACCGACAATCAGGTAGCAACAAGAATCATGTAGTAGATGATGGTACCATCGATACTCAATTCTTGGCATGCTGACCCCTTCATGGGTCATCGCCGTTGCCCGGGGTTTGAGTTGCATCAGATGGATGGACCTAGTAGGAATTAGGCAAGAGACAAGCAACCATCGTGATACCGCAAACTAGTAGGCATAGGAGCTTATTGGAGATAAGCAAAAGTTCCGCTCACCCTACTGGAATAGTCAAAGGCGGAGAAAGAGTCGAGAAGAATAATTGGTTCATTGCTCGTAAGCTTTATCACCGACGTTACGCTGTCTAGATCCGATGCAACCTCAAGACGGATTGACAGAGCCGAAATGTCAAAGAGACTTAGATTTAGGCGGCTTGATTGAAGCGCCGTTGTCTCTAGGCCGGTATCCTAGTGGTCTTAATAACTCAGATATTAACCTTAATAATAAGAAACTGGAGGAGATATCGACGACTCCATTTAGAAAGCCAAAACACCAGGCACTTTTCGGTCCCCAAAATTCTCAAATGATTGAGATTTTTAACACAGGGTTAACACAATATATGTTATACCAGTCTGGAGCAAAAGACCTCAGCATGTCTTCATCAGCCAGGGTTCTGGTTACCCTACACAGCGCCATTTCATTTCATCCATGACTTTGACTGTCTCTTCCTTAGCTAAGATTGAAGAGCAATTAGGGCTGCCACTTAATGTCCTTCATGTTTTCGCAAGAAAGAGTACCAAGGTGAGAGACCCCAAAGCCATGTCGCATCTGGACGTGGCAACGGTACAATTTTTACCTACGAAATCATTGGAAAGTAGAGCCTAACCCGGTTGTGGAGGCAAATTTGCTTGATAGTTAAGTGCAGTCTCTCGTGTCATCGTCTTTCGCACGCAGGTCAACGCTGATATGAACGTGGTGTAATACTACGTCTTTATGAATAGGGAAACGGACATTTCTCTAGGAACTTAGACGAAATCAAACCTGCCAGTTGGAGAACTTTGCTTCGTCTCTCCCCTTAATAACCTACCTAACGCCCACCACTTAAGAAACATATTAAAGATATTTGGTAGACTATGTTAACGCGTCTGTAAGGTGATTGGTTTACCCAGAGGGTCTTCGCCTCAAGTTGATCCCATATGTATAGTTTTGCTCAGGTTTTATTAATATCAAAGTCTGAAATCTTGATTCTTCAGCACACGCCTATTTTTATTAAGCCTATCGCAGCATAGAAAGCCTCCATCGAGAAGCTATTCTGGCGCGACATCAACTTAAATTTTGAAGGTGACTACCATTCTGTGATGTATTACATGAACCACGACCAGAAGCAATATAGTCATCTAATACTATGTAAACAACTATATCAAGTGTAGTTAGATCAAATGAGATCTTATTTTGGGGTATGGCCTAGCGAGGCCTAAAGGTAACAGAGATCGCCTGGGTTCATACGCCACTGGCAAAGCGTTTTGCGCGTGGGCGTGAACCAGTTCTTCTTAACAGGCACAGAAGGCACGCAAACCAGTTCGTTCTTCACCCTCTCGCACTTTCCAGTACCCTAAAGTCGGTATTAATATCCAGGTACAAGAGTTGCGGATTGATGTTGACTTACACCTGCGCGGAGATAAAGCTCGCGCGCCCCAAGAAACTCGTCACGGGCAACAAGGTAATTCTCACGGGCGACTTGGTACTCATTGCGGGCAACAAGTTCAGGATCCGCCAGCTGTGCTGTTGCAAGCGTTTGGAGAGCGAAAATAGAGACGAAAGTCTTGATGGAATGCATTTTGAGAATGGGGCGAGCGTAATCATACTTTGCTCTGTGCTGCGCAGCTTAGATATAAGTTTTCTACTTAAGCAACAAGAGTGAAAGATATTAATACACTCTAGCTAGCCCAAAGTAGGGTACTGAAACTGCCGCTTTATGACTTATTTCCGGGATAGTACTAAAATCTCACCATAGGTAATCTCCGTGGTTTTCCCCCAAACAATTGCCGAGCTCGGTTTCATTCAGCGACGAGAGCATGCTTAACGGAACTATACCCAAAATTCTGCGCCTACTATCAATGCGTACTATGACGGCTACACACAGGATTTCTTTCTGAGTTGGCACACTAAATGTTGTGCAACAGAGATGACAATATCACCGGGACGCGATGGTAGCGCCCAGGGTTTTGTGGATATTATCAGGGACAGCCTGTCAAGCCTGTTAACCGCTACCACCATGACCAAAACTGTTGCTGTTGGCAATAAACGCTTTAGATGTTCCGGGTTGCTTGGGAACATCGTTAGAGGGGTAATAGCTATCTAAGTGGTTTGCTTGTTAGGTTCGTAGGCTGTCAGAAATCCCACATATTACTATTATGGCTACACCTTCTTCCTATTTAGATTACGGTTATGGCTACGGCTACAGCTAGATAAAGAAATTCATTTATGATAATAGTAGATAGGGAAGTCAGGGGCCCGTAGCCATCTGATCCCACAGCAGCGGAGAGCTAGGTCGGCAACGCAGCGATTACTGACCTTAAGGGGATAG
Source organism: Clonostachys chloroleuca (assembly GCA_037952775.1). Taxonomy (NCBI): domain Eukaryota; kingdom Fungi; phylum Ascomycota; class Sordariomycetes; order Hypocreales; family Bionectriaceae; genus Clonostachys; species Clonostachys chloroleuca. Next base: position 7,468,924 of record JBANAY010000004.1, read on the forward strand.
CTAGGTCAGATCTGCAGCGATCGCCCAACTGTCTGCGTGCCTTGCGCGCATCACACATACCGGGCCGGTTGGAGGAAAGCGTTGAGTTCTGTGGTAGCTTTACTCGCCGTCTCAGGGATGATGAAGAGCTATTGCCTCAGTATGCTACTGAGGCCGTCCTTGACACCCATGATACCTTTGATAATGTCCCACTGATAGTGCGTGTCATTAGTATAAATCTAGATAGCATCCCTTTACTTTGCGCTTCAGTAACAAGTTGAGTTGATGATTTAGCGAAGAAGATTAGAAGCACTTGTCTCACCAAGCCGTACGTTACAGGCATATGCACAGGGATGGCCGTAGAGCATGCCCGCGGGCTCCCGTAGGCCACCCATGGCGCTCATTTGTGTGAGTGGGACACGCGGTAGTTGAAGTGTCGGATGATTGGATGAGTTTAACATGGATCGCGATGACAGGGGTCGCTATGAATGAGGAAGAGTTTTTCTGGGCGCCGTACTGTGTGTGTGGTGTTTTGGGAGAGTTGCACCATCGGCTCTAGCATATCATTGAGGTAAGTATACACCCACGTGCAACGATACAATACAAAGAAATTCCAGCGACATTTTAGCCAAGGTATCATATTTCGTTCCTCGTGTGCGAATGAGCCAACTTCTGAAAGAACAACCCCCTTTTCATTCTTTCTACTCAGCCTTCCCACAACAAATCCGATTCAGAAACGAATCGCACGGCGACATTTGCCCTAACAGGTTTCTGCAGCTACTAAAGCCTCTCAAACTCGTCAGGTAGTTTCTCCCCATTAACCCAAGCCGATACGCCTTGGGCAAAGAGCTCTGGAAACTGCATGTCCCACCCATGCGTGGCCTCTCTCAAAACGATTGCTCCTGACCCATCCTCAGGCCACGCCTCGCCCTGGTCCGTCCGCCTGCTCCTCAACGCCTCGGCCGTCTTCTCTATCATGGGCACGTCATCTCCTTGTGCCCCGGCGACCGATAAGGTGCGCACTTTCAACTGCCGCACGTGGTCCAAAGTGAACGATATGATCCACGGGAACATGTCCGAGACCAGCTCCCAAGTGATGTTCTCCCTCATCGCCACTACCACCTCGTCACTAATCTTGAGGCCAGATAATGAGGCTTGGTACTGGAATAGCCAGATAGGGAAGCAGTTCAACGTGATCCACATAGAATAATAGGTGAATCTTGTCCATTGCGCCATAAACATACGCTTGCCAACAACTGGCGCTGCGCCTGAGACAAACAGCGAGAGCACGAGGTCAGGCTGGTCTAACGCGAGGCACTGGCCTATGTAGCCGCCCATGGAGACGCCGACGACATGGGCTTTTCCGCCGTGGGCGTGCGATCGAATGAGTTGCGCGACATGCCGGGCCGAGTTGTCAGTCGTGCCCGGCTGAACATGGCGCGACGCGGAATGCAATGGCAGGTCGGGGAGAAGGACGTGGAAGTCAGAGAGGCCCGGGAGGACGAGCGCAAACTCGAGACGACACGTAAAGCCCCCGTGGAGAAGGACAATGGTCGTCGGCTTGTCGTCGTTCAATGAGGTGAATGATAGTGACGTGCCGGGCGAGTCTGCTGGTGAAGGCGAAGCCATAACGAACAATCAAACGAGTGTAAGAGGGAAGCTTGTAAACGTGTCAATTGTAAGCTTCGAACGGGAGCCTTTTCAACGTTAATATCCATTTCACTTGGTCTGAATCAGCAATCGCCGAGCGGGTTTTGGGCTGACTTCGGGCTCCGACAGAGACCCGCCCCCGACACTCACAGCCAAGGCCGCATCCATGTTTGACATTTGCTGTGCCGTCGACTATGAAGATCCCCCAGAATGCGTGTCGTGAGTGCCAGTTGATCTTAGTCCGTTCGGTAAAGTTTCTGCATTGCGCAGCCTCGTCCAATCCGATACCCATGCCTAGTACATTATTGTTACTGGAAGGTAGCCTACCTTTAAAGAAGTATAGCACGTTTGATTTGCTTGGTTGAGGGGGAGAGATGGATCGAGATCTTCATACTCAATAGAAGTGGCGTCCAAGATCATCATAATGTCTTGGGCTCGGCTGATGGAAATGCAAATACTGCTCCATAGCTAATCCATTATGAACGCTGAGCCATGAGAGCTTACCTAGTACTAGGGCCCTTGTAACGTGTAATGTGAATCAAAGATACCTCTTTTTCTGTACAAATCTAATTTTAATTTATTAACGCGTAAGATGACTATCAACTATAGCCCCTTCAATAAAGAGCGCTCCAAAATTAAGCTCCTGACAGTGAAAGCTGGAGAGGCTGATGATCGATTGTCATGCTCACTCTCTGTCGCGTCACTTAGCAAGAAGCTCGAATATGATGCACTCTGATATGTGTCTAGGGATACATTTATGACTGTTGATTTTGCAGTCGACGGGAACTTCCATCCTGTTTTGACAAATCTGAGGCTTACATGACGAAGCCTACGACGGCCCGAGGAGGATCGATCGTTTGGGCCGACGCACTCCGCATCAAACAAACATGGTGTGGCAAAATAAGGGCAAAATAAGGGCAAAATACTGGTCTTGGAAGGGATGGTCATCTTTTTGTGTCGCACATGACATATTCCAGTGCTGATTGGCTGCAATACCAGTTCTGCCTTGCCTGGCCGCCTTACTGGCCATCCATCATAACATTCTGCTTACTGCTGCCGACATGGGTGATAAACCCACGCAAAGCAAGATTCCAAAGCTGGCGGTCGCCAAACCACAGACATACCGCACGTGGCCAACCCTCCATCATCTCACCAGTCCTCCAGCTCTCTGCTCCGCCTCGTCACATTTAGGCCGCTATCAGTTCTACCCTGAAAATGCGGCTCATCAACGTCAAAACGCTGAAACTAGAGGAATTTCTCGATTATGAAACTCCCCCGTACGCTAGCTTGTCACATACGTGGGGCAATGACCATGACGAGCTTAGTTTTCGCGATGCTGAGATAGGGAAAATGGACAAGTCTACGGGCGGATGTGTGAAGCTTGACGGATGTTGTCGACAGGCTCAGCAGGCTGGTCTCGGATACGCCTGGATTGACACCTGCTGCATTGACAAGACCAACTTGGTTGAGCTCAGCGAGGCTATCAACTCCATGTTCCGGTGGTATAAGCGAGCCTCAGTCTGCTACGCCTATTTGTCCGAGTGTTACTAGTGATGATGATCCACGGGAGCAGGAATCCGCGTTCCGCGGGAGTCGCTGGTTCCGGAGAGAATGGACCTTGCAAGAGCTTCTTGCTCCTAAGCATCTACAATTCTTTGATTCGAAGTGGAACTGCTTGGGAACGAAGAGGAACTTGTGTGATCTCGTAACGGAAATTATCAGTGTCCCCAGCCAGTTTCTCTGGGGAATCACCGATCTACATAATGCAAGTGTGGCACAACGTATGTCATGGGCTGCTCAGGGACACACAAAAAGGAGAGACAATATCGCACATTGCCTGCTAGGAATATTTGGCGTGACAATGCCAATGATATATGGAGAGGGTGGTGACCAGGCGTTTCTTCGCCTACAAGAACAGATCTTGAAGACATCAAGAGATGATTCTATCTTGGCGTGGGACCTAAGCGCAAAGAGGCAATCCAATGTCATCTCGGGATTGCCCATTTCTGGGCCTATTCTAGCTGCTGCACCATCGCACTTTGCAAATTCAGGACATTTTGTTCCCCGGGAGAGAGCCGCTACATCTCTAAACTCACTTGACATTGTTGGCGGCAGTCTTCGAGTCCACTTGGCCCTCACCACGCGCGGCGGGCAAACACTTGGGTTGCTTGGCTGCGGCCCTGAGGATGATCTAGAGCAGGTGGTCGGGATCCTACTTGCTCAAATCTCACCGGAGTCTTCAAGCGAATACGTCAGGCCAGGAGGACACAATTCAATACTATTGCCGATGACTTCCGCAACTCACAACCGGCTGGATCTTGTCTATATCAAGAACGGCGGGAGAATCAAGACTCCAGCAGACGTGAATCGATGCTATTGGCTCTACGTCGACTATGCGCTTTCTAAACTTGGCATAGAGCTGGTCGACGTGATTCCCCGCGTGAATTGGGACAGAGACCGAGCGTCGTTGATTTCACGACTAAAATCCAATGAGGATTGCAAATATCCCACCCTAGCCCGATTTCGTCACGACAAGGGGAATCTCCTCTCTGCTGATTTCGTCCTGGCATTCGAGTCTGAGGTACATCGGAAACTCGGTGAGGTGCATCTGTATCGCGTTGAGGCACAGTGTAGTGTTATGAAGTGTCAGAGAAGCACTGGACTTGAAGTTGTGGCCGAAATGTTCGAATACATGAAGAACAGAGTATCTGGAAACAGAGAGGCCGGGAATGGGTCACTCAACATGCGAGTGGCATGGCAGCCTGTTGTGCGGCAGCCAATGTTCATCATCAGACTAGAAGAAATTCTCTGCCTGCGGTGTGAATCTACCGATGCGACACTTGAGTTGGAGAGACTGGACTTGATGCTGGAATTTGTTGGAATTCTGGAGGCTGAAGGGTTGAGTGTTGCTGAAGAGGAAGAGAAATGAACCGATGTGCAGAAGAGATGGGATGATTTCCGGCGTATTCATGGCGGTGAAGACGGCTATAAGTTTGAAAAGTCGCATAACCGGTCCCCTTTTCAGTGGGCTGTTGAGAATGGCTATACCGAGATGAGTCGACTGCTTTTCGTCAAGACTGGCTTTGTGACAGTCGCTGATGACGATTCGTGGACGCCGTTGATTGCGGCATCGCGCAAGGGGTATGTCGACATGGTACAGCAACTTCTTGCAAGCAAAAACATCCAGGGCGTTGATCTAGAAGCGAAGTATACCGCAACCGGCTAAACTGTACTGTTATGGGCCCCCGAGAAAGGCTATACGGCTATCGTGCAGCTACTGCTAGAGGAGGGTGCCGACCCTGAGAACACCGAGGAAGACCTACTGTCCTGGGCTGAGAAAAATGGGCACGATTCTATCTGGCTGATTCTGCAGGATCGTGCCGATCTCAAGTTCAAACGTCGTCCGTTGGTGAGATTTCTATCATACGCCACGGGGATAGGGAAAAAGCTTTGGGTTGGGATCGAGGATCCAGAAGATAGTGAGAATTAAAGTGAATTTACTTATTTAAAGACAAAGGAATATTTACTTAGTTTTAACTTTAATTCTAGAATGTATATATTATTGAAGAACAGAACTGAATTTAACAGCCTTTTAACAAACTCATAGCGCCTAGGCTTATATGATACTAAAGGTGTAAGCTACGCCTTATCCAGCCTCAACTAGGTAAAGGTCGTAGTCACGATGGAGGCGTTCTTCCAATTGGTAACCGTATTCTACTGTCGCGTGGGTTGTAGCTGCTTATCATAAAACCTACACTTATGAGGTAGATCATATGATATAAAGAGCTTGATTTCTATCCTTTGAGACGGTCGGATTCTTCTTTTTGGAGGATAGCTTCCAATGAGCTCTACAAAAGGTTTAAAAAAAAGAGTTCAAGGTCAGGTAGGTACAGACTGTAATTTAATTAAAAAAGAAAATACATTAATTATTATCCATACCTTGATCTTAAGATATACCCTTGTATATAGTAAGAGAGAGAGAGACAGAGAAAAGAGCGCGGCTCGAATCACAGTCAGACAAGGTCAGTGGCAAGGGGTGGAGGACACAGCCAAACCTCGAGCAAATTTGGTAGAGGTATGAGATCATTAGGAGCATGGGTCTAGGACCCAAAGGTCTGGATGGTACACGGTATTGCCGATAAGTAAAATTGAACCACGGGATGAAGCACTAAAGAAGTAATGATCGACAGGTATTCGACGGTTAGTATGACTTCAGGAACTGGTGGCTCCATTTATACCTTGCCCTGAGCGGTATTTAATACTCGCCTGTTTATCCTACGGATATTCAGACTTCTTCCCAACTACTCATTCCCTCAGCTGCTGTCGGAAGGCAACGCACCCGAGGCAAGCAATGCTTCGCAATTCCATTGCAGCGGTCACTCTGTGGCTCGCTTCTCCCGCAACGGCAAGCTATGCCTTCTACGTTGGAAAGAATCTCACCAGCGACGGAAGTGTTCTCGTCGGTGGCACCGGAGAGGAGGTGTCAAGCCACTGGCTGCAGCTATTTCCCGCCAAAGATCACCCGCCAAATGCTACAATCAGTGTCGGTGTGACAGAGGCAGCCAGCTTCCCTGGCGAACTCATCCAGATTCCCCAAGCCAACCATACATTCAGATATTTGAGCATGGAGTACTCTGACTATGAGGGATTTCCTGCTCCTCTGACAAACGGCGGCCTGAATGAAAAGGGCGTTACTGTTCGCGATGTCTGGGCTGATAACCGTCAAGAGTTGCTCGACATGACCCCAAATCCCCAACATGGCTTGCAATACAGTGACCTGGCGCGGATAGTCATGGAAAGAGCCACCACTGCTCGTCACGGTGTTGAGATCATCGGCGACTTGATTGCCAAGTATGGAGAGTCGACTTACGGAGGAAACTCGCATCTCATCGCTGATAAAGATGAAGGATGGGTTGTTTGGGAAATGGCTGGCGGTGCGAAACTCTGGGCGGCCCAGCGATTAGGTCCCAATGATATCAAAGTGCTATACCCTGGATATATCGAAGACTTCCCGACCAACTTCACGGGACATCCTGATTTCATGGGATCTAGCAATATTGTCTCATTTGCCATCGAGCAAGGGTGGTGGAATGAGACTTCTGGGAAACCCTTCAACATCTTCAATGTCTACGGCCCTCAAGACCCTCGGTACAAAGCCCGCGACGGTGGATACAAGTTCATGTCTCAAGCTGCTCTAGAAGATGCCACTCGTGAGATGGTTCCTGTAACTGAAGAGAAACTAATCCAACGAGTGCGTGACCACCGAATTGCCGATGACGAGGCTGGTTACGGCCAGGTGGTGAGCCTGCGAGCCGATGTCGACCCCGACATGCTTCGAATTTGGATCGCCCCTACTGGATCTGTCTCTGCGCCCTTTGTTCCATGGTGGCTCGGTGTCCAGTCCATCCTTCCTGAATTTGGCGAGCATCGGTATCTGACGACAGGCGCCTCCAGTTCGTTCCTAAACCCAGATTACGAGCTACAGGAGGCCTCTATATTTGCAGGACGAGTGTTCAAGCGTGTGCTGTACTACATGTGCTCTGATCCAAATAAGTACATGCCAACTGTGACTGAGATGCTTACCAGTTTCGAGTCACAGTCCCGTGACCAAGTTAGCAGTTGGGTTGAGAAGGCCGCTCAGGCCCTGATTGACGCCGGTGACCGCAATGCCACACAGAGCCTCCTGACAGACTATTCACATTCACGAGCCTCGGCTGCCCTGGAGCTCGGCCAGACACTCAATAGTGCGCTGGACGGATACATCAAGCTGACTGGCCAGTGGCGCTCACCAATAGGCAACCAGATCAATGATTCCGGTGAGGGTAACGAGACCGTCAATTGTCTTGTGGGATATGATCCAGATCAGCCCAAGGATCGCCAGTGACTCGTGCGGCCCGATGGCGATTTACATACTCGCCAAAGAGTTTTGCGCATGCTATGAAGCGAAGTCAAAGAATATTGTTAGCAGGCTTCACTTATGTATGCTTAAGGTGCTCATATGTGCCTTGAGATTTCATGATGAAATGTAAAAAGAATATTTTGAGTATGGAGTTCCATCAAGCCGTAAAAATGGAGCTGAATATAACGGGAATTTGTAATACAGCTTCGCAACCAAAATGCGCTCTATCGCCACGCCCATCTCATGCAATTTCACACTGAGCTGACATATATAACATGCTATCCATGGGTGATATTCGATCAATAAACATTAATGCATATAAGAATTACCGGTTAGTTCGAGCAGCAGGCGGAGGAGTCATCGATTCTTCACCCTGGCGTACATCATGGCCAGCCCATGACCTCGCAAGACTCAGCACGCGGCTTCCCCCTCGTTTCGACTTCTTCAACTGGCCTGCCAACTTATATGCAGGTATGCTAACATGATCCTCGCGGAATGTTGCATCATAGACACTGGTTCGTGACTTTGACGTGCCCTTGTTCCGGCGGAAAAACAAGCCATTTAGCGGAAGAAGACAGCCACAGATAATAGCCAACCCAAACTGAACTGTCAAGTAGAACATGACCTTGGATCTATCATCTTCAAACGTCCGGAAAGTTAGCTTCCCAATTCTTCAAAATCCTGATCAGGTGGTACAAACCAAATTCGTTTCCAAAGCGCGCAATAGACACCAGGCGGAGTATACTGCTTGCACAAACCCTAGAGAAGCCATGTATTAGCTTATTTAGCACTCTAAAGTTAGAGGATAACGAAAGAAGGAATTGGTAAGAAATAAAGCTTGTTGACTTACAGTCCCCCCATGAGGAAGATCCCAGCCACCGCCCACTTCTTGTAAGCTGGCAAGTTCAGCCTCCATGTAGCGAGGATAGGAGTGATTAAAATCATGATGTCAATAATCAGGTTGGATATCTCAGCTGCGAGCAAAGGTTTCCACACAGGCAGGCATCCTTTTCGATCGTCACTTATATCCCACATTGCTTGGACTGGACTGCACTGGAAGATGGTGACAAGAATGAAACACCCCCACCAGGCTATGCAGAGAGCAGCCAAACCCATAATGATATGGCGGTACTGTCTTTGTATGGCAAAAGTGGCCTTGTAGCCTGCAAGAATGCTCAGCTTCGCCAGTGTGATGCCGTTGACGAAAAGTATTGAGCAGACAAATGTGACCTTGCGGAGACGAAACGTTAGCACGAAGACAGATTTAGGCGACTTAGTGATAGCCTGTACCTTCATCAAACTCTCGGCCTTTTCAGGGCTTGCGGAGGGAGTAGCTGCAAAAGCCCCTTTCACTGGCACGGCTAGAATGTCTGAGCTGCGTTAGCTAGATGCTTTTATATCCGTCCTTAGACGACTATTGCTTCACCAAAGGGTCACCGTGGTTGGGTCTACCTACGGGTAAGTATATATGAGCAATAAGCCGCGAAGATCACCAGAGACGAGAAACAAAACCAATCTGCCCCGGAACCGCATTGCTTTGATCGAATCTGGACATATGATCTCAAGCCCACAAAGAGAGAACTAGTGCCGAGCATCACCAGGCAGTTAATGAAGTCCAACTCTCCGCCAGGAGTAAATCGAGACATGGTATGTAACCTTCAATCAGGTATGGTGAAGTACTGAAAGATCACAAAGCCAGGCTTAATTAGAATGTTGGAATTACATTAAATGATAGAGTGGTCAACAAAAATGGAAGGATAGGTCAGACAGCCCGTGAATCGAGGACTGTAAATCCGGGGGATAGCAATTAGGCCTTGCTACGCCCGCTGGACTTCGCATCTTGGGCCTGGGGTCTTTAAGACAAGAGAAAGGACTCCACTAATAAGCACGGCGCATCTTTGCAACCAGCACCATACAGCTGAAGCAAGAATGCGACGTGGTCAGCGTCAAAGGGCACGGGGTGGATTTGCATGAAGGTCAAAGCGCTCTTGCATGAATTCCCCCCAACAATATTGGTTGACAGACATGTAACACCGCCCCGGCCTGCATGAACATACGAGGGAACGCCGATCTCTGGTCAATATGTCAACTACTGGCTGCAGGGAACCTGTTTGCGTGATCTATGGAAAAAGGAAGGCCAGTTTCATAGGCCCAGTCCATAATATTACCCCGACATAGGTCGTATCGAAGGCACATCTACGCCACAGCCACGGCGATGAAACAAGCTATTAACCACCCATCCCAAATGAGGAGCTGAGAATGGCGTTTTGTCTCACCACCGCACATCCGCTGCCCACTGAATGGTTGACACATGTGTGGCTTGGTATTATGATGTAAATGTGTCGATCCCTCGACCGCCGGAGCCCGACAAAACCATACTCCGAGACAATTAGAAAAATCTGGTTTTCAGTGAAGCAAATCACATCTTGTCAGCCGACACGTGGAGTCAAAGATCCAATAAGCAGATCATACCGTGAAATCTTCTTGGAGAGATTCAACTTCCTCCGCCCTTGCTCCGATCCCACCCGGTAGCTTTTGCCATATGCCTCTGTGTCTTCTCAAGCCTCGATTCTCGATGGCGACATACACGAGGGTTTGGTGATTCATTGGCGACGCCGTGGCGATGCAGCTTGTAGAGTGATTCAGTTACAGGGCCACAGCTATAAAGGTTACTTTCTAAACCATTTCTGAAGCTCGGAGGATAAATCATAGTTTGTGCTTCCGTTCTTTTTCCCATAATGACTAAATTCAATAACCAGTTGATAGATGGCCTAAATATTTCCTTGAGCTATATCTATTATCCTTGGGTTTTTTTTTTTTTTTTTTTTGTTTTTTTTTCCGTAATTCCCATTATCATAACCGACCGACGACGAGCCTAGATCGTGATTTCATTTAGACGAGACAATACCTAAGTCTGTTAGCCCATGTATCTCAAGTCTTGGAACAGTTGTCCGGAGGAGTTTTACTCACCTTCTCGATATATCTCACACCCACTAAAATGCCATCTGGATCTTGGAACTCGCTCTCATCACCAAAGTCCACATTGCCCTGGTCCAGACAGGTCAAGCACGTCTCAACAATCTCGCAGTACCGCCCAACCATGTAACGGGGCAGTTGGCTCCTACAGAGGGTCAGGAAATATTCCTTGGAGCCTTGGATTGTGGTTTTGCCAGCCTGGCAATCCACCGAAAATTGATGTAGCATAGATGTTGCTGTAGTTGTCTTCCCGTTGGCATCAAACCGGACAAATGAATCCCAAAAGCCAATCTCCAACAGGCAGACTCCCAGGCTGTATATATCATGCTGCATCTGGTAGTCCTCTCGTGGGAGCGGACCTTGTCGCTGTGGGTGAAGATAGATATCTTTGTCCCACGTACCGTCTTCCAAGCGGTAGGTTCTTCCTTCATCCCTACGGAAGTTGCTGAGGCCGGCCAAATACATCCCCGGTGGCTCCTTACCCTCGTTTTCAAAGATGACTATGTTTTCAGGCCGAATGCTTTTATGGACAAACCCAAAGTTGTGGACGTAAGCGACAGATTTGGCCAGCTGTCGTGCAAATGTGATCTTGTTGGACACGGACACGAAATCATGGAGACTGAGTAGCTTTGCGCGTAGACTTTTCGTATCGGCTGCATTGTTTGGCGACCGGAATACCATGGTGAAAGAAACCAAAGGCTGCCCGTTGGGCGCGTCGGTGGCTCGTTTGATCACGCCCTTGCATGACAGTAGGCTGAATGTGGCGGGATCATTGACGGAGAGCTTTCGTGCAAGCTCCCTGACTTCTCTGGCCTTCTGGTTCACGTCGGTCCCTGCTGTACATTCTACAGTCGTGAGAAGGAGGTGTTGGACCCCGGTAGAAGTTGCCCGGTGAGCCATCTGCAGGGTGCTCATCGGCACATCCGATATCGTCATCTTGGCAAGCTCTCCTGCCGGGAGAAAGATTCCAGTATTGGGCGAGGCACTCGTAGATCTGGTAACCTGACGTATACGCATCGTCTCTGGGAAAGCGTCGGTGGCTGTCTTTTCGTTGGAGCGGAGTGTCTGGTCGATCTGGCTGTTCGCCATTTTCAACATCAGATACCAGCTTGGATCGGCCAGAGCCTGCCATTTCTGGAGCTCCTCAATGACCGCATCAACCGTCTCTTTAACAATGGCATACTTCCACTTAATCGCCTTCTTTCTTATCTGCGCCAACATTCCACTTCCTTGCGTGTCATCCACCATGAATCTGTTTGGGTATCCAACGGGTCAGAATGAGAATGGGCTTGATCGGCATGCAGAATATTCTGGACTCACTCCTGAAGTTTGCGAACGGCATTTTCAAATTGTGTCTTCAGCCTGTCAGTGGCTTGCACGTTGAGACTCCGGTGATGTTCGTCGAGGACATGCTCCAGTTCTTTCATGAACGCAAGCTGTTTCTGCGCTTTGAGCCATATCATCTCCAACTGAAGGGAACTGTCTCGAATAGTGATGTTGTAATCACGATAGGTTTCGCATAGCTTCACTAGCTGGTTTCCCCATCTACACGTACAAGCTCGAGTCAGTGGAATTGAATTTTCTACATGGGCTGGCCACGATTGTGCGGGGAAATTCAATGGCTTTTACTTACTTTATGGCGAGGTCCACCGTGGCTACGATGGCGAGGCCGAGTTCAGCCATATGTATTTCAATAGAAGATCTTGCAGATGGATTGCCGGAGGTTTTTCAACGTATAGCTTCAACTTGGTAGGGTGTTTTTGACTGCGATGCGGAGGGAAAGGCCGATGTTAATCACGGCTGAGGACGCCAATCCTGACGATGACTGTGGCACCAACAGTGCCTCAACAGTCTTGGCCCTTTCTGCCTCTAAAGGAGGGCTGAAGCTCTTGCAGGGGTGGCAAAGCCATTGCCTTTTTGGGTGCGTTTGAGCGCTGCGATGGAGACTGTTTGTATGTGGTAGGGGAGAGAATCCTGATGTAAGCCTACTTTGGGGGTCACATCGCACCAAAGCCTGACACAACCAGGGCCTTGGGAGGGTATTTTTCTGAGGGCCTCGCAGCCAATTAAGGGTTGCACTGCTGACAAGGAGCCAGATATTCCGGGCGGCGAGACCGGGCCCTTACCGTTCGAAATACTACGCTTTTCAAGCCTTATATCTAGTGGTTTATTGACCAATCTTTTTGATGAAGTGTTGAAGCTCATTGTTTAGTTACTTGAAAGTCCAGTCCTGCCAGGCATTCAGAAGTTAGCAGCTCGCCAAGACGGAATGATCCAGGTCCACCACGATTTCCGCAGAAGAGCCATATCTCGAATTTAAAGTACCTAGGAGCGTAGATGAGGTTTACATATGGCTAGTGAATGGGAAGGATACAGACGTAGGGTCCTATCTCTGCTTCGTACGAATGATTTACAATCACAATAAGAAGATTTGCTCCAGCTAGGGGCAAGACCTGCTCATGCTTGGGCAGTCGTCACTGCATCGACATTGAGGCTCTTTAAACGCAGCTCAAAAAAAGAAAGAAATATCTTGCCCATCTATGAATAGATTATTTACCGCTAATTAAATGCGTAACGAGGCTGATTTGGTAGGACGTTACGGAAACTTACGGTCAGACATCGTCATATTAGCTCACTCTCTCATCCTTGGTTCTTCCAAAAAGACAAGGCCTTCGTATCCTAACATGCTCTTAGTCGACCTGGAAGCCGAGTTCTTCTTCTTCCTACAAGTGCTACAAAAAAACAACAACCATATTTACCCGCCCAACAACATATATTACCACAGCAATTAGTGATTCGAATGTATTACCAACATGTTTTATCATCATTCGAGGGTAACTGACATCATGCTTAGGGTAAGAAAGTTGGAGGATCGACCCCGCAAACAGGGATTGAGCTGGCCTGTGGCTCTCGTACTTCGCGTATTTACGTAGATCGATATGGAATGTCTCCAAATGACGCGTGCAAAGACCCTCAAGCACTGAGCCAGCTTGGGGATGTCTGGAACCGCCACTGTTCGCTTGCCAGGCAACGAGAAGGCCGACTCTTGGTGGATGCCAGCACCTTTCGGTCGCAGCGATGCATGGGCTATTCATAGACCTGGACGGTTACATCTGCAGGATGCCTGCCTGCTGATCCTCTGATCTCCGCTTACGGTGCGGCTGAAGAGCCTTCCAGCCAGAGCTTCAATTTGTCATCTTTACACACTCGACAAATGTACGAACCGCCGCTGCAGACTGCGCAACAGCACGCGAAACGTCGCTCCCCGACCGAATGCGTACCGATCGCGACTCTTTGCGTAAATGGCGTACCTCAACAGCCTCCCTGATCTCCCCGAGATTGTACGCGACTCGCGACTGAATGCGACTTTCCACACCGACGGCCGGCAGTCCTACATTGTCCACAAGCGCGGGGGCGCCCACCGGCGCGCGAAGGAAACACAGGATGTATGGGTTCACGAGAAACACTTGGGCTCAGGGGGCTACGGACGCGTCGACGTCCAGTCCAAGCAGTCCAAGCATCCGGGGCCGCGGCAGTTGCGCGCCGTCAAGACCATCTTGATATCAGACAGGGAGCTGCGATCCAGGAGGGATTTCTATGTCCGCGAGCTGGAAGCGATCATTAAGTTCTCCCAAGTCAGAGTAAGAACTCACAGCCGTTCCCCTGTTTTGTACCGTGGACGTAGCTAAACGTGTGTTTGACGAAATCAGTACGATGACCTGTTTGTCAAGACCTACGGCTGGTACGCGAGCGACAACCATTTGTTCATTGCGATGGAATACTGCGAACTCGGCGACCTCCACAAGTATCTCAAGACACGCCCCGACCGACGGTTACCCGAAGATCAGACTCGCGAAATCGCTTCACAGGTGCTGGATGCTCTGTCGCGAATGCACGAGGAGAACTTTGCGCATGGAGACCTAAAGCCACATGTATGAACCGAGCGTCCAGCGAACACGTCCTCCTATCTTACTGACGGACTCTTGTGCAGAATATCCTGATCAAACACCGACCTCCGGATCCATGGGTAGTCAAGCTAAGCGATTTTGGCATCAGTCGACGAAGCCGGAACGAAGAAACCGCCCCCGGCCCGATCACGACCGTTCGAGGAACAGACGGCTTTATGCCACCTGAACTACTCAATATCAGCGGCAGCAGCTCGAAGTCTATAAATCTCTACGCGGCAGATATGTGGTGCGTCGGGGAATCCGTCTTTCGAATCCTCACGGGCCGGCCTACGTTTGAGAACACGCAAGACTTGTACGGATACTACTTCAAGGTCGGCCAGTTTCCCGCGCAGGTACTCAGAGATGCGCAGGTCAGTGAGCAGGCCATTGCGTTTCTGAGCTCACTTGTAGTGTGCAACCCATCGGAACGACTTACAGCAAAACAAGCCTTGGCTCACCCGTGGATCATGATGGCTGTGCCCGAATCTCCAGTTTTCAAGTTTTCCGATAGTCTTGCCGTGAGCAGGTCTTACACAAACCTCTTCCGTCATACCCTGGCCTCGCGGATGCAACAGGCGTTCGAGGAAGAAGCCTCCGGGACCTGGGACACGCAGACGCAGCCGATCGACGTGTTGGAAGACGATGAGGGGCTGGAGCTGCAAATTGCAAGTGCAAAGCCGAAAGCGGGAGTACCTAAACAGCAGCCAGATCTCGAACAGCCGGGTCACAAAGCATCGTTCTCACTGGCTGAGCCTGCTTCTGGTTCATGGTCGACTGGGACATTACATAAAAAGAGTCAGAGCCTGGATCCCACGGATATGGGACCGGCAAGTGGATTGCAGCGCAGAGGGTTCCTGAAAAGAGCCAATGGTGCTGCTCCGAGATGGAATCGCAGGACGTCCAAAGATGAACCGAAAGCTCCCGTAGACCAAGGCGCTTTCGCCCAACAAGAAACCAGGCTCCAACTTGAAGCAAACGAGCATTTGAAAAAGGGCCAATATGAAGATGCTGCGTGGCTTCTGCAAGAGCTCTCAATCTTGAAATCAAAACTACCAGGAATCGAACGCCAACCAAGCCAGGAGCAAATCGAACAGGAAAAACTGGAAGTAGTTGCGCAGAACTTGCGCCTCGCCGAAACCGAAGGCGAGAAGTGCCGGGCGATGGGGTATCTTGCAATTACCTTGTTTAAAATGGACATGTTTGTGAGCGCCGAGTTCTGCTATTTGGATTTCATCAAGCGAGAGAAGGAATCGCTTTCTGGGCCAACAGTTCAATTTAATCCCTGTCTCGTGGAGCGTGAGAATCTTATCAGGCTGGACAGTTTTCTTATTGACCTGGCACACACACTTGTTCGACAAGAGAAAATCGACGACGCGAAGCATGTTTACGAAGAAGTCATCTCGCACAAGATAGAGTTGTATGATATCGCGCATCAGGAAACTATCGACGTCATGTATGAGCTTGCCGAGGTGCTGAAATCCAGAGACAAGCTCAAGGATACGAAGCGCGTCTACGAAGATGCTGTGAAGGCAAGAAAGGCGAAGCTAGGAGAGACTAATCCTCTAACCCTCGAAAGTAAGACGCGACTACAGAAATTAGAGGAGATGATGGGATCTCGATCTGATCCCTCAACTCAACAACCCGTGCAGCAAAGCACGCCCAAATTCTTAGCCAGGAAGCCAATCCCGGATATTCGATCAGAGGATGCCGAAGACAAGAGGGCTGAGAAAAACGAAGAGCTGGACCACGTTCCTCTCACAGATAAGGAGCGGGGCTCAAAAGAAGAAGAACATTCACTGAGTCTTCAAACCGCCCAGAGATCCAGCGGCTGGAAAGAACCATCACCCCGGGAAATGTCTGGATCTCCAAAGGCGCCCAAAAACCATAAAAGCACGGCCAAGTGGAAGAAGTATTGTCTTTGCGGGCTTGCTTAATCGAATGAGCACTTTCGTCTTGATTCAGCTCAATCAGGGCTGGCGCCAAAGAAAATGGCAATTCTAAACAACGACACGATTCGCTACGGGGGATCTTTAAAAGTGTACAAATAGACCACAACTCATCCATTGATATTCTTAGCATAGCATTATAGCGACATGAATGGAAACGAATAGCGTATTGAAGAAAGAATTACATTAATTCCCTCTATTATGAAATGTCTTTGATAAGTTTCTTGAAAATCAATATTCTGATTTTAATGCTGAGTCGACCATGAGATTTATGCAAATAACCTGCTATCTGCCGAGGGGGAAGTGTCAGGATTTATGGTTTCGAAATTGACATCTTGAGTTCGTCGATTCAAGCTGTTTGACTAAAGCGATAAGAGCCATCGACACGTAAGAGAAAGTGTATATAAGATCCAAGAGCAATGGAAGATGCCAGAGCCCGACATCTCAACATAATGAATTCGAAAGCTTTAAAAAAAAAGCCTTTTCAACCCCAAGATGTAGTCGTGCGGAAGAGAAGTCCGTAAACCTTCATACCGATAACTCATTTGCCTTCAGGACGAGAGCAACCGACCCAGAACGACCCAAGGTGTATATCGAAAAGATGCCAATATTGTATCCTTCACAATACTACGGAGAACATATGGACGCGGGTGACAGGATCAGCATCGAAGCCATGGAGTATGTAGATCAAACCAAGGTCCTCATATTCGGAGATACGATAATTACAAGACCATATTGTTTTGTAAGAATAGCAAAGGAGCTTTCACTAATGAAAAAAATTCAGACCCGATTGGGGATGTTTATTAAACTCCCACTCCTTGAAACATTTGCCACAGCAATGCTTCCTTGAATCTTATCGCCTATTTAGAAAATAAGCTGTTCAACTACGCCATGTGAAATGTGGCGTCCATGGTCTTGATCTAAGTCCTACAGGCTGCAGTCCTATGCTGATCGGCGTGAAATACGAGGGTCCTTAGGCTAGGCAGCCACAAGGCAGACTGGAGGCAGACTGCAATGCACCAATCCAAGGGCATCAAAATGGACGACATGAACAGATATCACACTTTCCCGAATAGATCTCATAGCCCTTGGACGAAAGAACCATTCGGCGTCTGGACAAATAAGCTATTGTTCGTAGTGGCTTCTAAGTCGCGTTTCCGTTGTCCTCGGAATGAACCAGCGTATAAGATATGTGCGGCTGAACGGTAGTCAAGGCCTAGAGGGTTTTACAACCAATTGGAAAAAGTAGCACAATGAAATAGAGCATTTAGAGCCGTCTGTCACTGCAGGCAGACATGAATATTGCGCAGGGGCTGGAAGTCCTTCGCGACCCGATTCGCTTATGGTTTTTACACTTTGCATGGTGGCCATCACCATACACGGAGAGCCAATCCCTATCATTTCATCGCTATCCTTTGCATTTCCTTCCTTCATTTATTTATCCCGTCGTCCGTCTTACTCTGCGTGATCCGCTTGCCCACATCAACGCCCAACCAGTCCAGGTCGAAAACTCAACAAGAAGCAGCCAGCGGATATCCAAATCATGGTGCTTTCACACGCTCGCGAACTCGTCTGGAAATGGCGATGCAAGCTCCGACCCTACCGTGAGCTGGATATCAACGCGCCTCTACCTGAAGTAGAGATCCCCAGCGACGAGAAGAAATATCCTTCGCCCAAGGAGCCAGCCGCTTCTCCGGACAAGGGCCCCAGCTTTGGTGCAGACGCGAGCGTCAAGACCTTCTTCGAGGGGCCCAAGTCGCAGCCCGGCCTGTATGACTGGGTCGACTATCCGCCAAGACAGCTCTCCAAGGCTGCCGTGCGAGTCCACGATCGTGTAGCCATCAAGATCTACAAGGTCAAGGACAAGACCAAGCCGGCCATCTCTGGCTGCGCTCCATTGAAATACTACCAGATCGAGGTTCAGAACCCGTTGCTCATTGCCGCGCTCACACCGATCGTGAAGAAGGAGAATATGATCCTGGCGGCCAATTGTCCGGCAGTCTTTGACTGTCCCTCTCGCGCGCTGTGGTTTGGTCAAGATGAGATCAAAGCAACATATGAAGCTCTTGAGGATTCGAGTACTCTGAGGAACCCTCTTCAGCTACTGATTCGCGTGCTGGACGATATGTTCGCCGAGCTCAAGGTGAAGCAGAAGCAAATCAAGAGCACCGGATTGGTTGACTTCAAAACTGCCTGGACCTTATTCCCCAAAGGGTCGAGCGTCTACAGCTACTCTATCAACTCGGAAGTCTTGATCAAGGTGGAGAGCACTACCATGATGGGGGCCAAGATGCTGATCGAGGGCAAGGCACTCACCTTCAACGGGAGAGAGTACGTTTGGGAAGATAGAGTCTTGCCCCTCCCCTATTTCAGTGGGTACAAACCAGTCACTGAACTTCCTCATTGCCCTCTGGAATGGCTACCAGATGCAGCCAAGATCAAAGCCCGATGCATCGCCCGAGGCAAGAAGCTGCTTGATTTCCAAGGCATTCGCTACTGCTGCTACAACGGTCTAGGTATCCAGACCTGCCGGGGCCAAGCCAAGAGACACAATGTCGAAGGCCGTGTGCTCATTGATGTGGTGGGATACAACAGGTTCCTCCTATCACAGGGCAGTCGTGAGACGGAAGATCCAGAAACGGCGAGGAACAGAGTAATCAAGCTGGGAGGCGGCTATGACTCTTCTGAGGATGAAGAGAAGGAGGAAGAGAAAGAAGAAGAGAAGCCCAAGACAAATCCTAACCGCACCCTCACCGCGGCAGAGCAGCAGAAGAATAAAGATGCCATGCTATGCCGGGAGGAAGATTTGGCATTTGCGACCAACCTTGTTGAGGGATTTGCTCTGCGAAACAAAGAATGGCGTAAGTCTTCTCTTATACTAATTGGTGGGAATAGGACAAGAGTCTTGCTAATACCATGTTCTAGTTCTGTTTTATATCGAAGACATTGAGCCAATGGTCTGGAACGAGAAAGCGTTCACACACTTGGTGTACGATGCGGGCCAGAAAGACCTCGTCCTCTCCTTCGTGGAGAACCACGTGTCCAACGCCAACTATGAAGATGGCAGCGCAGCGATGGCCGTGGAGGATGTCATTGTCGGCAAGGGCCAAGGTCTAATCACTCTGCTCTCCGGTCCACCTGGAACTGGCAAGACTCTCACTGCCGAGGCCGTAGCCGATCGTGCAAAGCGGCCCCTCTACCACCTACATGCCGAGGATCTTGGAATCAGCGCAGCCAACTTGGGTGAGAATCTCAAGCGCGTGTTCGATATGGCCATTCACTGGGGTGCAGTTGTGCTCCTCGATGAAGCTGATGTCTTCATGGCGGAACGCAACCCCAACGATATCCATCGCAACGAGCTCGTCAGTATCTTTCTGCGGGAGCTGGAGTACTTCCGGGGCATACTCTTCCTGACAACCAATCTGTACCATACCATCGACACAGCGTTCCGCAGCCGAGTGAATCTGCATCTTGTATTTCCAGCGCTCTCTCGGGAGTCTCGCGCCTCTGTGTGGCGCAACTTCATCCAGCGTCTTCCACCGACTACGGCCAAGAAGGACGAACACTCAGAAGAGAGTGTGACTGAAGTAGAGGAGGAAGAGAACCTGGAAGATACGAATGCGCCACTGTCCACTGAGCGACCTATTGACGACGATGATATCAAAGAATTATCTCTGTGGCAGCTGAACGGTAGAGAGATCAAGAACTCGGTCAAGATGGCGCACAGCTGGTGCACAAACAAAGGATACCTCTTGACTCTGGACAGGGCCCAGAGTGGGATCAAGGTGACTGCACCAAATGCAGCCAAAGAGGGGGATGTAGATCCGGACCTCTACGACTAACATCATCAAACTTGGGCAGCCAATGAAGCCTTTGCTTAGCAGTATCCTAGCTTTAGAATGAAATCGTTTTCCGGCCCAACCTCGCATTTTATCACCCCTTTTGAGTAATGTGTTGGTTGTGCTATGGTATTTTTGCACTGTCCGCCTCCAACATGATCAGGAGTCCAACCAGCGATTTGACCAGCTCGATCTTCTTCCACCCTACCCACCCTTGCTGCCCTTAATATGCCCACTTCCTCCTCCAAGATACACAAACGAACGTAAGATTATTCAAAAACAGAAGTACCAAGTGATTGCTGACGACCTGACGACTTCAACCGGTATATCCGGCACCGACTGCGCGCGTCTCCGTCGCCTGACGACAGATTCATCAGCAATGTGGTATTATATTCTCATAGACTTCCATCAGATTATGCTTCCCTGCAAATGTAATACATTGTTAATCCTTGCTACGCGCTCGGGCTCGGGCTCGCGCTCGGACGTCGTGTGGGGGATACAGGGGGATTACCCAACCTTGTTCTCCTAGCCGGATTTCTATAAGACCTGATCATTCTTATGCAGTGGGTGAGGCGTAAAAGGTCTCATCATTGTTTCTCTTCGTAAAAACGTATAATAATTTGAGACAAAATTCCCCGATATAGGAGGCTTGTTGCAACATGTTCGGTAACTTGGCGATACTCTATGCTGCGAGTTGGTGCGCAGCGATTGAAGCAAGCAGTACGTTACTGACGGGTGGCACCATCATTGCTTTCGATGAGGGAGCAAACGCTCTTCAGGTAGTCCGAGATGGGTCCTTGCTCGTGACCGAGGATCGCATTGCAGGAATCTACCAAAGTGGGCAGACTCCGAATGACATCCCAGAGCACGAGGTGGTCAATGTCACCAACAAGATCATAACGCCGGGATTTATTGACACCCATCGCCACGGCTGGCAGACAAGCATCAAAACACTGGCTTCGAATACTACGCTGTGGGAATACTTTGCTCGATTCTCCGAGTTTGCTTCTGTTGGTATTTTCTCGGCGGAGGATGTGTACCTCAGCCAGCTTGCAAGCCTTTATGAGGCCGTAAATGCTGGGGTTACCACCGTCCTTGACCACGCACATCATACATGGTCAAACGAGACATCCGAAGCAGGGCTCCGAGCGAGCATTGATAGCGGATCGAGGGTGTTTTGGGCGTATGCGTTCCACAACGTGACGAATTTTACCGTACCGGAACAGCTTGCGAACTTCAGAGATCTTGCACAAAGGGGCACATTCAAAAACACTCCCACAAGCCTTGGGATAGCCTACGACTACTTCGGTGCAGACCCAGCAGAGCAAGTTCAGGATATCGTCAACCTCGCCACGTGAGTGATTCGGAAACTAGCAAAAGCATGAATCAATGACACTAACCGGGACTTAGAGAATTCAATGTATCGGTCGTCACTACCCATACTCTCCAAGGACCTCTCGGAAGTAAGCGGTATCCAAACAGATGCAGTGATTATTTCAATAACAATTTTTTAGTTTCGAACAGTCCAGAAATTCTGGATCGGCTAGGGCTTCTCACTTCTAGTATCCCGGTTGTGTTTTCCCACGCATCATTCCTCACCTACCAAGAGCTTCAACTCCTGGAGGAAGCAAACCAGTACATCTCCATCACCCCCGAGTCTGAGATGCACTTCGGCCATACTCATCCCCACAGCCATCTGGCGACGGATCAGGCCGCCCTTGGCGTTGATACGCACTTCACCTTCTCTGCCGATATTCTGACCCAGGCTCGGATATGGTTGCAGAAAGTGCGGTACCTCATCTTCAATGGACCGCTGGAACTCTGGAGAGTGCCCTTCAACAACCCCATGTCCGTCAACCAAGCATTTCTGCTGGCAACGCGGAACGGCGGCCTGGCGTTGCGTCGTCCAGATCTTGGAGTGATCACAGAGGGGGCGAAGGCAGATTTGCTTGTCTGGGATGGCACCTCTCCATCGATGCTTGGCTGGAACGACCCGGTAGCGGCTGTGATTCTCCACGCAAGTGTTGGTGATATTGAGCACGTCCTTGTGGATGGTAAATTTGTGAAGAGGGATGGTAAGCTCACCAATACTGACTATCCAACCATCAAGGACAGGTTCCTGCAGAGTGCAAAGAGGATCCAAAGTGTATTCCTTGAGAGGCCAAGGCCTGTTCCGGAGAAGGGTGAACACTTTGGAGGCGAGAATGTAGGCGGCGAATTAATGGAAGTCGTACAGGTTGATGTTGTTAGAGGGGATGGAAGTGGGTATGGAGTTGAGTTCTTGGATAGCTCCGAGCAATGACGGAGAGTGTAGTACAGCTAATGGTCTATATCCTTTGATCTTTGATCAGTCATATTAATGGTAGGACGTTTTTTTAGCTCTTCTGACCACGAATTTAGTTGAGAGACGAGTCAATGGGTGAGCAACACTGAGAGTTCGCTATGGAGTTTTCGATTAAAGTGCGTTTTCTCCAAGCGTTGCATCTCTCCCTATTAAATCAACATCGTCGACCCAAGTGCCCTACGTACAAGAATCTGCACTTAGATGTCTATACAATACTTAATTGGAAATAAACACTACTAAAAGCAAGAAGATCTGTCTCTCTGCCCATAGTCTGAACCCTGATCCAGGTCTGGTGGAGTGGTTGAGTGGATGCTGAATTCTCAATTTTCAGCGCCTTTATTATGATTAGTCCCATTGATATTACGCCCTAATATGACATTTTCTAGTGGCCTTCTCGGCTTCTACCGCCGTCTAGAGCATTCGCCCCAGCCGAGATCCGACACATAAAAGTCCTCGACACTTGTACGTGCAAATCAAACGTCGACAACACCACCATTATCACCTGTACTGCATCTGCACATTTCCCAAAATGGCACTCTATATTCGGGAATTGGATATTGGTGATCTTGAACGCAGCTTGGTCGTTGAGACGGCTGCGTTCCCACCAGCTGAGGCTGCTACTCGCGAAAAGGTGTGGTCTACCACCACAGCTAGAGCGACCTTGATGAACATGAATGGCTGATATCATACTAGATCGAGTATCGCTTGGCTGTCTGCCCCGAGCTCTGCTTCGGTCTGTTCCTTCGGGAGGGACAGACATCTCCCTCGGCAGCGCCACAGGACATCCCCATCATCTCGAAGCAGGACTCGTCTCCTGGCGATGTGCTAGTTGCTCACGTCATTTCAACCATGTCGGAGAACAAGCCTGTTAGGGACGAGGACATGGCCTTCCCTCCCGAATGGAAGAACGACCCGAAGGCCAAGTACTCGGTCGGTCACCAAGCAAAGGGGAAGACCATCGCGTTACATTCCCTTGCCGTTTCCCCGCAGCACCAGAGATCCGGTTTCGGAAAGGCCCTAATGAAGGCCTACTTCAAGCACATGAAGGAGAGGGGCGCGGCGGAGAGAATTTCCATTCTGACATATGACCGCCTCGTTCCGTACTACAAAGCTCTGGGATTTGAACATTACGGAAAAAGCGAATCCGAGTATGCCGGTGTTGCATGGCATGATCTGGTAAGTGGCATTCCTTTGCTATCACAGAACTCTGTTGACCTTTCTAGTCATATGTATTCTAGGTGGACTTGAAAAAATGGCCTAAGATATTTAGTGATAAATTACAGAACCATGGTCATGTGTAGTAAAATATGACTTCTAAATAATTATTTTGAGTTTACTTCCACGCTTGGCCCGCAGCAGCCGCCATGTCGACCATTTCAGTGTAGCATCAGCAGTAGCTAATAAGCTTCGTAGTAGGTCAAGACCCAGCACCAAAAATCAGTAAATAGTGGTGCTCTGGGTCTCCTTGCGTTGAATATGTAGGGCAGAAGCTGAGTCGACCCATCATTGCTGCAGATGTTGGTGATAGTGGACAAGTATCGGTAGGCGTAGATAATTATATTCGCAATCGAAGAGGAGACTTGACAAGATTTTGTGATAAATGAAGCATTTCTTACGCAGAAGTTGATTAATACTGTAGCTCGATATTGTGCATGAAGCGGGGAATGATTTCATCATCGTGACTAGCCAGCTCGACACAGTGTCTTACCTCCCACATACAAACTCGTCGAGTATTGGATCTAACGGTGCTCATCTCCAGATCTAGTTCTGGCTATCATAAGTCCGTCTTGCATTTTCTTACAGCATGAGTGCCGATGAGAATCCCGTCGATGCTATTCCTGCCTCGGCAGAATACTTCTACCTGGGCGAACACACACGCACCATCACCACGTCCAACCCCGACGCCCAGATCTGGTTCGACCGCGGGCTCAACTGGGCCTTTGGCTTCAACCATGCCGAAGCCAGCCGCTGCTTCGAGCAGGTGACGCTCCACGATCCTGACTGCGCCATCGGCTACTGGGGTGTCGCCTATGCCGGCGGCCCAAACTACAACAAGGTGTGGAAGGCATTCGACCAGCAGGATCTCGCCATCTCTCTCCCGCGGTGCCGGGCATTCGCCAGAAAAGCGCTGGGTAAACGCCATCTAGCCTCTGAGGCGGAGCAGGCTCTGATCGATGCCATCCAGGTTCGTTTCCCCGAGGGCCAGAATCCAAGCGATGCCGAGTTTCTGGCGTGCTCTGCTGCGTATGCCGATGCCATGCGGGAAGTCTTGCGCAAGTCCGTGCAAGACGACCTGGATATCCTCGCTCTAGTATCCGATGCGCTCATGAACATGGCGCCCTGGTCACTCTACGAATCGCGCACCGGAAAACCGAACCTCGCAACGCCTGTCCTCGAGATTGAGAAGATCCTGGACCGTGCGATTTCCCTCCCTGGCGCCGACTCTCATCCGGGCCTCCTGCACCTGTATATCCATCTCAAGGAGATGTCCATGACTCCCGAGGCAGCTATACCAGCCGCCGACAACCTGCGAAGGCTGGTCACTGACAGCGGACACCTGCAGCACATGCCCAGTCACATCGATGTCCTGGTCGGGGATTACAGATCGGCCATCGCAGCCAACGCCAGGGCCATCCGATATGATGCCAAGTACTACGAGAAGCAGGATTTCCCCTTCTACCGTATTTACCAGCTACACGATCATCATTCTCTAATATACGCCGCCATGCTCGCCGGTCGACGCGCCATAGCTCTAGATGCCACAGATCGCATGGAGGCGATTCTGACGGAGAGTCTCCTCCGTACGACCTCTCCACCGATGGCCGAGTGGTGCGAAAGCTTCAATGCGGTCCGTGTCCATGTCATGATACGGTTCGGAATGTGGGAGGAGATCAAGACTCTCGCGCTCCCGACCGACGAGGAGCTGTACTGCGTGACCATATCCAACATCCATTATGGGAAGGCCATCGCCTATGCTGCTACCGATGACCTGCCACACGCCGAAGAAGAGCGTGGTAACTTCCACAAGGCCTTGGCCAAGGTGCCCAACTCACGGCTATCGTTCCCCAACAGGGTGGTGGATATTCTAAAAGTCGCTCATGCCATGCTCGACGGAGAGATGGAATACAGACGCGGGAATTTCGACGAGGCGTTCGCCCACCTACGCACAGCCGTCAAATGCGACGACGCGTTGAACTACGGCGAGCCATGGGGCTGGATGCTCCCCACCCGCCACGCTCTAGGTGCCTTGTTACTTGAGCATGGGAAGGTCGAGGAGGCGGCGAGGGTCTATGGGGAAGACCTGGCTCTCATAGAGGGGCTCGCGTCTGCTCACCAGCATCCCAATAACGTCTGGGCGCTTCATGGATACCACGAGTGTTTGGTGCGTCTTGGGCGATCGGCGGAGGCACATATCATAGGTCAGGCCTTGAAGATTGCCCTTGCTTCGGCAGATATCACCATCACCTCGTCGTGTTTCTGCAGGTTGGGATCCAACAAATCAGATAGCCATTGCAAATGCTAGGCCAGAATAGATTGCCAGGGTCCAAACTAGATTGCGTGCTTCTGGCATTTGATCTTGAATCATCCTTGATTATTTCATTAACGTACTATAAATATGTATTATCTCATCATGCCCTCCCCCTCTTTCCACTTGTCGCTCTCCGGGGCGGTGCCAGGTTATATCCCGCCGAAGCAACTCCTTCACTCTCCATCATTACTGGAAGCTCAGCCACATGCTGCTGCCTGACCTGAGGCATCGGCACTCCAGTCATCGGCTGCAGGTGATGTTGATCGAATTGCTGCGGCGAATAATACGCATTCTCGATACCAGTGGGCATGGGCGAGATGGCATTCAGCGCGTAGGGATACGCCTCCACCTGGCTCTGTCTATCGCTGTTGTACATACTGGGATGCCATTGATTCGGCGACGGGCTCGGCATGGGAGGGATCGGCTGACTTGAGGAGTAGCCCTCATACGGGCTAATAGACGGCGCTGACGGTTCGTACCCGGAGATGAACGTCGATCGATTGGACGTGAGGGCAGACACGGTTGGAGACCCGACAACGTGCTCCCTGCCGTACGGGTCGTAGACGGTTGATCTGTCCGGGCCTGGGGTGTCCACGTCCGTTGCTGGCGAGTAGATGTGTCCGGGGGTAGGGGGCGGACCGTTGAAACTGCTCATGTGGCTGGTGTGATTGCTGTGACTCTTTCTGCTCTTCTCTCCCAGCACGACCTCCCGCGACTGCTGCTGCTTCTTCTGCTTTCTCCTCCTCCAGAACCACCAGGCCGCGAGTCCGATGATGGCCAATCCGGCGACGACACAGCCCACGGCAATACCCGCCTTGGCTCCCGCGGAGAGACCCTTGCTCTGATTATAGTCATCGGGAAGGAAAGCCGCAGCCTTGGAATCATCGGGGTTGAGCACAGCGGCGGAGAGGTTGGAGCCCTTGCACCCGCCATCAGTGCATGGATTGCCGGAGCAGCACCCCAAGAAGGGGGACTCGTTTCCGCACAGCTGAACCATTGTACCTTAGGATCGCCACTGACGCAGTCCTGGCCCTCAATCCGCTGGTAGGAATTCGGGTGGAAGCTGGCAGCGGTGAGGTTGCCGTCGGGGCAATCGCCGGTGGTCGTCTTGCACGGGTCGACGGTGCAGCAGCCGATGAACTTGGTGGGTTTGTCGTCGCAGACGTAAAATGAGCCTTTGTCGGGACAGGTGATGCCGAGCTTGTCAATGACTTGGTCGTAAATCATGGTTTGTTGGAGGTCGTTGTGTGGTATTGGTTTGCTACTCGGACGTGAATGAAGCGATGGTTGGGGAGAGCAGCTGTTTGCGTGTACTTCGTTGCTTGCTGCCTACTCCGTGACTCCATAGGAAAAGAAAACAATGAGAAGAAGAAATGCAAACCGATGAGGGAAAATCTGATTGTGGGAAAGGAAAGTGACAGTCAATGCGAAACCGGCCCAGGATCTGGGGGTGAGCGCTCAGTCGTATTTTGTTTTTGCAGCTGCACCCAACTGCACGCTTCCTTTTTTATCCTCACAGCTCATAGCACAGCGCTTTGGATGCTGATTGACGGCTTTGAGGAGCCACCCCGGCCCCTGTTGGGAAGCTAAAGGCGCGGATGCGACCCTGGATGCGGCCTGGCATTGGAGAGTGGAGATGGTGAAGGCATCCGAGGAGGAGTAAGCAGCGCTTAGGGCATTGCCACAGGCGAATGAGAGTCGTGACAGAGTCTGATGTGCAGGATAAGCGTGCTAATACCGGAGAGCTGATCGCTGGCTGAATGTGAGAGCTTTACACAGTTCCAATCCGGGTCCGAAAGGGGCGCGTAGATCCAACAATGGCAGCTGCCGTCAGAGAACTCAACTCTTGTTCTGTGTGACGAATATCGTGTTTACTCAGCCAATCCATCCCTGTACGAAAACAATGCATGAAGACATGTTGCGAGATAAACCGCACAAGCCCCGCCATTCATGCTACTCTACCGAGCACGGTGCCTTACTCACCAGATGGCTGAAACAGAGACGCTATTTTGTTCAATTGATCCCGCCTACAGGCCCAATCACCGACCCCTAAGGCCGTATCTCCGCATCGCTTCCCCAACCTGTGAGGCCAAGCGCAAAAGCAAATGTCGTGCCGTCGCCGGGATTCCCCAGCACCGTTTCCGTGTCGATGCTGCCTGATCCCTGGACGAGAATGTGAGCTTGCCAGTGGTATGTTATCAAGAGAAGCATGTTTGGCATGCATACACAACGCACACCATATGATCCTGCTGTTTGCCCTTTATTCACAGCACGTATACGGACCAAATCCTGGATGTAGATCCCAACGAACATGGCCAGATTACGGGCCCGGCACTAGAGGCAGACAAGGATTAAATCGGGGACTAGCCAAATACCAATTGTCACGAAGTATGCAATCAATATAGAACAACCGAAAGCCGTGATTGCGCATCTACCCCCTACCATCAGCGCTTGTCCAAAACGCGTAGAATGGGGTGAGAGTATTGAGAGAGCAGAATAAGGTATATGGAGGTAGAAAACAGGCTGGAGCAATCTATTGTTCTAACAGAGTGTTCTTCAAGGATGTATGAGCCTAAACCACTCAGACGAGCGACGTAAATCTAAAGTTAATGACAAGGCGGCTTCTCCTCAATCTTATCCTCTCCAGTCTGCTCTTTAATATCTTTTAGTTTAACTTACCTTAAACTTGGTTCAAAGTTCGCAAAGGGTTCTAACCAGATCAATCAATACAGAAATTGGAAATACGAGATGCCAGCAAGTAGCCAATACAAAACATAATGCACCAAAACCTTCAAATAGTCTCAAATTCTGATATAATCTCAGAATAATTAATCAAGGTATAAATACAATATCAAGCCAAATAATATAGAATAATTGATTATTTTACTGTCATTATTCGAAATATTATGAATAAGAGAATAAGGTCTCTAGCTTGCACGAAAGAGCTCTGGTGTACCAACTAGGAGTGAAGAATAAGGTAGGATGAATATCTTAGTAGTAGAAGGGATAAACGCCAGTCCTACAAGACAAAATGGAGCAAAGAGGATGATCCTGCGTCAGTACCAAGCCCCCTCATCTGGTGCAACCAAGTGTGTGCGGTCTGTCTTCTACGACACTGAACCAGACATTGCCCGAAACCTCGATATGGTTTGTGTACCAGTATTGTACGCACATCAAATCGTTCGCTGCGGCCATTATCATCATGGAAGCATACGATCCAGTCTTTACGCATCTCGGCTCGGGGCAGATTGGAGGCCTCACCAGCAGAGGCATAGTGCCCGAATTCATCCCGCTACCATTGCTAGTAGCAGGCGGCCATGTGGAAATCGTCGAATCCGTTCTGGCTCAGGGAGTCGACCCAGACGCAACCTAGGGCCAGGAGAAAACGACACTCTTCGAAGCCGTCCAAAATGGGCGTCATGACATCGTTAAGCTTGTCACTCGGCATGGCGCAGACCCAAACACGGTATGCGTCGGAAGGACAACGCTGTACACCGCTGCATCAAAGGGATTCATAGAAATCGCCGAGCTGTTCCTGGATAATGGGGCCGATGTAAACCATGCATTTTGCTTCGAACTCACCCCTTTACACGCCGCCATCATCAACAACAGTGTGGATATGGCGTCACTTCTCCTTTAGAGGGGTGCCGACCTCGAAGCGAGAGATGCTCATGGGAGAACTCCCCTCAGCAGGAGCATGGAAAGGGGGATGGACATGGCTCGTTTATTAATCGAGAAAGGTGTCAATATAAATTCAGAGGACAAGCAAATGAACACGCCGCTCCATTGGGCTGCCTCACTCGTTCTTGAAGACATGGTACAGCTTCTTCTAGAGAACGAGGCTGATATAGAGGCTCAAAACAGACAGGGAGCAACTGTCCTCTCCTCAGCAGTGATCTCCAACTTGAAAGACATGGTGGAGTTCCTTCTCAACAAAGGTGCGTACATGGAGACAAAAGATCACAGTGGAAACACCCCTCTCTTTTTGTCTACAAAGTGCAATCACTCGGGTATTTTCAAGCTGCTTCTAGACAGAGGAGCAAACCCCAACACCAAGAACTATTGTGGGGAGACACACCTCATCCTCACAGCCAGGCATAACAAGATTGAAAATGCAAGAGCTCCTCTTCAGAACGGGTCAACGTTCATGGACTGCGATAACACCGGCTGGACGGCCTTGCGCTATGCAGTTCATGGAGACAATATCCAGTTAGCCCGGGTCTTCCTGGAGCAAGGTGGGGATCAGTTAGTGAGATTACGGAATCTGGAATTTGTAGGACAAATTCGCCATTTGAAAATGGTTAAGCTTCTTGTCGAGTACGGGTGGGATATCGAAACGAGATATCTCCACGGCTGGACACCTCTCGCCATCGCGTTATATGCCAACAACTCCAAAGTCGCCCAGTTTCTGCTCAAAAGGAGAGCCAACCCCCGGGGTAAAGGTCTACGGCCAACTCGGTTCATTTGGCAGCCAAAAACGGAGATGGGGCTACCATAAGACTCTTGTTGCAGAAAGGGGAAGATATTGAGGCTATGACCGCATCTGGTCGGACCCCTCTATTTTCTGCTACGTCGTCAGGTTCTTTCAAAGCCCTGAGAGTATTGCTGAAGAATGGAGCGGACGTTTCGGTTAAGATAAAGGAAGGGAAAACTGCACTTATGGTTGCCGCCTCCCGTGGTTTGAGCAGCAACGTCCGCATATTACTACGGTACGGGGCTGCCTTGAAAGAGAATACGACAGATGAATGGACTACACTTACTTTTGCCGCGGTATGTGGACGTACTAGTGTTCTAACCCAACTCCTTGATCGGGGAGCCGATCTGAACACACCTGACCGGAGAGGTTCTACGGCGCTTCACCTGGCTTCAGAGCGTGGGCGCACCAAAGCCGTCGGGATATTACTTGAAAGAGGTGCTAATCTCCATCTCAAAGATAAAAACAAGCAAACACCATTGCACTTCGTCGCTTCTTTTGGCGACGCAAATATCGTGCAACTGCTCGTCGACAATAGCGCAAGTCCTGAAGCAAAAGATGTGTATTCTTCCACTCCCATTGAATCGGCCCAAATTCTTGGTCATCACTATATCGCAAAACTATTACGCAGAGCAGTGGGACGGCGCAAGAGTGTTGCACACGGTAACATCACATCGCTGCACCGCGCGGTAGCTGTTGGCCTTTAATCCCAGGTGAAGAAATTGGTGGAGGATGGGGCAGATATTGAAGCCCAAGATGAGAATGGACTTATACCACTGGCTCACGCTGTACAGGCCGGCCGTAAGTCCATAGTGTCGTATTTAATCTCTGTGAGGGCCAATATAGAGGCGAGGTCTGCCGATGGGAGTGCCCTCTCTTCCTAGCCTCAGCTGCTATGTCGCTGCTTATGGTGAAGTTCTTACTGGAGAAGAGAGCGAACATTGAAGCTTCCACCAAGGCGAACACCACACCTTTGGCTTGGGCTGCACGTCGGGGATACTTGAAGGTTGTCAAGATACTGACTAAGGCTGGGGCTAACTTGGAGGCCACAGATAATTCGGATCTACGCCATTGCTGATAGCGGCGGAGTTTGACCATGTAGAAGTGCTTGGATATCTTCTCAAGAACGGAGCCAATGTTGATGCAAAAAAGTATATTAGGCGAGACGGCGTTGCATTTGGCCGCTACGTCCGGCTATCTCAAATTGGTTTGGCTGTTGCTAGGACGAAGAGTAGACCCTGATGGGCTTTTGATCGAGCCTAACACTTGGATACAAAAGACTCCTTCGACTGATATTTCCAAGGACGCCAGAGGTCTACCCAAAAATGATGAGCAATTTGCGACAGTGAAAGGGTGTGGAACATTACCAGCCAGAGTCGCGAGGGCAAACCCAAACATCACGGATTGGAAGGGACGGACACCTCTCTTTTATGCGGCTGATTACAGGCATGAGATCATTTGTCGCGTTCTCTACCAGAGCTTGCCTGGG
Source organism: Clonostachys chloroleuca (assembly GCA_037952775.1). Classification (NCBI taxonomy): domain Eukaryota; kingdom Fungi; phylum Ascomycota; class Sordariomycetes; order Hypocreales; family Bionectriaceae; genus Clonostachys; species Clonostachys chloroleuca. The sequence continues at coordinate 7,500,996 of JBANAY010000004.1, forward strand.
GATAACCTCCCTTTGGATAATAAGCTTCGATCACCATTGGTTTTGGCCGCAGCAAGTGGCCATCTCAATATTCTGAAGATCCTGCCCCCCGACACAAGACGATGCTTCAAATTCGCGATAGCCACGGCTCGACGCCTTTCTCCGCGGCCGCAAGAAACCGACATGCAAAAGCGATCAAATACTTGCTTACTCTCCACCAGCCATCGAGAGACTCGCCTACTCTCTACAACAAAGTCTGAGATATTGGCTGCAATGAACTGGAGATCATCGTATAACTCAGCTTTTTGAGCAGTATACCCAAGAAGGCCCTCAGCTAGTCACCAGAACCGCGAGGGGGCAGGTCCAGGACCGAGCTCCCTGCGGTGAAAAGAAGTTCTTGACGTGCGACGCATGCCTTCTTGCGGTGACAGAGACTGAATCACACATCGTTTGCATGGCCTGTTCTAATGGTCACCCTGAGCTGTGCCATGACTGTAGACAATTGAAAGAAAACCTCTGTGTGTGCGACACTTAGCAGCGAGGCATGGGCTTAAGAACACCCAAGCACCGTATCACCATCTTCATCTCGGCAAAGGACCACAAATGCCAAAGGATGTTTTGACATGTATGCCCGCATTCCGTCTTGTCAACAGTCTTGAATCTCGAAAGCCGGGTTCTCCAAGGATAAAACGAATACGATAAGCCTCCCATAGCCTCTTCCTCAAAATGCACCTGTTCCAATCGTCGTGGGTATCAGCATATGTTACTTACACGCAAGTGAGTAAATTGGCCGGAATAAGCGATAGGGAAACCGAGGTGGCAGCTGGAACAAAACCCTCGTCCGTTATTTCATTCCCTTCTTTTGGTAGCTCCTCGAACACCCACACCGTATTTTGCTTGTGCCAAGCAGAAAGTAAGGTCATGCTTACTGTTGTGGTGCGGGGAGGAAGCAGGGTCGCTTGAAATCCATGCTCATCAACACGTTTTGTTGATACCTAAGAATCATGATGATTACGTTGCTAATTTTCTCTCTGCGTAGGTCGTCTTTTTTTTTTCTAAAGATCTTCTTCGCCTTTATCTATGTACTCTAATCTCAGTCTTGTTTCTGGCCGAGCTTATTTTATTTGTACCAAAAGTCGCATCCTTGACCAGCGATGTGACGACAGGCATCCCTCGGCCCATTAGACCGACTTGGTATGTTCTCCGTTCTTGGGTCGCATGAATGTAACCATGAATGCAGAAACAATGCTTATCAAGCCGTGTCCGTCATGTGCCAGAATAAAGGCTACGAAATCCTATGCTCTTCGAAAAGACACATAAGTGTAGACCAAATCCCCCGCCCCCTCTATGGAGTCAACCTGGTCTAATTGCGGCTGGAGGCTGAAAGAACTCTTGTCTTGGTCATTGAGGGTGCTCGGACTGAGACAGTCCGGAGATCCACAATCTGGAAAGTGTCAGTCCGGGTAGACTCTACTGCATTTGTCGGTATAGGACAGGGGCAGCTTCGGGTCTGTGGAAGACTGATTATTTTTTGTGGGTGGTTGGGGAACCCTTGATGTCCGCATGGTTATGATACCCCTGCTTCTTGGTCTTGGGGTGGTCATGTCCTATGCCTGGGCGCTTATTGGAGTTATGAGGTCCAGCGCAGCCCGTCTGCTTCCGCAGTAGCCGGGCCATCAGCAACTGGGGAATGGCTTCAGTTCATCAACTCTTAAGGTTGAATTCAGTACACTTGAGAAAAGCCCTGGTTCCGGCTTCTAAACAATACAGAGGTGAGCTATATGAGGATGTACATCACCGAGGAGATTACATGCGTCATGACAAGTGGACGTAGGCCTGGTTGCAGAGATGAATAGCCAAGTTTTCATCTTATACAGTGGGCCTTGTTAGTTTTTACTCGTATACCCCGTGGGGGTTATCCGGGGTGTTACAAGATGCGACTCCCTAGCTGCCCGTGGGCCTTCCGCAAGTTAACAAGCAACCTGCCTTTCATATTGTAAGATTCCAAAGTTATGTGCTAATGAAGTGACTATGGCCCTTGAGCAGTGATGCGATAAACGAATCACATCAGGGGCATCAACTTAGAGCTTATCCTTTGGTAAACCACCAGGGCGCCAACGATGGGGTGTACAAGATTGGCAAGCACGAACGGACGGCTGCTCCAACCGCGGCAAGGGATATATGGCTTTCCATTCGCTTTTGGCTTCACCGTAAAGCTACGTCAAGAACTAATCGAGCTAGTGAGCTATGAAGCATCCCTCTTCCACCAAGATCCTGAGCATTAGGAGATTACACAGCCTCGCCAGCTCTTGCTGGCAATATGATCTGTGATTGGTAGCACAGAACAGACATGTGTGATTTCTTGCATCCGCAGAAACCACCGATCGCGATAACCACCGAAGGGTAAGACCAAGCGCGTTTGGCGTGCGATAGTGACCACCTGAGAAGCCGAGATTGGCCGGAGCCAGCCTTAACTTGTGCCAGGTGGGTACTAGAATCAGACCGCCAAGACAGTCTAGCTGCTTGGGCTCGCCACGAGCGATGGTGGCATTGGAAGAGGGAAACGGGGGATCTAGACTTATTCCAATCGAGTCAGGGAACCAGTCATGCGGCGGATTCCTGATCTATCGATCCACAAAGTTGGGGTACGCATGAGCAATCTGGATCAACGCTGCTGATGACTCCATTCCACCACCGGCGCTGAGACCTGTTTGGACTTAGAGTAAGCAGTTTAAGTTTTGCCAAGCTAATGAGAGAGCAACGGACAACGACCTTCCATCTTGGTTCAGCTTCCCCGCATCTGGGGTACAACGCTGGGGAACTGACCCCCACACCCGGCCCAATCATCTCCCAGGTTCGGCCGCAGAACCAAGAAACGGGGGCTTGTCACTTGAAACGTTTGGGGGTGGCCATTGGAAGATCACTATCAAGCCTATCTTGCGGGCTGGTATTGGAGGCCTGGCTTGCGGGGTAATGCCACCGTTGTATATAAAACCAGGTCCCCCCAGGTTGTTCTCCGTTACATTGCTCCAACCCCCATTGTCTATTGCATACCAGCTTTCTCATCTTGCGTGGTGAATCTTAACCATGGCAGCGGACAAGTCTACCACTGGTGGCATTGCCACCGTTGAAGAGAACGAGAACCAGATCGGCCTTCAGCACACCACTACCATTGAGGAGGGCCCATTCAAGCCCACTTACGAAAAGGTCGATGAGTTTGGTGCCCACGCGAAGACCGATCCCAAGGAAATCGCTCTGGTCAGGAAGTTAGACTTGCATATCTTGGTATGTACTCATCTGACGAATGTACCCCTTGTACTATGCTGACAGAGAGCAAGCCCATCCTATGGCTCATGTATCTTTTCAACTACCTCGATCGCAATGCTCTTGTCAACGCGCGACTCAATGACCTCGAGAAAGAGCTCAACCTGCAGGGCACTCAATACAATACCTGCGTCTCCATTTTGTTCGTTGGGTACGTGCCGTTTGGATGACCAGGCAGACGTTTTCCCGTCTTCCTTCCCCGTCTTCGCTCGAACACAGGCTCATATCACTTTCTTCGAATAGATACATCGCAGGCCAGATCCCATCCAACATGGTGTTGAACCGTGTCCGACCTTCCTGGTACATGGCTGGCTTCTGTATGGCTTGGTCCATCGTGAGCTTGCTTACATTCCTTGCCAAAGACTACAGTAGCATGGTGGTTCTTCGTTTCTTCTTGGGAGTGACTGAGGCGCCAGTAAGCTATTTCCCTCTCCGTTCACTGAAAGATGTTGTTGAACCATTAATAACCGTGGATCCGTCAATTAGTTTTACCCCGGCGCTCTGTATCTGATCAGCTTGTTCTACACCCGCAAAGAAATCGCCACCCGCATGTCTTGGTTTTTCACTGCAAACATGTTGGCAAGTGCCTTTTCACCTCTTATCGCAGCCGGCGTGTTTTCAGGACTTGATAAATCTATGGGCTTGTCCGGATGGAAATGGTGAGTAAATTTATCAATGATCTACTTGGGCAGTCATTGCCTGCGAAACGACTTTCATGCTCATGTGAAACTTTTAATAGGCTATTCATCATTCAGGGTGCCCTGTCTGTCGTCACAGCCGTCCTCGCGTTCTTCATGCTGCCCGACCACCCCCTAAAGACCCGCTGGTTGGATGAGGAAGAGAAACAATACGCCCACAACCGAATTTGCGTCGATACTACCGACCTTCGTGAGGGAACGAGCGTCTGGGTGGGTCTCAAGGAGGCCTGCAGCGACTGGCGCATGTGGGTTCTTTGCCTCATGTACAACTTCCACTTGTCTTCCATCAGCTTTCAGAACTTCCTGCCCACCGTTATCGAAACTCTCGGCTATGGCAGAATCATCAGCCTGGTTCTCACTTTCCCTCCTTATCTCTTCGCTGCGATCATGGCTGTCGCTATGGCGCATAGCTCGGGACACTTCAACGAACGAACTTGGCATATTACCACCTGCAAATGCATCGTCATAGTTGGTTTTGTGCTCGCTGTCGCAACACTGAACATTCCTGCTCGGATGGTCGGCATCTTCCTATTCGTCGGTTTCACTTTCGGAATCAACAACATCATTCTTGGATGGGTATCATCCACGCTTGGCCAGACCAACGAGAAGAAGTCCGTTGCGCTCGCCATCGCCAACTCCCTGGGGAACATGTCCTCGATCTACATGCCATACATCTGGCCAAAGTCCGACGGCCCGCGCTATCTCCCGGCATGGATGGCAAGCATTGCCTTTTCTGCCGGCTGCATGACTCTCGCATGGGTGCTCAAGATTACTCTCCGCAGACAGAACAAGAAGATGAGGGCTGCCAACCCCAACGAGACTAATTTCTACGTCTACTGATTTAGCCTGCACGGTATTGGTTAGATAGCTATGTGGAACTGTATTGTCAGTTTCATATCATCACGCGACATGACGGAAGGCTGGAAGATCACGAATGTAATTTGCCCAACTCCATTTGAATACAGATATTAAATCGTCATACTTTATTGTCTTAGGTAAAAGTGCAAAGTGATGCGCCCTCGTTGGTAAGATGACGGTCGAATTAACTTGAAGTCCTTGTCCACCAAGAGAAGGTGTTAATGCTGCCGTCTATTATATCTACCAAAGCCATTTCGTAACTAATACAGGGCGGCTAGCCTAGGTAGGTATCTCTGTCCTTGAGTTGAGATCAGGCGGTTCCAAAGTCTGGCTTTACCATCAACATTTTCAATTTGTCTCCTTTGTCTCTGGGTCTAGTAACAATTGCCTTACGGGGTTTGGCGGCTACTATAGACCACTGTCCATGAAACAATAAGTGATGATCAGACTGGCGATTACGACCCTGTATTTGAGGCCAAAAAGAGAAGGAATCAGGTTGACAACTAGCCCATGCGTGTGGACAATGTCTTCTATCTAGTGCAATAAACCAGAGGTTTTCTGTTCCCCTCAAGACAAGACTGGCAGATAGATGTGGAAAGCCACGGGAGCAAATTTAGCCAGGGTGGCACAGCCCAATCACACCCTGAAGGACACCAACAGCTATGCAACCTTACAAACGGCTGCTGCCTACGAGATCGACACAGCTGAGGCGCGGAGGATTTGCAAGTGGGGAATGCTCCCACCAGTTGCTTGGCACAAACACCACCAGTTTCGCCCTCGACACAAATCTCTCAGCACAGCATCGGGACGCGTCGACTCACCTCCCACTGGCTGTCGCGCGACCGGAAGCATGTCGGCCACTCCGTTCGGCTCCATGACGCCCGAAGAGCGGGGAGAATTCCTCTCTCAGCCGGCGCTGGCGGCTCCCGACGGCTTCACGTCTCATCTCACCAACCCGGAGTCGCGGAATGATCTCGGCTTGTCGGTGACTATCGCGTGCACGGTGATAGCATGGATCCTTTTCTTCCTTCGTCTGTATGCATTTTTTGTGTATCGTAAAGAGACACGGATCCAGGAAGGTATATCAAGTTTTCCAAACCCCAACTGTGGCAATTACTCAATACTGACAATGCATCAATAGGTTTGGCTTTAGTTGCTGCAGTATGTCTCTCCATACTCACATGAATCGGGGCATTTCAAAGTGCTCCTTTGGGAGCATCATCTTAACACATTGAAAATTCATAGGCAACATTCACGGCTCTGCTCTATCCAGGTTACCACTTGGCAAAGATTGGTGCATTCTATGTACATCAATGGGACATGGACCGCCATAAATTCTCAGAAGTACTGCTAGTGAGTAATGGCTTTCTCTTGATGAGCTCGCAATCCTCGGTCCCATGATGACAACTAACTGGAGGAATATTTAGATGTCGTATATCCTGACCACAATGTGGTATCTCACGATGCTATTCGCCAAGTCAGCCATCATGCTCGAGTGGCTTCGCGTCTTTTGGCCAGGACACTCGCGCAACTCCATCTACTGGATCTGCAATATCACCCTGGGTGCGCTGGTTGCTTTCTTCAGCGCTGGATTCATATACTTTCAAGCACGCTGCCAGCCGTTTCACAAGGCGTGGAACCCTTGGCTGGAGGGTACCTGCTCTAACAGGTCCTACATTGACAAAGCTTCCGTCTTTTTTAATATCACCCTGGATTTGGTCATTTTCATTCTGCCACAGACAATGGTCTGGAGGCTTCACGCCCCTCTGAAAAGAAGGATTGGCAAGTCCATCATATTCTCCTTCGCGCTCCTGTAAGTTGCAAGCGCCCCCTACTTTCGCCTCCTCTTCTCGATTCGTCTGCTGGCTTGTTTCCGCCACGGCCATTGTTGTAGAAGCTGCTGACAGATAATGACTTGCAGTGGAATCGGCTGCGGGTCTGGTCGTGCCCAAAACGTCCACACCTTCAAATATTCACAGGACGTGGCTTACAGTCTCTCGTCCGGCTATCTCTGGGCCTTGGGAGAGTGCACAATCGTTGTGCTTGTGTACTGTGCTCTCCCAATCTCCCGAATATATACAGAACCAAAGGTGCCTCCTCTCCTGATGCCGCTAAATAGGTGGTACAAGGGAAAGTTTGGCGGCAGCCAAGTGCCTGCAAATGAAGCGGTATCCAAAACTACGAAGGGAAAATACTGGGTTCCTTCAAAACCTTCCAGCCTGTCTCCCGCTCCGAGCAACAATGTGTATGAAAGAATGGATGATAGTACCCACAGCGAAGTACATCTAACGGACCTGCCTCCATTGAGGTAGACAATATGAGAAGATCATATCCCAAGAAGTTTATATATAGATACCATAGGCTTGCTTTATGTATGTCACGAATGTACTTGGACTTAGAAGCCCATTACACCCCTCGAGATTTTCTTTCTATTCAGAAATCATGGTGCAGACCTTGCAAGTTAAATTTGAAGGATATACTCCAATTTTGTAGCTAATCTGAGCTCATCCTCGCCTAATAAATACTCATGAGAGCTACCAGGCATAAGCTCTTCGTCACCTACAACGATGTGCTCTCTCATAATACGGCACTACTACGGACGGATGAATAAAGTCAATGGCTCCAATATGTTTGACTTCTCGAGATTGGATGTCCAATCCATCACACTCGTCAATCAAATCCTTTTCGGACGCCGATTATCATTCTCATTGGTGGCAGTACGAGGAGTGGGTTCTCCAATCCTGCGCATAAACACCTACAACTTGCATCCTGGGGGACACTAGAGACTCTCTTTAGTGTAAGTAAACCAGTTTATTGAATAGTATGGGCAAAGTTCCATTTGCCTGATCACCACAGCTAAACAAAGCTAACGCTGCATGAAGCACTGTCTAAGAAGAAATATTACAAATTTAATGCTCATGATCAAATATTGGTCAATATTACAGCGTGTTTCGGTTGTTCTACCCAGCCACTCTGCTGCCTGGAGAGATGCCAAGACCAATATCCACCTCAGATGCCACGTTGTCCAAGAAGCTGCTCATCTCGGGCTGCCACCACTAATAGGAGAGCGGCACTAGGCGCACATATTGCTCGTCTGAACCTGTATCTGGCATTTCATCCACGCCACACATCTGGCCTCATCAGCATAACCTTGTAATCGATGAGCGTAGCCTGGCCAGCTATAAATGTCATGCCGGCTGCTTCAACACAATTCAGCATCTCGTCATCCTCATACCGACATTGATACCGACATTGAATAACGGCATCACCACATCTTCAAGTCCAAAATGCAGCTTCCTTCCATTCTAAACCCACTTTTGGCGATTGTTGGGCTACGCCAGGTCGACTATGGAGCGGAGGAAACGGTCACTGTATCAAGCGTCCGACTTCACAAGCTCGCGTCGCCAGTCGATGTCAAGATTCCAAGCCTTTCTTTCAAGCTGAGCGGCAATGATGCAGACGGCCTCGAATGCTCGGCGACGGACGTATCCTGGCCCGAGCCAGGGTTCAATCGGTGCGGCAATAGCAAGTACTCGTTTGCCCTCTTGTCTGGCACTTCGATTGGTGATGACGATCACGAGTTCAATCTCATGATCTACCACGATGTCGGTGACAGGTATGTAACTCAGCTCGTCTCTAGGAAATCAAGTGTCTGATATTTGGCTACAGAAAGGCGGATTTGCGCGGTGGTACCGGATTGGATTTCGACTGTCGCAGCCAGGGCGACGGACCAGCCGATGAAATCTGCAAGCAAGATGCCCCCGTCACGTTCAAGATTGACGGTCCTGTGGCCAACTACAGCTGGCGCGGAGAACTTAAATAGGCGCTCGTGATGATGTATGGCACCAGCACCCGAGATTCTTCTTTCGTCAGCACAACTATGTCATTCACCTGCGAGAGAGCATTGGTAGCGCTTTCTTTCCTGTAGCTAGCTAAATTATTGGAATGACCCCGAAAAAGCATCCAAGATATCGCCTGAAAAGGATTGATTCATGTTACTTTTTGCGAGCTGAAATGAATAGGCTCGCTCCTGACTTCTTCACATCGATCTCATCATAGCCCCTACAAGGCTCTGAGCAATAATCATTTTTCCCCACAGCTCATTCCTCACCTACATAGTTGCAAGTGAGAAAATGACGCCCTCTATTGCATGTAGCATCACACAATGGATATATCAAGGTATTCAAGCTACTCATCGAGAAGGATGGTACTGTCACCCGCATCGGCTGTGAGCCGATCTTTGTGTACAAGTTATATTTCATAAAAGTCACGCCGAGGACTTGGCATTCGTAACCCCTCATAGATGGGATCCCAAGATTTCGTTGCGCCGGGCTCTATCGTCTTCTTGCATCGATTAATTTCACTTCCATAGCATTCGTCCTAACTCCGGTACTTTCTGAAACATATAGAATGTTCTTTTTCGAACTCGTTCCGATCCCAAGGCCGGTGCTAAATGGCAACCGTTCCCGTTCCCTGCCAACAGGACGCGGTAGGGAGCATGTGAATCCAAGCAGCTCTACTACACCCTAGGAGAATAGCAGGGTATTGTATGACGAAATGCAAATAGAATGAAAACTCGCCGAAAAAAATTATCCGTTACCTACTTCGTCAGCCCCTGTGGACCAAGTCCAGCGATGGAAATTTCCCCGAGCGAATATCCCAAGGCTAGGTTTCGCCTATTTGTCTCTTATCATTCCCGGGATGAACGATGCGGCCGTTGGTTTTAGTTCTTTGTACACCCCATTCAAATCTCAAGCATTGAATGCAGATAGGCTCTCATCCCACGTGTGAGCTTACAAGAAACACGCTGTGCTAGACCGCAGCGAAAGCGGTTAACATTAGCAGCTTGAGAAATATTACGACCTGAAATTAAACATCAGTCTCGATGATACTCCTAATCCCCTTCGTTGGCTATTCGATAGCCGCATTCACGAAGGCGCGAATTCACATGCTCTGGGGTCAGCGCGGCGTTAGCTTGATGGTACCAATCTGCCACATCGTCGCCTTCGTGGCTATGGCAGTTCATCCGCCCTTCTATGTACTTCTCGCTCTCTTTCCTTGAGCGGTTTTGGCAACGGTCTCACTGACGCGGCCTATTGCGCTTGGGCTGGAGCAATGGCTAATTCGAATCCAATCCTTGGCTTTATCCATTCTTGCTACTCCCTGGGGGTATTATGCGCGCCCCTGATAGCCACTTCCATGGCTTCACGCAGTGGTCTGCATTGGTATACATTCTACTACATCATGGTTGGTCTCTCCGGTCTAGAATGGCTTGGCCTATCCATCTCTCCCTGGCGAAAAACGGGAAAAGTTTACCAAGCCGAGCATCCTGGAAGAGAAGACAGCAATGGGGCAGGAACCAAAGGGGCCCTCAAGAACAAAATTACTTGGCTTTGTGCCTGCTTTATATTTTTGTTCATGGGCATCGAAGGTTTGCTACGAGCCCGGGGATAACATGTAGCTCAGCGTTAACACGGTGGCAGTTGGTCTCGGGGGATGGATCGTAACATTCGTGCTTCGAGAGAGAAATGCTAGCGGATTCGCAGCTGGTGCTTCAAGCTCTGGCTTCTGGGTCGGCATGGTGGCAGGACGCGCAGGATTGGGTGGTTTCGTAACAGGGCACTTTGGCGAACGCCTTTGCATCGCTATCTATATTGCCTGCTGCGTCGCACTGCAGCTCTTGTTCTGACTGGTGCCGCAGTTCGTCGTTTCGGCCGTGGCCATCTCATTTCTTGGCTTCTTCATTGGGCCTCTGTATCCTGCTATTATCACAGTCACCGCAAAGCTGCTGCCGAAGAGCCTCCACGTCAGTGCTATTGGATTTGCCCTCGCTCCTGGAGGGGCTGGAGGCATGGTTTCCCTTCTCCATCGGTGCCATTGCCGAGTCAGCTGGCGTTTGGGTTCTGCAGCCCATCGTACTAGGTCTGTTTGTGATTCAAGCTACGAATTGGCTTCTATTCCCGAAGATCCAGAAGAAGGATTAGGTCAAGTGTCTACGTCTTTTGTACACAGAAGTTTGCGTCGTAGGCGCAGATCAAGTGTGAGAATGTCTAGGCTGTGTACTTGTAGTATGAATCCCTGTGTCAGGATCTTCTGATGGAATATCGTAATACTCACACTAGTCGTCCTCTTCCGCCTTCGATTTTAAGAACTCTCTACGCACGAATCTTTCTCGAGGTTCGTTTTTTTATTATTATAAGGATAAATTGCTTCGTATTTTTAGATGTATGTTCTCTAGTAGACACTCTCCAATGAAAATGTATGGAATTCAAAGGCTGCAGAGGCCAAGAAAAAGGGCAGCAAAGGCGAAGTGGGGTGCGGATGAGTATGAGATCACGACTTAGCGAACAAAATTTGGATGGATTTTGGGGTCCACAAAACAATTGTGAAAAACGCGTTTGTGCGCGAGCGTGCATCTGCGAGTAGCGGTCAGATACCGCCTTGAGATGCCTGGATCAATTACCTTCATTTATTATGAATAGCCTCATGTAGAACCATCCTTCATTCACCTTGGCAACAGCTGCATTGATGCGCACAGGTAGATGTCTTGAAGCACAGGTTGTAAAAATACGCCATGCTGGAAAAGAAAAAAAAAGGAAGGAAAAAAAGAACCCGCGTCTTCACCTCTCTTGATCCACTGTTGATCATCGTGATCTCTAGATTAAGCATGACATCTTCTCTCATTGAGAGACTTAGATAGTATATATGCTATATTCTCGCTGACATTTTCAACAACAGGCAACAGCTCTCCGGAGCTTGTCCCGATTAGCTCAATTGGCAGAGCGTGAGACTTTTACGAGTAATCTCAAGGCTCGGGGTTCGACCCCCGATCGGGAGTCAAGAGATCATCAAGGCCTTTTTGCCAAATTTTCTTATGATCAATCTTTCCCTCACGTTTATATTTTTATCGTCACTCGACAATCCCTCACGTCCATCGTCCCATCCGTCCATGCAGGCTGTGGAAAGGTGGCCATATATATATTCATTTCCCGGGCAGCTTGATCTGCAAAGCGTAGGTCTTTTAAACGGTTCCCCCCTAATCGGGAGCTTCTTGCTAAATTTCATTAATTGATTATATTTGTTCTGCTCATATTTGTTTATTACTGCTCGATTGTTACGTCACGTTCATCCGTCATCAACGTCGAATGACAACACGATCAACTGCTCGAGGGGATCGCCAACTCGGGCGACTTTTACGCTTGCGAGCTTGGACAGATCAAAATGGACTTCCTTTGCACTGGTCGAGTCGTGCTTCTAGGAGATTCCACATACGACCCAAGCCTTTTTACAGGGCTGGACTGATTTGTGTGTGTGGGATCATATCTGCTTGCCGGCGAGCTGGCTCGGAAGAATGATGTTGGCAAACCTTTGAAGTCGCAAAATTCAAATTAAAAGGATGCGACCATTTATCAATGAATCCCAGCAGCTTCGCCGTACAACTTTCAATCTTACCCTTGAAACTTTTTCACTTAGAATTGGGATATTGCATTCTGGTGTTTTGGATGGAGCAGCTCTGAACGGACTGTGGTCACGGCCAATTAAGGACAATAGTTCTTGAGAGCGCCTTTCGGATTGTCCCAAATTGAAACTCTAGATGTAGTATATATTGATTCCATTTTTGTTCTCGGTCCGTTTGTCTTGGTAAAAGTCGCTTTTCAAAATAACACAACCTCGAGATAGGTAAGGTATAGGGTAGGGAAAAAGTGACATTGAAGTAAACGCTTGGATAACAACCACTCCCCATTCTTATTCTTAGCCGCCATTGGCCATCGAGTATCCTTTAGTTATCAAGCGCTGTTGTTGATTACTCAGCGCGGCGACTTTTTAGTCTCCGCGCGGCGCCCGAGAAACTCCGAAGTATTTGAGCATTTGGCACGTCACATGACGGCGTGAGAACCTTGATGGCCAAAACACCGCAGGGCAGTCACTCTAATTGCCTGTGCAAGCCAAGCCGAAAGCATATTGCTGAAACCTGAGTCTCCTGATTTTCCAGAGCAGATGGAGGTCCCCCGAGACTCAGCCGATAAATCCCGACGGCGTGCTTGTGATCCATGTAGTGAGTCTTCAATCCCTCTGCCTCAACCCACGAGTCTCTCCCTGCACATTGTTTCCACCCCCACCCTGCAACAACAACCAGTATTTCAATTGCCTCGCTTGCTAATAATTGATGGCGCCATCTCATCATCAGGAAAACGTAAAGTGAAATGCTCTCGTAACGATCCGCTGTGTGGACGATGCACACAGCTTGGCCTGAGATGCGAGTACTCTCCCAACAAGCCCATGGGCCGGCCGAGGAGCACGCGCCCCGGCTTTCGTATTCTCCAAGAGAACGGTGACGGGTTCGCTGTCCCTGCTGCTGCTTCAGCTACAGAAATCGCCGTCTCTCCACTAGCAGCAGACTTCATGGACATGGAGAGCTTTCCTGGACCAATACGAGATGATTTCAGCGGGTTCAATGCACCACTTCCATTACCTGGGATCGATTTTGATCAGCACCAAGGCGGACCAGAGGCCGGCCCTTCGTCCTGCATCCCTTGTATGCTTCACCACGGCTTGAACATAGAAAGCGAGACCGGTCCGGCAAACGAACCGGCTACAACTCGGGCGGCGAAAAAGTGCAGTTGTGTTGAGCTGGTGAACCAGCACTTCTCCCTTTTGGAGGATTCAGCAGAGTCGTTCCAAACCCTCAAAGCCCTACAACAATCTACAAAGTCTGCAGAATCAATACTGGAATGCGACGTGTGCTTCGGATCTGTATGCCAGACCCTTGGCACATCGAGAAATATCAATCTACTCGGTTCTCTCATGTCCAGCATCATATCCACGTACGGGGCGTTTTTCCTGCACCAGAAACGACGTGCGGAGCAGTGCTCTCGTGGCGGCGAGCCTCTCAAGCTTCTTGTCGGCCAGCCGCCAGACCCAGCGAGCACCGTCGAGCTTTCACTTGATGGACAGAGTTATAGCAACATGATCAGGGCCAGTATAGGGATAGAGCTCAAGAGGCTCCTGGAGTTGATGAATGCGTTTGCAGAGAGGCAGACGCGCCTGCATAACAATGGGCACGAAGAGTGTCAGAAGGAGGCTTCATGCCAGAACGTGACTGACCCCTTGGAGGGCAAACAATCAGAAGAGGAGGTGTGCCCCCAAAAAGTGGACATTACCAAGATGTTTGCCTGCTTCCGGACAGTTGATCAAGTCCGCGCAGTGATGGAGGAGACGCAGAAGATCATCATGAGCTGACCTTGGACGTTGCTAAGCTAGGTCCAGATTACCTAAATACAATAGCTATCGCTAACTAAAGGGTTCCCTATAAAATGGTTACTCCAGCCTGGGTTCAAACCAGGGACTTTGGTTGAGCGGGCTTATGTGCCAAAAAGGTGCTTAGTTCACCAGTTCCAGCTGCCGTGGGCAGTAACTGTGCACCATTGGGGGCAAAAATCACCCGATGCGAGACTCGAACTCGCAGCCCCAAGATTAAAAGTCTTGTGCGCTAACCAATTGCGCCAACCGGGTATTAGTCATCATGTGAATACAAATCCCCATGAATGACTCTATGTTGCTCGAATACGTCTCACTCACCATGATCACATAGATATCCCGCCGAACCTGGGAACACTTTCAAGTTTATGCCTGTTTGATGGATAGCCCGGCTCTGTCCCTTCTGTCACTTACTAACTCTGTGCCTGAGGTTCAAGAGGAACATGGACACTGCCGCCAAAATAACCGGAACAACACTCACCATCTCTCCCAGACCAGCATATCGGGGAGGGATACGGAACTTGACCCAGGCACCGCTTGCCATCGTGACAGCGAGGACGTTGTAAATAGCAGACCAAACAAAGTTGAAGTACATGCGGTGGAACGAAGCCTGGCTGATGTTGAGAAGGAAAGGGATGCCCTCAAGACCATTCAACAGAACCACGTCGGCTGCACCCTGGGTCACATCGCTACTTGTGAGACTGCCGCCAATCTGAGCCCCGAGGTTGGCTTGTGCGACAGCGATGGCGTCATTCGTTCCATCTCCGCAGAACATGACATATCTGTCCTCATCTGCCATCAGACCAGCAACATAGTCGCGCTTCTCTGGAGGGGTGTATTCGCCAACTGCGTTCTCCCGGGGGATGCCAACCGAGGCGGCCACATCCTGAACGGCCCTCTTCTGGTCCCCAGAGACAAGATGGACAGTGATTTTACGGGCCTTGAGCTCGGCAATAACACGCTGAGCCTCGGGTCGAATCTGCACATTCAATCCAAAAGCAATAACCGGGACAGAATTGTAGGTGATGACGAGCACAGTAAGACCGGCGTCCTGAAGACGTGCCACTTCTGCCACATCGCTGGCGCTGGTCCATCGGGCATTCCCAGCCCGTAGACGATTCCCTTGTACTCAGCCTCAATCCCGGCGCCGGGAACGACCCTGACGTTGCATACACCGGCCATGGCCTTAGCAGCCTGCCCTTCAAGATATTTATCAACTGCCGCAGATACGGGGTGCTTTCCTACAGCCACCAGGGCTCTAGCAAGAGAAACATTGAAGGGTCGGTCGCCACTCAGCACAACCTCTTTCACGACGGTAAGGTCTCCTTCCGTGATGGTACCGGTCTTGTCAAACACTACATCGGTGACCTTTCGTGCCCGCTCAGTTGTTTCCGCAGACTTGATGATGACGCCTCCCTTTGCCGCAATACCGCCCGCAACAACTAGGACCATGGGTACGGCCAGACCGAGGGCGCAAGGGCAAGCAACAGCGAGGGTGGCTACGGCATATGCCACTGCGTTGCCGACGGCTTTACCGCTGCTGTATCTCAGGACCCCTAATCCACAAGCAATCCAGATCACGAATACGAGAAGGGCGACGATGGCCATTACAGGAACGAACCAGCCAGCGACCTTGTCGGCCAGGTCTTGCAGCTTGGGCTTGGAGTTGGCGGCGTCTTCGACTAGCTGGGCAATGTCTGTGACTGTGTTCTTCCCGGGAAGGCGAGTAAGCTGGACAACGACGGATCCATCGCCGTTCATCGTACCTGCGATTATTGAATCGTTGACCTTCTTGGGGACTGGCAGCGGCTCTCCTGTCAACATGGACTCATCCACCTCGGTCGTTCCTGAGACAACCACACCATCCGTAGGTACCCGAGTATGTGGTAGCACCCTGAACCGGTCGCCATAATGGAGTAGTCGGGCATCGATCTCTCGATCGCCGCTCTTCTCAACAAGCACAGCAACATTCTGCTGCTTGGATCGGAGCGACACGGCAGTGACGGCCTGAACTCGCGCAAAGGCGGCAATAAGGCGACCGAGAAGAATCAGGGTGATCAGCATTGTGCTGGTTTCGAAGAATTGGCCCTCGTCGAGCGGCTTGCCCGACATCCCGAACCCAAACGCTATAACGGAGTAGACGTACGCAGCGGTGATGCTCATGACGACCAACATGTCCATCTCAACCGCTCGACTATACCAAAGCGCGGAGAGGGCTGGGCGATAAAACTCGGGAATGGCAATGCACTGGACGACAGTGCCGAGCGTCAAGCCAATGATGGCCTCGGCCCTCTCAGAGACGAGATTTTCGCTCCAGGCTACAACAGCAACGGGGATGGTGAAGAGGGCAGCCAAAGCAGCCTTGATCAGCTGATCCCATAGTCTGCGGCGACTGTTCACGAGCTGGGGATCGCTTTGCTGCTGAGCCAGCCCACGGCATCGATTCTCGACTCGTGCGAATAGATCCCGGGCCCCGATGATGGCCGGGTCATAGGCTAGACGGACAGTCGACTTGTCGAGCGACTGCACGTCGAGGAGTCCCGGTAGCGACTCGGCAGCCATCTTCTTCGCCTCGGCCGGGGGAGCCAAGATATCCAGGAAATAGTTGCCGCCGATCACCTTGCTCAGGTTGAAGCCGCTGACGCTGCTGGCAAAAGCGATGACTTCGTCAGCGCTGGTGACGGACGTGTCGACGGTGAACTCGCCGCTGCCTACGACAAAGTTCACGCGGGCCTGGGAGACGCCGGCCATGGTGTTAAATATCCGCATGAGCTTATCGGCGCAGCTGGTGCAGTCCATTCCGCTGACCAGGAAGCTGACGGGCTCTGTATTTCCATCCTTCTCGATGTCGACCTCCTTGATACCGGTGGTGCCCGAGGGCTTGTAGGTAGGTATGTCGATAGCCTTCTTCGGCTTGCTTTGGTATAGGTTCCTCTTCGACTTGGGCTTGTTGCAGCAGGTCTGGAACGAGGTCGCGCCGTTATCGACGGCACTGCGGCAGATGCATCGGAGCTGTTCGAGGTAGCTGCTGTACTTGTCGAAGGCCGCCTGGAGATGAGTGCTGCAGGCCGTGTCGGAGTCGTGGCCACCCGCGTCGTGTTGGTGAGGGTGACCTGATGATGCTACATTTAGAGGTTAGCGGATTTACTGCCAGGCGAGGAGGGAGGGCGTCAGAGTAATGGAGTATTGGGCTCACCATCGTGGCCAGGGTCTTCTTCGCAGGCCTTGACGCATTCGAGTGCTGCGACGGCCTCGACACACTTCTCTATATAGGCATACTGGAGTCAATCACCTGTCCATGCCACCGAGGCTTGAATATAGGAATTGACTCACCGTCGCAGCGCTCTTGGTCGCCGCAGCATGTTGATGACGAGGAAATACTTGCCGAGTCTGAACAGCAGTCACCGCCTTGTCCATGGTGGCGGCTATTATGGTTATGGCTCTCATTGCCGTGATCGTGGCCGTGATCGTGGCCGTGATCGTGATCATGGTCGTTATGGTCATGGTCTCCATGGTTGCGGTCTGGAGCAGCTGATGGCTTAGAACTGCAACAATATGCACCCATGATGAATGTCTGAGGAGTATTGTCAAGCAGCAAGTCTACAAAAACGTAGAGCGGAGGTCACTGGTATTTGTTCCGGATGTATTTGTAGATACTCTATCAAACAAAACTCATCGAGACTAAGGGGAACATTCTATATCTATATATACTAGACTGTTGTGAAAGACTACTCCTGGAATTTCCACATTGTTCCAAAATATAACCCATTGTCCAGGGGAAGCGGCCCGGTGCGCTGCCGTTAAAAGTCTCCGCCCGCTCCGGCGAAAGTCTCCGCTCTCCGCATCTGAGCGATATGTATTCAGGTCGTATATGGCCAACAGACATATGATGTTCAAGCAAATGGCTGGTGCATGAATAGCTCATTTACGTCTTGCGTCATAGCCTCACTTGTCTAGTAAAGTGTCATGATTGACCCCTGTCCTTGATTTGTTGTGGTACACTACATAGGTACCCCTCGTAAAAGGAGATCTTTAGGATTTGTATCTTGTCACCGCTCCATTGCCGACCAGTGCCCGAACGGGAACGTTCCGATGTACAGAGGACCTATCAACGAAGAAAGCGGATTCCGTTCATGTAAGTGCTCTTGCGTAGGGGCCAGGAATTCACGAGTTAGTGCTTCGCCGACAACGCAGTATCTTCATAGACAATATTGCAACACATGCATTGTAGGACCTGCCCTAGGAACCCACCCATCGATCTTCGAAAAGGCCTGCATCTGTTCCAGGAAGCCCATACTGCGCTTTCCCGCCGAGGTAATTGGTGAAATGCTTTTTACTTCCGCAGAGATTCCGTCCAAAGTTTCCACGGCCGACGTGCTGCGGATAGAACATAGGTGGTCAATGATGAAGTCTCCTTTGATGCCACTCTTCTAGGCGCACCGTCTTGCTGATCTCTATCGCGGTCGATTCGTTGCAGAGCTTTGGTTCCTGATAACCTGTCGTGCACGCACGAGAGGCGTGGTAAGAGCGTTGTCTCCGTTACCTCTTCGCAAACTGTCTGTCAGACACCTGATGAAACTGTTAAGATTCTGCTAGAACATTGAATATGATAACGAGAAGGTTCTACAAGGGTGACTTCTAATCCAACAGGAGTGTCAGCCTCTTAGCATAAGCGTTGGACATATTTTCGTTAGTGGTAGCTGATCTATCCCCTTCATTTGCAGGAGCCTTCGAAGACTTGATACTATGTCTATTAGTTACCTGAAAAGCTCAAGATGAAATGGCCTTTTGTGATACTATCGAGAGTGACAAGAATACAGCATGCTAGTCGCTCGAGAAGAGGATCATATGTGCTTTATGGGCTGCGTCGGTCTAGGGTCGGAATTTTCATTATAGCCGAGGTGATCTAGGCGCTTATTGTTCTATAATTAACTACGAATCAGGTTTCTAGTCAAAATCAATAGTTTCGAGGTTCAGCTCAGTGGAGGCGCTGGCCTGTCTTTTGCCAATAGTTTAGCTTATATAAGCCATGGATCTGGCCTTGCAAGGCGTTCTGGTCGTCTGATCCCACAGGGGAGACTTACCCCTCGAAAACTCCCTTCTCAATGTCCGGCTGGCGAAAGCGAACGGGGTCGTTTTTTTCGCCGCCCGCCAACCCTTGCTGTGTCCGATTGATTGTTTAGGCATTGTGTACCTGATGAGTTAGTTTCCTGGCGAAATGGCCGTTTCGGGGGTTGCCTTGGACGATCTCCCGGAGCTGGTGCGAGATACGCAGCTATCGGTTCGCTTCAAATCCGAAGGCTCGCGACACTACACTATCCACGTCCCGCCGGGTCGTCGGAGCCCGAAGCCGGAAACATGGGTCTCCAGAGAGAGATTGGGCAGGGGAGGCCAGGGAGCTGTCGTCTTGCAGGAGAAGGTGGTCGATGGACAAGGCCAGTTTCAGCTTCGGGCCGTCAAGACCATCTCAATGCCAGCAGTCAGCAGTCAAGCCGACCGGGCTCTCTACAAGCGAGAACTTGAGGCCATGGCAAAGTTCTCTCAAACCAAGGTATGGCAAGATCCTTTCCCACATTATGCCTGAACAATACGGACTCATCTTTATCCTGGGGCATATTTTGGTGAAAATCAGCTGAGTGTTTTTCCCTATATAGTATTCCGATCAGTTTGTCAAGTTTCACGGGTGGTTCACCAGCCCGGGATTAATACATATCGCCATGGAATACTGTGAGCTAGGCGACCTGGATAGGTATCTTCTCAGCCTTTCGAACACCAGGCTGCCTGAATCAGAAGCGCAGGATATTACCTATCAGATTCTGAATGCTCTTACCAGCATGCACCAGGAGACATTCTGCCACGGGGACCTCAAGCTTGCAGTAAAGTGACAATAATATCATATGTCGACCACTGAGTTACTCGCTAATCAAACTCTGTATAGAACATCCTGATCATAACTGCCGCCCCTTCGTGGTGGGTGAAGTTAGCCGACTTTGGCCTGAGCAAGAGGAATGGAGTAGGTGCTAATAACACGACGACCGCGAAAGGGACTCCGAATTATATGCCTCCGGAACTACTTGGATACAAAGGGAATCCAAGAGAAGCAGACCCATATCCGGTGGATATGTGGTGCCTTGGGCAAGTAGGTTTCAGACTTGCCACGGGCCGTGCCATGTTCGCCTCGCAGGCAGATCTCTCCCGCTATTTTTACGGCCAAACAACATTCCGCTCGCACCTCCCTGTAGAATATCAACTCGATGAAGCATTTGTTGGGTACTTGGAGTCATTATTGGCTCAAGAACCCCGTACAAGACCCTCATCTAAGAACTCTTTACACCACCCGTGGGTGCTCAGCATTCGAAGAGAGCACCCAGACATCCATGACTCTCAAGATGAGGCGTCAGGCCATGACTGGTTTTCAGACGTCTTATTCTCAGATGTGTCCGGTGACGACACTCAACAGACCACCATATCACTTCAAGGGGCTCATACTCCACGTCCTCTGAGTGCCAATGCTACAGCCATGTCGGCCAAGGAGGATGAGGCCTCTGCAGCATGGCCCGCCGATACGACGAATCTCTCTAGTATCAAGAGTCAGACCGAGGTCGTAACGCATCCTCCAGGACCTACCACTACTCACACTACGGTCATATCGTTAACACAAGACGAGGCCTCTGCTGTGTGGCCAACTAACACAACGACTCTTGCCGTCCCACATATTCAAACACAGAGAACGACGGCCATTTCTGGTCAAATTTCGGCAATATCAACAGCTGCAACAGCTGTTTCTAGTCAACCATCAACAACGACACCTGGCCAGCCATTGCAGACTGCCTTTCGTAGTGAGGCCGAAAAGCACATTGCCTCCGGAGATGAATGTCTCGTAGCTGGGAAGTATGATGAGGCTGTGGCTGAATACACTAAAGGTAAGCCTGTTGTATTCGCGTCTTTGTATTTCTACATTTGCTTGTCGATTCATTTAATTTTATCCCTGTTTCTTTTGATGGCTGATTCCCCAACTCTTGACACAGGTATCGATCTTGAGCCACTTTCCGCATCACATCTGGAAAAGCGGTCCGGTGCCTATTGGTGTCTCTCTAACTGGAACGGAGTAATGGACGACTGCATTCAGATCCGCGAACTGGATCCGAAGAACCAGTACGCCCTCGCTACCCTTTTCACGATCCTTATTTACGCCATGGGGAGCCCCGAATATGCCCTGCCCTTGCTTGACCACATCATCCCCCCACCGGCAGAGCAAGAGATCAAAGATGCGCGGATGATGAAGGCCACTGTCGACGATGCTCGGGAGCTTCTTGACAAGGGCGGTGATGTGAAATCGGTGTTTGACAAACTAGACAAGGCGCAGAGCAGGCTATGGAGAAGTGTCGGCCCCCCTGACGAATGGAGAAGCCTACGAGCAAGGGGCCACCTGGCGATGAGCACCCAGGATGGCCTGCGCCAAGCCAGAACCATCACCGAAAGGCTGGTAAGAAGGCGGCCAACGAATGTTGCGTTCCTCATTCTTCACGCCCGCGTCCAATACCTGTCCGGGGATTTCCACCTGGGGACTCGGCACTTGCGCAAAGCACGAGAGACCGGAGTCGCAGACCAGGCCGGCCTAGATGATATCAAGAAATGGCTGGATATCGGAGAGAAGCTGGGCAGTCTCATCAGCCAGGCGAAGCGTCTATATGAGGCACGAAACGCCCGCCAAGCGGCCAAGCTGTACACCGAGGCGCTGCAGGTCGATCTAAAGAACTGGGCCATCAACGCGGTGCTTCTACACAACCGGGCTCTCTGCTACGTTGAGATGGGCAATTATCGTGATGCACTGGGAGACTGCGAGATGGCCCTCCTCGCTGACCCTGACTTAACCGGGGTCCAGGCGACCAAGGCGAAGATCACTGCGTTTCAAAAGGAGCGACCGGATACCCGTCGGCGAAATGCGATTGCTGGACTGGAGCTGGCCCAGTATCGCCAATCCAAAAGCAAGGCCATAAATAGTGAGGTTGAGACCGGGGAAGATAGCCTGTTTAAGAGCTTTCGCAGCCTACAACTGAACGAGTATGTATTTCATCTTGTTCACACTCGGCAGGACTAGACTGACAAAATCTACGTTTAGAGCAAATCAACCAAGTACCTCGTATAGCGATGCGATGCATATCATGTTACCCGCGGCCACCACGACTTCTCATGGTGCTGTTAGCTCTGAGGATGGCTACATTAATCTGATGATCGAGTACGAGGGGAGGGACCATATAACCAAGATGCTGCTGACATACTTAGATGCAGAGGCTTTGGATGCTCACGTAAGTGTATTTGATCAATGCTATTCATTTTCTTGAAAGCCACCTCCCTCCCGCTAGCCAAATCTTCCTGGATATCATATCTCGGTTACCGACATCTGATTAACTTTGTTCTTTCTGTAACAGCTCCGAACTGTTCTCGGCATTAGCAGCCTCCAACAACTCAAAGTGGAGCGATACTCAGACTCAGCCTCCACGTATATACCGTTAGATCCCGATGATAAAGACGCCTACAGCGCCTTCCATAGAGCGGCAACGGTCAAGAACTGGTTTAAGCTCCGGGTGTCGGACTATATCCCGTATATCCGCTGTGACAAGTGCTTCAGCCGTATAACAGGAGGCCGACACAAGCATTGCTATACATGCAATGAGGGGGACTTTGACATCTGCTTCTTGTGCATTCAGGCCGGGGATAGGTGTCCCGGGGGTCATCATATGACGGAGCGTCTCTTACAGAATGGCCAATTCATCGTCGTTCCATCGAACTGAAAATGCTCAATGTCTCTTGAGATATCGGTCAGAAGAAGTGAGCGAAGCGAGAGATAATAAGTAAATTAGTTTAATATAAGCCTTAGAAAGGTCAAACACAATATTGATCACCCTACTTGCGCGTTTATTACCCCTCCTTTATTCCACTAATGCTTTTTGTTAGATTTGTTAACTGATACTGACTCTGTAGCCCTTTGAATCAGTACTTTAATTTGATGGGATGCGAAGGCGATGAACCGTGGTTGCTTCTGGAGAAAGGTTCCACCAAGCCATGACGGCCACTTGCCTTCGGTGGTACACTTGGATTTTTCGGGAGTCTCAATGATCTCCTTGAGGTAAGGAGGCACATATCTCATGTCCTTTCTAGGAGTGAAGTACTTGTTGTAAGGAGATTTGGTCTTCGTTTTATCAAGTGTAGATACTGGCAAAGAAAAGAGCTTAGCTTTTCGACCTCTGAGGTCCGGTGCGCGTGAAGATTGATCCTATAGTTAATCCGCACCTTGTCAACCGTGGATGTTGCCAGTTTAGAGGGGGAACTCTATTATCTGTACCCGCACTTCCCGCACTATCGTTACAAATAACAGCGAGATGACTGGTCAAGCTTGAGTCTCGACACCTCTGGACTTCTTTGGACCTCGAGGCCTCCATCGTAGTGGGCTGCTAGTTGGACGCTTGGCCATAACTGCCATGGTGGTTGCGGGGAATCCGGGGCTAAGCTAATCTCCCCGCACCCCAAGTTTCAGCTACACGTAAGTCATGAGCCAGTTGGTTTCATGGGACTGTATCATCGGCATGCATTATCGGTGACTTGAGTGGAGAAGTTGGTCGGTGGCTTATACGAGCTGGGAAATTAGCCTGCCAGACCCGGGGATATAGGAGACTCTGAGTTCAACGGTGCGCGACTTTGGTATATGAGGCATGCCTAGGTCGTACTTAGAGGTACCAACGAAAACACATCGCTCAGATCACGGCTTGCATCAACAGACCCAAGCCCTCTATCGTACGATCTCTTGTCCGTCATGTCACCACCCGCTCCTTGGGTATGTCAATCTGCAATGGCTTGTAGCTATGGTGGTGATGATCATTTTGCTAATACCGCAGCTGCTGCAATAGACATGGCCGCTCTCGTGGCGAGTTGTTCTCCTACTCAATGTTGGCATTTTCAACTTACTGGGCAATGCCTTCGCCGCCGGAGCACCTCCGCTCTTCAGTCTCATCATACAAGAGTTCCACATCACCCAAGACGAAGCATCACAATTGTCGACCTATGTTCTGCTCACCTTGGGAATTTCCGTTCGTCTGACGATCTGCTTCAAGAAAGGACAAGGAGCTCAAACTGACATATCGAAATCTAGAATATCTTCGCTCTACCGGCTGTGGCACTAATCGGCAAACGCTATACGATCCTCCTCTCTCTCGTTTTATTCCTGGCGATGTGCATTTGGTCTGGCGAGGCAACTTCTTTCGCCTCCTTGAGAACCTCACGCATTCTCGGAGGTCTTGCTGGTGGCCTGATCGAGGCTCTTGGTCCTAGCATTGTGGTCGAGGCATTCCCTGAACACCAGCTTGCGAGGGCCATGGTGGTATACGTCGGCCTCTTGGCTGCAGGCTCTTCGCTTGGGCCACTGGTGGCTGGAGCTGTTGCCAATGGCCTCGGCGACTGGAGGTGGTACTCACGTATTCTGGCAGCCGTCATAGGCCTTAATCTCGCAGGATCCATTGTCATGCTCCCAGAGACGACTCCCGACCCTTATGAGGCAAGCGCAAACGTCGAGAGCGATAACGGCTCCGGCAAGCCGACGCAGAGCGAGAACGAAGATATACGTGCGGGGAGCGGTCGTGGGCCAACACCAGAAACTGCCTCTACTTCCTCGTCACTCGGCCGGCAGTGGCTCATGCGATCCTTCTCATTCAAGTACGTCAATCTGGACTGGAAGCTTGCTTTGCGCAGCTTCTATCAACCGCTTTCACTCATCATTCTCCCTCAAGTCTTGGTCGCCACGCTGGTATTCGGTCTCACCATTGGTTGGACGGTTTTGATCTCCATCATCGTGGCAATGAAATACGGTCAACCGCCTTTTCTATGGAGCCCTCTCGCGATTGGCCTCTTGAATGTTGGGCCACTCGTGGGCTTGCTCGTTGGTCTGCCGTTCGGTGGCGCCCTTGCAGACATCCTCTTTAACAGAGCAACCCGTCGATCTGGTGGCACCGAGAATCACCGTGCAAGATTGCCTGCGATCCTGGTTGGTGCCATTCTCAGTCCCACGGGTTGTCTGATCTTGGGGTTTGGCATGAAGAACCTTAGCAACTGGAGTCTAGTGACCGTTGGCTGGGGAATGCTCGCATTTGGCTTGACTAGCTCTGCTAATGTGCTCCTGACATATGCTGTTGACACTCTGCCCGCCCGTGCAAGCCATATCGGTGCGCTCATCAACTTGACTAAGAATTGTCTCGCATTCGGTGTCTCTTATACATCTGTTAGCTGGACAGAGGCAATGGGGCCTGTTGGCCAGTTTGGTACCATGGCTGGGCTGCTCTGGTTCGCGTACTTGATGGTGATCCCGGTTTGGCTCTACAATGATGCTTTGACTCGGATGAGCTCCAAACTGTTCAGGTGAACCGATTGAACGTACAGTTGGCGACTCTTGTTGTGATGGTAAATCTTGCATAGTTCAACTAGATTAGGGCAAATTAGTAGTTCCCAACGCGACTGATGTGTATTTCACTATGTCTAAGAAAAGCACTGTTTTCACGAACGGAGCATGGGCATGAAAGCTGACGATAGTTGTTGTGGAAATGGATCGTTAGCGCATCAAAATTACCATTACGGGATTGATGATCATTGTACTGTCCAAATCTCTATGGGGATCTGAAAGATCACACACTAATCTGAGTATGTCGCCGCATTCTCCTCCTTCCCCTCTTTTCAAACTCAGTCACTGCTCATTAAAAGGCCCTGAAACGAATAATGAAGTTCCTGATCGACTACTGATGGGATCAATAGCCCTCCAGTACATCGTCCCTACGTAGATGAAGCCGTCTCTTTTACCAATGAAGGTGGCCTCAGCATCCAGACCCGCTGCTGAACCGCGTAAGGTTTATAAGCGTCCGGGCTTGTCGCTCTGCTTGTTTTTCTGTCACTAACTCCCCCGCCGTCAGTACACTAGAAGGGATCTGCGAGTACCGCCACACGCAGGGTTGAAAAGTTCAACCTGGCCATCTGGATCTACAGGGGCTTCGTGTGATTCATCTCCGCAGTACGTAGCATCGCTTCTGTCTCGTTGGTACGAAACGAGGCCTCGGCCTGGGGCTGGTCGTGGTAGTGGTAGACATTGCGGACCGCAATAAACTTGCATTAGCCAGTTTCATACGCGGATGTGAGCGCACGTATCGGTTAATCGAGATGTCATTATGACTTGGCTCTCCATAGTGGTGACAAATTGGCCAGTCTTGTTTGGTACAAAAAGGAGTGACTAGGGAGGGTGGCGCACCAGTCCGGGGACATAAGGACATCTCCGAAGACCCCTCATATTGCTAACTTGCCCCAGGCTAAATTCGGCACTTAGTCACGGGGTTGCATTCCAAGTCTGCTAAGGGTTATCAACTGCTTTTATAACCCTCTTATCTCCCCGAGGGGCCCTGCTGCCCAGACTTCGCCCTACACGGCAGCTGATGGAACCGAGCCGAGCCCGCCATGGCAGATGCGAGTCCATCCCAACAAGCTGCACAGGAGACGGCTTCTCGGAAGCGGAAGAGGATCCCAATTGCGTGTGGGTCTTGCAGAGCACGCAAATCAAGAGTGAGTCTGCTATCCGCCCCCACATTTTCTGTCCGGAGAGTCGATCGCGACGTATGATGCTGTGAGCTGATCGAGTTTGTGAGACAGTGCGATGGACAGAGGCCAAAGTGCTCAGCATGTGCGAGTCAGGATCTCGAGTGTGTATATGCGTCTATTGCTGGGGACAACGCTCAGGTGCCTAAGATGTTTGTCAAACCCATCTTTCCCCTAATGTGCCTTACTCAGATCTGCAATGCAGTTTTCTTGATCTTGTTGAGTCACGTCTGGCATCTGTGGAGAGCGATCTCCATGAGCTCAAATCTCAATTTGCTGCAATGAATACCAACGGCATACCTAGACAGGAGCTCAACTACGCTCCGTCTGCACAGGCCAACAACGGCGGATCAGAGTCCGTGTCATTAGATGATCATAACGGTGACCTGGACCAAGAGAGGTCCCCCGATGGAACTGACGGAGTCGGTACGATTGAATTCACTGACGAAGAGAGCTGGGAATATTTCGGTTTGTTTGATAGTCGTATCTACCGAACAGTTGAACATCCGATGACTAAGTAATCTGATATAGGCCCGTCATCGAACATAGCATTTACACGCATCATCCGACGAGCGTTAGCCCTGGCAATGAACTTACAGGAATCGCAAGAGTCCTTGCCTCCAGCAACTTCCAGGCCTCGAATCTATAAGAACACCTTGACCGTTTCTCGACCGCAGTCTCCTCCCAAGAAAGGTGCCGCCTCTTGGACCTCAAGTAAAATCGACGCGAGCCTTCTTCCCAAAGAAGAACACATGTCCAGTCTTGTTCGACAATTTTTTAGTGACACCGGGATGCTATTCCCTTACATAAATGAGCAGAGGTTCTGGGAGACATACTCGAAACTCCAAAAATTTGGGCCAACGGGTGTTCGGAAGTCGTGGCTTGGG
Source organism: Clonostachys chloroleuca (assembly GCA_037952775.1). Classification (NCBI taxonomy): domain Eukaryota; kingdom Fungi; phylum Ascomycota; class Sordariomycetes; order Hypocreales; family Bionectriaceae; genus Clonostachys; species Clonostachys chloroleuca. Next base: position 7,528,627 of record JBANAY010000004.1, read on the forward strand.
TTGTTGAACATGATAATGGCCATGGCGACTAGCACGCGGGCTCGCAGAGACGTTGACATGGAGCAGCGCTATTCACAGTCGGAGGTCTATTTCAATCGAGCCAGAACGCTGTGTCTGGATCAAATGAATCCTGAAGCTAGCGTCGAAGCCGGTGAGACGTCTTCGCTATCAATAATGAAGTATACATGGAGTCTCTGACATGATGATTGCAGTGCAAGTGATGATTCTCATCACGCAGTACCTGCAAGGAACACAACGTTCCATCAAAACCTGGGCAATTCATGGATTAGCGGTGAAGATGGCCTTTCAACTCGGTCTCCAGTCGGAACAGGTGCTCGACAGGTTTGACCCTCTTGAAAGAGAAACTAGAATTCGGACGTGGTACGGCTGTGCTGCCTTGGACCGGTGAGAGCAAGATACCACTCAATTCTGAGACTTGAGGCGAAAGCTTTTCTAATAGACGGCAGATCTCTCAGTGTGACGTTTGGACGACCGCCCAGCATCCCCGAAGCTTTCATTCGGGTCCGAATGCCCTGTCACTTTATCGAGTCCCAGACACAGAACAAAGCTCCATTGGCTTGGGGCGCAGAGGAGCGCAGCACCATGTTTTGGAACGCTACAATGTACGTGCAGCTCTATGAACCACCCATGTCACAGACTAAATTAAGGCTCTTCTGTAGAGGCTTGTATAGAATCAGCGCCGTTATCATCCAAGATCTCTATGGAAGTAACATCGGTGTCAAAGACGCCTCTGAAGTGGAAGATATTGCCTCTACCATCATCCAGGTAGAGCGCCAGCTTACTAACTGGCAGATGTCACTGCCAGACAGCATGAAGCTTGTGGCGATACAAGACCTTCAGGCTGCAGAAGGCAACGTTTTGCACTGGAAGTTCCGAGTAATCCTATCTTTGCGATATCACAGTATACGCATCATGTGTCATCGACCAATATTGAAACATTATATGGAACTGATAGACGATAAGAAAAACTCCTCTGGTGCAACTCTGCAGCATATCGGCCAACTAAGCAAGACAGCCTGCTTGGATTCAGCCCGGGCAATCATTGGGCTCGTGAGCACCTGCACCGCTTCCTCTGGCGATGACGGGGTTCGGCGTACCTCGGCGCGTGGTGGTTCACTCTTTATTATAGTAGGTTATGCCGATGGAAACCAGATTTGAATATGTGCCCTGACAACCATGACCAGCATTCAATGCAGCCCTCACAATAGCAGCCATCATTCTCACACAACACGTCTCAGCATCACAATATTCACAAGGCCAAAACTTGGAAGAGACAACATCTCTTGATAGAGATCTCGAAAGGGCCATCCAAGCCATGGTACGAATTGACTCCCGCAACGCAATGTTGAATAAATGCGTCAAGTTCACAAGTACTCTTCGACATCTGCTTCAAGGTCTACAGTCGAGTACGTTTTGGAAGCCATTATCCAGAGATCACACAGCATGCACCGCTAACGTTGTTTCCTCAAGACTCCCTCGAAGACTCTATTGGTTTTTCGGGTATAGGTGTAGGACAAGAGTCCATGACCAACATGGACGGCGACTTGAGCTACCACAATGGACCACTTAGCTCCATGATGAACGACTTTTTCTCGTCAACCTTTGACTTTCATGACGTGGCTACCCACTCTGGGGATCTTCTCATGTCACCAAACTTCTTATATAACTTTAGCCAAAGAGACGAGCCTTGGTAACTATGCCATTTGTATCAGAGTCTGTTCTAATTTCAATGCGAATATGACCCAACGATAGCTGGTCACCGTGACCCCGAGACCTCCAACATCGCCTTGTGAATCGCCAGGTCCCATTCCTGTTCCATCTTCTCTTCTGCATCGTATCCATAAGCCCAATGTTGTGTGTGCGGATCATTTCACTGATTGGGCTGCTCTAGAAGAGGCGACCTTCGACTTCAGGTCGCATGGCTTTGCCCCGCGCTCGCTGCTCAGGGTAAGCTGTATCAGATGATGCCAAAGTTAGAGCTCGCATCACAAAGGGCTCTTCTAACACGAATGATGCGGGAAATGGCGGACATGGCGGATGCGACAAGAGGTTAATTATGGTCCATCTCTATTATGGCCTAGAACTAAAGACTGTTAGTACTCTTAAGTAGGTATTTATTAATAGTTGAGTCTGAAGATGTATTTTCTTATGGATCGTGTGTTCTGTTACTCGCCTTGGATTACCCATCATTCTTTTATTAGGACTCCCTTCGCTTATCGTAGCCTCCCGAAGAAGAAATGCGGGGCTGCCTAAGAAAATCAGGCTAATTTGGCTGGTGCGTAATAATGCATGATAACGGCCACCCCTCTCTCTCTTCCAAACCTACCTACCTCAACTCGTTTGACGTCAAATTCCCATCTCATCCTTTCTAAGCAGACTGCAAGACCGCTTGATCTTCGGTGGATAGCCTTGTCGATCCACAGAATGCCCCTTGAACAGTCCTCATGGCCCAATCCCGCGCTACCGGAGAGTTCCGTCAGTCCATGCCGCTCCAGAAATGGCTGTCAGCAGTGCCGCCAGCGTAAGAGAAAATGCGACGAGCAGCATCCGCGTTGCTTGGCCTGCATCGAGAGAGGCCTCCCCTGTAACTGGCAACGGAATCCGAGTCGACGGCGCCAGCTCGCTCGGCGCTCTCACAACTTCAACAAGGACTTCACGCTTCCCCAGGAGATGCAGCCTTTGGTGACAGTGTTTGCTGTACCATCAACTCCCATCCAAGAGCGACTTTTATCTTACTTTCATACCAATGGTCCCCTGTGGCTGACCTCTGGCGGCAATGTCGAAGCCTCTTCAGGCGTCATTATCCCGGTCGCCCTTCAAAGCCCTTTGATTATGAATTGTGTCTTGACGGTAGCCGCAGGCGACTTGGGCAAATACCAACCAGCAAATACTGATATGACCAGCTTGGCGTGCGGATTCTACGGACAGGCCGTAGCAGGCATCCATTCAGCGCTCAAAAATGAACTCTCGCCTACACTGCAACCGGCCTCATACTCACCAGAAAAGCCAGCCTCAGAGTCCGGCAGCAGTAATCATAATTCCCTTAATGTTCGGGGTGCTCAGCTAGGAGACGAGCTGCTTTTAGCGGTTATTTTACTCTGCGTTCACGAGGTAAGATTTTCTTGACTAATAGAGCATTATAGAGAATTCCCAGAACTAAAATAAGTATGCAGGCAGTGAATTTCTCTACGATTAGTCGGATATTCCCCCATCTGGTCGCTGCTGTCACTCTATGTAACGACCATCCCTTCGCCGGCGACACACGAAATACCGAACTAAGGGGCCTATTCTTCGAAGTCCTTTGTTACTTATTAACTCTGACGTCCTTCTCTCACGGCCATAGCCTTCCACTCCATCTAATTACCCCTCGAGTCTTTACTACACTATTCTCCGCACCTGACGGCTACAAAGGTGTTTTGCTTGGGAATCAATGCCGTGAAATCTTCTCGCTTATTCTTCGAGTATCGATGCTACAAAGGCGCTTAACCTCGCCTTACGATCTTGATGAGACGAGCGCTGTGGAGCTCAGAGACTTGAAGTCTCAACTTGAGCGAGGTTTCACTACCAATGTCCGAAAGGATGAAGCAGCAGCTTGTGATGAAATAGCAATTTCAGAGCTTTATCGACTTGCCTGCCTGATATATGTCGAGAAGATGCTTGACGCTGAAAGAAAAGACAACTCCGAAGCTATGCAAAACAAGATGGCACTCTTTATATCAACTCTCAATTCTGTCCCACCATCATCACCAGCGAACAACATTCTTACCTGGCCCTTGTTCGTGGCTGGCATGTCATCTGTGGTTCCCTCGCATCGCCGACTTATCATAGGGAGATTGAAGAGAAACTATGAGTCCTGGTGGAGATCTGATATTCTGAGTAAGAGTGCGGATTTGTTATCGCAGAAATGGAAACAGGACGACAGTATCGAGGATGGCACAATCTCGCGGCGCACAGGAACTATTGCTACGCAGTGGCCGGGAATTGGGAACCATATGGCCGACTTCCCGGTGGCCTTGCTATAATCCATTAGTATTAACGTCGTATTATTTCAAGGCAAATTCCTTAACTGCGAAAAATAGGAAATAAGCCTAGCATGGCTTTTATGCTCTGATATGTTTTGCATTATGCGATCAGACCACCGTGGCAGTCAACCACCTCCCCAGGCGCTGTATCAAAATATATAGAAGGTACATAAAGCCATATAATCATCAATATCACACCCCATCAAACTATTCTTGCCCAGAAAATAGATCTTTATCTGTTAATTTTTTTTGGAAAAAAAAAAATGAAAGTAAAATTATAATTAAAAAATTCCCAAAAAATTCCTCGTTTCTGCTAAATAAAAGTGACTCTCAGTGTGCACAGAGGTGGTTGACTATGTAGTCAAGAGCGGTGGTTCGATAGCAATCCCTATGTTTATTATGACAACATAAAGTGCCCTTATATTGCCAGTAGAAGTATGCGGATAACTGGAAAATATTACCAATATCGCCCGTCCCATCCTCCACGAGGGAGGAGTGTGTAATCCGCTACTCATTGTGATGAGATGTCGGCTCTGGCATCTTTCATTGCTCTTTTTCACGTTATACTCGAACTATCTCCTGCGTAATCCGCTACCCAGATAAAGACAAATATTTGTCACACACTGCGGTTGTGGAATCTTCACGTGCCCTGTGAATTACATCCTTGACGTATTGTGTCTGGTAAGTATAAGGTATCATGGCTACTGATTCTCTTAGCATAACAGCATAATTTTGTACCGCCTCCCTAGTATATGTCCTACTTATCCCTCGATATCCTTCGCGACCTTGGTGGCACTGGCTACAGCAGCCGCAGAGCCAAGCTCCTCGCCCTCGATGATCTGCATAATATCCGTAACCGGAGGCCCTTCAAAGCTCTTGCGGCCCCTCAAGATATAATACACTACACTGATGACCGCAAATCCAACAAACACAACGCTTGTGTAGTTCATGCTGCTCGCCGTAACCGGAAGCTGGGCGGGGAAAGAGAAGAGAACGAAGGCCACGACGACCCAGCAGACTGATACAAGGTTAAGTAGATAACCAAATTTTCCGAGCGAGAGAAGGTGGAATGTTGGACTAGGCGTCTTCCACGAAGGAGAGAGATGAGGACGGGAGAAACAAAGGATGCGGATAGACAAATACACGTTGCTCCAGTAAACGCGTTGAAAGCCGCTGCTGATCCAAAGTAAATGCAACCCATGGAAGCAATGACGAGTGAGCTGAGGCCCAAAGCGTACGCAGGGACCTGGAGGCTGTGGTGTATCTTCCTCCAATGCAAAGATCCTGGGATAGCGCCATCACGGGCAAAAGCGTAAGTACAGCGAGAGGAGGCTGTGAGCGCGGCGATCCCCGCAAAGAGCATAGTTCCAATAACCCCGATTAGAAGACCCAGTCCAGCAGCTGGCGAGCCAGTTGCTCTGGCGAAAAGAAATCCAATTGGCATGCCGTTCGTTTCGTTGAGAAGGTAGTCGATATCAGGGAGAACGAAGAGAATGGGGATGAGGAAGGCAATTCCGGTGATGCCGGCGGCTACCACGGATAACACAATAGCCTTGGGGACTTCCTTTTGTGGGTTTTGCACCTCCTCGCACATGGCGGCGATCATTCCATAACCTGTCAGGGTATATGTTGCCTGCAACAGCCCGATACCGAACGACCATCCGCTAGGCCTATCGTAAAGTGTTAGGAAAGAAATTTTCCAGGAAGGGGAGTAAGATACTCACATTCCACTTCTCGACGTGTCAAAGTTGGTGAACACAAACTCGGCGGACCGTTTCTCTTTGGACATGACTAGCAAAGTGATCATGATGACCATACAAGAGATTACTGTCCAGTAGACGCAGAGCTTGTTGACCAGGGCGAGGTACTTGACACCAAATAGGTTGACAAGCAGACAAAGCAATAAGACTCCCCAGAATGTCAGAACAGTTTGCCAGGGCGTGGGGACAAACCCAGCATCGAAGAGAGAGACCCCAGAGAGAATGAGCTGTGCTCCTCCAAAAGTGATGGCGCAAGTCGACATCCAGTTTCCCACAAGCAATAACCAACCAGTAACCCACGAAGTGATGGAAGCGTACTTGGGCTTAGACAAAATGTAAGACCAGTAGTACAGGCCACCAGCGGTCGGATAGCACGCGCAAATCTCAGCAAGGGAAGCGGCGATTGACAGCGAGATGAAGGTGACAAGCAACCAACCATAGACAATGGTGACGGGTCCACCATTTACAAGGGGGAGGGCCATTGTCGTACTTAGGCCAAATGGAGCTGCAATAATCGCGAACGACCTAAGAAGACCAAAGATGTCAGAAGGAGACTTTTCCACAGGTCCAACGTCCGCCTGCTACTTACAGCCCGAAAATACTTAGTAGACTCAGGCGACGAGGTAGTTCCGCCTCGTAGCCCATTCTGTTAAGCTGATCATCGGCCGCTTGGCGAGCCTTGCCTATGCCAGCTTCAGGAGGAACTGCCATGGTCGTTCAGCAATGTTTTGAAGCAAGAATATGGTATTCGTGTTGTTTAACGACGTGGTTGTCTTTGTATCTAGGTAAGCGCCTGTATAAATCAAAACCACAACGTACTTACTCATGGTTGGTTTTATACTCAAAACGAAGCATCACGCGAAGGAGAACTCCATTGTCACGGTTCATAGCATGAGCGGAGAACATAGCCCAGGAGCTTGCCATATTAGGTTTTCCATTGCCGCCGTCTTTTGCCCTGATAACAACGGGCACGCACATGCGAGTAGCGCGAGAGCCGGCGACTCAGAGTTCACTAGGTGGTGGGCCGGTTAAAGGGAGCATGTCGTGAACCGGCCAATGGAGACTCATAGACGCCCACCCTTATCAGCAGCAGCCAAGTGACCCAATTCAAGCCTCGCCTAGACAAACCTATCCCGCATTCTGGTATCTCCTAGACTTTACGGCCGGTTAAAGTGAGAGTGCGGGGTAACCTGCTAAGAATATGCCTAGTTAGGTGAAGTCTGGGCTGGATCACGAAGGGTCTCGGACTTGCGATAGCCTCGTGCCGTCTGGGCCGTGATCCTGGTAACTGACTCACTGCTCTCGTCCTCCGACCATTCCATATTGCTTTTTTTGCTCCTTCAATCTCAATACCTTCGCTAGCCTAATTTTGTTACGGAGAAGACGGCGATATCTCCAGCCCAGGACTTCTGGTTGACGTCCCATGACGCTGATGACGTTTGAAGTGGGGATTACATTACCAGACATCCATGTCTTCCAAAAGCTGTAAATGAGATAAGAGAAATGAGAGATTTCGCGGATTGTACAGGGAATATTTCAGTAGTCCGAACAATTTTAGGTTCTACACGAGAAAAGCATCATAAAATATCTCACAAGCAGCTTATCTCCTCACACCAGGCATCATCTTGGTAACATTTCTCTAAGAGTTCTTGTCTCAGAAAGCCATGCAGGAGCAATGATTCATATTCTTTTCCCAGGAGTAGTTGGGAGTACATGATGATGATGAGCATCCGCGTCACTCTGAGGTACTCGATTGTCCCTTGAATAGATTGAAACGGAAGAACGTAGCAATAGCAACAAATCGTGTACTACTCTTTCAGTAACTATGTTTAGTAAAACCACCTATTTCACGATACGGTCTACATAAAACCTGCCCACACATCAAACTCCCTACAAATTCGCCGTTGGGCCACAGCAAGAAGCTTTGCTCTCCTCATGAAGCGTCGACCTGTTAAAACTCTGATTGCTAGCAGGGACATCAAGAGCAGGGTTCTTCGTGAAGAAACCATCAGGCTTCAGCATAACACTGATACGCTCAGCAGGCATGACAGGAAAGTCTTCAGGGCGTGGATTGTGAGTGAGACCGAACGTGTGCCAGAGCACGATATCCGTGTTCTCAGTGTCATCGCCACGAGCAGCCCAGACGGACAGACCAGTGTCACTACGGCTCTGGTTGGTAAATTCACCAGCCGCATAGAGCTCATCGTCCTTATAGCGGGTGACCCAGACGGCGTGCTCGCTGAAGACAGCTCGCTTACGGGCAAAGGAGTCAGCGCTCATAAGAAGCATCTGGCTGGGAGCCGCATGGAGCTTATAAGCAATCGGCTTGAGCGAGATGGGGTTGATTTTGCCATCGTTGCGAATTTTGAAAGTGCGGTTTCTCTCCACGCTGAGGTCAGCAAAACCTGCCTGCTTGACGATGGTCTTTTCGGTGGTATAGCCCATGCCGTAAGTATTAAGCTCGTCAACAGGAATCGGGACACTGTCTTCATAGAACACCGTGTTGTTGTGCCCATCGATGGCAGGATCGATTCGGAGAGAAAACACATGTTGGTGATAAGCAGCCATCACACCAGGGCCAACAATAGTTCCCCAAGGAACCGTAGTGCCGTCATTGTCGATTGGCATGGTGGAGAGAATGCCAGTAGCACGGACCTCGTGCTCAATGTTACCAGCCTGATCAAAGATCCATGCGAGAACATATTCGTAGTTGGAGACTGTGCAGATCATTTGCAGCACGAGCTCACGGTTGCGTACAACTGTGGCCTCGTTGTTACGGTAGTTGCTGTGCTTATGCTGTAGCCCGTTATCCTGCTCATGCATGCAGATAACATTTTTCAGCAGAACAGGATTACCGCGGGAATCACACCTGTACCCGTCAAAGTACTTGATGTGGCCCAGGCAGTCGCATCCCAGAGCGAGTTGGTTGGCGGTAATGCCGAAACCGACATCACCGGCATCGAAAGCTTGCTTACGGTGGTAGGGCTTTCGGGGGTCTAGGGGAATATCACCCGGTTAGCGAAAAGGGTATCTTAATAGAGTCTGAGGCCAGAGCGACATATTCAGGAATAGACGCTTACCTCCGTAGGGGACAGTCATCTCAGACATAGATAGACGGTAGAAGGTTTGACGGCCATCGAAGGTGGCATTGTAGATGATAAGACCATCACGGTTGTTGAATCCGACGCGGAACTTCCACTTTTGCCAGCTAACCTCCTGGCCCTCAGCACTAAATGAGGGGCCCTCGGGCTGGCGCACGATATAAGGCTTCAGGTCGGTACGTGTTGGCTCATCCAACAAGTCGTGAGCGTACTGCACGCACTTGACTGGCTTCCAGGGCTGAGTTGGCTGGGTCTTGGCGTCCTTGCCGGTAGGAAGATAGTCGATGCGTACAAGCTCCTTGGTGACCTGATCAAATACAGGGGAGAAAGTGCAGGGAAGAGAGTAGTGGTTAGATTGGGGATGATCGACTTCGATAATATACATGTAGCACTGAGCGAGACGACGAGTTTCGGTGGCACTGTCAGTACCGTAGATCCAAGGGTCATTGCAAACAGTGTAGCCAGCCGGAAGCTGCATCTTCTCGATTTCAGCAAGCACGGCCGGGTGTTTCATGCATGCTTCTTCAATCTCGATGAGTTCATCTACATCGGCAGGACCCTGTGTCCGAGTTAGTTTGGATTGTTCCAATCAGCTGGCTCATTGGGGCACAGAGGATATTACCTGGACATCCTTGGGGAGTTCCTTGATGTAGACGGGGCGCCTAGTCTCGACATTGAGAACAGCTTTGAAGAAGCCCAGTGTATCCAGACGGTGGAAGTAGGAGAAGAGCAGTCGAGCAGGCTTAGTAGGGAGGGGCTGGCCGAGGCGCTCAGCCTCAAGGTAAGGAACAACATCCTTCTTGATAGGCTCAAGGACGTCGATACGTTTAAATCGCAGAGCAACTCCAGGGAAGGCCTTCCTGAGAATGGCAGCTCCTAGCTGGATCTCTCCAGGCGTCAGAGTGTCGAAGGGGTGGAGCTGGGAGGCGCTCATTTTCGCTGATGACTTGGAACTACACCTTGCTCAAATTCAAGACGACTGAGACGCTGGTTCTAAGATGAAGTGAAATCTTTCAGGATAATGAGAAGTTTGATTGAGCGAAAGAAGGCGGGAATCTGCTGGTATATATTTCAAGCCCTTTAGAAGAAGAGCAACCCATCGTCTAGAAACAATCCATTCCTTGCCTCTTGTCGTGAAGTTGTAGCCACAGAAAGTCAAGACACAGCAGCTCTTGCACATCGATAGCGCGAGTCCTGCCAATTTGAGGTATGCAAGGAGGGGCCGATCTGGATCTGGTAAATCTCACCCGTTTGCGGGGCGAGCTGGTCAGTCTGAGACCAAGATGATACGCACTGGCCGGAGTACAGTTCAATATCTGCCAAGCGATAGAACTTGCTGAAAGAGGTTAAGCCAGCTCGATCGCTAGATTTTCTCCACCACTCGCTTGGGCCTACCCCCTTCTTCCCCCATCTCCATCATCCAATACCTCCTCCTGACTCGGTAGGATAGAGTTAAGGCTAGAATCAGCCAAAGCAACCCCATATGAAGAGATTCACGACAAGAACATCCCAAAGGGGAAACAGTCACGCCTCTGATTCAAGGGAGAGGCCCAGCCATTTGCCACAACTACCTTGCCAGACCATTGGCCAACATTGGTCGGACTTGCGCCTCTGGAAAGAAAGGGCCACATGGGGTATTCATCAGACGAGATGCGCCTAGAGCAGTAGAGTCGGGGGAAATACTGAACAAGGCCTTGATGGTGATCATGATCCGAGCGTCACATAGAATAATACCGATGTAAGCATGGATGTTTGTAGGTAATAACAAAATGAGAAGTCGACGGAAATCTTTCGTATTTTACGAGAGATTATGATCAGAAATCAAATCGAAGCCTCGAGATGCGAATGCAGAGATTCATGAAGCTCGGTCAACTATGAGAAAGCTGACGCCCGGTATTGGGTAGACCAGCAGCGACGGAATTGGGGAGGGAGATAGCTACATAATGAGAGACAAGGATCAACGCCAGAATTCTTTCTCCTATCTGCCTATTTCAGGTTACTAGTTAACATAAAATCAGTTCCCAACCCGTGTCTCTCATCGTATTCCACCAAACCTGCGACTTCGCCCCTCTGTCTCGCTGCCAGATCATCATGAGCGCTTCATTCGCACTGGCAATGTGGCCGAGTCCGAAACTACGCTGAATAAGAAAAAGCTTCTCTAGCACAAGATACTTTCTATGTTCATCCTCAACCTCACACCCGGCGAGAAAGAATGCAAGTGCTAGTCCAGCAAATTCACAGTGTTGGGCGATTGGGACCTCAGCAAGCATCTCAAGGCATCCATCCAAAGCCTGTGACTTGGTATATGGTATCTGGAATCGTAGAGCGTCTCTCTCGGCCTCTCCGAATTTGCATAATTCGATTCCTCGCTCGACAACTGAGTGGAGGAAGACGAAGGCGGCGTATCTGGTGCGTTGCGCGACGTAGAGCAATCTACTAATTTGCGATACGGTGGTGCCATCTGACAAACACTGTACTTCGGGTTCAATAATTGAAGTACCCAAGGAAGAGATACTGTTCGGTAGAATAGGAGTTAGCAAAATCTCTTCAATTCTAGTAGAAGGGCGAGGCGGATATAGGGAACGTCTCCCTAGCCTAAACGTACATTCGCGCCTCTGCTTCTGCGAAATCTGTGTAGGTGACGGCTTCTTGAGACTCTAGCCGACTGGCTAGTCGAGCAATATCATGGCAGGTCTTTAGAAGGTGGTGTGCGCATCCTGAGTATGCATCAAGAGACAAGGCAGAGGTCGCCATAACATCTAAGCCACTGGTCTCTTGGCCGTTTGTAGCCTTGTCGAGGTGACAGATGTCTGCAATCATGCGATGGTATCGCAAACTAGAATAGAATTCCGAGGTTAGCATGGCTTTCGAGCTTGGAGCAAAGCATGGAAGATGGCGAGGGCGAGCACTTACAAGCTCGCAACATATTGAGCACACTCGACTTCCAAATTCTGAATGCCGCCTTTTTTCTGTATCAATAACTCGAGGCCATCAAGATGGTCTCTCCAGTGTGCCGAGCTTCCCTTGATGATCTCGTACTTGCAAAGCAACAAGGATGTAATAACAGAGGCATCATCCCATGACGAGCATTGAGAATCGAGCTGGACTGCCCGTCTGCCAACTGTAGACTGAAGCCAGTTGACAGACTTGACATAGAATCTGGTGGCTACAATGTTCTGATCGACACGAGTCTCCGGGTCGGACCGTTGAGCCTGGTGACAGGCAGCAACCGCGCAAACACCGTAAAGCACACCTGGACAGTCCAGAGCTCTAGGTAGAATGAGTCGTCTAAGTGGGTTAAAGACTCCAGAGTCTACATTCAGCAATTGCGTAGCTGCTTGCTCATCCAGATACTGTAGATAGTAGAAGTCTTGATCTGTGATGTTGGGAAAGGCGCTTAGTGTTGGTAACAAAAGGGTCGCGTCAATGATAGCGTTGCTCATTTCCACATCTCCTGAGGATGAGTCCTCTTCCAGAGAGCAGAAGTCTAGTGACTCCTCTTGTGGAGGAGTACATTCGTCTTGTTCCTCAAGTGTAGGTACATTACATGTAATATCATCATTGCTGTAGTTCTTGTCTGCTGGGCCTTCTCTCGTTACAAGCGCATTCGAAGAACTTGATTCAGCCAGCAGTGCCTCTGCTTCTGTTGTGGCAAGCTGATATGGACCATGTCCAGGATGGCCCAGATTTTTATTCAATGTCGGAGGGTCAGCAACGAGATGGACCCAAGAAACTTTTTGCTGGGGGTTGACCTTGCCGGAGGGAGAGGGACGTGTTAGTTCTGATGCAGTGTCCCTCGGGGTAGGATCGGCCGCAGTTGTGCTGGGTCTTCCTTTTGCCTTGGAGCGAGGTTCTGTGATCCTTCGGTAACCCCACGGGGATTGATTAATGAAGACCTGCTGGTAACCTTCGCATTGGATCCCACGCTTCTCACAACTGTTGCAAGCCGGCTGCGCCCGATCACATTTCTTGCGCCTACGCTTGCAGGTAATGCATCCGGTACGACTCCAATTGGGAGGAGCCATGGTTGAATCTGCGCCTGTATCTGACCAGCTGAGATGAGGGTTGCGGAACGAAAAAAGGAAGAGTTGCGACAGAGCGGCCCTAAAGATATCATGTTGGGCCCATGCTATTACGAGGCCCAAGGGAGGATCAGCGAGTCACCATAGATAGCGGCGGCTATTTAATCCCGAATGAGGATAAGTCTACATCTCCACAGATGAACCCGAAGGCTTGGATGTGGGGAAAGAGGAACCTTGATATCTCCAAGGTTGCATCAGATCTCCCTTGTGGACCTCCTTCAGAACAACCCCCAACAAGGTAAGAGTTGCACCCGATTCACTGCACGTAGGCTTTGACGCTTGTTTAAAAAAGGAGACAAGGCATGCTTGCTGACTCTAGCTTATCCACTGCTCCTCTATTGCCCTTAGCCTGTTAGCGGCTACTACTCCATACAAGTGCGAGGGGAAATTCCTAACGTGGATGGTAATCTTTCCTGGATTCTCTACTATGATAGACTACTATTCCTCGAGAATAGCCTCGGCACGGAGTTCAATGCGCATTCCCTCCAAGCCCAAGTGGTTAACGCCGAACGCCATGAAAACTGCCTGCTGGCCTGGGGCCACCTCCTGCCAAATCTTCATCAAAATATCTTCTTCTTTCATATCAATCATCAAAACGGTAAACTTGTGCACTGCCTTGATGCCCTTCTTCACACCAGCGTTCTTCAACGCGGCGTCCACAGTGTTGAAAGCGGCGCGGAACTGAGCTTCGACAGATGAGGTTACGACCTTGCCAGTCTCGAGGTCTAGGCCAGGCTCGCCGGATGTGATGATGATCTTGGAGTTGGCGGGGAGAACGACCGCGTGTGCAATGCCGTTGTCGCTGAACATGGTGCCAGCAGGACCAGGAAGAGACGAGAATCGGGGTGTTGACATGTTTGCGGCTATAAGTTAATAGGTCAGCGTAGAATCAAAAGAATAGCCGGAACGATTTAATAATTAGATGTGGGTAAATAGGCCAGCTTACATGGAATACCGGTTGATGTTTAAGACTGCTTGCTGCAACGGTTCCTCAACGTGGGAGAGGGTATTTATGTATGTTGACTGGAGTACCCTTCAAAGAACATGCTTAATTAGCCTGCTTCCTCCAGTAAGATCTCGATTTGTGTTAAGGGAGATATCTTCGGGCCAATTTCCCACGTACCGCAATATGTTTAGGCAGAATGAGGCTACACATTTGGGTTTGGAATGAAACCATCAGCTTGACCTCCCCTGTTCGGAGAGAGAAATCAGGCCCTCGGCGTCGTAACTAATGCCGAATCAATAATATTAAATTATGTCGGTTTCACTCCCGTAGTCATTCAACAGTAGCTACAACCGAGATATTACAGGGCTGAGGGCGTCACAGCAATGTAGCATTATATAAGCTTGACTAGGTCTTGAACACGTCACTTCTGGCCCATCTTAATAGCTTAAATCTAAATAGGCATCAAGTTCAACAGCAATTAATCAGGATCGTCTCAAATCTCTGTTTGATTTCGGTCTAGGCGACCGTGTATCCACCATCTATCACAATGTGACCCCCTGTCATGAAGCTTGATGCGTCGGATGCGCAGAAAACGTAGGCCTGGGACGCAGGTGTTAGTAAAATCCGTGCAGTCTTCTGGGACCTTCTAGCTGAGCTCATGTTGGCGACCTACTCCCTTTAACTCATAAGGCTGGCCGAATCTGCGGTTGGGCGTCTCGGCAAGCCATTGGCGCTTCCATTCCTCCGGATCGTACTGTACCATCTCTGTTGCGATGTAACCGGGGCTGATGCAGTTGATTCTACAGTAGTCAATCCACTCAATAGATAGACTCTTGGCCAGATGGAGAAGCCCAGCCTTGGAGGCATTGTACTGTGTTGACGGTAATCAGCGGCTCACATCGCGCGCGTAATGGGCAGGAGTTCTCTTACAACCGACTGGTTCTGAGGGCGGTTCACGATCACAGCACTGATGGAGGTTGTGAAGATGATGTTTCCAAAGCCTTGCTTCTTAAATTCCTTTGCGGCAGCCTGGGCACTGTAAAAAGCACCGTCCAAGTTCACGGCCAGCTGCTCGCGGTATTTGGCGGGAGTCGAGTCGATAACATCAAAGCAGTCAGAGATACCCGCGTTAATCACAGTGACATCCAGGCGCCCAAAGTCCTTGACTACTTTAGCCACCAGGTCGTCGTTGGCAGCTGGGTCAGACACGTCTGCTTGGTAGCCAATGGCCTTGACACCGTGCTTCTCCCTTAGTTCGGCCGCAGCCTCATTTCCAGCCTTGCTAGATGATCGGTATGCGATGGCCACGTTAGCTCCAGCCTCGGCCATGCCACGTGAAACTTCGAGGCCAATTCCACGGGAGCCTCCTACACCATATGCAGACAGGTTGGCGATCTCGGTCTTTAGATGAGCCAAGGTAGGGATGGGGTACTGACCTGTGACAAGGACAGTCCTGCCTTTGAGGCTCAAGGCTTCCAGGACTGGCTTGTTCTCCGGGGCTTCAAGAGACATCTTTGGATGTCGGAGTGATGCCAGAGCCAAAGAAGAGAGAGAATGGCTATATGGATGATGATGATGATGGGTGAGAGTTCGAGGATAAAGGTCGAAACGACAATTAAAGATGCTAGACTCGACGGAAGGATAATGAAGACACTTGAGCAACTGAATTTTTTACTTCGAGGTCTTGGAGTGGAAGTGAGAAGGGAGCGACGTCATAAGACAATCAGCTTCTAGGGTTATAACTATGGATGAAGAAGAAACAGCACATAGCTAGGACGAACAAGGCGAGCGTAGGGGGTGGTCGGAGAAGGGGCCGATCGGAATCTTGCGAGCCAGCTCAAGACACTTACTTGATGCGGTTCTAAATAGCCGCCGGTGGGGACAGTAAGATCTAGATCCACATTACTACTTGTGGACTTCACGATTCTTCCTTGCCCTCGCGTCCCGAATTCAGTAGCAGATCGCGCTCGTTTCTCCTCGTTTCTCCTCATCTCCCCCTTGCTATACTTATCTTCTTATTAACCGCGACATTTACCCAGTTCTGCCGGATGCCACGGATGTTATAATATCACACCACTTCTCCACCCCACGAGATCTAACTCCGTGGCTTAAGAGACAGGGGGTTGTAGCTTCGGGTCGATGGTTGAGGCGGACGGTTTCACCGACAAAGAGCTCCAGACATAAATATCTAGATCCTCTGTGAAATATAGGTAGTGTAGTGATCAGCCAAGCTTGAAGACTTTAACGTTGAATCAAACGGGGCGGACTAACTTTGAAAACGTCACCAAAATTGCCTGCCCACTCATCGGAACCCATCATGTCTGGCATCACCTCCGAGTCTCACATCTGGACCCCCGAGAAAGGCCTACAAAGCGGTGGCTACATTTCAGAGGGGGTTATTTCGCCGCCTCGCCAGGTGAAGACAGCCCAGGACCATGTCTATGATGTAGTCGTCATAGGAGCTGGATATGCTGGCCTAATTGCTGCTCGAGACCTAGTCAATGCCGGTAAGTTGAATATCTTCCATGACAGCTCTCGATTGAAGCTTTTTCTGGGAATTCCACTGACAATTAATATACGCAGGCCGCTCAGTTCTCGTCGTGGAGGGCCGGGACCGTGTTGGTGGCCGAACCTACACTATCAAGCACGAGGGCTTCAATTATGAGATGGGCGGTACTTGGGTTCACCACACCCAGCCGTATACTTATCGCGAGCTCATGCGCTACGATCTTCATACCAAGTTGATTAAGACGCGCGATGACACGCAAGCCAACAACTACTTCAGCATCAACGTCCCAGGTAACCACAGAGCTATCGTGCAGGATTGGCCAAGGGGGCGGTGGCTAATACGAATGATTCATAGGCTCCAAGCGCGATATCTCTAACGAGCTCTCTAGCGAGATTATTGGGAAAGTCTGGAGGCTGTTCGTGGACATTGATGGCCAGGAGGGCCGCACCGTCTGCCCTCTTCCCCATGCTCAACTTGAAAACCCTTTCATCAATCGCAAGGACGTCGAGAAGTGGGATTCTATTTCTTGCTGGGACCGTTTCGAGGCCATCAAAGGTCAGCTCAACACCGAGGAGCAGGGTGTTCTCAAGGCCCTCCTACTTTCCATTACCGGCGGCAAGCCCGATCTCAAGAACTCGGGCTTCTGGGACATGATCCGCAGCCACGCGATCAATGGCCACACCTATGACATGATGGACCCCATTTGGCTGTTGTACAAGCTCCGCGACGGTCAATCCCACTTTGCCCGCCTCATGTTCGAGGAGGCTGTTGAGCTTGGCCTTGAGTACACCTTTCGCACCCACATTGAGGCCATCAAGCAGGTCAACGAGGGCCCGACCCTTGTTCGCGCTCGCGATGGACGTGTCTTCCGCGGTCGCAAGATCATCTGCACTGCTCCCCTCAATACCCTCAATTCCATCCAGTTCGACCCTCCTCTGTCTCGCCTGCGGCAGGAGGCTGCCAACCAGGGCCACATTAACTTCATGACCAAAGCCCACGCCGTCGTCAAGGGTTCTGGCTACGCCTCGTGGAACGGGCTCGCCTATCCCAACGAGCTGTCAGCCGCTTACGGTGATGGTCTCCTACCAAATGGGGACACTCACCTGGTCTCCTTTGGTGCTGACTACCGAGATGAGTTCGTTCTCGAAGAGCAGCCTGAACGCCTCGTCGCCGCCTTCAAGAAATTCGCCCCCTTTGATGTCAAATCAGTGGTGAGTAAACCTACATGACGAATCATGAAACAGATAAACAGGCATATTTGACTGATTCCAATTTCTTCTTTTAGGTCTTTCACAACTGGAACACTGACCCTTACACGCAGGGCGGCCCCAACTTCATGCCCCCCAACTTTACCACTAAATACATGGACGCGCTGCAGAGGCGCCAGGGGAACATCTTCTTCGCCAACGCTGACTGGGCTAATGCCTGGCGTAACTTCATCGATGGTGCGCTGGAGCAGGGTGCACTGAACGCCCACCATGTCATTGCTGAGCTTCGCAAGGAGGACAAAGAGGCCCAGCCCAGCCGAGCTTCGCTGTAAATTAAATACGAAGATTAATACCACACAAAGAAATCTTCTAGAACTTTTAAGTGACCCTCAAGGATAGAGAGTTATTATAAATAGTCCGCATCATTGTTACATATAGGTCTCAGTCTAATTTAAAAGATAGGCCCAAGGCTTGAAATGCTAAGACTCTGTCAGGGCTATTCCTCCATCACAGTTGCATTATAGCCGTTGGCAACATCTCTGATCTCTTGGATAAGACATTCTCTAGCCAATGTTTCGTTTGCTCCAGAGCTAGGATCCTGGCATCTTCTTCTTAGCTCTGCCTCAAACCTCTCAGCCTCAGCCTTCGCTTTAGAATTATCCGCATCCAGTCTGTTTACAATACTGATGTATGCTTGAAACCCAGCACTAATCGCGGTTACGCCCAAAGTTACAACAGCAATCCATTCGTGCTGAATAACCTTAAGGGTCTCTGACATTTTCACTGTCTAAACATCAAACACAATTTTGGTTAGCGTTTTGCTTTAGTGATTATTAGATCTGACAATTAGTGGCTTACAATGGAATGGAAAAAGTCGAGTGTGAATGAATACTGTAGTAATAGAAAAGAGTGAAGTAACTTGTTAGGGAGGAAGTTCTCTGGCTTGCTTCAAACTTTGGCCTAGGACTGCTGATTCACAGGAATTTATATTAAGATAGATGCACTTTTCTGCTTGAACTATCTTAATTCATTGCTTTAGCTCTGTCAGCTCAGGCATTGATACAGATGTCCTATCCTGTACTTTAACTATCACTCTTTTGCCTCATTGGCGCCCGCTTTGGCCATGTCAGCTTACGCATCGGAGCAGTCCTATTCTGCACTTCAATTGTCGCTGTCTGACTTCCATGTCGGCTTAGGTATTGATACAGATGCCCTATCCTGCACTTTGGCCATCGCTCTCTTCCTTCGTTAGCGCCTGCATTGGAAATAGTAGCTCAGATATTGACATAAATTTCGATCCGGGCAGCAAGAGGCCAAACTAAATAGCACATTAGATAAGTATATCTACTCACAATAACGTAATCCATTGGTAAGTCGGCCACTCCCTTGTCGCATGTAGGAGGGTTATTTTTCTTAAGAAAACATCTAGCTTAATTTTATTCTAAAAACTACAATTCTTTCTATTTAGTTTTTAAGGACTTTTTATTGAATTTCTTTTTAGAAGTGGAGGCAAAGAACTTAAGCTCACAATTTGCCTATCTATGTAGATATATTTCAATATTGAGCAATAACTTATGAGCAACCGACGTCTACTTCCGCTGTTCCAACCGTAGAAGTGGTTTGCTTCGCAACCATGGCGGTAAAGATGCTCTCTCCCTCTGGGACCTGGTTAACCACCAAAAATAGTGTCTTGCCATTATCGCCTCCCAAATAACAAGCTGTGGGATGTCCAGTCACTTTAATTCGAGCGTTGATGTTGCCCTGCTGATCAATGCGGATGAACTCTTCATACCCCAGCATGGAGAGCCAGATGTTGCCCTCTGCATCCAGGCACCCGCCGTCGATCTTGACCATTTTTCCGGCAGCGTCCTTCGCGGCAAAGTCTGGGAGGGAACGGGGGGACCAGAAGAGCCGCCTGTTGGACAGCTCGCCTCCCGGCCCAACGTCGAACTTCAAGAGCCCTTCGCCAAACGTCTCGGCTACAAACAGGCTTTTCCCGTCCCTGGAAATTACCAGCGCGTTGGGGAAGACGATGTTCTCTGCGGCCACCTTGGCAGTACGGTCTGTATCTATCACGATGAGACGGCCTGGCGAAGGGTCCTCCCCATGGAGAACTCGGGCCCCTGTATCGTCTAGATAAACCCTGCCCACCGCGTCGATGTACATGTCGCCGCAATATCCCGTCATGATATGAGATAGATCGCTGTAAAGCGTCGTCTTTCCATCTTTCAGCCGATAGAGCTTAGTGTCGAACATGGACGAGTAGATGAGTGATCCATCCGGATGGAAGAACATGCCATTGGGTTGTTGGTCAACCTTAGCCAGGACTTTCTTCTCTCCGGACTTTGGGTCTATAGTGTAAATGGTGCAGCCAATCATGTCACTGACATATAAGAGACCATTGGAGTAACGTGGGGATTCCCCAAATAGCATGCCATCGGCAAGGGGTCGGTACTCAAATTCTTTGATGGCTGACATTGTGGACGAACTCTGGAGCGTGGCAGCTTCAGTTGGGCGTAAAATGGATTGGATGAGGAGGAGGAATTGGATGGAAAATGGATACAGTCTTAAACCGTGGAGGATTGTCTACCTTTATACTAAATTCCTTTGGCGTCTTGCACACGTTCGTCACTTTACTCTTTTAGTTAGATCGTTCCCCGCGTGGAGATCAAGATGCCACGCGAACTGACTTGCGGGGATACGGGGTAGACTCTAGGGCATATCCAAGCTAGCGGATGCATATCCGCGCGATGCAGCAATCGAGGAGACTGTGTCTAACCAGCTATGCATCTATGCCTATCCCAAAGACATACAAACTTTGCGGCTGCAACAGAGTTGCCGTGCTCCCAGCCCCTCATCCGGGGCCGGACTCAGGACAAGAACTAGTCAGACAGGCGTCAATATTTCCAGCGCAGTAAGAGCAAGAAATTTTCTTGAGCCGTGCAGAACGACTTCCTTCTTTTCGTGACAGCTCGCCTAACTGATAAGATGGCTCTACCTAGTGAGCTTGGCATTGGTGGTCACAAGAGTATTGCAACCGCGAATAATCAGCGCAGTAGCTTAGCATGAACATTCATCTACCCTCTGTGGACAGCGCTCCCACCCCGTTGTGCGAGGTTTAGTCCTCAATAACAATAACAATGATATTGGTTAGAACGAAGACGTGGAGAGAAACATCTCAAATAAGCTGCGGAACTGTCAATAGAATGAGTGTATTCCTGTGTCGTGAATTGTGCTCGTACATGTTTATCGCAACTGACACGGCCTATTCAAGCTCAGCTGAGGATAGTTGGCTATAGTTCAAGGTAGCAAATAGACCATATTGTTGCTTGGGCGGTTCTAATGTCGGAGATAAACAACACCGGCACGAAACGAGAGTCTTCACATAAGCAGCCGATCTGACCTGGTTGTGTAAAAGCTTCTGGAAATCCACAACTACCCCTCGTGTTCATTCATGTGGAGCATGCTCCGGCATCAAGGCAGATAAGCGGGTGCACTGATTTAAGTTTCTCAAAGCATCCGACCTCATGACGGAACTAAAGGCTCGGAGGCCAAGTTGCTTGACCGAGCCTGATTACGCTCGGAACGTCATTCATCAGTCTGTGGAGTAATGCGGAGGGATGCTTCCGAAAATGCTGTGATCCGGTTGATCACCCGAGAGCCCCGGCCAAAGGTCCTAACCGAACAACTATGTTCAAGTAAGTCAATAAGTTACGACGCTCCAATTTGTGCCGAGGTTTACCTGTTGTAAAATAAAATGTTGACAATTTTACAGTTCTCGACCTTCTGGAATACTGAGCCACTCTAAAATACACCCAACATCGCAATCGAAATGGCCAAGCCAGGATACAAACTAAAAGTCATCATCAATGGTGGAGGCCTTGGAGGTCTCGGAGCCGCCATTGCTCTCAAGAAAAAGGGCTACGATGTCACGGTCCTGGAAGGGGCTCCATCACTTTCTGAAGTAAGAATATCCTCTAGCCCTTGAGGGTACTCAGGCTCCTCTAGCCTTTTACTAAGCCCGATCTGACTCGCCTCCCTCAGGTTGGTGCCGGTATTCAGATCCCTCCCAACTCAAGTAAAATACTGTCCAGTTACGGCCTCAAAGACAAATTGTTGGAGAAGGTTGTTTGGCCTCAGCATTTCGCTTTTAAACGATATGAAACGGGAGAACTATTGGGAACTACACCTCTACACCCCCACCTCTCTGAGAAATACGGTTCCCCTTACTGGCTTATCCACAGAGCCGACTTCCAGGGGATTCTTTTTGACACGGCAAAGGAACTAGGTGTCGACGTCCGCCTGGGATGCTACGTGGAGGCGGTTGACGTTAGCGTTCCGAGCGTCAGGCTGGTCAACGGCGACATCTTGACAGCTGATTTGGTCGTGGGAGCAGACGGTATTCGCTCGAAAACACGGGAAGCGCTACTTGGTGACAGAAATGTAGAGCCAAACCCAGCTGCGAACTGCTCCTATCGCGCAACTGTCCCTGTTGAGGTCATGTCTGCTGACCCTGATATCGCTCATCTTATGACGGATATCAATGCGAACTGCTGGATCGGGCCCGGCCACCACATCATGGCTTATCCCATCCGTAAGGGGAGTATGTACAACCTCGTGCTTTCTCACCCTGGCGGTCTTGCTGCGCCTGGAAAGTGGAATGAGCCTGGCAACCTGGAAGAGATGCGGGAACACTACAAAGACTTCGACCCCATCATTCGAAAAGTCCTAAGCAAGGTGCAGAGCTGCCTCAACTGGAAGATAGCCGATCTGCCAAATCTGCCGACCTGGGTCAGTGAAAATGGTAAGGTCGCCCTGCTGGGAGATGCAGCCCATGCCATGGTGCCATTCCTTGCCCAAGGCGCCGCACAAGCTATTGAGGATGGCGCATGTCTCGCAGAATGCCTATCTCGCGCCCAGAGTCCATCTGACATTCCGTCTCTTTTGCGGGCTTACGAGGCCATCCGTAAGCCTCGAGCCGAGCGAGTACAGAAAGGTACACGGGACTCTAGTTACGTCTGGCATTTGGATGATGGCCCTGAGCAGGAGGCCCGAGACCGGGCGTTCGCGGCCATGGCAGCTGAGGTTCGCGACGAGGAGATAGACGAGGCATTGGACAAGGCAAACCCCAACAGTCTAAGCAGCAAGAACTTTCAGCCGTGGTTGTTTGGACATGATGAGATCGCGTCGACAAATGCGAAGCTTGATGAAATCTTCCATCTCCAAAAGGGATCAACCTAGTTATGAAAATTTTTAAACAACAGGCAGTAATAATATGGATATTATATCAGAAAGAACCCACGAGATATGCAAGATAAGTGGCGATGAAGTAGTCTCCTATTGAAGATCATGTTGACGGGACGGCATCTAGATCTTCTAGTACTCAGCCTTACACCATCCTAATCTCCCCCTCTACATAGCAAAAGAGTGTCGATCATAATCCCTTGACTGTTGAAGTAACGATGCAATTATATATTTTCTCGAATTCACTTGACTGTTCATATGGACCTTGCTTTTCTCAGCCCAGCTCCATGTCGTTTGATTAATGTAATTAAAACGTTCTAGACTATCTTTATTCGGCACAAATTCACATTAATAATTATCGATTAACTCTAAGGTAGCATGTGATCTGTAGAGTGATAACTATCCACAAACAATTTCAATGTCGTTATAGGTTTAAGGTATCCTGCTCAACGTGTACATCGTAACCCAGAGACTGCACTCGGATTAGGTGCGGGAAAAGCGGAGTGGACTTCAGCTTCACCAATCGGAATGAGTTATTTTCGGAACCAAATCCAACTTGCTTGCCGAGGTCCGAAGGCACGTGACTAACAATCTGCACCGAGCCTCTTTGCTTCCGTGAATATTGCCATTCCGGCCAGCTCTGGCAAGCAATCCGTTGAAAATAACACGTCGGACTTGGATGCGAGCAATGGTATGAGCTACGATCCGGACGGTTCAATATCGCTGACGCATGCGATGCGTGTCGCGCCAGGAAAATGAAAGAGAAAAGCAGCTGGAACCTCTGGCTAGCTCCCTACAGAGAGACATTAGCCGCCACGAGCAATTGAAATGGCCTAGAATACATCCCCAAGAACCGGTCCTACGAGAGGCTAAACACAGACTTCTATGCTATAACCGTTATCGTTACTAAACGGGAAGTATATGACTGTACTATGGTAGTAGCAGCGTGGGCCTTAATTGCCCTGAACAATGTATCTTTATTATAACATAAAGTGCATACTAATAGCTACCTCCAATATGAAAAAAAAAAAAATATTTATAGAGTATTTAGGGTGTTGGATAGTGGAATTTGCGGCCAACTAGAGGCTTAATTGATTGGATTGTGTTAAGCAACGATGTGTATTCCGTTGCGATGCGTGAAGGTAAAATTCTTCCTAAACCCTGTTCCTCGTAGAAAGGAATTTAGCTTTGGAAGAACGCGAAGAAAGCACAGTGGGGTGGTGCAGAATCTCAACTTGTGTTAAGCCAGGTATCTACAATGTATTCTCTTTGTCCTTTCACTGAAATACATCCGTCGACAACTGATGCTCATTCCAGCTAATAGCTACGGTCTCCTGTTAAATGTTCATCTTTCACCGTAATAGTCTTTAAATGGGTAAACTCTGCGAAGCCTGCTTGTGATTAGCTGTTAAGATATGTGGTAGTAATCAAAAAGAAAAGTCTTACCCCACGGGACTCCGAACCGTCCCCAGCCACTGTCTTTAGATCCGCCATGCGGCAAATGTGCCTCATCGTGAACAGTCATAGAGTTAATATGAACTGCCCCTGTATCAAGACGCCGAGCTAGCTCGATACCTCTACCTATACTGGCAGTAAAGATGCTTGAGGAGAGTCCATAGTCGGAATCATTGGCAAACTCCACGGCCTCATCCAGCGTCGTGAACGGCACCAGAATGACCACAGGCGCAAAGGTCTCCTGGCGCCAGATTGACATATCTCGCGTGACATCGGTAAGTACGAGGGGACTCATATGTGACTTTTGGGTTTCGATGCTGTCTCCAAAGAGGAGCTTGGCACCTCTGCCGAGTGAGTCCGTGACAAGCTTTTCTACCTTGATGATGTGCTCCTCAGAAGCCCCAGGCTGAATTTTTATCTTTGTTGCAGTCTCAGCTAGTTTCTCCGAAAACTGTTGAATGACCGAGGCATGAACAATTATCCTTTCGGTAGACATGCAGATCTGCCCATGCTATAGATTGAAATTCGATTAGCTTATAGCAGTTGCATGATGCTCTCACCATGGACTTACGTGAGCGAACGCTCCCATGGCTGCAGCCTCAGCAGCCTTGTCCAAATCCGCGTCTTCAAGCACAATCTGCGGTGACTTCCCCCCTAATTCCAGCAGCACGGGCTTACAATGCTCGGCCGCTTTAGCAGCAATTATCTTGCCCACAGGGGCGCTCCCAGTGAAATTGACCTTTCTGACACGATTGTCGCTGATGAGAGCGTTGAGTACTTCTGGTGCGTCTTCTCTCCGATGCTGCACGATATTAAGGACACCGGGAGGAAAGCCAGCATCTCTGAACAGGATCCCAGTGAAATTATGCACCAGCGGAGTCATCTCGGAAGCCTTCAGTATAGCCGTGTTTCCGCAGGCGATCGGGGTTGCCACAGCTCTGATGCCAAGGTAGAGGGACGCATTCCATGGCGCGATGCCGAGCTGGACACCCACAGGCTCCCTGATGACCATGGCAAAGGAATCCGGTCCTTGCCTGCTGGGGAGGAGAGTGCCGCTCTCGGTATCTCTTGCGTGGAAGGCTAATTCCCGGAGGAGGTCAATGGAACTTTGAATGTTGATTTGCTGTATGACGAAATCGTCGATGGGCATTTCGACCTATTCATTTAGTTCCCAAGGCTCGGCTGAAATAGCAGCAGCAGGCATTTTCTCACCCGTAATATGCTTTCAGCCACATTCCTCCGCTCCTCGAGGAGATTGGCTCTTGAGCAAAAGGTCTTGGCGCTGCCATCTTGTAGTGTTTCGCCAGCCGGCGAATGCTCGATGCGAACTTTCGACGACACTATCAACAAGTTGTAGTGAAATACCGGAAGCCAGGATAGACTTTCCAGTAGCATGGTTCGTGACTGAAAACTGAATGTCTGTATGCACAGGCTTATTATCAATCCATAGAGGGACTCCTATCTCGCTAGGTAAACTCATGATGAAGATGTGCGGGCTATTTGGTTGGATAGCTCAATGATACGGCTCAAGTGCCTCGATATGCAAGTCAAAGTCTATGGAGTAATCAAGATTCCCCTATACGCAGGTAAATTTTATTGCTTTTTGGGCTATTGACTGGCGGTTAAGGATCCGCGGGAGTTGCAGCGCTCTGAGCGACCGCGCGGGAGCACATCCGCCAGCGGTATCGAAGCTGGGTCAAGCTCGTGTGCCAAGGACGATACCCGCTTCAACTTTTTTTTTTTTTTTTTTTTTTTCACTTAATACAAGTGCTGTCTGCCATACTAAAACTTTTCGGTAGTAGAATCCCTTGTCACAGTCCCTGTAAAGCTACTTTGTCCAACTTGAATACTCGTCAACATGCTGGGCGACTTCCCCTTGGCGGGAAAGATTGTGGTCATCACTGGCGGGGCATCAGGTGAGTATCTGCAATAAGTGATGAGACGAGATAAAAGCAACGGTTTCTTCCCTTTCGGTGACCCGAGAGTCAGAAAGAGCTAACGGCTTGTTATTCCAACGCACATAGGCATCGGCCTCGCCTTCACTAAGTTGGCGTTGACTAGCGGGGCGAAGGTGATCATCGCCGACCTTGTTCTCTCCCCTCCAGCCGAACTTCTTATAAGCGAGGATCCCAATGCCCGCTTCATCCGATGCGATGTTGGTAAATGGAATGATCTTGAAAGTCTGATTCCCTTCTCCCAGAAGGAGTTTGGTGACGTACCGGATGTTTACGCTGCCAACGCTGGAGTTGGGGAGCCTGTATTTGCCATCCCCTTCCTGGACGCGTATTTCAGGAATCAAGCTGAGATCTGAGTTGTCAATAGGCGTGGTCCAGTTTCTGGGGCGACCGTGAGACCGAGAGATATGCTCAGCTCGACATCAACCTCGGTCACCCCATCAAACTCACCCGCATAGCAATCCGCGCATGTCTTGGCAGAAACAAGAAGGGTGTCGTTATCATTACCTCATCCATCGCCGGAGTGAATGGCCATTTCGCTACGGCGCTTTATGTGGCAAGCAAGCATGGGACAATCGGATTCATCAAGAGTCTTGCTAAAGCTGAAACTGAAGCTCAAGTAAAAGTTGTGGGAATCTGCCCTGGGTAAGTGAGCGCACCTGGGAAACTAGCCCAAGCAACTCTAATATGATATCAGGCTCGTCGAGACACCACTTCTCCAAAAGATCATGGAGAGTCAGAACAAAGACGAGCCTGGCGTGGTGCTGATCAAGCCGAGCGAGATTGCGGATAGAATGAAGGACCTGGTTGAAAAGGGGACATACCGTGGAGGAATAGCTTTGGCAGTGAGCGCGCCGGGAGATGCAACCATTGTGGCTGATGGATCGACCAGCGCTCTCGAGGATCTGCTACCCTCTGATCTGAATGTAATGAGAGAAATTATCGCAGCAGAGAGGGGAAATGACTCCTAGAGCTTATCTTGGGGAGACAGTGTTGATAACAAATAGTGTTGTGTTTCTCGTTATCAAATTTGTCTCACCTCCTGAATATCGTAGCTTCTGAGATTCGAGATGTTTCTTCTTCTAAATGTTGCTCTAGCTCATTTCTTCACCAAAAGCCACTGATGGGTTTTGCTGCTCTGATAACAGCGGGGCGAAGTAGGTTGCTATGCAGGGCGACTTCAACATATTCTTTTAGAAATCTCTCTTTTTTCGTACTATGTTATGGGAATATACCTCAATCTAGAAGTCTTCTATGAATGATATGTCTGATGGCATTTCAACTGTTACGCTGCAAGAAAACCCATCGCAAGATCTCCAGATACCGGGATGCCATCAAATCATCACCTAATTTCTTCAAGTATGAAATGCGCATATAACATATCGACTCCTTCCTCGGCTGGCTTCCGGCCTTTTGCTGCTGCCATTTTGCCTCCAAAAGCCCTCATTAGGACTTCGCGCTTTCAGCAGCCGTAAACTCCAACCCAGCTGTGATGTTTCCGTTCTTTGCAAGCCAAAGATCATAAAAGTAGTTGGTACGACCTTTCCAAGGGCCGGAATTGCCACACTTTGGCATTGTCTCCTGCGCTTTCTTGACATAGGTCGCATCGAGATTCCATATCGGCCGCGTCTGGGTGTATTTGGGCGATCGTGGGACGGCGCTCGTCTTTCCTTTCTTCTGCATGTGCTTCAGGAGGCGGCAGATGAGGTGAGCACTGGTGTCTGCTCCAAGCGTCCACGAGGCGTTGACGTATCCGATCATGAAAGTCAGGTTGGGCACGTCACTAAGCATGGCAGCTCGCCATGCTATCTTGTCAGATAGCTCGATGGATTCTCCATTCACTTTGAAGTGTATGCACCCGCCGACTTTGAGCTTCAAACCGGTAGCAGTGACAATAATGTCCGCCTTCAACTTGTTACCGGAAGAAAGGACAATGGCGTCTTCACTCATTGTGCTGACGTGGTCTGTCACCACGTGGGCATTGTCCTCCCGTATGGCCTTGAAGAAGTCGCCGTTGGGGCTGAAGCAGATTCGTTGATCCCAAGGCCGATATAGAGGAGTGAAGTGAGGATCTACAGGGACGTGTACTGGAAGCTCCTGCGCAACCCATCGTTGTAGCTTCGATCTAGCAGCGTTGGGAAAGGCACGGCAGAGCCAGAAGATGATGGCAGTCGTCCAGATAAACGCCCAACGGCTGAGCTTGAAGGACCATAGCTCCGGTAGCATTCGATGAAACCAGGAATTTCCGGTACTGTTATCGATAGATAGAATATACGTCGGGCTTCGCTGCAGCATTGTGACCTTCTTCGCTTTCTTGGCCAAATTCGGGAGCAGGGTGATAGCTGTTGCTCCGCTGCCAATAATAACAACCTCTTTGTCGGAGTAGTCAAGTTGTTCTGGCCAGTACTGAGGATGAATGACTTGTCTCTTGAAATTGCCGAGACCAGGGATCTGAGGTTCAAGCGGCTCTTTGTAGTCGTAGTAGCCCGTGCCTAGGATCAAGAAACGTGCCTGATACTCGACACTCTCACTAGAGTCTGTTTCAACCAGCAGGCTCCAAGACTGTTCTGCCGATATCCAGTTGGCTGAGAGGACGCTGCGCTTAAACTGGACATGGCGATCAATCCCCTCATTTTCTGCCGCCTTGCGTAGATATCGCACAATGGATCCTCCATCAGCAATGGCACGCTTTTCCGCCCAAGGGAACCAGCTGAAGCCAAAGCTATGCAGGTCAGTATCAGATCTGATTCCGGGGTAGCGGAATAGATCCCAGGTTCCTCCAAAGCCCTCACGGCCTTCGAGGATCGCATAAGTCAGATTCGGAAGTTGTTCTTGGATGCGGTAGGCGGCGTTGATGCCAGATATTCCAGCACCGACGATGATAACATCATACACGCTGTCAACTTGATGAATTGACTTGCTGTCCATCTTAGATGAGGTCGCTATGTATGGAGATTTCATGCGTAAAAGTGATGAGATAAAGCGATGTTGCGTTGATAGCTGGTCGAGAACTTTAGTACAACAGCACATTATAGCAGCGAGAAGCCCAGCTCCATCCAGCTTGTCTGAGAAACTCCATAGCGAGTCTGCGGGTGCTGGGCCGGATGCCGTCCTAGAGAAACTGGATAATTCCGCAGAGGTGGTATCGCGGTCCAAGGGAAATGATCTGCTACAGTCTACCAAACATGCGGATACGCATCCGGAGGTAGACATCTGACGTCTGGGGCCATCACTAGTTTGCCATTTTCCGAACACTCCAGCCTCGGCTTCCGAAATCTGGGGAGATGAACCAGGGAAAGCATCCGGGGAAATCTGGAGAGCCGGTGGAACAAATTTCGGCTTGTTAGACTCGGTACAATCGAGCGAGGATACAAATTCCCCATCCAAGACCCAACTTCACCTCACAGAACAACATACGATA
Organism: Clonostachys chloroleuca; assembly: GCA_037952775.1. Lineage (NCBI taxonomy): Eukaryota > Fungi > Ascomycota > Sordariomycetes > Hypocreales > Bionectriaceae > Clonostachys > Clonostachys chloroleuca. Next base: position 7,558,351 of record JBANAY010000004.1, read on the forward strand.
ACTTAGCTCCTTATCGAAACGAAGATCGAAATACATCACTTGTCATATTACATACCAAGTTCTCGAACAGCAAGATGGCTCCAAACAGAATCGACGTTCACCACCACTTTGTGCCGGACTTTTATCGTGAAGGTCAGTTACTTCCCCCACCTTACAGATGATATATGTAACACTTGGATTCTGACATACTACCCAGCCCTTGTCTCTTCTGGTGGAGACCCTTCAGGATGGTTCATACCTGATTGGACCCCAGAGTCTGATGCCGCGCTTAATGAGAAATTTGGCATCGACATCACCATCTTGTCGCTGACCGCACCGGGTGCTTGTATTCTCAAGGACCCGAAGGCATCGGCGGAATTGGCCCGCAAGACCAACTTGTACGCTGCCAAACTGCGGGATGAGAACCCCAAGAAATATGGCTTCTTTGCGGCCCTTCCAAATCTACTTGACAAGGAGCTGGCTCTTGCCGAGATTGCCTTCGCGCTTGACACTCTCAAAGCGGACGGTGTTACCTTGTTCACTCGATACGGGACCGGCAATCACTACCTGGGTCACCCTGATTTCAAGGACATCTGGGCCGAGCTCAACCGCCGGTCTGCTATCGTTTTTGTCCACCCTACCCATCCCGTGGATATCAGCCAAGTCAGCGGCCTGCCTCAGCCGGTTATCCGCTACCCCTTCGAGACTACGACAACTGCTCTGGACATGATTTACAACAAGACTGTCCGCAACAACCCAAAATGCAAGATCATCCTCTCCCACGGGGGCGGTGTGCTGCCCTACCTGATCGGAAGGCCTGCGAGCATTCTCCCCAAGTCCAAGGAGGAGTTGGACGAGTTTCTGGACGATGCTCGGAATTTCTATTATGACTTAGCTGTGGCGGGCTCGGAGAACGCGCTACGGGTGCTCGAGAAGTTTGCCAAGCCGGGCCATCTCCTCTACGGTAGCGACACCCCTTATGCCAATGAAGGAATCATCGATTTCCACACAAGTGGCCTTGATTCGTACAAATTTGAGGATCCAAACTTGATTAAGCAGATCAACTACGAGAATGCCCACGCGTTGTTCCCCAAATTTAAGAATTAAGAGAGGGAAGATTGATCCAGGGGGCTTAGAAAGTTAGCCACAGTGCGTAAATAGAACCAGACAGGTTATCTATTGCTGCTAGTGTTTGTCAAGTATCCTGAGATGAAGCCGGCGTTTTGATACGTGAAGGCCTCTAGTAGTTCCCAATTAGTACTTCTTGTGCCTTGAATAATAATATGGTCATGTAAGAGTAGCTTCACGCCGTGAAGCGCGGATCTAAGAAGGCTCCATGTCCTCTGCCGTTGAGGGCCTTTAAACTTGCGCGGCGGGTGTGTTTCCGCAAACGGTATGATTAGTCTTGCTTGTATTTTACTTGCCCTGGGAGCCCCATATGATATTTATTAGGCCATCTAGACTTTTTCAGCTCTACATTCTACCCTCACGCATCAGCTCTGCAATACTTTCCTCGTCTACTGAATATCCTACAACCATGTCTGATACGGAACAGATCACTACCAAAGCCTACGTTGTCGCTGAGCGAGGCGGGCCCTTTGAACTTAGAGACGTTGTGCTCGATAAACTGCACCTGAATGAAGTCTTGGTGGAGATCAAATACACCGGTCTATGCCACACGGTTTGTTGCCTACATCAAATACAGACCGCATGGATCGCTCCTCAATACTGACTTGCAGTACAGGACCTCGTTGTACAGCAGGGCGGCATGCCGATCGGGGGATATCCAGCGGTCCTCGGCCATGAGGGACTTGGTATTGTGCAACGCGTAGGATCTAATGTGTCTGACCAGTTTCTGAAGCAAGGAGACACAGTTTTGCTCTCATTTCACACCTGTCGGAAGTGTCAAGGGTGTCTCGAGGAGAGATACGGTAGTTGTTCCCAAATGACGGAAACCAATTTTATCAACACTGGGCGCAAAGGTCCAGGGACATCTTCGCCTATCTCATTGCCCGATGGCACACCAGTGCATGGTCAGTTCTTTGGCCAATCATCCCTCAGCAAGCTGGCGGTTGTCAGCGAGAACTCGGTGGTCAAGATATCTGCAGAGCCCGAGGACCTGAGCTACCTCCCTCCCCTGGCATGTGGCTACCTGACCGGAGCAGGGACAGTTCTCAACGTCCTCCGGCCCCGTAGGGACAGCAAGCTCGTCGTGCTGGGCATGGGCGCTGTTGGACTCGCTGCCATGCTGGCAGCCAAAGCGCTCGGGGTAGAGCATCTTGTGGCTGTTGATCTTGTTGACGAAAAGCTCCAACTCGCGTCGTCGCTGGGAGCTACGCATACCATCAACACAAGCACGGGCCAGGACCTCAATTCTGTAGTCAGAGAGAAGTTCCCAGACGGGGTCGACTACATCATCGACACGACAGGAGTGGCGAAACTCTTGCAGGCGTCCATCGAGGCTCTATCTCATGAAGGGACCCTCGCACTGGTGGGTGTCCCGTCACCAACGGCGACTTTCCAGGTCAATGCTCTGGACCTCTTATTGTCGTGCAAGCGTATTCTGGGAGTTATTGAAGGCTTTTCCAACCCTCAGAAAGTAAGTGAGCCAAAGTCAAGGCCGTTATCAAATCAGTAAGGCCCGAACGTAATCTAACGGCTTGCGCAACTCAGTTGATCCCGGAGCTCCTCAAGCTGTACTACAGCGGCAAATTCCCTATCGACAAAATTTCAAAGTGCTACCCCGCGGAGGACTTACACCAGGCCATAGAAGATCTCAAGGCGGGACGGGTGAGTCATCTACCGCCAATTACTTTAGTTGTGCAATCACTAATGTATCGGTATTGAAGGTTATCAAGCCGGTGGTATCATGGCACAACATTCACTAAGCATGGCATATAAAATACTCACAGATCGCAAGGCTGAATTAGATACAGCTATGTCCCATTCCAGTATTACTTGGTATATACCATCGAGAAATAAAAACAACCGGAATACCGGGTGTCTTAGTCGGGTGCTACTGAGAACTCCTTGCAAGCTCGCTCCATTTCTTTCCATCCTCGTCACCAAGCGCTGGCATTTGAGCTCAGATTTACAAAGATAGGGATGATTCCAAACCCGATATATCTACCATTCTTAGCAGTCCTACCTATCAAAGTTGTGCCTTTCTGGAAATGGCGATGATGGCATCGGGAGGACAGAGTCTAATTGCCAACAATAATGATGAGTTTACGGGAATCGGCTTGAAATGTTGATTTGGAGCGAGACCTTGGGCACGCACTAACGGTAAGCCCAGGGATAATACAATGACCCCGACCTCGGTCAGATGGCCTGGTTGCGGAAGCATATCCGCAAGCGCCGAATTGGTAATCACAGGCCACATCCACCACGGAGGGGACACAACCTAGGTGCCACCATTTCTCATCTCCAACTTTGGGGTTTCTACCCTGTTTTATTCGCCACAATCACATTGAAGACGAGTGCTGTACGGTGGGATGTTGGTGCCCAGCAGGATTTTATGGAGGTACACCAAGGTGTGGTGTAGGGACACGCCAACGCTGAGTCCGGAATCATTCTTACTCATGTTCTATATGCTCTCGTACAGTCATACAAGTTTAAAAAGCGTGATCTAAACTCCAATATCTCCAATGAGTTGGAAGACCCGACTTCTGACACCGATTAGGAACCCATGCAAGCAACAATTTCTCCGCCGAAGAAATACTCTTCCAAACTACATTTCTCGTAGATCTTGAAGACCGGCTTTGAATATATAATACCCAATTCCAGAAACTCATTGTGTAGCAAAAACAGATTCTCCGGGCCATAGATTGTCATATTGATGGATAGAGTTGGGAGTGACCTTTCATCATCCAGTGCCTTCTCACGGCAGTCTCCTGATGATGACTTCTACTGCCGCTAAGCCAAGAACAGATCCGAATGCGGGGTATGGAGAAGACTAGTTAATCATAGGTCAGTATAAAATGACAATCCTAATCTACGAGCTTCCTCTGAACTTCCTCAATCGCGCTTCCTCCATCTCGTTGATCCACGGCTTTGAATATGAACCTCTGAGCCTAGAAACCCTCGGCACAGACACCCTTAGGGACAGTGATTCAAAACCAGGGTAATTCCTTTGGACTGTCGACTCCCTCGTGATGACTCCACCCACAACCGACTACCCCGAACCGGTGCCGCCGAGGAAACGGCGCCGCACTGCCCTGGCCTGTGAGGAGTGTCGCGACAGGAAGCGCAAGTGTGATGGGGTCAAACCTATATGCGGAGCATGCAAAGGCCGCTCTACGGCACAGTGCATATGGAAACAGGAAAGGAACAGCAAGGGCTGGTGGAGCAATAGGTACATACAGATGCTGAACACCTCCAATCTCGCCAACCCAAGTCACAAAGTCTCACCAGTGCTGCAGTTATGTCCAGGAGCTCAAGAGTCGTATCAGGGAACTGGAGGATACGCAGAGCATGGTGAATATCACGGATGACCTTGTTGACTCGGCCATCCCTCCCTCTGATCGAGAATTCGGCCCCGCTGTCTCCTTGATCCCCCAGCTAGAGGGCTCCCCAATCTCTCAAGATGTGGACAACAATCACGAGAACGCACCCACTGATCAGGGTACTCCCATGCGCGATGATATTGCCTCCCACGGGACCCAACCAGAAACTGCCTTGCCATTGGCATCCGCGGAACCAGCCCCTATAGAAAATGCTTCAGACCAAGCGTCTGCGCTGTGGGCTGCCATGGACTTTGACTCAGCTTCCAGGTTTCTTCCTCCTACCCGAAATTCTCTCGATGAAAACAGCAGTTTGGATATAAACGACTTAGAAGCGGGACAACCCGCAATGAATGCCATGGGGGTTGTTATATCTCCACATAGTATGGCTACTCGATCAAGGCGGGAGGCGGATTATTTTGGCCCCTCAAGCACGATCAGTCTCCTGCGTGAGGTGCGAAGTGTCATGGGACGACGAAAGTGTGGGCATGGACCTTCTATTACTGGCAAACCGGATCGCTGCTCGGCGTGCGAGCACAACGCTCTTTTTGTTGCAAGCGAACCATCACCGCCCTCATCGACGTGGCTCAATCGAGGATACGAGAGCGTTAATCCTATCTTTGGAATGTCTCTACCTCCCAGGCCGGCAGCAGATCGTCTTGTCGACCTGTTCTGGACAAACATGCACTCTCTATACCCATTCTTACATTGGCCGTCCTTCCATGACCGCTATCTCACACTCTGGAGTCCTCAGGCAAACTTACAAGCCTATGGAACTACTGATTCTTTGAATGGGCCTGTGAGCGGATACTACAGTACCATTGACGATGCTTTATTTCATTGTATGCTCAACGTCGTCCTCGCTCTTGGTGTCCTCCACGACACCAAGATCAGGCAGCAGGAACGCGATGACATCAGCGAGACGTTCTTCAAGCGCGCAAAGACTCTCCTCGACCTCGACGCATTAGAAAGTGGCAGTGTAGCTCTAGTGCAAGTTCTTCTTCTCATGGGCCAATACCTTCAGACCAGAGATATAACAACCTCCTGTTGGAATATCGTCGGCATGGCTATTCGCATCGCTCAAGGAATGGGGCTACACCGCGAACCTGAGGAATGGGATCAAGGCGATCCTAAGAACTATCAAGCGCCCGATCAACTGGAGGTGGAAATGCGCAGGCGCGCTTGGGCTGGGTGTGCTTTGCTCGACCGGTCAGTGCTCGCATACGCTATCCAGAACCCAAGGCTGAACTAACGTCCTCGCTCGCAGAATCCTTTCCCTGACTTACGGACGCCCTCCCATGATACATGGTAGCATCCTGCACGGCACAATCGTCCTTCCGTCGGCAATAGATGACGAGTCATTGGGTCGTGTTCCTGGTGCTCCAGGATGCCAGCCAAGCGACACCCCGAGCCTTGTGGAATGTTACGTTCATGCACTTAAACTACAGGACATCCTAGGCCAAGTTCTCACTTCCTTTTACTACCAAGGCTCGGACAACGAGACAGCATCCTCCCCAGGCCTTGGACAAAGGACGAATAATGAGCCTACTAAATCTCAAAGCAATTGGATCAGTGACGCCGGGCTTCAAAAGCTGCTTGATGTCGATCGCCAGCTCGATATATGGAACAAGGATCTGCCGGCGCATTTGCAAGTGCACCACTACTCAGAGGAAAATCTATTTCCGGGCAGTCCACGCTCCACAAGGTCAACTATTTTTTGCCGGCAAGCCACCGTGCTCAAAGCGAGGTATGTTGATCTAATTTACTTGATCAGAGCAGACATTTTGCGCTCGAAACCTCTCCCAGTTGCTAATCCTCGCAGGTCTCTGTATGTGCGTATGAACCTGCTTAGACCTTCATTGTCGGAGCTGTGCAATTCGGTTAGCAAGACTGGCCTGCCGTCAACTCAGCCTAGTTCACTAAGTAAGAGTGTGCGCGAGGTCATGCTGATGAAGTCCGGAAATCTGTGTGTGTCAGTTGCGCAAGAACTTGTTTCTCTGATAACAGAAAACTCCCACTCCCGAGCCCATTTCCTACCACCGCCATGGTACAACGTACTTTGTGAGTAACCTGGTTTAGATGTCGACACTTCTTTCTTGTCGAAATGTACCCCCGGCTCTAATCTCTTGTTTCCCCGTAGATATACACGGCTGTGCCCTCGTGCTTCTCTTGGGCTCTCTCTGTCTGCACAAAGTTAGCGACGTCGAACAACACAGTCTGATGGCCGACTGGGATCGCTGTTTGACCTTCCTTCGTGAGTATCAGTCACAAAGTCAGTCCGCGCCGAGGTGCATTAGACTTTTGGAAGTTCTACAACAAGAGGCCTCGAACTACAGTAATGGTACGTCTTTGAAAGTTCTACCCACGCTTACATACTAACGGAGTGAAATAAGGAAGTATAAGCATCGATGAATCTCGTCTATTACAATCAGGGGAATACCACCCTGCAGTCACCCTCGATGCGAGATATATGACACCTGATCTGATGACAGGAAGTAAGGAATTCCCCTCGAACCTCGAGCTTGACCGCGGAGGGCTTGACGAGCCGGACAACAATTCGGCGAACAACTCGGTAGGGATGAATTGGCTTTCCTTAGCTCCATTCTTTGAGGGGGCAGCAGACATTCCCCCTTAAAGATTACCGTATCAACCACCCCGGGGAGCTCTCATACTAGACAAATATCCGCCTCAATCTTCCGCAAGATCAAAGTAGGTAGCGGTTTCAACATCTGCCCACAGCTGTACCGCCTTCAGATCAGCAAAAGGAAGCACCTGAGACGCGACTATCCCCGCCACCCCTTTTTCTCGATCACACCACCAGAAACAGTTGGACAAACCGGACCAATGGACCGTGTGGTTTGAGCGACCAGTCACGCCGCCCGAGATCATGAAACCAAGCCCCCACCCCTGCGGCTCACTTGCCGGACAGAGCGGATAAAGCTCTTTGGCCGGGTGGACCAGTTCAGGCTTTACAGCTGGGAGCGCAACGCGGGCGAAGTTTGGATCGTTGGGCAGCTGGTTCTCGAACATCATGTCGACCGTTCCGGGTCGGAGAATCGCTTCGCCTGTCAGGGGAGAGGTCCCATTATTTAGCAGGACCCTCAGAAGCTCTGTTGACGCGTTAGGGCATGCTCGATTAAATCAGGTGACGGCACATACGGCTATATGCACGCGTAGTCCCCCACACGCCAGCGCCGCCGCTATGGAAAGTCTCAGACACCTGATCCGGGGCCAAGGGCCGGTCAAGAGGATATAGTCGTGGACTCAGGCGGCCATTTGCATCCCGCTGCCAGATACCGGCCAGTCGATCTCTCATGTCCTTTGATGGAAAAAGAGACAACTCCTTGATACCTGCTGGCGTGAAGATGTGCCTTTGCATATAATCGCCGAGCCTGGATTTTGTAGCACGCTCCACGGCAATGCCCGCCCAGTCTATGCTAATCTGATAATCTTTGTTAGCTAAGGAAATGCTTCCAGGGGGTCTCCGGAGGAACTTGAAAGAAAGAACAGAGAATCACGTCGTCGCCATACCCCATATTCAAATCGTTCTCCTGGCTGATTTACTAGTGGTTGATGAAAGTCTTGGACAAGTCCGGAGAATTCGTTATAATTGTACTTCTTGAGCTTGTTGTTGAGAAATGAGTACCCGAAACCAGCTTCATCCAAGGTCAAAAAGCTAAGATTTGTGAAGAGGATACAAGATGTGGAATGAGCACATTTAATGCTAAATGGGCATTTTATACGTACCAGTATGCGTCAACAACATCCTCAGTGTGATCTTTTTGTTCTTCTCCAATGTCGATCCGTCACTGTTGAGGACCTTGATGTCTCGTAACTCGGGACAAAGTTCTTCAAGTTCATCTCCGTCGTCAAGTGTGAGCTTTCCCTGCTCAACTAGTTGCATACAGGCAATGCTCGTAGTGAGTTTCGTGCAAGAGGCTAGCCAGAAGACCTGGTCGTTGGCGGACGCATCTTGGAGATTAAGTGGCCCCTTTCTCAACTTCGGTATCGTAGTGCCATTATTCTCACCATTCCTCGACACCGTTTCATAGTGAAACAGCTCCGAAGTGGCACTCACTACTGTGGCACTGGCACACGGTAGATCAGCCTTGCACGCATTATTGAGGAGTCCACGAAGACTATCTAGGGTCTTGGAAGAAAGAGAGTGAGGGGCCATGATATGAAGGGCACTTGAGTGATCAATTTTCAGATCAAGAACGCGATGAGCTTAGACGAAATCCAGTTGAACAGTACATTACCGCCAGGGTGTTGGCCTTTTTAACCTTCACGGATCAAGCATTTTGCGGAAGGGATTCCGCCGTGTTGTGCGCCTGCGGGTGATGATCCATCCGGACATGCTTCCGCCCAAACCAACAAATGCGCCCATATACATGTCCCCCGATTTATCCCAAATTATCAATCTGATCAGAAACAGTTTCCCATTCTAAGAGACTTGTCTTTCGAAATTTCACCGCCAGCTCATCACACAAGGAAGTAACCTTGATTTGAGACGAGGAATCACTGCAAGGAATAGGAGAGATAAGGATAGGAAAAGAGTCCCATTTCTAAGCTTATTCACCGCACTATTGATGACATTTGAATCCGCGAGAGGCCTTTGCTGAAGGCACGATGAATAAAAAAGAGCCAATCAACGCCCATGAGCGAGCTGAATGCACCGGTGAGAGATGGACGAGCATTCCCAAAGGCGTGCTGGTTGTCCTAGAAATACCAAAATCTTCAGCGGTTTCAATTGACCAATGATATTTTCCCAGTCAACCGTTGAACAGCCGGAGCGATTTTGGCCCATGCATCCCACCAGTAATTTCGTCAACAGCCCTATTTGCGCGACAGAGATGTCCGGCAGAATATGTCGGTTATGGGGTATTGACAGGTACTCATAAGGTTGCTCGAGAACAATACCAAAGCCATCCGCAACCTCCTCCTTGCCGTACTCGTCGATAACTAAGGCTAAAACAAGGCAACGAGAGGCACGTCTTTGAATACGCGCAGCTCAGAGCAAGATGCATCAGATGAAGCCAAAGTTGAGGCGAGCATCAAAAAGGGTTCTCCAAAAAACGACTCTGGCGGGAAACGGCGAACATGGTGGATGTAGCGAGACGAAGTTGACCGGGTTCATTACCGCGCCCTGATTTACTCGACCCAGACCCAGGTCTAAAGCCAATTTAGCATCAATCTAACTCCGCCAGCATCTGACATCTACAGGGGGGACTTGTTGATTGTTGACAGAGCTTGCTGGCCGTCAGCACTAATCGTAATAATTGTTAATAATTGCAAATCAGGGGCACGTAGCATTCTGAGACAATAAAAACAATGCGGAAAACCTCCACTTTTCACATTCTGCCGTGACACGTACTTGTCGTCTCATTCTTTCCACAGAACGTCGACCAAAGAATGTTCCTACGCCTACTGCTCGTGGCCGGCGCCGTGATCGCCGCGCTGGTCGCGCTCTTCATCCCCAGCTCCCCCGAGCGAGAGCCATATGTCCAGGGCCGCAACAAAACGGCCCTCTTCATCTCCAACATCGAGCATGGCCTCAGTAATGTTCATGTGGCTACCGCGTCTGCGCTTCTTGAGGGATACCCCGACATCGAGGTACACTTCGCATCTTTCGCGAAGCTCCGTGATAAGCTGGCTCGAGTCTCTGCGTTTGCACAAACCAAGACGCCAGCCGCCAAGGACATCATCTTCCACGAGATCCGTGGTCAGGCATTCTTCGAGGCCGTTCAATTACTAGGCCACGATCTAGAGAGTACCATTTCCCCTCCCGGAATCGCCGGTATCGATCGGTTCACCAAAAACATGCAGGACTGGATCTCTCCATGGAGCGCAGAGGAACACATGGTCATCTACGACGAGATTGGCGCCATCATTGACGAGGTTGACCCCGCAGTGGTCGTCTTGGACACGCTTCTACGTCCTGCCCTTGATAGCACCCGCGACAAGAACCGCCTGCACGCTATCGTCTCACCCAACACCCTCGTTGATAATTTCCTTGGTGACCAACCTTACGGCAGCATGTTTTGGAAATACCCTGCGTAAGTTTACCCTTATATTGATTTCACGGTAGTTGAGCTACCTGTACTGACACACTAAGCTTGTCCTCCGGCTTTGACTTCCCGGTGCCATGGCGCAACATGCTAGAGAACATCTACCTCAACTTCCGCTTCATCTATGCCGTCATGTTGACACCAAACCTATCAGCTAAGAAGGCTGAATTGAGGACCAGAGGCCTCAAGGATCCCATCAATTTCCTCAAGATGCACCGCCCTGATGTTCCATGGATCACGATGAACACCGAGGGCGCATCTATTCCCGTCGATGTGGTGCCTACCAACGTCACCTGCGCTGGACCAATTTTGCTCTCGGTTGCGCCGGCCAGCGAACAAGATCCAGAATTAGCCAGATGGGTCGGTCGGGGCCCTACAGTCTTGATCAATCTTGGCAGTGGTTTTGCGGTAAGCTGGCCCCAAGCATCACCACGGGTGCCTACTATCTTTACTTGGAAGGCACCGTTACAGATACACGGCTAACCAATTGTGCCAATAGTACTCGATCAACCACGTCCGCCCCATGGTTGGAGCGGTTGTTGATGTGCTTACTCAGACCGACGTCCAAGTCCTCTGGAAGTTCAACAAATACGGCGAATACTCAGACGACGAACTGGCGCCCTTGAAACCGTTCCTCGACAGTGGACGGCTTCGACTGTCCAACTGGCTTCCTATTGATGTCCTGTCTTTGCTGGAGACAGGTGACATTGTCGCCTCTGTGCATCACGGCGGTTCCAACTGCTTTCACGAGGCTGTCAAGTGAGTCTCATTTCCCTGATCATGAACAAACCCATCTAACCGTGCCAAGCGCTGGTGTGCCTCATGTTATTCTTCCTCTCTGGGTCGACCTGTATAACTTTGCCGCCCTCTCGGAAACCGCCGGCATCGGAGTTTGGGGTTGCAGGGACACAAGCCCAAACTGGACGGCTGATGGAATCAGCAGCGCGATCATTAAAGTTGTCGATGGCGGAGAGGCAAGCATCTCCCTTCGTGAGAAGGCCAAATCTCTGGGTGACAAATTGAGGGCAGGCGAGAAGGGACGCGATATATCCGCGAGGGAGATTGCGAAGCTTGCCTATGTGAAGTAAAAGTCGGGAACTCGGCAGGTTCGTCGACGGACTTGATGGAGCAAAAAGTCAGCCGGACTGGAGGACGATCTAGAATCGATACGGAGCAGGCTTGCATACTAACCACGAAACTACGAAATTCTCGACTGTGTTCAGTCGCTGTAGCAGATTAGATCTAGAATTGATAGACGCTCCGGCTAAGACATCGGATTGATTCTATATGGATAAATAAACACACCCTCGGCAACGACCAGACAGGACGCTGTGATTAGTGATCACTATTAGCCGTCGCGGCCATTCTCTTATTCAGTTCTGATCCCCCAAGCAGCCAGCCAGATCCCGTGAAACTATGAGTTAGGTCCCCTCTGGCACATGAGTGGAATTTTTCACCTTCCAGAATGCCAGTTACCTAGCCAATCAGCTGTTAGAAAAATAAGGACTACAAGGTCACCTCGGCAAAATCATGTGGCAGTCAGTCAAATAATAGTGCTTCACGTTGTGTCATAAACAAGCAGATAATATTGTGCCTAAACGTTACATAATAGTTTATTATTGTTATTATCAGGGATTGTGTATTCAAATCATGGCCTGCATCTTGAAAGTTAGAATTAAAACACCTTTGATCCTTGTTATTGTTCTGGTGCCCACCTACCACCTAATTTAGTATCTCAATTATGTATTCACCAAAGAAGATAGACACTCAGCTTATATGTTACCCTAAACCTTGCCACTTGAGCTTGATATTGGCGTATTGAAACCTGGTAAAAATTGAGACACGGTTGTGATTATATGACGGTGTTGGTATGGAGGATGGTGCGATCAAAAATGAATGTCCGCAGTGAGGTTCGAACTCACGACCTTCGGATGGCTAACTCTGGGAGTTAATCACACAGATTACTGTATGAGACCGACGCTTTAACCAACTAAGCCATGCAGACTAAGGAAGTTGTTAGTAATCGTGCTAGAGTTTGATTATATATTGGTTTGCCAAGCTACAGATATCTCCGAACTGACGATCGCCTCGAAACCCCAGCACAGGAGTATCTGACCTGCAAGACGTAGAATACGAATTGAACTAGAAGGATCACTCTTAATTAGCTGTACTAGTAATAACATTACGCTTTGCATGCATAGTGAGCCGTGTGGTTGTCTATACGGAGTCTGATATAGGTGAGAACGGGTTATGGCCAATCTGAACCACGATTGCCGATGCTCAGAAACTGAACATTGAGATGACCCAAATAAATCACTATAATGCTAAGGCCTTAGGCGCAGTACTCAGAAATCCTCTTCTGTCGAGCCTGTCTAACCTCCCCAGCCACTGAAGTGGTAATTGGGACATGGCCACAAAGTAATGACTTCTAATTGGTGCTAAACCTCCGGAAACTTTCTAGTTTTGAAGCAGACTCCGTCCATAGCTTAAATATCCCTCGATTCATAGTCACTTGGTGCATATTTGGGCATTTAAACCCGCTTCGTCCAATTCGTCCAGTGCAGTCTCCTCCGTTACCGACCGTCGATTTACTCTCAAGGCAAAGTTGACTAAGTGATTTGCCAGGATGCAGCACGGGCCATATAATGAGGAGAGCAAGACAAACGAAAAAAAAGCCATATACACAATTGACAACGTGTATACGGTGATCTTCAAATACGCAAGTGTATCTCCCAATAATTTTGTAATATAAACGATCGTTTTCGATTCGGTTGCTTCCCCGATATGCCACAAAATAGATGCATGATAAAGTATGGAGGCAATGCTGTAGAACAAGTCTCTCACCTATCGAAAAAATGAACTTAGTTGGTTTGGATTGTTCGCCTGGCTCAGAACTCACTTTCTGGAAAATGCGTTTTCCACTTTTGAAGCAACAGAAAATAATCAAGACAGTGGAGGCAACAAAGAGGCCGATGATGCAAATTTTGACCGAAGTGTCTATCAATCCAAAAGGGGGCATCGGCTGCCAATAGTCAAGAGCAAAGTGTTGTGCTGTGAATGTGTGGTTGAAAATGGCCAATTGAAATTTGACGACGACTAAGAACGCGATCGACATGACGAGACACGAAGAATCTGAAATGATTAACTGCATCACGAGAAGCGAAATAAGCAAAGATGAAGTGCATGAAGATCCTAGTAGGTGAATCTTCCTGAACAAGGGCTCGGCAGCGCGCAGCGAAGTGATTTTGGCTACTAGGAGCCCTTCCCAAAGCCAAGCATAACTCTCAAGGACAACGCCACTGTGGCTCAACCAAAGAGCAACCGAGCTGTGGTGCTAACATGTTAGCGCCCGGTTTTTTACCAGTGAATTTTCTGCAGACAACGGAAGGGAGTCAGAGATCGTCATACAGTCCGCGCTGGAGCTCAACCATGTTGGAGTGAAGCTGACCCCAACATGTGCGATTGCATGGAGACGCGCCATGACCAACAGATATCAGAGTGGCGATGGTACGGTAAGCTCTATACAGAGCAAAGAAGAAATAGTACCAAAAAGTCAGGATCCCAATAAAGTAGAAGACTGAGTCAGTCGACATGGCTCTGGTTGGAGAACAATCAAGGGTACTAGATGATAAGAAAGCGGTAACAGGTTAAATGGCCAAAAAGGCAGAGTTGCTTGGGTACTTAACTAGATGATATAAACCAGCCAGGGTCTACTGAGCCACCGGCTAAAATTAGCAGGACAGACAGGGGGTTGAAGATGCTACATTTGGAACGGGCTTCCTGAAATGGCAGTCTCCGACTGACTTTACTATTTCATACATCCCACTTGCTTCGAGATGCTGCAACTTCCAGCGAACGGGACAGTCTATCCACTACAGCATCTGGTACAGATGAGATACAATATCATGTCATGTGTCAACTTGGCCCAGTCGATCAATCTCTCCCAGCCAAAGCTACTGCCACTTTCGAAGTGGCATCTAGTGCGAACGCAGCTACAGGGGGTACCCGAAGAAATAGAATGGCTTGGGGGAAGACGCAACGATCCAATGCGAGGAAAATAAAAGAAATACAAATTTCCATGCTAGTTACATATTGCGCGAGCCCTTGCTCCAATAAGATGTCTGAAGCTCTGCGCTTCACGCTGAGTGTTGCAGTTGTTAAAATCCAGGGTTTCTAAAAACCATCAATATGGTCTCCACCAGCATGAATACGGACGTACGTTAATAAATGCGGTCACGAAAGGCGCCTTATCCATTTACATGCAAAGCACCAACTTTTGGTTGTTCTACATCATGTACATGGTCCGGTATGCCACTAAGCTCGGGGAGGCAACGGCTAGGATTGCTGGGGCGACATTCCTGGATCTGTATATGGCCCTGAATCAGGCACAAACAGAAATTTCTCTAGCCCCCCTAGGCCCTCCCATAAGGATGTCCGTGAAAACGCTCATTTAAGCAGGATGCTGCGGCGCCATGGAGAGAAATGGGTGTGTTGGTGGATTAGCGTGCTGGTAGTGGATGTCGGATGAGATTGGGCTTCACCGAGTGATGATCATGCCATCCCTAGGACTCGAACGCAATCATATTAAGCGGTAGCGATGTACTGCTCATCTTCGCTTGTGTTAAAACAGATATCGGTTGCAGCATTCGATCCAGTACACGTAAAATGCCCACGATGAGTTGTAGCCGAGTAGGGGTGAGTCACTCCTTAAAACTGGTGCCGATTCTCAAGTAAGCTAATTAAGAAGGAGTACTCTCTTTGGTTGCAGGCATCATGTCTCTTTCCGATATTATCTAACGAATCATAAGGACTGGCCCCATGGGTTGAGTGCTGAGTGCTGTGAGAGGGAGATGTCTTGGGCCTGAAGAAAGGACGCATCAAGACGCCACTCTCATCCTGTTGCAAACTTTATAGACCTGATGTCCTATAAATGACTAAATAGCAGTGTAACATAGTGATAGCCTCTGTAATTGTTTTTCTTTTCCGATAATCTATGAATTGTTCGGTCATTGATGTTCTCCTGATTCAAGTATTTTCAGCTTGTGCGAAGAGACGTTTTCGGCATAGCGCCACGAGAAAGGCCCTGCTCTTTGTGCTATTCTTAGTTCCAAGCGGTAGAGCGGCAGATTAAGGATATAGTCACGTGCTAAAAACCCAAACTGGGGATGCCCTTCAGGATGGCCATTCTTACCCTATGCTCAAGCCATGCTTCGCTTGTGTGTACATACATGTACGCATGGCTCTAGATTAGATACTTTCCTAGTTCCTACGTAAATAAAGGCCATATGGATCAATACTCCTCAAAGTTAACTACAGATGTGGGAAATGGAAATGGATAGGTAAATGGGGTTCAGGTTTTGAGTTTGCATCTGAAATGTGCCAAAAAAGAGTACACAATTCCGAATGCAAGTAGTCCAATTTTGAACACAAAGTACACTTTGTTACAATGAAACTCTTCCAGATGACATTAAAACTTTTCCAAAGTAAGCCTAGGAAGGTCCACCATGTCAAATATCCATGTGTCGGTAGTGCAGCTAAATTCAATACATACGGAAATCATATCACAGCACTCATCTCACAGCGAATTCGAGCAAACCTGAACGGCGGGCTGTTTGTGATGACTAAGGCTAGAAAAAACTGCCTCCCTCACCATGGCCCGAGTTTTCCCACCTACTGTTTGTTTTCCCATTCAACGCCCTCAAGGCATCTCATCAGCACGGCTTGCTTCAGCTGCCGGCCAGTGTTTCCCAGGAATGCAGGGGTTACCGCCCCTACCAGAAGCGCGCCCGCTAATCTTAGCTTGATGTTTTGACAAAAGACCAAAAGCACGAATCAAGAGGCCTTACACGAACGACCACCAACAGAGGATCGGTGTATGGTGCCATGGTGGCCCTAGAGGACGCGCCATCATGCCGTATGTATCACCAACAATGTCAGCTCCAAATAATACGTCCAATTCGGGAATTATGGCAAGCTGGTTGGCGAGTGAGGGAGGCGGGAAATAAAATTAAATACCAATGCGATTTTACTCCACAGATGGGACAGAGATCTAGACACGGGAGGACCCTTGTGAAGGAGCTCAGCTCACCGGTCGGGTTTGAAATGTTCGGTCCCTTGCACACGCACACTGAGCCGTCTTCATTTACCAAGGAGAGGAGGGAGCGAAGGGTTTCATTGTTTCTTAGAGAGAAGCGTGTTGAGGCGACTGCCGTGAAATCTAAAAATACGCAATTACGTTGGTAAGCCAAGAGATCCAGCTGGTCTATTTGTGGCGGGGAGGTGGGATAAGCCGCAGGAGGGATGATGCAGTGCTACTCTGTACGGTTGTCGGCACTAATGCCACCCAGTTGGGACACCACTTGGCTTCTTAAGACATGGCCAAGATGGCTTCCTAGGCCAACGGGGGGTTTGAAACGTGCCCAGCGTGAGCTGTTGGTCGGCACAGTGGCATGGGTCGGCAACTTGAAGGCCGCACAGGGGTCAGGATCTTGGAGTCATGGGGCTGAAGGAGGGAGGATATGCCGTCAGGGCTCTCGACCACTTGAGACACAAAACCAAACTTTATTCACGACCCCTGGAGCAATTGATGTCCATTATCGTGTAAAATTGCAGGAATATTAGTCGGTAGTTCTGGGATCGATAGAGCATTCGGCTGGTCGGTGCTCTGGATACTGTAACCTAGCATGGATCAGCACGCTTTTTATTTCCCTAAGTTCCCAATTCTCGATAGGTGGTCGTACGTAGATGGGGCCGTGCACTGCCCGGGCATGAAGTAGTTGGTTGCTAGCCTGCCCTGTTGGTGATCGGTCAAGTGTGCGAGCAAGGGTGAGTGCATCTTGCCTGGCATGATTTTCTCGGTTTCGGCAACATGCTCCCTTTAGCCAATCTCGCCAAGGGTGGATCTGGCATTCAGTACAGGGCTGAACAACCCCGTAGTGTATGTTATCTGCCGTTGGCCGTCTGTAATAAGCATTCAAAACACTAGTTGGTCACTGCGCCGCCTTGTGGCCATGTAAGCGACGGCCTGACATGGCCTCAGCTTGGCCGCAAGACTCGGTCCCTATGAATTCTCTGTCGGTGAGATGGAGTTGCACGCCGCATGGCCACATAACCTTGATGGATTCTGAGTCTATATAAAGGAGCTTGAACCGCACAGACGATGGGATCCAGACTCTCAACAATCATCAACACTCTTCCTTTCCTCGATTCTCTCACTTTTCCTTGGCTTTCTCTTCGTCAGCTCCTCTTTCACCCATCTCTTGGGTTCTTACTTTCTTCTCCCGAGCAATTTTCCTTGGCCCGCGAGACACCACTCCAAAAAAAACAAAAAAAAAAAAAAAGACAATCTTTCTCTGCTACAGCTTGACTCACTCAAATCAGTCAAGATGGTTCGCCCACTCATCCAAGGTTTCGATGGCGAGTATTACCAGAGCTTCGGTAAAAATGCCAACTGTACATTAGAAGTCTGCCCTATCGAGGCCACTATCTACAAGTACAACCCATCCAAGCCTGTTAACACTGCACTCACTGTCATCTTCGGCCTGATCATGATCGGTCACATCTACCTCGGCGTCCGATGGAAAACATGGGGCTACATGGTCAGCATGATCCTTGGCTGCCTGCTCGAGATTGCTGGCTATGCTTGCCGAATCGTCCTGCACAAGAACCCTTTCAAGTTTTTGCCTTTCGTTGTTCAGACTGTTGCCTTGACCATCGCTCCAATCTTTTATACCGCCGGAATCTACGTCACTCTTTCCGCAAGCATTTCTCACTTTGCCCCTGACCTAACTCGCGTCAAGCCAGTTGTCTGGGTCTGGATCTTCCTCCCTGCCGACATCATCTGCCTCATTCTCCAGGCTGCTGGTGGTGCCATCTCTGTCACAGGCTCCGGTGATAATTCCGCCGAGGTTGGCAACAAAATCAGCCAGGCGGGCTTGTCCCTCCAGCTGATTGTCCTTGTCGGGTTCATGGCTGCGTTTGGCGACTTCTTCGTTCGCTTCTTCCGCGCTGGCCGCCTGCCCCAGATCGAATGGCGTCTGAAGGCCTTCGTCGCCGGTATCACTCTCTCAGTCATTTTCATTCTCGCCCGTTGTGCCTTCCGTGTGTACGAGCTCAAGGAAGGATACAGCGGCGCCGCCATCACACACGAAGTTCCCTTCATCGTCATGGAGGGTGTCTTCATGATCATTGGCGCCGTTTTCCTCTACATTGGACACCCCGGTCTTGCTCTCAAGCCCGGCGAGTCTGCCGTCGATACCGCCCAGTATCCTGGCAAGGCCTCTGGCTCCGATACCGAGGATTCCGCTTTCCCAAGGTCCAAGGCTTGATTGGGGCCAGGGAAATGTCATTGACCAGCGCATCTGCCGAAAGCAGCTTGCGCTGATCCGAAAAGCGTACTTCCCCCCAGGCGCCTCTAATTAGTTGTGAACGTCGCAGGTGGACTACCCTGTCTAGAACAAGCTCCGGGAGCGTTGAATATGACCACTCGACAGGTTTTACTTTGCCTGTATTAATGATCTGCATTTCTACATTAGTTTTCCAGTTTTAGTTTGTCATTTCAGTATATCATTTGTTTTTATTCTCAAGCTTATGATGGCATAATGATTCAGTGAGTTTGGAATAAATTGTCGAACTCGTATGTTGTAGCCGGTTGAAACATGTCGACGTCCATCGGTAGTGTGAGCCCCATTTGCTGTTCGCATTTGGTCTGTCAGATGGAATACCATTAATCTTGTGAGCACTTAGGTTGGTAAATCTCTAACAAATTCAGATGCGATAGAGCTCTTGCGGTCTGAGCATGGGGCATCATTACATTTGACACTCGGTCTCGTCAGCTGAGGAACTCTCTAAGTTCTTGGTTGATAATTTTCCTTCTACGAACAGGTGGAGAGTCATTTTATCTACGTAGGCATAAGATAGGGTCGGATTGGAAAGTAATGTTTTCAAATTGAGCCGTAATGAGATTTACATACGTTAACCCTAACCCCCATTCCAGAACAAGTAATAACCCAACGGCAGTTGTATAACCAAAATAAACTAGAGAAGATGAAAACGTGACGGAGAAAAGTTTTATATAGAGAACGAACATTCGCTAACCACTGGTCCCAGTCACCCAGCCGTCTCCCTGTGCCGAAATGTACGAAGCCGTTGCCTTCCCTTGTATGTTGAGTGCCCATATTTTCAACGCCGTGACAATCACCATGATAGCCCACCGATCACCGAGAGATGAGTAAAACTGCAAGATAAAGGGTAGGGTCATGGCCCGGCCGTCGTGAACAGCGATTGTTGCAACCACTTCTGGTTGCCGGAAAACGCCGCCGCTACCCATACGAACGAGTCTGAAGCCGGATTCGAACTGTGGAGGAAGAATGCTTATCTCATGGCTGGTTTCAATTTTACGCCATTCAAAAAATTCTCGCCTTAGACCATGGGCGTATCCAACATCAACGGAAAATTGAAAGGTGACAGTCTCGCGGTCGACTGCTGCACGCAGATTTTCCACACTGGCTTGATGAGTTCCAGGGAGTGGACGCATTTGGATGACACTCTTAAGAACGTTGTGCGTCGAGCCAACCTCATCGGCAGCTTTGGCCAGGACTGGGTGTTTGTTTGTTGGGCCACTGTGAAGAGTAACGCCAGGCGGGCTGCAACCCCATCCTGACTGGACGCTGACAGCATACAGTGGATGGTCAGATGTCTCTCCTAGATGGAATGTGCCGGTGAGGAGCTTACGCTGGTAGAAGCCTTGGATAACAGGAGGTACGGGATGTTGCAGCGTGGAGGCCAGCCGAGCCTCAACCTTGCCATGGAGGATGTCGAGTTTATGGGGGAAAGTGCATGGCGCCAAGTGAGATGGATTTTCGATCTATAGAGGGACGGAATAGGCCAGAGAACGACCTATGCTGTTGATTCATCCGAGATACCATATCTTTTGCTCTGATTTTGTTTTATAATAACCATGCCAAGATGATCAGCAGGCGAATACGCGGACACTGACGCTACTACCGACGATCATGAACACAAAGGTACAGCACCGCCTCTGTTATTAACGCGAGGCGAGCGAGCCAATTGCCAGGGGTTAGCAGCTCATCTGCGCCACACTAATGATGATTGCATTTGGTTTCTTTATAAGCCACTGCAGTCGCGGATGACTATAGACTTTTTGATGCCGCCCAACTAGCGCTGATTTGGTGGTGTGGTGTATTAATCTGATCCGCATTTACAACAGCATTTGCGTCAGATTTAAAAGCTCGTTGAACATGTCATCACCGTACACTGGGGGCAACCCAGGGAAACTGAACTGTCCATTTCAGTGTCTGTTCTGGTACTATACTAATGGATATTGTGCCAATGGACCACTAGTGGCCGCCTGAAGGTAAATTGTTCTTTGAGGATTAGAGGTATGCTTCTCTCCGGAAAGACAGCTACTGATGCGCTTCCAAGCAATACCATCCCTCTTCCTTTACGCAGCCTACGTTGGCGACAGCGAAACAAGCCTGCCAACTCCAGTGAACTCTGCCGCTTCATCCAATGCATTCTTCCAGTCCTCCAGCGGATACGTCTTGATGTCCGCAAAATCCTCTCCCCTTGGGAAGCGTCCACTGTGCAGCATCTTACTGAACAGCAGCATATCCTCTCTCTCATACATCAGTTTCCCCTTGAGAGTGATGTTCTTGCTGATAAAACTCCACGAGTCTATCGGAAAATCGGTGCCGACAAAGCCCATCAGACTCGCTCGTCCATT
The DNA here is from genome assembly GCA_037952775.1 of Clonostachys chloroleuca. Classification (NCBI taxonomy): domain Eukaryota; kingdom Fungi; phylum Ascomycota; class Sordariomycetes; order Hypocreales; family Bionectriaceae; genus Clonostachys; species Clonostachys chloroleuca. The sequence goes on from JBANAY010000004.1 coordinate 7,579,644, forward strand.
GCGCCGCAGACAGGACAGGGCGCTCTTCAAATGAGTCGACTTTGCCGCGACCGCCATGGGCGGCGAGAAGTCCAGGACCGCGTCGACGGGACCAAACGCCTGCAGGGACGCAGTGTCGGCAGCCTGGTCACCCGAGATCCTGACAGTTTCGATTCTGGCCGATGGGGTGCCCTTTTGCACGTGTGCTTTCAACCTCGCCAGCTCTACCTCGTTGCGGCCCATGGCAATCACCGTCGCGCCGATCGCGACGGCCGTCTGAACAGCCGCACCTCCATATGGGCCGGTCGCTGGGCTGATGATGACTGTCTCCCCGGGCTGGAGATTGATGTCGCGAAATCCGCCGAATGGAACCATGAGCCAGCCGAGGTACATCAACTGCTCCAGTGTATAGCCTAGCTCTCCACAGAGTCGTGCTTCGTCCAGCGGAATGCAGTTTTCCAGAGGTGCCGACAGGTATTCAGCGAATGGCCCGTTTCGCCAAACGTCTCTACACAGCTTCTGGCTGCCCTCGGTTCCACCGTGGTGAATTGCAGTGAGAAAGCGATGATCAGGGTCATCGCGGCCGTATATGACACAGTCCGCGTAGACCAACTGGCCAACCTTCAAGGACGTGGCGTCTGGTCCCAATGCAACGACGCGGCCGATGGAACTACACCCGCCCACGATGGGCTTGGGGAAGTCATATTTGCGAACTCCATTGTAGATCTCGCGGTGGTAGGACAGAATGCCAGCCTGCTCGACTTTTATAACGGCACTGCCATGAATGGGCTGGGGGTTGGGATCTGTTTGATTTCGAAGCCAGCACCGACGGTTTCGAGAACCAGAGCGCGGTGCTGAGACGGGAGGGTGTCTTGGGAGGACATCTTGATATGCAAGAGCTTCGATATGAATAATCAGGAACTGTAATGTTTTTTTGACGTGTTGGGAAATAGCAACTGTTGGTCGAAACAGAGAGACTTTGAGCAGCTCTTATATAGATACATGGCTGTGGACATTTCTATTTGACAAATTCAGATATTTCCATTCCAATCCATGATTATGATGATCACGATAATGCAATACACCGATAGGCCCACGGAGTAGTTGTGATCTCGACTTGATCAACGATACGAGGGTTAATATAGCGATATATCCGCGGAGATAAGAAACCGTGAATCTTGTTGGGCCGCGGAGTATCACGGAAACCACTGTGCCCGCGGTGATTGAGCCAGAATTTGTAAGTGTGTGCGAAGAATACATACGTCATAGTGAACATTCAAAGCTCATATCCGATCATCGCGGTCAATTACATGCTCTCTAGCCTCCTTAGCTAGCCTAGACTACCAAAAAGAATGACCAACCGCCCCATGTGCCATGAATTCATCAAATCGCCAAATATCATCGAAATCAAAGAACTCCAAGTTATCTCCAGGGTGCAGAAAGTCGCCGGAGTTATCGGTCGGTCCAGTATCCAGTGGCTGTAAGCCGGAGGAGTTCTCGAGTAGCGAGTAGGATGACTCTAGGCTTGCTTTCCCATGCTGTGCCATGCTCTGCTGCAGTGCGATTCCCGTCTCCGCCCCTTCGGCCTGCCCTAATATCATACATATCTTCATATGTAACTTCATACTTGTCTCGCACAACTGGACCCTTTGTTCCCATTGCCGACGCGTCTCCTCAACCCCGCTCATCAGCATTTTCCTATAGCTACAAGGTTCCTCTGGAGGCTGACTCCCATCATGCTCGTCTATCTCTACCAGTAGTTCCAGCAATAGTGTCAGCGTGACATGGATCAGGCGATGCTTAAATATCCCTCCACCAAGCATGCAAAGATGGAAAAATCCTTCGTCTTCAGGTGGCGAGAGCAGGGCCATTGCTACATCGAGGCTTTGCTTCCTCGACGAGAAGAATAGAGCGTTTTTACGAGCCCGATATACCCAGGGACGATGTAGAGGGACTAGAAAGCGACGGAGGAGAAGATCTCCTATGTTCCGCCTGAAAACTTCCCCGCCGTCAGAGACAGCCCTTCTTGTAAGGTTGATGCAACGACGACAAGCGTCTATGATTACGGAATTCAACCTCATGACCTCTTCATAATCTACTTCCTTGCGCGCGCTGTTCATGCAGCGAACTATCTCGACTCGTGGTCTCAGAACACCAAGAATGTGGCGTTGTAGTGATGCATCTGTCACCGTGTTGTCCGGGCGTTGTTCTAGCTCATATATCTCGTCGTGTAGCTCTTCGTCATTGCAATTCGATGGTGGTACTGTATCAAAATCGTCAAAGGCAATTGCAGGCAGAGAGCCTGCATCCAACGCTGCCTGTACATTCATCTCTAGGATCGTGGCCCACAATCTTCTCCGAATTTCACCATGCCTAGTACAAAATCCGCCGTCAGCACGCCGAGAGCCTACCATTATTCACGACCAGGGGAGTTTGCTTACAGCACCGTCATCTTCTCAAAATGCCGAGGATCCCGGTGAAGACCCATATGCATCGCTGTTCGGACAACTGTGCCCATCGTGACCCAGACCAGATCTCCGCCTACATTGAGAACTTGTCGGGCAAGAATCAACAAGCACTGGATCTGCAAGCCGCTGATACTAATCCTGTTTTTCTCCCATGGCCCGGAGACCCATCTCTGTGCGTCATGTACTGCCTGGGCTGCGGCTGACCGGAGACCATGCGTACTATGCGCCTCGGGACACAGGCTGGATCCAATAGCTACAACTAGTTGTACTTTGATCCTGATAGCATCCGGTGTGCCTAACGGGTTACTCCAATACTGCCCGTACTCGTCCCAAAAGGAGGGTACGTGGACAATCCTAAAGACCGACTCAAACCGTGAAACGTAGAGCTGCGCCATCCGGTCCGCGACAGCCTTTGTGGGCAGGCTGATGTCGGGACTGGGGAAGTATCTACCGGGTTGGGACGACTTCAAACTCTTAGCGAGTGTTTTATACTTTAGTACAGTAGCCCGCATGTCTAACTTCAAGCGCCTCGTGATTTCATTCTCTGCAGCACAATCCGACTCCGCGTTGAGGAACGCGGATATGTTTCTAAACTGTCGTTTTTCTTTGTTTCAGTCGAGCCCTAGCCATCGGGAAACTTTGCAGCGTACAATGTGGCTTCCATCTGACCAGTGAGTCTTCCCATACAAGCTAGACTTCCGGAAGGAGAACGCATCTCCGTTGCAGGCGGGCGCAGAGTGGCTCGAGGCCTCGTCTAATCTCTCGAGGGCCCACGCCGGAGCAAATGACCGGGCCATCTGCTCTAGTGCGCAGAGTCGACGTTCCAGCTCGGCTGGGTCTTGTTTCGTATTTGGTATCGGGTTTGGCGAAGTTGGCATCGTTTCCTCGCCGGTATGATTCTCGTTTGCTTTCGGTGATGGAAGTTCGGCGCCTGGTTGTTGCACGGTGCCATCACGGCAGCTGTTCGTAGTGAGTGGCGTAACTGATCGCCGGCCGTTCGCTCTAGCCGATGGAGTCTTGGGACTATAGAGACATGGTATCTTCCACAGTACGCAGTGACAGCATGGGTCTTTACGGTCACACTTGACTTTCCGCCGACGGCATTCGATACAGGAAAGGGGGGCCGTCGACGTTGGCGCCGGGGTTGGCTGGAAGGTTGGGTTCGAGGGGGCATCCCGATATAGAAAGAATATCCAAAATATAATGATAATTAACAATGATTCAGATTCAGCTCGATATTTGTGGGAAACGCAAGGCCACGGACGGGAGCGTGTCGGCTTAATAGTTAGTTCACTTCCGCGGCTCTAAGCGAGCATTATCTCCGCCATGTTCCAAAGTCCGGGGTACGGCAAACCCGATACATAAACGCCGCTCGGTGCCGGACAAATTCCCTTAAATTCCAGCTTAGTAAAATTCTAGACTGCCCGAGTCCGCGGGCGAACGTGATTATCGCATCTCGGAGGCTGGATCTTTTCTCGGCGTCACGAGATGGCGATGCATCCTAGTGGTAAGTTTGCATGTCCGGTGGAAACTCCGTAACACCCCTTTCTATCACTAAGTAGGTAGCCATCGAACGGTCCGGTAGGCCCATGACCAGCGGCATTCCGGTCGAACGCACTCCGGAAGGTCCGGTCAGGACCGTCTGTAAATAAAAAGCATTTTCCCCATTAGGCCAAGCGGATAGAACAGATCAGCAAACAGCGTTCATTGTCCGAAGCTCACGCATAACACCGAGTCCGAGATCACGATGTTGGCATGATGTATTTGAATGGATGGAGGGACAGTTGAATCCTGAGAACGCAATTTCGATGCACCGATGCCTTGAAAGTGCCACCAACATGCAAATACATGCGGCCAAGACATATGTGATGGAGACGGAGCAAGTGTATGTTTCACCTCGTCCTTCTATACTGACCCCTGAAGGATTAGACTGCACTTCTTCGTTTTTCAATAAGACGATTTTCTTATTCCAGGTAATCCGCTAAAGACTGACTAGACTGCCTATGTTATTCGTCTAAGTAGTATTGTAATCAACCTTGTCAGCATTGGACTTCTCTAGGCGCTTCTCATCAACCAAGGAGCATCTACCCACGGATTTTGACAGATAGCGCTCAAGACGATATTCTACAAGCTGATAGCTCCGAATAGCATCAAGTCCTTCAAATTTCCCCGCAACTGTTTCTAATTGGTAGCCAGCGCTCAACTTTGTAACCCGCATACACCAGTCGCAGCCGACAGAAAGTCTCACGTAAGGCAACCTTTGACTGTTGTCTTCCTGTCTTGGACAGGGCTAAAATCCAGCCTCGCCAATTTGATTAGCGTGCTCACCCTTCGATCGCAAACTCCTGCCAGTTTCTTTATCTTCGGCAGGGGGCTAGGCAGATCTGGCAAGTATGTTCTCATTCCCCACACAATCCGTGTAGCACCTGGACCTGTAAAACTGTTTTGGGGTCGAGGGTGTGCCGACTAAGGAAATTTAACTGACCATGTGTTCAACGCCAGAGTAGTCACGCAGGTTCCGGCATCGGGCCCAGCCATTGCTCATCCAATACGGAAAAGGCCGGCCCCTGGGCTGAAGGTTCTTTAGATTTGGAGGGAGCTACTCTGTAATGGCACAATAATAACAGTTAAATCTGCAATCATCCCGCTTTTAAACAAGAATGTGGAAACGAATGTTGGGAGGCCGATATTTCTGAAATGCCACCTTCAAAACACTGGCACCAAGGGCACCATAACGCATCAAAGCACTACTTGGACCTCGCGATCATATAAAGAGCATCGCTGTTTGGCTCTTGCCGACCTACCTTGAGAAAGCACTCGGCAGTATGAATCTTGCGGAGTCCATAACGGGGTTTACCTCGAAGATCCTGGCACCAGCCCGGTTGCAAAAGCAAAATACCACCCCGGAACCCACAAGTCTACAATGGGTGCCGCAAAGCCCTACACCAACACTTGTTGACGGCGTCGAAGCATTCACCGGTGCCCCGGTTATTGGGGAGGTCATACTCGATACCCGCGAAGCCCTCGACGTCAACAAACTTTGCACGACTTTACACCTTCATTGCTCCTATAGGAAGCCCCTCCACCCCAAGTGCTTCCACTGTGCTCACCACTACGCGGAGCTCAAACAATGGGTGTTTGTTGATGGCCCTATGGCGTTGTCTAGTGGAAAACACTCTTTCGTATTTTCTACACGCCTAGAAAATGACCTTCCATCATCATTGTGCACACCTTTGGTAGACTTCGCTTATGAGTTGTCTGTCGAACTAACATTAGGCACTGGGACATCGGTTCGATGGAACAAAAGCTTTCCTGCCAAGCGTTCTCTCTGCAGGTCGGGCGACCTTCAAACTGATACATTTAGTTTCCCAAAAGCCAGGGTGGACGCTGGCCTGCGAATGAGACAAGTCATTGAACCAAACGGCATAAACAGTGTATGGCTCTCTCTTTCTGCAATCAAGAACCACCCTACAACACTTTCGTTTGAAATAGCAAAAGTGGATATATTTCTTTCTTTTTCTTCTTTTGTGATTCTAAAACCAGGACCCCACAGCTATTCACATCTTCGTTTTGTCACGGAATAAATCTAATGGTATGCTGCTGCTGTCATATCAAGGCTCTCTTGCCCACCAATAGGACGAGCTCTCTCGATCGTACAAGGAATTAAAAATAGTGGTGCAAACTTAACTGAGCAGACCATTGCTGAAACAAATTACTTCCAACACGTTCACAGTTGGCAAATAACCACCACTTCCGGTCCTCAACACAGACCCGACCCTTCGCGTGGTGTCTTGCGTATGAGAGACTGGTCCTGGCTCGTAGGATGGAACTGCAAGGCGGAGCTCAGTTCATATACATGATGCCCGCGATCCGCGGAAACTCTGTAACACCAAACAACTCGATAAGAGCTGCTGGGAGGTAAGGCCATATTTTAAGCTTTCGTATTCATATTCATTGAGTTGAGTTGTCGGGCCCTGGCAACTTTCACTGCTGTTGAACCTTATTATCTTTCTCTTACGTAGGAGCTGCTGGGAACAATGGATTGTCTCCCGGGACCTCCTCGTTGGAAGTCAACAGTTGGGACATGCCAGATTGCGTACTAATAATTATCTAGAAGCTGAGTAATTGATTTAGTTGGTTTGATTCAAACAGCTCCTGCTCCACCAACCTCTCTAGATAGTTATGCGAGGACAACTTCTACTTAACCCTAGAGGATATGGCCAGCAAGATTGCAACATGTGCATGCACAAGATCTTCCGGCCCTGCTTTTTCTTCGCTTGTTGTTGAATATTTATACGCAAGCAAATTTTGACCTTCAACGTCATAAAAGCAAGCACAGCAATGTCTCCAACAACAACCGCAAGGCCCAACTTCCTCATTATCGTCGCCGATGATCTCGGCTACAGCGACTTTAAGCCCTTTCCCAGGCGAAGTTCATGACGTCTACCTGGCAGAACCAGAAATCTTGAATAGACTAATAGAACTCTGGGAGGTATACTATGCAGAGACAGGCATGTTTGACTCGGGACAGGATTTCAGAATGGTGAAGCATATATAACTCCACAGACAAGTGACTGATAGAATTCTAACCATGACGTCAGAGTTGTTTGCTCGCGAATACAACAGGCCGAACTAGAAGTATGGTTATCGCATGAAAGTTTCTGGTGTTGAGTATTAGGAAAGTTGCTGTACGGCTCAAGTATTCATTAGCCTCAATAACAGGCCAATTGTTCGATTACAAAGAAAAGTTATTTGGTGTTTACCAGGTCCCTAGATATACAGTTTGAAATTAATTCCCCTTATGTTCTTCTCCACAGCTACTTATAAATCACAACTGTGTCCCGTTTCTTCGCTATTCATGCTATAATCGTATCACCACCCATCTGGTCTCCACGTACTATTGGGCGAAACAGCAGTTACGACTCCGCCATCCAGCTCAACTCGAGGCACATCAGCCGCGATCTCGTGACATCCCGGTGAAGGATCCTGGAATGTCGGAGCTGGTAGAGAAAGACTGTAACTCTTTTGCAGCATTGTCGTTGAAGGGGAGCTGACCAGATGGTCAGTGGGGTCGCTCGGGTCGCTTGGAGATGTATGACTGGTATGACTGGATTGAAGATGACTCCTATGAGTAGCATGACTAGCAGGAGTAGCGGTATGGGCATGAGGCGAAGAGTAGTGATGAGGTGATGTCTCCTCAAGTTCTGCCTTCTCTGGGATATCTGTGTTTGGACGACGGCGAAAGAACCAGATGGCAAAGGCAACGAGGGCGATCAAAACTACGCCGCCAACTGTGCCTCCAGCGATTGCGCCAACATTTGTACTGCTTCCTGTCGATTCCTTCGACTGGTCATCCGAGCTGTCCGTCCCGCTGTTTGTATTATTCTGATTATTGTCTGTGCTGTCTGAGCCTACGTGCGTCACCCATTAGCACCAACAACAAGATTCATGGCAATTATTAGGAGGCTTACTCTTTGAAAACATGGCCTTGACAGAATCACTCGCCCATATAGGCTGTTCTCGTGCGCTGAAAAACAGATTAGGAATGCGTAAATATACATTGGATGGCATTCATCACGGCGAAAAGGGGGGTACTCACGCATCCGCGTACCACTCCTTTATGACATCCGGCGAGTCATACTCCGCGGCGCTGGCATTATAGTCGTTCTTCCATTTCAAATCGGTGAGGTCCAAGATTCCGAGCCCATTTCCCCACGGATCCGGGTCGCTGAAGTTGAAGAAGCTTCGGGCGCCACCCACGGAAATCATTTGGTTCTTTCGTGTAACGCAGACATGGTGCAAGCGAGCAGGCCCCTTGCTGAGTGCAGTTGGACAGACCCAGTGAAAGTCGGGGAGGGTGAGAATGCAAACGCTGCCTTGGGTGCCGCCTTTTCCATCACCACCATAGGCATAGCTGAAAAGGGTGTCAGTGGCCAGAAGATCTCGCAGCGCATCAGATGTGATCGCAAGCGATCAGAAAGCAGAGTGGCGTTGACTTACATCTCATATGTTCCATTTTTGCTCTTTGCTCCGACGGAGCAGAACTCAGACCTATGAGTTCCAGCTAGTCCAGTGGTGTTTTGTTCGTACCATTCATGAGTATCAACATCATACAAAGTCACCGTTGACAGCGCGTTCGGTTGTGTATCCCCCGTATCAGGGTTCGTGTAACGGCCACCAAATAGCAAAACCACCGGCTTGGAAATTAAATCCTCAATGCACACGGCCTCGCCCATCTTGTGCGTTCCATATGGCTTCGGGTAGCTCGAGTTCTCATACCTCGTCCAGACTTTGGTATCGGGGTTATACTCGAGGACTCCTTTGGACAGCTTGTTGACCTGGACCTTGGCATACGTCTTGTTGCTCACGCTGCCGCCGAAGTAAAGATGCTTGCCACCGCAAGTTACGGGCGTGCCACTCACTCCAGGCGGGTTGTCTTCGTCTGCCGGTGTCTCGTACCATAAGTCACTATTCGAGGTGTCGTTCTTCAGATACCACATGACAGGATAATCTTTTGCGACTTGCGAGTCGTCGGTTCGTTCACCTCCCCATCGGAAGATCTGGCCCAACTTCTGGTTGGTCCAGAGAGCAAATATCTTGACACCCAACGTTGTCTGCCCATAACCGTGGTACGATTTCTCCACATTGGTGTTATTCCAATCGTTCTTCAGAGAGATGACCGTCGTGTTTAAAACTGCACCTGCCAGTCAGCATCTCAATCCGCTGCTTCCCAAATCGTCTCTGTGATTCGCTATCCCACGTACCCGCTCTCGTGTTGTATTCTGTACCCTCTGGCAGTGAGCCGTTGACATGATTCGACATAGATCCGCCATCGATGTAGAGATTATCGCCCAATATTGCGGCTACATCACAGGAAAGGTCAATTCTCTCGCGTCAAATCTGGACAGCGGCGTTTAAAAGGGCATACATACCGTTGTGCCAGAAGCGCCTCTGATATCTTGTGAGGTCTTCACCGGCGACTAGCCCCGCGGCGAGCCACAGGTAGGTAAGGAACGACAGTTGAAGCATGGTGATGGCCGTAGCCCGCTTCGCGATGAAACAGCCTCTCGTAGGAGGAGGTGGGAGGGACCAACAGCATTTGACGGCAGACAACTGCGTACTAAAGTCGCGGGAGGCGGTCCATCCCTTACAAGCCGCCAAGTCCCACGCCCCCTGCTCGTTCAGTTGTTTTGTCGACACCACTCGGCATGAATCCTTTGCCTTTTTACATGGGCCAGCTGCGGATACAGTGGAGCCATTGGCGGCTTAGATGGACTTTCGGTTGTTTGATGGATCTGCTCAACGATTAGCCAGGCGTGAACATCTCAACATCCAGCCACCGGAATGCGCTCGATAATGAGTTCTCTGGCCTGGAGAACTCTGGCAGCCGTCCATCAAGTTGCATCAACTAGCCTAGACTCAATGCCCTGCAGTGTGAAGCTTATCGCAAAGAAGACTCGCGCCATGGCGCCACGGCCTGTCCATTCCGGATGCAATGTCGGGCAGATACTTACTTAGGAAATGGCCGATTCACAACACGCATGTAACCGCTTGTAACAGGTTTGCGAAGCACCGCAACCCCTCCGCATACATCCAGTGCCCCGTCAATCCTTCGGACTGCCCCATTCTCTGTCGCCAGCCGCTCTTGGCGACGCGCTCACTGGCTCCTTGTCGAACCGAGCGCCCCTGAATACCCCCGAAACGACAATCGCCGAACGGTATAGTTGTATTTGGCACAGGGATCATGTCACCTCGAATGCTGGAAGGCGTTCTTCATAATACACCACCAAGAGCCAAAGTAGTTAGAGCGCTTGTCTGGCTGCGCACATTTAACCAAACTACTGCCCTTCGTATCGTGTTTTTTTTCATCTGTCTTTGTTTCACCATTTGTCAATATTGCCTCAGAAGAGAGGAGCAAAAGCCTTGGCCGGTGGCGGGAAAACTGTCGGCCCGGATCGGTGTGGATGAGTTCTCTGTTGCATTCCAATCTTAAGTTCTGTACTTTGGTTATTAACGACTGATCCAATTTGCTTTTAAATACGGACATCTCTCTTGCTTCCAGACCCACGAACATGTAAAAATAAGTGACCCAATCTCATGCCAGCCAAAATCAAATGCCGGCTAATAATAAACATAACACACCAGAAGTTCAGAACAAGTCCCGCACCATGCTGGGGGCCATAGCGTCATGAACGACAAATCATTTAACGGTCGCCTATTTGCACAGAATCCAGCCAATCACATTCATCTCGGAGACAAGGCATACGCGCCTCGCAAGACGAGCTTGACAAATCATCCTACCCCCCAGGTCATATATCCACAATACAAGGTTGCTCGGCGATGGTCGAGAGTCCTTCACGAATTGGTAGTGACCCTTACGCAAGCTCTATTAAAATAAAGAAGCAGTCAATTCTTCTGTTTTAAATTAACACTGTGACGAACGATGCGGCTCATTTTCAACTATCCCGACCAGGCCAATTCCTAGGTATATGTAAATGATTCATCGTAAGCAACCCACTTCTAGGCGCGTACTAGAGTTTCGTACTTTCACAAAGCGATCTTAGTTAGAAAATAATACAGTTAATAACACGAAGGAGATTGTTGCTGTTGTCGAGATTCACCACGTCATAAGTAAAATGCCCTCGTTGACTACCACTCGATCAGCTAATGGTTTCAAATTATACTTCATATAGCGGTCTCAATTTTCAATTATTAAAACACAAACTCTCCTCCTATCTTTATTATAATAATACAGACTCAAATAATCGAGTTTTTAGGGAGAGATATACTTTGAACCGTCGTGTGCTCCTGGTTGTTCGGCGGGTATAGGGTAGCACGGAAGAACCGGACTCACGGATGGTTGACAGATGCACATCGTTACTTGGGCTATTAATAAGCGTTCATAGGCATTCATTTAATAATAGAGAGTCAAAAAGACCATATATCTAGAGAGATATATTACGAAGCATTATTCATCAGATACTCAGCAGCCAGCCGGAGTTCAATACAATACTGACCCAGTTTATTGACGGGGATGAGTTTGTTTCCGCTGACTGTTGGACTCTGCTTCGGCTTCAGACTGTATTTCACGAAATACTTGAGCAAACAGCTATACCTTTGCATCTCACCATATTCCTCGATGCCCTTGACGAGTATGACGGACCAAAAGAGTTCATTTGCAGATTCTTATTAGACATTGCGAATATGACTCAAACGCCCACTAAAGACATTCGCATCTGCTTCTCTAGTAGACCCTGGGACATATTTGTTACAAACTTCCACAAGTACCCCAACCTCCGGCCTGAGGACTTCACTCGAGAGGATGTCATGAGATACTGCCTCAATTCCCTTAGGAATGAACAGATTTCGTTCCTAGACTACGAGAGCCTAATCACTGAGCTAGTTGATCGCTCTCGAGGCGTGTTTCTTTGGGTTAAACTGGTAGTGAAGGATCTTGCTGTAGCTATACAGAATAACCAGAGCAGGGAGGAGCTGGGTAAATATCTTCGCTCGCTCCCCATCGAACTAGATGACTATTACGCCGAGATTATTACCCGTATCCCACTCTCGCACAGATGGAAAACCTATGCGATGCTTGAAGTGGCTGTTCGGCCAGATGAGCCCCTAGAATCAAGGGAATTCATATGCGCTGTTGAGTGCTCAAACTGCAAGACGTACGCGGCCGGCATCGCCACACTGCTGAAATTTCGAAATTATTCGGATGATAATTTCTCGGGGTTTACCCAAAACCGATCCAAGTTCTATTGCGGGGGCTTGGTCGAAGTCCTGAATGCGAATGAGATTGGCAATGTCCAGGTTCTCCACCAGACCGTTGTTGACTTCGTCTGTGATGCAAAATTCAAAACCTTGATACTTCAAGAGCGCGCAAAAATCACCATGGATAATGGGTGGACTTTCTTGGCAAAGTACCGATTTTTGGAATCAGAAATCCTCGAGAGCCATGGTTGGCATATCACACAAGCCGTCAGATATGCGATTGAATCAGAAATGACAACCGGCCGTAGCCTCAAAATGTTTCTAGACACTTTTCCTCCCTCATTCTTTGAGAGAGGAGGTGGCGATTATCCTTGTTCGACTACCGCATTTGGCTTTGCGGCACTTACTGGACTTCGCTTATACATGATCGAGACACTGGAGGTTGATACTCAGGTCTTGGATAACTGCGTAGACCCTCCATTGGCTTTGGCTGTTACTCGGCTTCCGAATTTTCCAGATAAGGACATCATAGCGACGACAAGCCTCATTTTGCAAAGAAGAGGCGAGTGGGCTCGACGACCGGATATCACAGTTGCTGCAATGCGAACAATAATCAAAAGACATACGCTCTATCAGTGGCAAACTGCATATGACGAATCTGACCTTGATCTTGTGGCTTTGCTGATTGACTGGGGAATATCTCCGGACATTGATCTTCAAAATGGGCTAAGACCTATACATGTGGCCTCTCTGGACCTAGTAAGGCTACTGATCAATAAAGGGGCAGATGTGAAATCTTTGAGCGGGTTTTGGATGACTGTTGCTGATTATCTAGCTTGTGCGATAATTTCGGCAAACAGAGAGGTGCTTTCCCTTGTCGACTTGTTGCCAAGCGAGATTTCATCGTTCCTTCCATCTAATATTATATCATCTCTGCCTGACTATTCTGACAAGTTCATCTCACACTTGATACCACATTTATATTTTCTGATCGATAATGGGATCATGCCCAGTGTGGCAAATATCGCCTCACTGAAGGTGGTATTGCCGGGGTTCTCAGCAAGAGCTTCTCAGCAGTTGTCAGGAATGAGCAGCCGCGAGGAACATTCAGAGGGCCGTACAGAAGGTCTTGCCAAAGAAAGTAAAGATTTCGCGTTTTATCAAAACCTGAGGCTTCACGGAAGATTCGCTCAAGTCTCACATCGGTTGAAGCGGGCAATGAAACGATAGTGTTGTGCGAAACTTGGTTACGAAGGTTATCTGAGTAAACACGTTCCTTTTTTTTTTTTTTTTTTTTTTTTTTTTTTTTTTTTTCATTTCGAGTTTTAGCGTTAATGGACGAGTAGAAGCTTTATTCAATTATCTATGAAAGTGCCATTGCGCTTCTATTGATCGATGCCCGTTGGCTGGTTTCATTGGAGAATGGATATCAGGCGTCGACAGTTCGGTCTTGGGGTTGTTGTTTCGATGTGAAATTGAAAACGCATCTTTTGAAAAGCTACGACGATTTTTGTAGCCCGATAACGACACAGGGCACTCATGATTTGACATGAGCGGTGATTGATTGATTTATTGATTATTGTTTTACGCTAAAGCCCGACATGAGCGATGATTGATTCTATTACCACTGAAAATATAAAGGCAAGAGTTTTAACAAGCCAGTCGAAAGTCTTCCTCGTTTGCCGGATCTCGGTCATCAGCCTTGATGGCAAGGTTCACTTGGGAAGTGTATTTGATCTTAATTCACATCGTTGCTCTGTCAGAATTCCCTTTGCTGCTATGCACTTCTACTCTACCCAGCCCATTGCTTCCTCTTCTACAACCATTCTGCCATCGCTCCACTATTGCTTCGTCAAAAACAAGCGTGACGCGACCTAGCGACAGACCATGTACGAACACATGGTTACATGTGCGCCACTGCCAAGGCAAAAAGCGATGCAAAAGTCGCTCAGCCAAGCGTCTTGTGCAACCACGCGAAGATAGCCCGGTTTAGCTCCTGGAGAGCACCTGCTTGGCAATGATACCCTGCGGTACCAGTGAAGGGGTGGAGAGTTGCCTTTTCGCCCAGTGCCTCCTTGACCTTCTGAGGCTGGCCCCGGAAGAATCCTTCAAGCTCTGCATCAGCAATCCAAACTGGCACCTTGATACTACTGATGACATCCTTGAGGGTGTACTGTTCGGTTTGGTGGAAGAAGTCATACGGCGACCTGGTCTTAAATGCCCACATGCCATGCTCAATGCCCCAGCGGATTTGGCTGGAGACGTTTGGATTGGAGAGCAGTGACAACGCGGTTTCATCAAACGCATCCTTCTGACCCGACTTATAAAGATCCGTGAGTACAGCTGGGCTCTGGCCAAGGTAAGACTCATGAACATCAAAGATGCCACCGTTGAGTAGGATGGCCTTCACCCTGGGCTCGAAAGCTCCAGCCCGAGCCGCCAAGTATCCGCCCATTGAATGGCCGTAGAGCGCGAGCCTTTTTGTATCAACTTCAGCACGTTTGTTTGCCAGCAGCCAGTCGACGGTAGGCGTCAGAACGCGTTCCCAGTGGGGGATGAAACCCAAATTCTGATTTCGACGAACAGTAGGTTGCCCGGGTCCTTCGTAGGTCAGGGCATTCCATCCACGAGCCAACGCATTTGTCACGATGGTGTGATACATGTCCTCTTGGGCACCGTCATATCCACCTCCAAGAATCAAAGTAGGATGCTTTTTGTGTTTACCGCCCGAGTTTGCCGAATACCAGATGGCCTCAACAGTAAAGTTGTCAGCCGGTATTCTAACACGTTGCCCGGGAATTGGTAGCGCGCTGATTCCCTTGTTGAAAGCTGACAGCATCTCCTCCCAGAGTTGATTGATCATTGGATCATCCCAATCACCGTGGGTGAACCAATCTGCACGGCGAAAGTAACTTGCTGCAGAGAACCATGTATCGCGCACATTGATAGGGTCATATGCATTAGCCGGGTCCAAAGCCGCCGCCTTGGTTTCATTGGCAAGACGGTAGAAAATGTCGGTGAATTTATCGAAGTCACCAGGCGTGACATTCTTGGCAGCTCCGAGGATTGGGGAAATGTCGCCACCGCCAGTCAAGGCTTGTCCGAGGCCACCGAGAATCTCAAAGTGGAACGTAGAGTCCTCGTTAAGTAGAAGGATCGGGTGCTCTTCCTGTTCTTCAGCTTGAACATTATGAATGCTTGCAAACATCGAGAGGATAAAGGTGATGAGTATTGTAGAAGATTTCATTGTGACGAAAGCACGTACACCGTGATGAATCGAATCAGGTATGGGATTGAGGGACTCAGCGTCTCTTTGGTTTGTGGGATATTAAAAAGTTGTCAATTAGCAGGTGGGAGAGCATCATTATATATCCAAACTTCCAAGTGACGGTCTTCATTTCACTACATATTTGGCTTATTCTCTCGTTTAAACTCGTTCAATGATTACGACGATGGTTCGACGAAAGATTCTTCCGATGCCTCGTTCAACGCCTCGTTCAGCTTTTCTCTGATCTTAAAGTGAGATGGAATGCATCGGCTTAACCCAAACTGGGGTTCTTTTTGCGGCTGACTGCATACGTCTACAATATCCTTGAGCGTCGTAATGCCGGGAACCAGTCCCAGTGGAGCATTTACAAATCCGCCTGCGCCTTGTCATCTTTAAGGCTACCAGGGCCATAGCATCATTAATGGCATCCAGCCGAGTTCTAAGCAACTGGAAAGAATCTCAGCCGGTCTGTAGAGCAATATTGATGTCCTGAAAGCGTAAATTTGGTACAAGATCGAACTTTGTCACAGCTATGCTTCCTGCACTACCCGGGTGATGCACTGTAACGATCAGAATGAAGTGCAAACAACACCATGACTGATGAAGGACGATTGCTGTGAAAGGCCTAACTCTAGGCTGTTATTGTATCCCAGAATAAAACACGAAAATTATTTATATTCTTTTAAACTGTCCCTAGGTCGCTATACGGCTTATAGCACTTAATTATTTTCCCAACACTATTTAGCTTAATCTGACTTGTTCTCTTACTTCAGGTCGAATCCTAGACCTCTAGTTTAATGAGAAATTAATTAACACAACTATTTATTCACACGCCACCAGCGGTGCCGGAAATGACGTTACTCCTTTAAACCTGCCGTGCATCAATTAGACGACATGGAACGGAGCTATGCCTGGGTAGATCAAAAAGGAGGGGGCTTCATGGTTGCTAAAGACAGATTTAGAGTTCATTGAGGGAGTCTAGTGATGAAAGATACATGAGCGAACTCAATCTTTATTAGCTGGGAACCTTAAAATCAGCTAGCTCTATCGAGCTTTGTTGTTTGGGCTGCCTAAATTAAAGCATGACGAACCGCGGGCTTGTATGAATTGTGCTTCTGATGTCTAGGGCGGTTATTATTATATCTGCGTTGTGCTACGACCGTAGCATTTACTCCCCGAGCGTGCGAGGGAGATATGTTAAACGAAGGATATAGCGTCCTATTGACCTATCACGGTCCTTGGTTGGCTTTGACTCGTCTCAAAGTAGGAGAATCTTAATACGTCGGGTTGGCAGGAATACGGGCATGTTGCGTTGCCACTAGGCCATTCATCACCGCGAGTACGAGACGCAAAAAGGGTGAAGTTGTAGGTAGCCCAACGAGCACATTTTATGTATCTGAGAAACTCAGGTTATCCATCTCGCTCATTTCCGCAGATATATACCGGGGCGAGTCGGTATAATTTCATCTGTTCGCAGCACGCCTCCTAGATTAGACCACGTGTTGATATTCGTCGTAACTCAGTCATTCGAGTCTCTACCTCGAAAGAAGTAGTAAATTGTACCTTTTACTACATTAGACGGTCCAATTTTCAGAGAGTCGATTGCAAGTCTGATAGCGATTAGGGGCTTGCTTTGGTGAATAACGGTGTGCGGTACAAGGTGTAGACATCCAAGTATGCTCTTCCAGACCTCATGATAAACCTAAAATTATTGCGAAGAGCGGAAGAGCGACAAAATACAGTCACATTCGATCTAGGAAAAAGAAGGCAGGAAAAACTATGGGTCGATTGATTGCTGGGCCCATTTTAGCCTAGCCTAGCCGTCGTGTGCGGTAAACATGATTGAAGAGCAACTCAAAGACCTAATATTAACAGGAAGTGTGAAAATTGTCATGACGAAAATAGAAAACAGTATCCTCTCGATGCTATGAATGAGGCTCTTCGTATCGGAGCAGGAGCACCCTACCGATTGTCTAGGTAGAAGCCCTTTGAAAGATCAAATTTATAAGACAGTGAATTGCGTGAATTTCCAAGAAGTGGCTAGTCATGTTAGGACAGGGTTGCACGTTGAGTGATCCTTTGTTCTCGCTATATGCGGCGTTAGTCAATGTCTCAGGAATCCCCCGGATGTAATCAGCGGGCTCTTCGTTCCTCCGATAAGATCCATCACGCTCATTCGAAGTGAAAATCTTTAGACCTTTCATGACTAATGTCCCGGCGATCGCAAGATGAAGTCTTTCTTGGTGATCTGGGCCAAGCTCCTTCCCCAGAATTTCCCATTGTTGTCTCCATGATTGACTGCCAATTACAATTGAGCTCAAGCAGAATGAGCCACCCCCTTTATCGATGACTATTAGAAGAAGCTTCATTCAACGAGTTATCATTCTTGTCTGGTGTTTTGGGGCTGATATTGACTCGTAGCCTCCGGCGCCAACGGTGCCGGTTGTCCCACCGTTTTTCTAAGATCAGAGCGTCCCACATCTTCCATATCGCCCTCGTGACCCCCTTTTGCTTGTAAGACTCCCTATCACTTTCTTAACATTGAAGTGTTAGTTGAATCTCAAAATCGTAGGCATTATCTCTTTAATCAACTGGATCCATCTGTATGGATAGCAATTACGGAGCTTCAACCATCTCATAAATAAACAAGCTAAGTTCTAGCACACGGAATTCAGATTTAAATGTCGAAATATATTTAACATTTTTTTATCTGTTAGGTATATGCTATCGCGAGGGATTTTTGTTGATGGCCTCGGTGTCACCTAATTAGTTTGATGCTAAGTTAGATAAGCACCCGCGTTTCAAATAAGGAGCGGGGATTATCCCAGGGGGCCTGGAGGCATTAGCCAAATTAGTCAGGCCAAGCCTGTCAGCAACGATCTTCCGTGGGGGTGCTGAGCTGAGGAAGCAGAAGTCCTCTTGCATGACTCCTTGTGCTGGCGCCGGTATCTCGCATCACACCCTCGCCTCACTTGTGCTTGGAGGGGACTGTGCATGTATTTGAGGCCCACTGGCTCAGAATCATTCCGCCTTAGCTCAGGTGTTTAGTGAAAGTGATCACCTGCCCCTGATAATACATCAACAGGGTCGCCTGACTCAGTGCCTGATTCGGTCTCGCGCAACCGCGTGGCCATTCCCAACCCCGCAGGGCCTTAGCTTTCCTTAGCCCCGCGCTTGATGGACAGTCCACGAGGCGATGATTCTTGGATCTAACGTAGCATCTGACTTGGGTGGCCAAACTGGGCTAGCGGCTGTGGTATGACCTTTGGGCGTTGCTTATCTTTGTCTGAAGTTCTTGTGCAGCCGACACATCACACGCCGGTGGAACCGGCCGAAGATAAGACCTTGTTTCTGGTTGGGGCAAAAGAAGCTAAGCGACCCCTGATAAAGTCGAAGGGGGCTCGTTATAAGGTTGCGTTGGAATGTTAAGGCACGTCTCGTGTGCTGTTTCCACCCAGGGTCCATCTCTGCTCCCTTGCAATATGCGTCCGAAGCTCTCACGTGTTTTCCCTGTCTTCGTTCTTTTATCCCGAGAAGTATTCGCCGCGCCTATCGCCGACAGAACGACTTGTCGGAAAACCCAGGTGGCGATTCTCGGTGCTGGCATCGCCGGAGTCACAGCCGCACAGGCCGTCTCCAACGCGTCCATCACCGATTTTCTCCTGATCGATCGAAATGATTACATTGGAGGCCGCGTACTGAATGCAGATTTTGGTAAAAAGCCCGATGGCTCCCCCTACACGATCGAACTCGGCGCGAATTGGATTCAGGGCCTTGGCTCTGTCAACGGCCCTGAGAACCCGATCTGGACCTTGAGCAAGAAGTATAGCATCAATAGCACCTTCTCTAATTATAGTGCCATTCTGTCCTATGACGAGACCGGCCAAGTTGATTACCTCCATCTGCTCGAAGAGTACGACCGGGCGTACGAGGAAGTGCAGAAGCAGTCTGGATATATTTTAAATCTGAACCTGCAAGACACCAGTGTCCGCACAGGCCTGTCCCTAGCAGGATGGAATCCTCAAGGGAATTCACACGCACAAGCTGTAGAATGGTGGGGATGGGACTTCAATGCTGCGCAGCCGCCTGAGCTCAGCAGTCTGCTCTTCGGAGTGGCCGGTGACAACGCTACCTTCAACCACTTTAGTGATGAAAACTTCTTTGTGACGCATCAAAATGGCCTGAATGAATTCATACAACGCGAGGCCCATCAATTCCTGAGGAAAAATGACCCTAGAATCCTGCTGAATACAACCGTCATATCCATCCAGTCCTCAGAGGATTCGGTAGAGGTGCACTTCGAAAATGGAGACTGTGTCGAGGCTGAACATGTCATTTGTACTTTCTCTATTGGTGTTCTCCAAAATAACGTGGTCGAATTCAAGCCCGAACTCCCTCTCTGGAAGCGAGATGCTATTCAGTCCTTCAATATGGGGATTTATACGAAAATATTCATGCAATTCAACGAGACGTTTTGGGACGAGGACACACAGTTCTTTCTCTACGCTGACCCGTATGAGCGCGGAAAATTCCCCGTCTTTCAGTCCCTCACGGGCCCTGAATTTCACGAGAACTCGCATATTATCTTCGTCACTGTTGCAGCTGGCCAGGCACAAGTGGTAGACAAGCAGACGGACGAGGAGACTCAAGCCCAGGTGATGGAGGTCCTAAGATCCATGTTTCCCAATGTCAACGTCCCCGATCCCATAGCGTTCATGTATCCTCGCTGGTCCGAGGAAAAGTAAGTCCCAATCCCGAGATCTGGTGTGAATGAGTAACTAACAATGCGAAGATGGGCATATGGGTCCTACAGCAACTGGCCCGTTGGCGTGACCCTAGAGAAGCATCAAAACCTCCGAGCAAACGTCGACAGGCTTTGGTTTGCTGGAGAGGCTTCCTCGTCTTTATGGTTCGGATACATGCAAGGTGCTTGGTTCGAAGGCCAAGAAGTCGGGCAGCGCGTTGCAGGCATGCTGGGCGCCCGTGTTCCTATGAAGAACCGGGGATCGATGCGACACTACAATGTCCTTCACGGCACGAGCTTTGCGGATGGATATGATGATGAGCACGGATGGAATGTCGACACATTTGCCGATCAACAACCTCGAAGGCTGGGCCGGGTAAAAGCTGCGACTGTTGATGAGCAGATTCCTTTGTAAATTACGATGTATGATTCGTTAGAAGATTGGGTATGTTAAGGGAGCAAGCATATATTTTTACACGCGAGAATGAATCAAATAAATGATTATCATAACTACTTATTATCTAATTAATTTCCAAACAGTTCTTTTCATGCTATATAACGCTGGAAGTATTACATCCCATCCTCGAGCGGCGCTTTCATCGGCGAATTCTCTTAGTGTTCTTTTGCTTATCTGTGCTATTTACGTTAAGATTATTAGATAGGAATAAAGAACAGTGACATCTTGCGTATCAAATCCGAGATTGTCTTATTCTTGCTTATCTTCTCAAGAGCTACTGTTTTGCGGGCACCAACCAGCATCTCAGATCCAAGAATAATCTCCACAAAGCGCAGTTCGGTAGTTGCAAAGCAGGTCCCTGGTTGATGCCCGGAAAAATGATGAGATGAGACTAGTAATAAGATTCCGATTCCGTATTCCGCGTATCGAGAGGCCTCTCTTCATCTCCTGACTTTGTGATTCATGAATAAAGAATCAGCTTGTTTCTCTCCCAGGGTCCAAATTACTTACCTTGGTCAGCAACTCACCAACCTTGCTTAACCTTTCCCTCTGACGCTGTGTTTCAATCATGTCCTCCCCACCAAAAGTTCGCGTTGCCGTCACCCAGGCTGAGCCAGTGTGGCTAGATCTCGCCGGCGCCGTCAAGAAGACATGTGATTTGATACAAGAGGCAGCCCAAGAGGGCGCTCAGCTCATTGCGTTCCCAGAATGTTGGATTCCTGGATATCCATGCTGGATTTGGTGAGGATAATATGGCCCCGGTGCATTCAAGAAGCTACAGCGCGTGATGTTAACCATATGTCCGAGAAAAGGACCAGGCTGGTGGATTTCGACCTCAACGTCAAATACATCAAGAATTCTATAAAGCTTGACTCGCCGGAGATGAAGACCATCCAGAAGTGCGCGCTTGAAAACAATATTGCCGTGTCGCTGGGATTCTCCGAGAACGACAATGACTCGGTATATATATCACAGGCAATGATCGGCGCCGATGGTGAGATCAAAACGCACCGCCGCAAGATGAAGCCCACGCATATGGAGCGTACCATTTTCGGTGATGCTTCTGGCCACTGCCTCGCCTCGGTAGTCGAGCTGCCATTCGCTCGCGTCGGCCACCTGTCATGCTGGGAACATATCCAGCCATTGCTCAAGTTCCACACCATGTCTCAGGGCGAGCAGATTCACGTGTCCGCCTGGCCCAGTCTCACCCCGCACACTGGCGGTCCAGATTTGTGGTCCATGTCGGCAGAAGGTTCGATGTCCCAACCAAATTCTTGGGCTCTAAGATGAGCAAGAAGGTTACTAACACGTCTTGCTTTTCCAGGTTGTCAAGCCCTATCTCGTACATACGCTATCGAGGGTTCAACATTCGTTCTTCATTCCACAGCGTTAATCACGGAGAAGGGTGTCGCACTTCAGAAGACCGAGGGCGGCAGTCTTATGTCGTCTCCCGGTGGAGGCAGCTCTGCTATCTTTGCGCCCGATGGTCGCAAAATAAGCACTGATATCGACCCAACGACCGAAGGGATTCTCTACGCTGATCTGGACTTGGATAATATCATCCAGAACAAGATGTTCGCACACTGCACTGGGCACTACAGTCGGCCTGATCTTCTGTCCTTGAGCGTTGAATCAAATATTAAGACTGTTGTGAAGGAGATGACAGTGACCTTGAAGGGGACGGAAGTCGATAATACACTCAAGAGACTAGAGAATTAGGTAGCCGCTTCCAGTGTTATGTATTGTGTAATGCCGAAATACTGGGTGTTCCTAGGGAGAATAAGGGTTATACATTCGTCAGAAGCCGCCTAGCCGAAATTTAATAGTCTGAGTTTGTATAGTGTTAATTTTGTCGATACGGAGAGAATTTATCAATGATTCACTTTCAGTAGTTTCGAATGCCTGTGCGTGTTCTCCAACCCCTTTAATGGTACTCTCTTGATAGATTCTGAACGCTCCGGGCAATATTAATCTCATCTATTACCTTGAATTCTATTATGAAGGAAGTTATCTGTACTATTCAAGGTGAACGTTAAAAATAATGAGCATAGACAATAAACGGTCTTGATTGTATACCTAAGACTATAAGACAAGATTTAGTTTTACAGCTCAAGGTAATCTTTTGTAGTCCACTACTACAAGGGTCCCCTTAAAGGCCTATTGTTATTGTGCAGGGAATAAGTCTTAAGGAAACTCTCCCGGACCTGGACCAAACGACTGTCCTTTGGAAAGCGATAGTCTTGTGCACGTCTCGGCCTCGCAACCGCTGTTGGGGCTGTTGCCCCACCAATCCAGTTCGACCGAAGGATAGCTGAGCGCGAAGAAGATGACGACGGCAGCCAGAGCAATGGCAGAGGAGAAAGCCGCTGAGAGGACGTAGTTGTATTTGGACCAGAGAGCGAGGTGTCGCTCTCGGAGATATTTCATGCTAAACCAGGCGGGTAGGACGGCAGGCCACATGTAAGCAATATTGTACTAGAGAAGTTAGCATTAGCTCTTCTTCAAGCGCTACAGAATTCCCATAGCATGGTTGAAGGATTGCCGGAAAATTAAGCAAGATAATAGAATGCTTTATGTTTGAACGTACCGGCGACCAATGGATACCGCCTGCAAGGAGCATTACAGGATGGACAGAGCGAAACCAGTGGTTGCGGGGAACGAGCTTCTGAAGGTAGTAGAGAACGAAAGGCACCGCAAATCCCAGAGGAAACGCTGTCAGTAGAGTCGTATACTGAGCATTTGAACCAAATACACGTCTAGCACCAATACTGCCAAACAAAACTGCTGCCGTGAAATAGGTGTTGACTCCAGGACAGGAGAAACGGTCCTTTTGATTCCTTGGGAGACTTTTAGTCAAACGAGACATGGAAAAGTTAGACAGGGCTACCTACGTTTCGCAGAGATTTGGAATGTTTTGAATTTGGAAATTCATGACTCCGGTGGTCACAAAGGCGGACACAATTACAGCAATGACCTGCGCACAGAATGTCTGCCGCTGGGGAATCTTGACGTAGTGGGCGAGCTTGAGGTCGTTTGCAAAGTCGAGCGCGTGAGCGGTCGTCACATAGCTAAGCCAGGTTCAGTAAAACAGCGGGATTCCAGATTCACAAGGTTCTTACCCGAAGCACTTGAAGAAGTTCATGGCCAATGCGTTGCCCGGCTGCCAAGCACCGCCGATGAACTCGGCTAGTACACTAATTGGATACGTCAGTCAATTCTCCAGACAGGGTGAGATGGAGATTGCTTGTCTCACTTGTATTCCACCTCCATTCCTGTGGTGGCTGCAATGATGCCTGTGGGAATTGTGAAGATCATGGCAAGCGCAATGCCGAAGAACACAACACCGACGCTCGTCTATATTTCGCAAGGCGGTCAGCTTATGTGCCTGAAAGTCAGATAGACGACTTCTTGTTACTCACATGCGTGGGCCAACCGGCAACTGCACCAACCCCGACGGCCACGGCGACGATATTTAGAATCAAATACCACCATTCGGGAACTAAGATTTGCGGTGAGTTGGTAGTTTTCAAAAGGCATACATTGTAGACGCACCTTCTTTATATGCTGACATCAGCCTCGAGTGGACATCTTGGAAGTCGTTGGTTCCATTTCTCCTCATGCTTCTCCACAGACTCTTGAACCCGAGTACGATATCTCGTCGGTGGTATAGAGTAGCGTATGACACCATGGCGGCATACACCGCAAAAAAGTAGTAGTACATGGTGATGCTACTGGCAGCAAGGTAGACCGGTGAATATGCCTCATATTTCGTCTCGTTGAGCCATCCTTGGCCGTCCAGGATTCGCGTCACATTGTACGATTTTCCAAATCTGTCAAACATGGCGTTTGTGTTGATTGGAAGGTAGCTAGTGTTATAAGCATTAGTCCAATACATGCCGATAATGGTGATTCCGCCCAAGAGAACACCAAAGAACGTGTTGATTGTAACGTGGTACGGCACAATGAGGGGGTCCTGGATGTGTGTCACGATGTTCCAGTCAAAGGTAGGAAGAGGATTGAAGCCGAGTCCCTTTTTGATCCCCGTGATAGCCGTGAGGTTGAAGTTCTTTGGCACGATCCACGCTATCCAATTGAAGACGCTCAAAGCCTGGAAGATATACTCTGGGAACCAAAAATAGACAAACATTGACGAGAAGGCTACCAAGAAGAATCGGAATCGTGAGATCGTGAACAGTTTTCGAAACGGGCCGGGTACAGTGTTATTCACATCTAAGAGGAGACGTGTAAGTCAACATAACGCATGTGTAAAAGGGAAATGCCTGCACACGCATACCATTATGAAGCGAGCTGTTAAGAGCGATGGTGACTAGGGTTGCTGGCCATAGGCAAAAGGATGGATAGACCAAGAATCTCCGACAGAGACCTGCAAGACCAAACCCCATGAGATTGGTAGAGATAGCAAGCAAAATCTGATACCCAAAAGATTTTGCGCTAAGACTGTCCAAAATACTTGTCGAGCCATCCGGTGAAGACTGCAGACTGTTAGCAATTGACGGTATAAGCCGAGAAGGAGATACACACTGATATATCTCGAACTAGGCAAAGTCTTTCCAACACTGGCCATGATTGATATAAGCATATGTTCCTTCTTGTTGAAAGGCCCAGGGTTCAGGCTGTGTCTGACGCCAAAGAGAATAAATCCAATATCAGGGAGAACGCGCTCAGCGAACTTCCCGACAGGATATGACAGAAGCTGCACTACTGGGGCTTGGACAAAGATGGTCGGCTGGCGGACGCTGAAGAGCTGATTGATGAAGGCAATAACGACGACGAAGAATAAGCCAATTATCCAAGCACGGATAGTTCCGCATGGCAAGCTTGGATTGTCGTGAGCATCGACGACGGCACGGACTTCTGCATAGGGGCTGTTACCAGTGAGCAGAGCGATCTCGATCTTAGCTTCTTCAACTTCCTTCCTATGATCATTTGGTGACTGGAAAAGGGCGTCGTTCTGTAGGAATGCGGAAAGGCGGTCGATTGTGCCATGTGCGATATTTGGATCGGAACTGTGAGCATTGATGAGCCGTTGGGCGTGCTGTACTTCTAGTTAGGGCTCTGTAGATCTGAAATAATCGACTGGTGGCTACATACCTGGCGAGCATCTTCAAGAGTTAAAGAGCGAGCTTGTTCTTGAGCGTCTAAGATGTCTTCGGTAGTGGCGAAAAAGAGCCTGCAACGGCACAAATTAGAGACAGGATAAAATAGTACGAGATCAATCAGTTTACTTGGCCAGCCTCTCTCCATCCAGCTTCACATCGAGGTCATTAACCTGTCGAACTGTCAGGGAGGTCTGTGATTGTTACGAGTAGGTGGTATCAGTCGCCTATACCTGCTCTTCTGCCGGTAGAGTAGTGATCGCCTCCTCGACTTTGGCGAACTTTTCAGACGGAACTGCCATCACGAGGGCCTGTCGGATCAGTCTTAATCGAGGTTACAAAAGCAAAATTTGTCTTGAAGGGCTAAGACGGCATTTCCGTTTATCAATCGCAGGCGGGGAGCATAGGGATGATGAATGGCCCATATGTCTCCCTACTACATGAAACCTACTGGAATATTTAAACTCACCTTTTAGACGGCTTTCTACAATAAGCTTGATGGGATGTCACTCCAACCCCCACAAAGGCCCAATCTACCAGCCAGAGCGTTGACCTATTTCAACTGCGGGATTGCGCCATTCATAAAAGATCCGCCCGGAATTCATTCCAACTTCATGAGAGTGTCGCTTTCTCGACTTGCGGGCGTCGTAATAGCCATCAAGCCATATATCAAAATATTTCGTAACAGAGTGCGACTGGGATCTTAAGGAGTCCTAGGCTTGTTTCGTTGCAGTAGAGTTATGGAGTTGGCCATCTCGCGATTAAGATTGCCGGTTCTAGAGTCTTTCCGTCTGAGCCGGAACCCACTCGCGATTAAATCTTCCCTATTTGGTAGTGCTCCGTCAGTTGGGCCTCGTATGATGCACTTTTTTGAACGAATGGCGAGATGGCGCAAGAATCCGGCCGAGCAGCGGCAAAAGCCCGACGAAAATCTACAGACACTCGGCTCTCATCATTTTCCCCTGGCAGATCTGATATTTGAATATTCTCATCAAATACCGCCATTGCCACATCCGCTGAAAGTGAATTATTCAAAGCTGAAGCATACGGATGAGAGCAATGGAAGATGCCAGATCCTACATCTCAACACAATGAATAGGAAAGGCAAAAAATAGGCCATACTAACCCAAGGTCGCAGCCACGCAGAAGAAAACCGCAGGAAGACTACATCAGTTTTCATACCGGTGACTTACTTGCCGTCGGGATGAGCCGCTAGTCAAATGATTATGCATTTCACCCTCTTTCACCTCGCTTCCTCATACCAACCCAAACACTTCAACACCCCAAGCTCGAGGCACTAAGTGAGTGCCAGTAACCCTTTGGGGAACTGAAGCATATGGGTTGAATCTTGGAGGGCCTGCAACTCCAAGCTCCCACGGGATTCCTGTTGCACTGGCCTACCCATTGGACAGAGGGTCTCCCTAGGGAAGGCAACTGTACAAAACTACTTGCATAAGCCACCAAGCATTTGTTTTGTGGCGCATTTGAACACACCATTTCGCACCCTTTAGTATTGTCTTCTATAGAAGTAGCGAAGATTGCTCATGGTACTTCTAGGCTCCATTTACATCACATGTAATCTTTCACGAGACGTTCAGATAAGTCCCACAACCTTCCACCGGTTCCTCGCTTTTGGAGTCCATCAAGTACGGCTTGAGATTCAATACCCCAACGGTCCCATGGCTCGATATAACGCCCATTCTTACCCCCTCCATCTACCATTGACGTATCCACCTCTTGATTGAATCCTGCAAAAAGCTCTGTTAACCCGCCAAAGTGCTGATCATAAAGCAGAGGCGAGGTGATAGCCCTGAAAAGCTTCGGTTGATTGCGTTGAAACTCTGATTTCAGACGATGTGACCCAGATGACTCGAGTATAATTTCTGAGCGTATCTGAGCGAGCCGCAGTCTCTAGGCAGAGCGGTGTCAGGAAGTGCTGGAACAGAAATGGGCCCAAGGCGTTGACTCTTAGATGAGTTTCGAAGCCTTGAACTGTCGTACTCCCTTGCGCTCCGCCGCCAATACCAGCATTGTGCCATATAACATCCAGACGGGACTCTCGTGACAGAAATGTTGCCGCAGAGGCTTTGATTGAAGCCAAGTCGTCGAGATCGAGCTGGAGGAACTCTATTATGCCTTTGCCGCTGGTGACGGAATGATTCGAAGCGAAGGGTTCGGCTTTGGTTTTGTCAATTGCGGCTTGGGCTTTGTCGGCAGATCTTTCCGCAATGTGGACATGTCCATTGAGATTGAAAACAGCCTTGGCAATTTCATATCCGCATCCTGATGAGCCGCCGGTTACGATGAATACCCGGCCGTATTGGTCTGGGATGTTCCTTTCAGTAAAAGCTGGCTTTGGGGGGAAAGTCTCGCGCCAAGTAAGAGCCGACATTTTGAATTACTGCTCTAGTGAGACGCACTGCTTATTATTCGGCGCAGTAATCAAAGCCATACTCATAGGCAGCTTGGTGAGAACTTGACTTGAGATGAGTGCCTATCTCAGGTATCATCCGTCATAACCCGTGGCCTCATCATTGCCCCCTGCTGCTGCCGCGGCCGCGGGTTTTTTGCGGTGCGGAGCACTGCTAGGTCTCACCCTGTGGATTCCAAGCAGGACGAAATGATTGTTCAAGTTTGTCTCCAACCTTATTAATGATGGACTAACTACTCTCATTCCTCTATTCGGAGTTAATAGTTCTGTCTGGAATCTCTGCCTCTTCCGCAAGATAATAAGTGGCTGCGGCTA
Source organism: Clonostachys chloroleuca (assembly GCA_037952775.1). Lineage (NCBI taxonomy): Eukaryota > Fungi > Ascomycota > Sordariomycetes > Hypocreales > Bionectriaceae > Clonostachys > Clonostachys chloroleuca. Next base: position 7,608,140 of record JBANAY010000004.1, read on the forward strand.
GATAGCTTACCAGGGTAGTCTCCATCTGCCGTATTTGTCATAAGGTGTTGGAGTTCATTAAAGTGGTACACAGCGCATATTATTCCAGCAAAACCAGGCAGACAGGTCACGCAAAATAACTACATGATACCGCTCAAATTCTCAATCTAGGTCGACTAACCAATCCATGTCATACCTTTTACTAGCTCATCAGAGGAACAGGTACCTGGCATTGTACAGGGTAACCGCTTGCGTCACTGCTCGCCCTGAGAATCACAGAGGAAAGAAAACAATCTCGTTCACTCAATGAGCGGTGCAAACGGATTAAAGACAGTGGATGATGATAGAGATAATGTTGGTAAATCTCACAGCATAGGGGAAAAATTACATAGTAGCGTTTTGGGCCGGTTGCAGACTACATACTACATTCATTGAAAGTCCGTATGGAGGACCGTGACCCACTGAGCTTTTTGAATTTCCCCCCTCTTCATGAAATCGTTTGTCTCTTCTCGACAACCAATGAGTAGACATCAATATCGGATCCAAACAAATTCTCGTTAAAAGTGCATCTGAATCTTGATGTTTCGGGCTATATTGTTGTCGTTTTCGCTGTTAACACAAGCCATCGATGTCTGGATCCTGATCTAGACACTGTAGATACGTAGCTAGAGAGATTTTAGTTTCAAGTCGACAACAAGGCTCTCGTAGAGAAAATACCTCCGATCCGCCATCGCCTGTTTAAAGCTTTCAGATTGAATCGAATAGTAGCCAGATCGGAATCCGCAAGGCTTATCTGATGACCATTTTGAGATGCCAGCACAAGAAGCACCCCTGCAGAGCAAACACAGCAAATTCCCACGAAAGACATTGTGGAAGCATCCCTACTCTGCAACATACAACTTGCTGTTCTGTTCATATCTAGTACCATGCGTTGCGCTGTTTCTAGAGCCATATCGTCTTCTCGAGCGCTGTGACTTTCAAGCTGGCGAGTTTTTCGGAACAGCTGTAATAAGAACAACGAGCTGTAGTGGGATCCGCCTTAGCTTCAGTAGTGGTTTTATATGAGTGATCAACTCACCTAAGAGCGAGGGCGATGCTCTCGCAAAACTTCGTGCTAGCGGTACCAGCTTCTTCGATCATGTTGCAGGTGATGAGGCTGATCTCCTTCTCAAGGTCTTTGTACAGTGTTGCTGGTGCCGTCCTGGCTGTCGCTTGTGCCACATGCTCAAATACATCGCCGACCAGGATTGATACGCGGTATAGCATCGAGAAATTGGATGTCCCTATTCCTATGTCCAAAAATGGTCCTTTAGCGTCGTGGTGACTTGGAAAACTTGGTAATATGCTTGAACTATAGATGGATTCCCAAAACAAGGAGTCGTGTTGAAATAGCGTCTGTGTTGTCGTAAAGTGCTCGATAATCTTATAAAAGATGATCAAACTGCATACGATTATATTAGCGAAGCTGCTTGGTTACGACGACTACAAAAGGGAAAGAGGCGAAAGATTCTTACCGATCAAGAAGTGTAATCGACTGGCAGCAGGCCTTGAACTCCGACATGCCCTTATCTGAACTTGGTTCTTGATCACATTGGGTTGCAACAAGAGTTCGATATATTGCTAGACAAGAACTGACGGTATGTTCGGCTTTTTCGGTGAGGCCATGACCAAATTCATATACTGCAATAAGGAGACCGCTCTGGAGTAGCCGGATTGACCTAATGCTCGATGCCTGCATGATGAGGAACACTTGCTTGGTAGTTAGATACAGAGGGCTGCCGGCAACATGATTCACGTGCTCGCACAGAGGGTGAGATGCAAGATACATGGAGAGCAATAGGTGGCCATGATGTCCTAAGTCGATGGGAATGGTCGAGGACAAAAACTTTTCGACGTCTTCCTGGATGATCGGAAACCAAGAATGCATTTCAGCGTAATATCTTCTCACAACCTCCCCAACGCCCGATCCGCTGTTGAGGAACAGTTCGCAGATCAGTTTTGTTGCGGTGCTTAAACAATCCGCGCCAGTACCTCCGAAAGCAGCCTCAGAAGCGGCGTGTATAAGAGACATCCGACTCTGAGATGACAGATACCAAATGCATGGCTCTTGAGTCTTTAATGTTGTGTAAGGGTGCTCTGGACCGGAGGGCCAAAGGCTAACATTTGCGGAATAGTCACATCGTAAAAGCTTTCTATTCCGGCGCAAGTGATTAACAACACGCTGCGTCTATGAAATCACTCCAAGATTATTTCACTCACCTGGCGCACCTTGAGCAGGTGGGAAGTATTTTGTCGCATCGCTGCTTGCCAACTCGGCATTGGCGGCAGACACCAGCTGCCTGAGCTATAAGTTTGACTTCAGTGGGATCCATGTCTAAAAACCTAAGCGTACTGTTGCTGGACTGCATCGGCCGTTGCAGAAGAAAGAGAGAGGGCAATTTTTGGTATTCCAAGAAGAGTTGAGCGGTGATTACAAATCCGGCTGGCGGTGACATAACGGAATAATAAAGAGCCAGTTGACGGTGGAATTCAACAAATCACCGCTATCACCACCGATTGTGTTTCCCCTTGATTTATCAGCCTATTTCAAGAAATGTTCTTTCTTCTAGTGAGAGTCCGAGGATAAAGTAAAAAACAGGAATAGAATATGCTAGATCAAATATCTCAACACAACGAATAAAGAAATATTAGTTATTTCATAGAGTCGAGCCTCTGAATCAATTAATATCAACTCTATAACTACAGTATATTTTATCTTTTTTTTATTTTGATTTCTATCCCTTTCAAAAGTTCAATCGCAGGTTGGCCAGCACGATGACATCGAACCCGAGATGGATGAATGGAATTGGACTTTAGGCCATTGGAGAGATACAAAGATCCCTAGCAGTCGCCGAATGGGGAGTGATGGGATCTTGTTACTTTACAAGACTTGCATTGCCCTGTTTTTGATGTTTGTATTAGAATGAGAAGCGACTTCGCGAGTTGGGAGACTGCGGCCAGAACACGGGAGGCATGTCAGTACTGAAACTTACCGTGTCATTGAGAACGCTGGATGCATGTTCCATGCGAAATCGGACATGTGGGAACGCGGTGTTTAACGGCAATGTTTATTATGACTGAAAAGTCGAGTTGGCTGTATGTGTGACGCAATTGAGTTTCATCCTGGCTGATAAAGTGACATGCTCGGTCTCGGACGGACATTTCATGGTGGGGAATCTGATTTGTCAGTGCTCTGATCGAGGTATCGCATGATTACAGTAAATAGGTGTAGAACGAAGCGATTGATTGGATATCCCAAAGCCTGGACCGAGGCCGCATCGGATTTATCGACTCTGGTTCCTCGACTGGTTCATGAATGATTGGGGTTGGCCGCTACTAATCAAGGTTTTCTTCTCGTTATAAGTACCTCCGGCCAGGCTCGCTTATTCTCTTTGGCACTTCCATCGCCACAAGATTCAGAGTCGATAGCTACTACAATACAGTCATAATATTCTTTATATTCCCGCCCTAACCCCCGTACATCAATCATGCTCATTTTGGTGGCTGGCATCACCGGCTTCGTCGGTATCCCTGTTGCCGAAGCCGCCCTCAAGCGCGGATATCAGGTCCGAGGCCTGGCTCGCAATCCTGACAGACTCTCCAAAGGCTTGCTGGAGCGACTGGAAAGCTTCGAGACGCTTACCGGCCCCCATGACATTGCTGCATTGGAGCGTGCTGTTGCTGGGGTCGATGCCGTCGTCAGCACCATTGCCGCCACCGCTGAAACAATAATGGAAACACAAGTGCTGCTCCTGAAGGCAGCAGAGCGGGCTGGTGTGAAGGTATAACCCTCTAGGGCTTTGTAAAAATAAATGTCTGCCCAAAACTAATGCAAACATCATTAGATTTTCCATGCCAGCACCTGGAACCTCGACTGGAGGCGATCTCCTGGTACCCATGAGGTGTACGACTCGCTCGCCCACTTCGCCCATCATGCCTCGATGACCTCCACCATTAAGCCGATCTACATGTTCACCGGCGCGATTGCGGAGTGGTACTTTGTTCGGAGCGCGAAGGACTGGGACCGTGAGACCAAGACGGTGATTTACCATGGAGATCCGGCATTCAAGACCCGCTACACCACCGCCAATGACATCGCCAACTACGTGCTCGAGGCTATCACCGCGCCAGATGCAGCCGAGGGGGCTATATCAGAGTACAAAGCTTCGAGGCATCGCCAAACGATGTCGTGGAGGCATACGATGCGGCGAGGGAAGGGAAGGCCAAGGCTACCCACAAGCGCCTGGGTTCTGTGGAGGATGCGAAAGCAAAGCTGGATGAAGGGAGAGCCAAGTATACGAAGGCGCAGTGGTGGAATTACGCCTGGTATCTCTACCAGTACCACATTCCCCTGCTCACTTGGGACTACGAACCGGTCGATGTTGCCCGCTTCTCCAATGTGAAGCAGACGAGCTTGGAGGAATTCTTTCGCCAAAACCCCGATGTTTAAGCCATGACATTGATTTGGCAAATCGTTTTCGCTACCTGGTCGCAACTTGTTGTCATGGTCACTTACAGTATTCCGATACGACCCGGTTAATAGGTCAGCTAGACTATTCGCTCTTTAGGGTCAGTGCTCTACTAGTGTAACTTGTCGCGAACTGGGATGAATAGCATCGTGAGGATGTAGGAATAACAACAACTTTGAGGTTATGAAAACATTGATGTTGAGCATTTAATCCAAGCCAACGAAAGAATGCTGTGTGGCTGGTGAGGGGTACCCGTGAATGTAGTTATTGTCCTGCAAACTACTTAATGAAGAAAATAAATAAATGGGAAGGTAGAATTAGCAGTTACGGCAGGGATTTTGCGCATAGGTATACACCCTATTAGCTAGCATGAATCTGATTCGTGAGTTCAATCCACTCCACCCTCTCTAATGCAAAGACAGGGAACGGCCGATGCAGATATCCACCTAGTCTGTTTAATGGGAGAGCAGGGAACGGCCGATGCAGTAGTGGTCCCACGCGGCTGTGACTAACCTGCTATGTGAGAGAGGCCACCAGATTTTGGGTGCCGTGACTCCGGAGTTTATCATGCTGAGTAGAAACGTCATGATGGGAAATGGGTATATAAACCCTTAAGACTGCCTACGGTAGTGATGGGAAAGGTGGCATTAGCAACCTCATTACTCTACCCGCCTTGAAGTAGATCTCAACGTCTTTCGAAATGCCTCCGGTTAAGAACGTGGCAGTTTTCGGCGTAAGTCACATCGTTATTTTTAGGGGATAATTATTCAGCGGGAACAGACTAACAAAATGGGCGGGATAGGCGTCTGGAAGGGTCGGTAAGGTCGTCGTTCCCGCTCTGAGATTGGCAGGGTTCAGTGTGACTGCCATTGCGAGACCGGGCTCGGATGCAGCCTATCCCTCGGACCTGGTAGTCAAGCGTGCTGCCTATGATGACTTCGATTCTCTGGTGGCCATACTTCGTGGGCATCACGCTATCGTGGAAGCCTTCAACCCCGCCGCGGCTGAATGGCAGACCACGATTGTGAAAGCCGCATTAGCTGCTGGAGTTTCGCATTTGATCACTCCAGACTTTAGCACTGACACTTTCAACCTTCACGCATCTGAGATCATGATCTTTGAGCCAAAACTCAAAGCCCAGAAGGAACTGGAGCGGTTGACTTCATCACCCGATTGCCCCTTGTCATGGACCGCCATTATCACCAATGGGTGGTATGACTGGGCCATAGATGTCGGTGTGTTCTGGATCAACAAAGCGGATCGAACGATTACACGTTTTGGCTCCGGGGACCAAAAGTATGCCATGAGTCGATTAGATATCTGTGGTGAAGCCACGGTTGCAGTCTTGCAAGAACCTGAAAAGTTCCGTAATCGTCCCGCCTACTTTGCCCACCATATCGTCTCTAATAACGACCTTATCTCCATCATCAGAGAGATCTTCCCACATGAAGAATGGAAGGTGCTCGATGTTCCGGTCAAGGACTTTCTGGGTGAGGGTTTGAAGCTCTGGCATGCGGACACGGAGAAGGGTGTGACCAACCGACTTGGAACCAATGCGTACCAGATGCTGGGAACAATTGCTATCTTCGACGAGGATAACCGCTTCGGAGGAGATTTCGGTGAAAAGGTAGAGCCGGATTACGACGCTGGCTTGGACAGTTTGAAAGAGGATCTGAAGCGATTATTGACTTCTACTTAACTTTCTGCGGTTTAGGGCTAAGATTCGGGTTCAAGTTGCAATATCAGCACCTGCCTGAGTGAGAAACCATCAGTTTCTAGCCTGAACCTAATAGTTTGGATGAGTTGACACTAGATTGTGCTATTGAGTAGATTGAAACTGTCTTCCACACGAACGAATGGCTACGGCTATGTTGTTCCCGCCAGGCTCTTCACAGACTCTCAAAGGAAATCACGTCGTGGAAGCTTCCCAATAAGATTTTATCGCTCCTCCTTTTGATAAGCGATGTTTTGTCCGTAAGCACAGCGCAAGTGGCAGATGAAGGGCCATGGTATGACGAGACGTGATCGAGTGTTTGGCACGTCTGAGCCACCCTTCTCCGCCTCAATAGGTAGACTGGACAGCTAACTCCTAACTCCGAGAGCTCCCAAAGGAGATCCTCGACCTACCGTAGAATGGAAATTTGGTCAGTAGTCTCTAGATACTCGAGTGTGTATTTCTAACCCTAGGCTTGTACATGTAGTTTAAAGAACCGTCGTGCTAATGCACCCGAGTGGATCTAATGCAGGCATGTCCGAGATCCGGAAGTTAAGTCCAGAGAAGCCGTCTGCCCTTAAATACGCCTTCAAGGGTGCCAAGTTTCTCGTCAAATGATCATATCCAATATTCAATTCGAACTCAAGGTGCAACCATCATGACTTCTCGACGAGACTTTGACAAAAGCACGACTTCGGAAGAGGTTGTTGCAGCGTTTCCCCATCAAATCGCCGGGACCACAAGTAAGCTTTCATCGATCAAGACATGTATTCCCTTTGTAGGCTAAGATATGCAGTACTTATTACCGGAGTCTCCCCTAATGGCCTCGGCGCAGCTATGGCAATGGCCCTTGCTTCAGAGCATCCTGCTCGATTGATTTTCATAGCGCGGCAAATCGCAAAAGCCGATGAGGTGGCTCATGCAATCAAGACTAAGGTGAAAGATCCGCCGTCAATAATTTCATTGGAGATAGATTTATCCTCTTTTGAATCTGTCCGGTCCGCTGCCGAAAGGCTGGTAGACCAAGACATCACCATCAATACCTTGGTGAATAATGCCGGAGTAATGGCATTACCAAATCGAACGCTATCCGTCGATGGCCATGAAATGCATTTTGCAACCAACTTTCTTGGCCATTGGCTTTTCACCAATTCAATCTCATCCATCATCGCCCAAGGTGGACGAATCGTTAATGTCACATCCGGGGGCTACATGATTTGTCCTATCCGCTTTCATGATATCGATTGGGAGGGCGTAGAGGCACTGCCCCAAGAAGAGCAGCCAGATTTTGTCGCAGCAAAAAGCCTGGGAATTGGATCTCTCACATCGCCTGGTGATTATAATGGGATGCTGGCGTACCTGCATTCAAACGCGGCAAGCATGCTCTTCTCTGTTGGGCTCACAACACGCCTCAAGAGACAGGGGGTCTCGACACTCAGTGCAGCCCCGGGAGGTACGATATTACTTCGCTTATCTACTTTGCTCTTCTAAGTTAACGATATGGCAGTGGTTATTACGGAGTTACAACGGCATATCGGTGGTTTCCGTAATGCAACTATGGAATACAAGACTGCTACACAGGGGGCCGCCAGCCTGCTTGTTGCGGCCCTTGACCCTGCTCTCCAAAGTAAGAATAGCTACTCGAGGCTCATCTCCCCCGAAAAGGAATGTTTACTGACACGGAGCAAATCATAGGCCGCAGCGGCGCATACATCAACGATTGTCAGCTTACGGAGATCATATCTAGTCACGTTCAAGACGAACAGGTGGCCAATAGACTTTGGGCGGTTGCGAATAAAATGACTAATTGTAATTTTTGATCAACTGATGGTCTTTGAATAGTTATTACGGAAGAGAAAGAGAATAAAGTTTTACAACAATGAAGCTGCCAGGGCCCGACAACTCAACGTAATGAATATTGAATAGTTATTATCGGGTCTTACAGCTCGAAAATGTCAGCTAAGGAAGGGTGCTCAGACCTTCCTTCGGATTCAGAGTGGCTGACCTCAGCCGTGGTAAAAGAAGCGAGCTGCATGTAGACTGTCAGAGATGGAGAGCGCTGCATCAGGCCAGACTAGCATTACTACACGTGACGATTGATGGCTTGCAATTTCCGGTCTCTGTTGCGGTAGTTCAAGCGTTTCAGCTTCAACTCCGAGTGACTCCAGTCAATGAAAATGGAAAGCACGGTTATCCTGGCCTGCGAAGCCTGTCGGTTAAAGAAGAGGAAATGAGACAAGGCCCAGCCTGCATGCTCTCAGTGTTCACTGTAAGCGAAATACTCAGCCACTGCTAATCATTTGAGGGGTATGTCTAATCGCTAATGAGATGTAGGCGAGACCACCTATGTACTTATATTCACGGTGTCCGATCTGGCAAGAGAAGGCATCAATGCTCATCTCCTTCAAATGAATGTACCGCCATTACGGAAGCTGGCGATCTCCGAGCTCGCACTAAACCTTCATTGCCGGATGCTTCGGAGGCTCTTCAAGATGGCTTTCCTACGGTCGTTTTTGTTGATCAATCCATCCATAAAGAGTTGAGCACACAAGTCCCTAGCGCCCCTCCATCCCGAGATTCCCATCTGTTCGACTTGCGGGAATTAGGAGACAGTAAAGAGGAGATGCTGACCTACGTTTCGTCGTACTTTAGTGACGTACACGCGTGGCTACCTATCTTACATAAACAACGGATTTATGCCTATTTGACAACGTCGAAATCGGATCTACCTGTTGACGTCGCATGCTTGTCCTTTGCATTAGACTTCTTGTCTCTGGACCAAAACCTTGGCCTGCCGAACCTCGATCCGGTATCTATATGACGGCGAAACAAGGCTTTGCCGGGTTAGAGATCGGTGGCATTATGTCTGAAACTGTCCTGCAAGCCAGTCTTTTGATCTTACTCTATGAAATTGGACATGGGATATATCCATCTGCCTTTCTAAGCGCTGGGTCCTGTGTGCGCTATGGTCATGCCATCGGTCTGGGAGGGCCACAGAAATGCCGACTCCAACGACCCTTGACCCGGTTCGATCACGAGCAGAGCCAGAAACTTTGATGTGCTGCCATTCTTACAGAGCGGCAAGTTCCCCCCGGCTTTACTTCATGCGACTTCTCAGTCAACCACTGGAATCAACCACGTTTTAACGAACGGTCGAGGTGAGATAAAAGGCGATCATGCACTAACATCTATGCAAACACCAGCTTTACGCAACTGGGCCGCTTGGCGCCGATACCCTCGACTGGTAGTCTACCAGATAGCAGAGCCGTGCAGATGTTTGGTAGCGTATCGTTAGTTTTCTACCAGATAGTGATGTAAACTAAAACTTTGACCTAAGTCCGAAACCATCCTGGCACATAGCACTTCAAGTAGCGGGAAAGAAGGAAGCAGAGACGAGGGTTGCTTTGTCTTGCTTGCGGAGTCCACAAAGCTTCTCGGCCAAGTGCTTTCCCACATATCCTCTACAAACAAAATCAGAAGGGGCTGTTGGCAGCTTGCCGACAAGAGCGCAGGATGAACTTATACAGCTTGATCGAACCATATAATCCTTGATATTGGCAGCAGAAGATGAAGCTGCCAAATACGGTGTTGAAATTGGAAGCCAGTTATGCATATGTTACAGGTAGGCACCTCTTCATTGTGATTGGCCCTTGTAGAGTAGACTCTAAAGGTTGGTTTTAGCTCCATACTTGCGCTGTATCAACACAGGCAGATGCGAAGCTATCATGATGGTTCTTTACAGCCTTGGAATGAACACTTGGATTCACCGTTAGGTCTTGTTATGAACAGAGGGAGCTTTGTGATATGATTCTGAAAAAAATCTGAGCCTGAATTGCAGTCCATACCTCCCTTACTCCTTCATAGCATTTACATTGCTGCGAAGGTGGCATCATTGAATCCGCCGGAAAGGCCAAAAGGGTGCAAATCCATCTTTCTCAACACACTGCAAAGGCTTAATACGAGGCGGAGGGTTGCAGGTATGTTGTGTCCCCGCGTCCGGCAACTCGTTCTATATCACCTCTGCTAATACTACTTTAGATGTATATATTGAATCCTTGGAGACATTAGACGTCTTACGTCTGTGAAATTTGGTAGATCTCAAACTAAACTATAGAACTAGGTTCATTAACGAAGAAATGCTGGGCGCATTCATCAATAGTCTTCACCACTCAAGGGCGGTAGGATTCTTTGCACAAGACAATGCCGAACAAAAGCTGATATCCTCCGCCGTATGATCAGAACCTTCAGGGGCAGCCTGTCGAGCGGCCCATATTTCCTGGCCGGCGGCTTGCTCTAGCTTCCGGTGGTCATTCAGCACCTGTCGTACTCGACTTTGGAAGTACAACGGGCCCTGTTCCATTCGCGGATGCATCTCCCCATTGACAAAAACACCAGCATTAAGGTTCTTCTGGGCGTTGTTGCAAAGCCACTTATCTTCACTCAAGATTCGTTTGAACATTTCGTCAATCGTTTTGAAATCTTCATCGCTGGCATGTTTGTGCCGGTACACCTCGTATTCCATTGAGCAGTGGGTGTAGGAGGTGGGGACGCATCTCATCATGTAAAAGAAGTGCGGTCTACATTGATTAGCAGGAGTTCAGGTTTGGAGGTAGTTTACTATACTCACGTAACTGTCATGCAGGCGTTGGGGAAATAATAGTTCGACACGAGGTTATATACATCTTTGACCTCAGTGTTTGTTGTATTAGGTAAGTGTTCGATGTGTCCGCCTTTGACTTCAACGCTATACTTGTCAAGGTCGGAGAGGCCCAAAGTATCCGGATGCGTCGTTTTGCAATGATAGCATTCGTTGTAGTTGTCTGCCAAGGTCTTCCAGTTATAGTCGCCGCTCATCTCCCAAGTATGGTCGAAATGATAATCATCGAAATTGAAGGCCTTGTGCCTTTCAAGCTGATCAATTTTGTCGAATTCTTTCTCAAACGGCTCTGGATTCTCGGAAGCATCTAGATTCACCCAGATGAAACCGTGAGCATCCACGTGGACATGAATGGGAAGCAATCCATTCTTTGTTTTATCGAACCCCTCCATGTCTAGATAGCCAGGCGCTTTGGCAAGTCGGCCACTAAGTCCATAGGACCAGCCATGATATTTGCAAGCGAGCACCAACGATTTGCCCTTTTCCTCTGTAACTATAGGAAACGCACGGTGGCGGCAGACATTGTGGAATCCATTAACCTTCCCCTTGTGATCCTTAACGAGAAAGAACTGGAATCCGGCTTCCTCGAAACGAATCCATGTGCCGTTGTCCACGAATCTCAACTTGTGCGAAACAAGAATCCATTTCTTTGAGAAAATGGCCCGACGCTCAAGTTCGTATACCTCGGCCGACCTGTACCAGGAGGATGGGAGGGCCCGGACAGTAGCCTTTGTGGGCTAGGCTTTAAGAATAATGATTTAGGCAATTTTGCTAAAGCTAACTTTATCGCGAGCGCAAAACTGCCAAGCGCTAGAGCAACAATGAGGTTGGGAAAGATATAAGGTGCGATGTTGATGTGCATGGTCGGATCTTAAGATTTTGTCTTGTGCTCTGAGGCAAGCAGAAGCATGAGCAGACTGGTTTTTTTTGGGATTCATCACATGGACTTATATCTTTTGATCATGAGGACTACATACTATCTTGAGGGAGACAAAGGCCGGATTCTCCCCGCTGCGGTGACGGGAACCGTGGAGGGATTGAGGTCATGTGATCGGATATTCCGTGTTGCTGAGCGCACCACCCAGCACAGGCATAGGACGTCTTTGAATCTAGAAGAGGAGCTCAGAATAGGTTAGAAAATGTACCGAAGTCAGTTTTCGTTATATGGGATCCAACATCAAGTGAGCTCATCTCTCCCAGTCGCACTGATTAGCACCGGCAGGTTGACATCCAGTAGGATGATTGATCCAATTGAATTGCTAATCCTTAATAAATATATTACATAGAAATGCAACGAAAGTTGTGTTGTCAGATCATTCAATCACAAGGTAGTGAAATCCCACCATTCCAGCCCTGGCCCAAAACTATCTCCGATGTTCCCAACCTGTCCCCAAGGGCCCCAAGCCAAGTTAAAGTCAGTCTGGTCATACTGTCCATCGGACATCATTCTGTTGAAAGACTGGTTGAATGCTTCTTGTTGTGCCATCGACAAGTGTGGACGTGTTCCTGAGACTGGTGTCTCGTCTGTTTGTGACGACATCCATTCGGGCGGCGAAGCGTAATGTCCCGTAGACTCCCGGATCCTCGCTGGGGGTGTTCCAATGTCTGAGCTGTTCAACATGATCTCGTCATGGCCATCTTCTGTGGTACCACATTGGGACTCGCTGGCGTAGTGTGGAAACTGAGGCGCGGCGATGTCGAGAAGTAGCCATTTGAGAGCCATTGTAGGCTTCGCTTTGGTTGATCCGAGGCGTTCAACTTGGATTGGCGATGGCGTTACAAAGTTCTTAAACAAGTTGAGGGATTGCTCCTTGAGTTAAAAATCAATAACCAGGCCCAAGATAGTAAAGAATTAATACCACATACAATAGTTGCACAAACCGGTAGGTATGTTGCCATTTCAGATATGACTGTTTGACATATTTCGAGGTTCTCTAATGCTCTCGTTCTTACACTAGCGTCGTTTACACGCGCCCAGTATAAATTCAACGTCGCCGCAATTCCTGCTGCCTGAGCGAAGAATGGGTCATCAATCTGCAGCTGTTTCTCTCTAGGCAACCTAAGAAGCCGAGACACCCAATTACAATGTCGCAGGGCCTTCTCTGAAGACTCTCTCCAAAATGTAGTCTTGCCAAATTTCTGTTTCGAAATCTTGGACGAGAAGAGAAATGGGTGATTGAGCATACAGAGAATAGTATGGTATGTAACCTGCATTCGCAACCATGGGAGCCAGTCGTGTCGGTCTCGTTGTATCTCCTCTTTAGATAACTCTGTAAACCGTACATTATTGTAGCTCAACTCTGTTCGGTGCGTTACTTCAAGGTCTAAAGACCGTGAATAGAGCGCGTGGTAGTCGGAATTGATGTTCCACGGAGCCTCAGTAGACCCTTCCATGCATCTGGAAATGAATATTCTGACATCACCCCACAGACTGCCAAGGCGTGCGCAATGCGCCCAAACGCCAAACAAGGTACCCCCGTCCTCCAGAGGAACTGGTGGGCAGGCTGTCTTACCATTTTTCGACTCCGCCGTTGAGAACAACGAAGTCTTGATGCCATCAACCAAAACTGGGATCAGAATCGGGGGGCCGTAGAATCTGTTCAGCACTGAAAGACTCCAAAATATCCGTGATCTGTCATCAGGACTGTACACTCTTTCCGTGGTATCCGAAGTAATGTTTGCGTATTGCATGAGGTTCTGGGCAAATGAGATATTCAGGCCGGCAAGTGGGATATTTCCCGCTATTTCATGTTGTAAGTCCCAGTTAACCTCAAAACCTATTGAGATTGATGCTTCACGTAACTCACAAATAACGTTGAAAAATGAGAGGAGGCAGAGTACTTTGATGCTTTGCAAATCCGAATTCCCTTCCGCTATATCAAGCATAATTCGTCGCCTCGCTTGATCATAGTAATACATAGGACTCTGCAAAGCCGGGTCATTGAATTCCCCGGGAGAATAGGTAAGACTCAAGGCAAGAAGGGCATAAGTGAGTTCCTCAGACGTATCGGCAGGCGGGGAGGCGCTCGTTTCGAAAAGCCATAAAGGCTGACGATGGATACGTTCAAAATACACTTTGAATGACTTTCGCACATGGTTCGTCTGTAGTGTTGATCTGCGTATGTTAGCCTGCTATCTATTCGGGTCATGAATGAACCATACACTGGCGTTGCTGGACACGCTGAGCCAGGTAAACTAGTTCTCGGACCAGCAGCTGAGCTTGGTGTCACGTCCTTTGCCGGTCCAAGTCTACAATAGCGAGTCAGTCCTCAATTAGATCATCTAAGACTAAGACAACATACTCGAACTTATCATTCAGACTGTTAAGCTGTGCCTCAAGCAGTCGAAGCCGGCTGATCTAGTACCGTCAGCAAGTGTTTAGCGTTTGTACGGAGCTTTCACTTACCACATCCTCATTTGAAGGTTGCTCCGCGTCATGCTCATTGCCATCATAAAAGCATCTCTGATCTAAACGTGCACAGGTGGAACATCTCGGTCTCTGGCCTGGGCACCGAGTCTTCTTTCGACTGCACGGGGTATGTCAGTATGGCGATCATGACTTGGCAGAATGGGGTAGTTGTACCGGCAGTTGTCACAAGCAATGCCCACGCGTCGATATTGTCTCGATGACCGGGTATTCATGGTCCCGATGGGCTCGTTTGACAAAGTGATCACTCAACGAAGAATATTCACGATAATGAAGCGGGGAGACGGTCGTTGTATGCCCCTCGGAATTCCCGACCTCTTTGTCCGCCTGCAGCTGCTAATGCAGACTAGCGATACCGGCACGGAAATCCCGTGATCAACTCAGTGTTATCAATTCAATAAATAGGATTGGCTTTCTGCAGGCTCAGGGGCTCTCACCCCCACCATAAATTGATGTAACTCTCGGTCGTCTCGACACGCTGGACAACTTAACGCCGCATTCCTCCCTCATCTCCGCTTTCTACAAAATAAAACCATCATCTAGCACATCTCAGCTCGTTTGATTAAATTAAACCATGGAGCATTTTGATGTAGCCGTTGTTGGGTTGGGCGCCATGGGAAGCGCCGCTGCATATCATGCTGCAGCAAAAGGAGCCAAGGTGATTGGATTTGAACAATTCGAGTTTGGCCATGTCCGAGGTGCATCGCACGATACATCTCGCATCGTGAGGACATCATACGGAGCCCCCGAATACGTCGCGCTTGCGAGATCTGCCTACAAGGATTGGGCGGAGCTTGAGAAACGATCCGGGTTGTCGTTGCTGACCATCACTGGAGGCGTCGTATTTTTCCCCAAGGATGGGCCATGCCCTGCGAGTGACTATACCGAGAGTCTGGACGCAAATGGGCTTCCATACGAGCTTCTTGATTCTCAGGAGGTTAACAAGCGATGGCCTCAATTTGGCATCCCAGATCGGGTAGATACGGTCTATACAGCAGACACCGGGATCGTAAACGCATCTCGGGCTGTGAATACCATGCAATATCAGGCTCGTGCGTTTGGAGCCGTGTTGAAGGAGAATACCCGTGTCGATAAAGTAACCCCAGACGCAAACGGTGTGATTGTTGAGACATCAAATGGCCCAGTTCATGCACGGAAGGTCATCCTCGCCGCCGACGCCTGGATCAATAAACTCCTGTCGCCGCTTCGTGCCGAAATCCCTCTACGAGTGATGCAAGAGCAAATCACATACTTCAAGCCCACAGATGTCGAGCGATTCGACCCCAGTAAGTTCCCAGTATGGATCTGGGGGGCTGAGAAGTGGTTTTACGGCTTTCCTAGCTATGGCGAGCATAGTATCAAAGCCGGACGCGACGTCTCTGAGAACTTGATGACACCAGAACAGCGCACCTTCACCCATTCGCCTGAATTAGAAGACGAACTCTCGAAGTTCATGGACACCATCATCCCTACAAAAGGTCAAACTCTACGGACAGTCACTTGCCAATATGCTATCACACCTGATCGACAATTCGTCATCAGCCCGCTTGAGGAGCACAAGGATATCCTTGTGGCTTTGACAGCTGGCCATGGCTTCAAGTTTGCACCCGCAGTTGGACGTGTTCTCGCCGAACTGGCTTTGGATGGAAAGACGAAGGAAGACATATCCAAATTTGGCATACCCAAGGTAGCACCTACGAGCAAGCTGTGAGAAGCAGTAATTTGCTCTTGGGGCGAATCATTTTTAGAATACGGCAAACTTTGAGTATTAAGATAAAAAATAACAATCGAAGATGCCAGAACCCATTATCCCAACACAATGAATTATTGTCGGGAAAAAATGCGCTCAACCTAATTAATCTCCATGGTTTACTGAAACTTTGAAGTCTGTGACCCTTTAAGCTTTAGGTTGCCAACAAACAGAATCACACCAGAAATTCTCAGGAGTCTGAACTAGCCTTGAACAGCAGGTAGAGGAATGGCTCTAAGACGTAGAATGCGAGTTGCCCGTGCTGTGTATGTAGCTTTTTGGCTGGAGGTTTAGTCATTTACATCATCTCTCGAGTTCGGGCGATCAGTGCCTCCGAAACATCAAGATATTACTCATCGGTCAATGTCTTCGCGGCTGCCCCATGGGTGGGTTATTAGGTAAGGGAGACATATTCACACCTAGAAACTGAATACACTCATGATTCACAACATGGGCACCGAGACAACACTTTTGACTCACTGTCCACGAGCATGGAGCAAGATTTACAGATTTTGTGACTATGACTCTAAAATTGATGTCATACCAATTGCGGAGCCTAATAATCACATTTTGACTTCTTTTCTTAGCAGAAAGTTAATTGTCTCATCCTTTGTCATATGGTTCAATTCAGTATTAGACTCGGGGGAGGGGCGGAGTGAGATCATCTTGATCTCAGTCGTCTCCCGTCTCAGACTACTTACCGCATTCGCAGCCGCCTATGATACGAAACGTGATATCGCTATTCTCGCCCTAGACATATTGAAGCCACCTAACACAATATCAATATCATTTGTTCCTGGACGTGGCACGCAAAATCGCCCTTAGGCAGAGCTACATGTCTTCTGAGGACCTTGTACTGATCTCATGATCTCCATAACTCTAATTAGAATTTTCACACGCGTTATGAAATGTCGAAATGTTACACACCATTTTCTTACAGCTGATCTAACTTTCTTGGCAAGTTATCCGGATGATTGTATCTGTGATTTACTATTCATTGTGTTGAGTTGTCGAGTTCTGGCATCTTCCATTGCTATTTAACTTTATACTCAGAATGTCTCCCCGTATCCGTGATTTACTCATGGCATTCAAGTCTACATAGGACGATAGGCAGAAGCGAAGCATAACTTACCGGGCAAATGATGGAAGATTCATCTCGAGAGTTCATTGTCGCGGGGTGTGTTGAGGCTTTTCCTGCAGAGTCAAGGTCCAGGCATCCATTGGGAATAACGTATCGCGGCCCAACTTACTCCCATGGTTATGAAGAAACTCCAAACCATCTTGATCAAAGTTATCTACAATAGAACCGTGATCGGAATGGCTCACCCAGCTCCCTGCTTGGGCAAGCCACGCTGGGAAAGATTGAAACTGTAGGATATTTTACGCCCTGCTGTTTCCTAAAATGTAATTTGGCTTCGGCAAAATGAGTCAGAGATCACTTCCCAAGGGTCAAAAGTCACATATATACAGGGCGAAAAAGTCTAACCATGGAAAGCAAGTCTCGAGAACAGAGTTTCTTCCCCACGGGGAACCCCAGATCCAGTCCAACAGATCAATTCTTAGTGTCCAAAAACCTTATATATAGACGTCCTCCGACCTTTCTTGTCTCCCTTCTTTTCTTCCTACATCATCCTCTCAGTATCAATTGTGACTTAACTTCTCATTATCATTCACCGTTCTTGACGACTTCAATCCATAACTTTGGACGTCCTACTTCTTCACACGTACCTCAAGTCGTGTGAATAAAAACTTCTCTACACTCGTCACCATCTATTCTCTAGCCACAATGTCTCCTCGACTTACCTCTTCTCCTTCTACCTCTTCTTTCTCCTCCTCCTCCTCCTCCTCATCCTCATACAAGCCGGTCAAGGCTTCTCAGAGGCCAGACGATTCTCGAAAGCCACGCGGCTTTCCGAGTTGGGAGGAAGGCGACATTGCCTTTCTGAAGCCGTGGAACGAGATCGAAAATGACCTTCCACCCAAGGCATTTTCCTCATTCCGCAAAGCTATCGGGCACCAAAAGCGTGCCTGTAGCCACCCTGTCATCATCCTCAAGGCATCACCGGATGGGTCACACTTCGCGGTAACCACCGTATCCGCCTACAGTTCCAGCAGCGACAATGATTACCTCGCGCCCTGGAACCAACCTCACCACTTCAGAAAGGCAATGAAGGACTTCCGATCCTTCGAGGGCTCAGAAAGAGCCAATGGTCGACCAACCCTCCTACTAGAGGGAAACAAGTTGATGCCCAAGCCTGAGCTCAGCTGGGTATACATCCAATCGATTTTGGTCGTGGACAAGAAGGCACTCAAAGTCTTCACCAAGTCCCGCGACCATCTTCGACTGACCCCACGGAGCCTGACAGACCTCTGGGCACATATGGAGGCAGAGACAAGAGACTTCGACCGAGTAGGGCGGACACTTGCCACCGCCATCGTGGCACCACAGTCTGTTGCCCGGCCCCATAGAAAGGGCCAGGAGCAAGCGACAGGGCGCAGTTCAAACCTTCCGGCGAAGGCAGTCGCCACACCTACTTTACCTCTGGTCCGCCCCTCAAACCCTCCCTCCTCATGGGCCCAAGTGGCGGCATCAAAAGCCATGACGGGTGGCTCTCGGGCTGATGCCAGCTCATCCTCTGCCCCATCGCTTTACGGAGCACAATCTTTGTGCCGATCCAAAAGCAAGAGGTCGAAGCCACTTGGGTCCCAGAATTCGTTCCGTGTGTTGGCTTGCGCCTAACGCGCAAATTCACTCCCTCCCCCCTTAAACTCAACACAAGGTTGAGTGGCTTGACTCACATATTGGAAGATGGATAAAAGGCAAAAAGAAGCTCTGATAGCTCAAGGCTACAGTCATCCTCATTAGAAGATCCTCCGAGGAAGGATATTTAGCCCAGAATTCGTGCAGAACTAGATTGAATAAAATCCAGACTTGTCATCGCCTCTCAAACCTGTTCCCACCGTCTACTCTCCTTTTACTGCGACCAAGCCGTTCACAACAAACCAGGCCCAGCAGCTACAACTGCTGGGTCTATCCATCTATTGCGAAGCCAGCCACGCCCACCAGTGAACCAGAGCACTTTTTGAGGGCAATGAATGGCTAAATAGAGAGGCACACCTTGCTGACGGTGACCCTCTTATGCGTGCCTATCGCAACCCAACGTTTGACCAATCCTTCCAGAATTCGTTTTCTTCAATCGCCATGAACGACATAAAGCCAATAATCAGGCCACACACGTCACTACATCAACCCAAGAAAAAAGAAGAAGAAAAAAACACGGTCCATACCTGAACCTTCCACGCCAAGAAAGAGTCGGAATTCACATTTAAAGCCTAGCCATACGCATCACCGTCTCAAGAAAGAAAAGAAACAAAAACCCCGAAGGCTGGCCAGCCTATACATAGCTTCGCCATGGCTCCTAAGAGGGGAAACTCATCATATATCAACCACAACCACCTTTCCTTTCCAACTTGAATTTCATCATCCAACAATCACAACCATCTCTCCCCATAGCCACCAACCAGAGCCACTTCAAGCAACAGCCACAACAAAAGGTCATCTCATATAATCACCCTTTACCGCAAGGGCTCAGTCAAGGCGAATGAGAAATACCTCGAAGATATGATGATGACAGTCATCAGAGACAACAGCACACGGGTATTGACCGAGCACATCTAAAACAAACCCGTCCGATCAATCGAAGGCGTCCTCGCGGTGACGAGGCCGACTCGGCATATGCTCGGTTGGGTCGGTCTGGGTGGGGACGGCTCTGACTACAATGGGAGAGTGTCGCACCTCAGCGGGTTACCGGAAGAATCAAGACCGAGATTTCGTATCCGAGGTCGTCAATGGCATGTGGCCGTCAATGACATATATGACGGATGAGGCCTCCCATAGGTGGAATCGGACGAGGTTGAGAAGTTAGTGCCAGAGAAGATGTACAATAATAACCTTTTATTAGTTACATTAAATAGCTAGATCTTAACCTAATTATTATCACATTTTGCTATAATCGTTGCTTTGCTTTTGCTCACACAGCTGTGTTATTATCAAACCACAGTTTCTTATAGAGTCGGTGCCTGGCACTAAAAACTCAATCCCGTTATCGCTTCCTCGCGTCTAGCTTTGGGCCGCCGTGGTGACAGACAGCAGCCTCCTTAAGATGGCGGCTTTCCCCCGTCCTGGATGCTTTTCATCCAGTCGGATCTGTGATGCAAGTGGGGATTCACATCCTTAGGTTGCCGATCCATTCCAACCTGTTCGCCCCAGCATGCAAGCAAGTATTACGGATTGTCGGCTTGCGTCCGACGTGTCATTCAATGACATAAGTTGACATTTAGAAGTCAAAGAGGTGGCATAAACTCGCAAAAAATGATATGACTGCTGTCCAGTGCATAGATGATTCTACCTCGTAGTGTAACCACCGTTGGCGAAGATAGTCTGCCCTGTAATCCATCCGCCCTCCGCTACAAGGAACCGCACCAGCGGGGCGATATCCTTTACATCAGTGAGACGTCCTCCCAGACCTTGACTCTTGTGGAACTCAACGGCCTCTGGGGATTCCTGAGGATAGAAGAATGCTGCACACGCAATAATCAGTCGTGGTTTTCAACATCGAGGGACATCATCTACTTACGAGTATCCATAGGGCCAGGGGCGACGGCGTTAACACTGATCCCGCGAGGCTGAAGTTCCTTGGCCACACCGCGGGTGAAGTGCTCGACAGGTGCTTTGGAGCCTGCGTAAGAGGTGTAGAAGCCGGTGAAGGCAGCGAGAAGAGCCGTAACGATGGTAATGATCTTACCACCATCTTCAACGTGCCTGGCAGCTGCTTTGAGAACAAAGAAGGCACACTTGGAGTTGATTCTGCGACGAACATGTTAAATAATTTGCTCGACTATCACTTCTGGAAAGGCACTCCTCGGCAGAGAAGCGGCTACTCACGCAAACATGCTGTCGTACTCGGCCTCAGAAATTTCCGTGATGGGCTTCTTCAAGACCTTGCCGACAGTGTTGATGACCACGTCAATCTTCCCGAAGTCTTTCTTGACCGAATCGAAGAGTCTGTTAACCGCTGCCTCGGTGGTGAGGTCGCCTTGGTAAAACTTGACCATAGTCTCCGGGAATTGCTGGCCCAGCTTCTGCTGCAGCTTGGCGGCATCGTCCTTTGACGAAGCTGAGTTGTAATGCAGAGCCAGATTGGCGCCGAGCGGTGCAAGCGCCAAAGCAATCTCCGCACCAAGGTTCTTCACGCCCCCGGTAATGATAACGGTTTTTGCTTGGAGAGACATCGTGGACATATGCTTTTTGTTTCTCTTGAAAAAGGCAGGTCAATGTGAGTAATTGAAGAGAAGAGGCAATTTGACTCTGTGGGCTAGACGCAGCAACTACGGAAGGCTGTTGATTGCTTATATACTTTTCGATCCCCCCCCCTCCCTCTGCTGCTTGCAACGAATCTGTACGCCAATCTATGCCGGCCGCGAGCATGCATTTTCTTGATTGAGTAGCTATGTAGTCAGATCCTGAGTTGCACGCACCTAATCAGGTTAGTCGATGCCAGTTTGCCAGGCTGAACGACGATCATTACCTGATCAAGGCCGTGCATACTTTCGCCCTAAGCATAGAACTAAAACCTTGTTCAGCTCAAGAATCTGCCTGTCGACCTGACAGTCTCCTCTTTTACATCAACCCCCACAGGATGGACTTGCTTTCGAAACGCTCAAGTTGACCGATCCGATTAATCCGATTTCTCTGGCGATCCTGATTCAAAGCTCCGTCGTCCCGGCTGACGTAGCTAGCGTCAGCACGATGGGCGCGACCGCAGAGATCAACTTTGACTTCATAGTGGGAAACGACCCCGCGCAACTGAAGGGCTATCAAGCTCGCGTTGTCAGATCCCATGTCTCCAAAATGGGCTGGAAAGGGCGTGTAAGGGCCCAACGCGTCAAGATCCGGCAGCCACACCAACCACGGCGCGAAATAAAGAATGCCGTTGTTCAAGAAGCTAAAGTTGATCCGGACTTTCGTGATGTTATTACCACAGCCAGGATGTCGCCCCCCGGGGACTGGCAACTTGGCGGCGGCCGTTCGGATCCATTCCATGTGTATCCAGGGCCAAGAAGGACATGTGTGCCTGCTTTGATCGACCATTGTGAGACCCCCACTCCCATCCCAAGAACCTTTCAGAATTGGGTACTTATGCCCCTGGTCTGTTAGACATCATACACATGGCCGTGGACATCCCGGAATTGGATCGGCCTGGAAACAAGGGCCTCCTGCGGTCCAGTTGGTTCCCTCTTGTCATCTCTGACTTGGCTATTTTTCAGACCGTCATGCTTCTGTCTGCTTCCAACGCCGCATCTCTCAAGCCAAACTTATATCCCAACACTTACCTTCTTGAGCTGAAATCCGATGCTATTAACAGTATCAACAGAGGTATATGTCACGGAGTTCATTGGGCCAGTGACACCCTTATTGGCGCCTGCGCTAAGATGGCTAGTTTTGAGGCCATGCATGGAAACCTGGACGCATTCCATGTGCACATGGCTGGCCTATGTAGAATGTTGGAGCTCCGAGGCGGCCTAAATGCGCTTGGCTTGGGGGGGCTACTTCGTCGGATTATTATCTGGATTGACTTGAATTCTGCATTCTTGCTCAAATCTGAACGCTACTTTCCGGGACAGTCTTTCGGGGACGATGACGATATCGTGGAACCCAACCCGCAGAGTTTTCTTGCCCCATAGCACGTTTATAATACTCCCAAAGAGCTCGGTTCAATAGCATATTAGCTCAGCCTAGCGTTTAATGCTCAGCCACCCGCTTCATCGTGATCGCGTAGGCAGTCATCTTACTAACAGTGATAGAAAGAAAATAGGCCTACCCCTAATAATCCATATACCGAAGGGCATTATCACACATGATGACTGAAAGAACTATGACTTTATTGGACTGTTTTTAGGTCAGGACGTGAGGAAGAACATCGTGTTAAAGACATTTCAGCGTAGTTTGGGTGTGAAATTATAGAGAAGCTAGCTGAGAACACGTTCTCCTAGGGAGTCGCGGCTACTTGGAGTGGAGGAGATCAAGGACGATGACACATGAGCACGACTGATGATCGAGCCCAGCATTGGAGATCTGGTGTATTTGGTGTTCTGGCTGATGAGTGACTTAGCTGAAATATAACATACATTGATGTGGTGTGAATTGATGAATATTTTGACTTCCAAATCTAACACCAGTATTCTACATGTGTTTGTAAATTCCAGATTCTTCCAAACCAAAAAGGCCAAATAGGCTTTTGCTCTCTGCGAGACTTTAACACGCCCGAGATCAACACTTGACTAGATCTAAATGTATGATCTAGTGAATGTTGCTCTAAGCGACTACGTTCACTTCGATGGTTTACACTTCCAGCAGTATGGGTTTGTGTAAAAGATGGGAGCTGAATCGGTTCGAGATGGTGAAATTCATCGCTATGTCACTACGTGATCGAAGCGGGTAATCATAACATTCTTGTTACTGCCAGGAATTGCATTGGTTCTTGTATTCAAGAGAAGGGATTTGACAAGCTATTCTCCATGACAAATAAATCCGTGCTCTACAGCCCTGCAGCCTCCTTTTCTCCGGGTGTAGAATGAGCAGGATAAGGCGAGACGGGCGGCACTGCCTGGAAGTAATGATAATCTTCAATCACGAAGTTCTTCCCAACAACATCGATTTCCACTTTCCATTTCAAAATATGGACGTTGCGGATCAGATGCGTATCAAAACTCGGCCTCAAATGATTCGCGTGGAAATTCATCTCCTTTTCATAGGGAATTTGGAATTTCACCGCATGGCCCAGATCGACCGCGGGTGTCGAAGCCTCGTCACACGGTACCTCCAACTCATAGCCAAGACGCATCAGGGCAAGATTGGTGTTGATGATCCTGTTCCGGTCCCAGAACCTGCCCACGCCTGAGTTCATCGGCCCCATGACCGTCACGCGTGTAATAGCCTCCAGAGCGAAACGCTTTACGACGATCTTTGGCGGTGACTTGCCGAGGCTCTCATGTGACTTGTTCCACAGAGGAGTAGCTTTCAACTGGAATGGGACAAAATACGGGTTTCCCAGCTGGATCAATTTAGGGACAGCAATTATGAGTTGGAAAGTGAAGGTCGGGGTCGAGCGGGAACTGAACAGGCCCTTCATTTTCTGCGAGGGGGAAAGCTTGGTGTCCTCTTTTCCCGGGATCAATCTTTGTGAAGATACGGACAGCTCTTTCTGGCAAAAGTTGAATGGCGTAGATGTCAACGGCTCCCCAGCGCGGAAATATTCTATAATGATTGGCAGTACGGCCTTGGACTTGCCGCTCTTCCCTTGCCCGTCCAACTCCATTTCAGCTTCGAGGGTATACTCGATGACAGCTTTCCGGTCTGAGTCGTAAGTCCCATCGAAGGTCGGTGGCAGAATCGCCGTCGTGCCATCATCGTTTCGCAGTGGGAAAAAATACTTCTTGGGGTTTGCATCTGCAGGAAGGCACGCCGAGTCAATATGCGTTGGAATCGTCAATGTAAAGGGCCAATCCTGGCGCAGTCGTCCAGAAGGCAAGTAAACCGGCCCGTCATGGACAATTTGGTTCTGGTCCAAGATTTGCATTTGCCCATTGAACTGGGGAATCTTGGTGCGCACATGGCCATTAAGCCTCAGCTTGAGTGTGGCGTGTTCACAGGCAACAGGAAACTTCCGGTAGATTCGCCCAGTGACCACATCGCCCGGTTGGTGAGGGTGTTCGGCATCTAGCTCAACACTCAGCATCGAGTTGAGGGAGTCAGACTTGAACAAATCCATGGTAGCTAGCTGGGCATATTTACCACAATATAGTAGGCCTGGTATGAGCGAGACGCGAAGTATCTGACCAGACCGACAAGGACAATGGGAGGCAGATGAGATATTATCTCTTATGGAGGGGTCAGGGCAATCAACGAGTTGACTCCAAGCCTAAAATCAATCTTCAGATCATGCATGACAGCTTCGGCAAACCGGCACATTTTATCGATCAGCCGCAATGTAACCAAAAGCAAGGACACATGGCTCTCGCTTACTTTCGAGCGGGGTAATCGACAGGATGGTCCTATCCATGTGCCCATTTGCATCTCTCCCAGTCACATTGCTTTAATAACGCTAGTAACGCAAGGGCTATACAATCTGGTCTCGAGGTTGCCTCAGTCAGTCTCTGCCCCAATGGAATCAGCAAGTGAGGGCTGCTAGGGTCAGCATCATATGCTTCAGAGGAACGGGCTCCAGGCAACTATTTGGCAATTTTGATCCAATCAGTTACCAGGAAGTATATTCAAGACGCACTCCTTTCTGGAAGTTTCTACAGCTACAATTTTTCATAGCGTAGCGTTAACTATTGGCTGAGACGAATTGCAAAAATTAAAACGCTAGCTGGCACAATCAATAGATTTTTTACGTTGCCAATATATTTACAATTAAGTAGACATTCTATGTGAAATTACCATCATCATAATTCATTCTTTTATGAGCCTTCCTATATCCAACAGAAGCCGGGTGCTGCCATGATAGTCCCTTCTTAGTGGTGATGAGTTTGATACAAAGTCGCTCCCCAAATCTATTTATTATTTCCTGTTTCGTCTAGTTAGCTATTTTAGTCATGTTCGTTCTGACCTTTCTAATCTCTCGCGCTCCTCTACTGTAAGTTCACTCTTGGCATGCCCTATTTTGATAAAGGGCAGAATGATGCATGATACACCGGACACCCCGACAGCGAACCAGAATGCAACCTGATAGTTCTTCTGCCGGCTGAGATGGCTGGTATGTGAGACTGCAACTTCCCCAAACCCGAGAAAGAAGCTTACACCCAAGAACAACAAACTATTGATGAAAGCTCCAGCAAGCCCCTGCTGGTGTCCTGGCAAGTTCGTTGTGATGAAAACATTGCTGACTGTGAAAGCAATATCGATACCAATTGTTGCCGCAATCATGGATGGCATCACCCAGGCCCAGTAGTTCGGATCTGCAGGCATCAAGGCAAACAGCAATACACAGACCACAGTCCCCACACCAGAAAGGCACAGAAGCACTGTTCCATGGAGACGGTGCAAGACCAAGCCTCCCACCGTTCCAATGAATAGACCGCCAATAATCATTGGTAGGAACCACACAGCGGTCACCAGCGGCGACTTGCCGACAACAAGTTCAAGATAGAAGCTGCTGTAGAGAAGAAAGATGCCAAAGGTGCCGTAGAGACCGAATTGTGCTACCGCGAGTGCCTTCATGCCCTTTGTACGGAACAGCTCAGCAGGCAAGAGTGGCTTCGCTGCAACGTAACCTTCAACATATACAGCCGCGGCAAGAAATCCGACACCAAGGATCAGTGTAACAATGATGCGAGGACTTGCCCATCCGCTTGGAGCCTGGGAGCTGTCGGTGATGGCGTAGACCAAGAGGATGAGCCCAGGCACGATTGTGGCAACACCCAGCCAATCCATTTGGATGTCGGATGGTGGTGTACGGTGAAAGTCATTCGGAATGGTTGTGACTCCCGCCAAACAGAAAATGCCTAGCATAATGGATCCCAGATAAAAGTACCAGCGCCAGGTCAGATATTCGCCTGTGATGCCGCCAAAGAGGATACCGAAGAAGAATCCAAGCGGCGCAAAGGCGCCGTACAGAGCAAATACTCGGTTCTTGCGCGGTCCTGGCCGGTAGATTTTCCCAAGAAGAGCAATGCTCGCAGGGAGATAGGCCGCTGGCCCGAGTCCTGCAAGTGCACGGCAGACTATGAGCATGATGAAATTCTGGCTAAAGCCAGCGACGAGATTCCAGATGAGGAACCAGACCATGCCAGCATTGAAGAGAGCGTAGCCTCCATACATATCGCCGATGCGACCGAAGGGCAATAGAAATGCCCCTGTCACGAGAGAGAACACGCTTGAGGGCCATGTTTGTGAGCCCCCAGGGATGTCCAGCTCCTGCGTGATAGGGGGAAGAATGATGTGAAACCCAGATATGAAGAACTCCTAGATACAAAACCTAAATCAGCTCGACTACAGCGAAACCGGGACAAGCAGTATCGATTTTTAACCTACCGCCATCAACATACATCCCAAGACTGAAACACAGAACCCCATCTCCGACCAAATGTTTCGGAACTCTTTGGGCCTCTGCCGACCAAGCTTTTCAATCTCCAACTCGGTTGTCAGCTCTCTGTGGCCCAACTCGTGCTCCAATCCGATTGCCCCCATGACGATTGAGGGGACCACGACGGTTGCTTCACTCGCTGAAATACTAACTAGCCTCTTGGCCTTCACGATACTTCAGAAGGACGGGAGAGTTTTCAAAGTTTAAATAAAAAGGACGGCCCCGCTGAATACGTCAAATTAAGCTTGGATGAGGCTATCCCTCGTCCCATCCTCGTGACAAAGCCCTTGCCACGATGCAGCATCCGGACCGGATGTAGAAAAAACAGGACATCGCCCCATTTATTCACGGGATCTGAAGACAGGCCATAGCGCTCCCAAACGCTGCTTGGGTTGCCATTGGATCCGTTGAAATTAGTATTGGTTGGATCCACTGACAGGGCTTTGAGGATGGCGAGGACGGATCTCCGCGGGCCCCGGGATGAACTTACATAGCATCATGGGTTCCTTTTGAACCGAACGGAGAATGGACAGCTTATTGAAACTTTCGTTCATCGCTCCAGGAGGACCGTAGATTTTTCTTTCTTTCCTTCCCTAGGCCCCATGCCACGAGCAAGAGTTACGTCAACTCATGGTGGAAGGATTTTTGTTCCGTTAGTAACGATTACGTGGTCAATTGGCCGACAAGGGACTTTGCTTGGCCGTGGTGGAAAGTCGTTTGATCTGACCCAGCAGGATTTCCTTTTTTTCGTAATGGAATAGCCCTGGAGGCTGGTGCAAAGGCCTGCTCAATATCTGCCTCCATTATGAAGAAATCAATCCCGGCATTGCGGTTCCGACGTCCGAGCGAATGGCCAGGGGTTAATGTCATCATCCGTGATCGGATCAGGGGACATCTTAGATCCGAAGGCTCTCGGCGACTCACTATGCTCGCGGAGAGCTTCACATAACTGGTCCGTCTGTCATGACGAGCACATAGGAATTTAGCCTTGTGAACTCCGTCCATCGATGGCTATTACTGTACGGATGATTGGAACTTGATTAGAATATTGGTGCTAGAGTTGGTTAGAATTGTCGAGATGAAAATATAAAAGGGCCCGTTCATACACTACCCTGTAAGTCTCAGTCAGTCGATTAATCATTTATGACATTCTATTGCTTTTGCAAGCATTTAATATTACAATCATGGCTCAAACCCCAGACAGTCTAACCAGACCTCTTCCGGTCCGCACAATTGCGGGTGTGACTGTTGTCGACACGCAAATTGTCCGCGATGCCCAGCAGTTTGCACAAGAGCACTCCACCGACTGGGTTTATCGCCATTTGATGCGTACTTGGCTCTTTGGCATCCAGATAATCAATCACAACCCAACACTCCAACAAGGTGTTGATCTCGAGGCTCATGCAATCGCTACCCTGCTCCACGATCTCGGGTGGCACCAGACATCAACTCTTTCCTTTGTAAGTAATGATAAACGGTTCGAGGTGGACGGCGCCATTGCTGCCCGAGAGTTCATCCGAAACCACCAGGACGGGAAGCTCTGGGATGAGCATAGAGTCCAGCGTGTGTGGGATGCCATCGCGCTGCATACGCAACCCTCAATTGCCGAGTATAAGGAGCTTGATGTCAAGGTGACGGGTAACGGAGTGCTCGCAGACTTCGCCGGGCCGATCTACGGCGTGACAAAATCGGAGTATGATGCAATCGTGCAAGAGTTCCCCAACGAAGACTGCTTGGAGGGGGTGAATGATACCATCGTTTGGCTTTGCAAGACAAAACCCCAGACAACCGTTGGTAAGTCAATTAACTGTAGTGACGAGAATTTAACTTGGGAGGCTAAAAACGTTGCAGATACCTGGCAGCAGCGTTGGGGCGAGCACCATGTTGAAAACTACCCGCCAAAGGGCGTTTCGTTCTGGGACCTTGTACACAGGTGAGGGTGAGACGACAGGTCGGGTGAGATGAGCTTTCGTGTGCTATTGGAGGTCATAGAAAGGTAATATCTATGATGATATTTTATCATATCCATAATACCGAGTCGTCAAGGGAAGGGTGGAGGATTGGGCAGGATTTGATAATGGATATTTATGGTGGTAGTTCCTGAAAATGTCAATAAGGACGTCCGCCAAGGTTCCCCAAGACGTCTCATCCTCCCGTATGCTAATGTCTCGCAATGATGCAGAGTTCCTAACGCCCATGCTGTTGCATGCCGGACCATGGCCCTCGTCTAAAAAGAAAATAATAAAGTAATGGCTCGCGCTGAAGCTGGCTCCATGATATGCACTAAAAAGGGGGCACAGCGACCCCAAAAACTTTTCCCAGATTGTTGTATTCACAGTATGTCGAGTCGAGCCCATCAAGTCGAAGCCTCCGCGCTGCGCCAGGAGCTCTCGTACTCGGCCTTCTTGGGCTTCTGCTTGGGAAGATCCCACAGCTTCTCCTCGCTCTCCGTCGAGGGCAGCCGCTCCATCACCCCAGTATTCACGCTCGGTCCGGCCTTGGGTCGTGACACTCCGCTGCTCAGCTCCACGCCGCCGCTGCGCGTGCCGCGGGAGTCCTTGGTCGAGTCGCCGTAGACCAGCGACTGGCCCTGGCCGGCGCCGAGCTTGCCCTCGCGCCAGCACTTATAGAAGGCCTTGAGGGCGGGCATGTTGGCCGCCAGTATGCCCAGGTCGATCTCGACGGCGGACATCATGACCATCTTGCCGAGGGACCAGGAGAAGTCGGGCGAACTGGCGAACTCCATGAGGATGATTGCTCGCAGACCACCTGCTAGGACGGCCGAGCCGCCGGTGGTGATGACGCTGATGACGGCAATTTTTCGTTTGAGAGTCATTTGAAGACTCATGATTGTGGGAATTGGGAGAATCAAGATGCAGACGTCGACCAAGAAGATCTAGAAACGATGTGAGATTAATAAGGCGCGGCGCGACTTCGAAGAGCAAACACGGATGCTCGAGCAGACACAGGCAGGTAACTTACCAGAGTAAACGGAAAGAAATACGTACTAAGTCTCTGTTAACAATTGTTTACTCAATCGGAAATAATTATAGTGTCTACTCACATTTTGGCGTTGATGCACTTCACGCCAGGGTGACGTTCTGGGTAGTAGAAAGCCTCGAGTGGCAAACATTGGAGGCCGTAGAAGAGCAAAATGGCGATGGTGCCGAGACTGTTGAGCGCAATGACGGCCCACAAGCTCCAGACGAAGGCCCTGGTCTGGGACAGGCGGAAAAAGAAGAGCAGGAAGCACATCTTGACGAGGAATTGTAGGGTGACATAGTAAAACTCTTCGGCCAGCAGCCCCTATAGTACACTGTCAGAAAGTTAAAGGTGCAGAGGAATTCGTTCGTATGTACCTTGAGAAGATGGGTTACCTGCCCTGGGTCTTCTGCCACGACTTGTTCAAGGTGCCTGTTGAGGTTGAGAGTGATTAGCTTGTAGTGATCTTGGCAGAGGGGGATAGGTCATCAAGGCACTCACAAGCCAGCACCCTTCATCAAAAAGAATGTAAGTAGAGCTTCTTGGCCAGGGAAGAGGATCTACATGAAGTCAGCATCCACCGCATCGTGCATTGGGGTGCGACTTCCGGTGTCTATACGCACAAGCATGCTCGTCATGACCCAATCGTCCCAACCAAACGACTTCATCGACACTCCACGGACCCAGATGCGCATCGGAATCGTAATGTAGGTGACGACAAAGAGGATCGAGATGATCGTGTGTGCGAGGGGCCGCATGTCATTCATCCTCGAGGTAGGTGTCGTTTGCGACGACAACGGCTCAAGCACATCTGACGAGTATCAAGTGTGGATGGAGTGGAAGGAAAACATTTAAGAGTCCCGAATCGAGACGATGAAAAAGGAAAATGTCTGCAGCGAAAGAGTTTGGCCCTGCCAAGCCCCCATGCTTTCCCCAAGGCGGCGATTGATCTTCCTCGCTAATCCCCTTGGTTGTCGGACATTAAATGGAGAAGGGGGTTCGCGGTCCAGGGAGTTGGATCCTGGCCTCGCCGCATCATCTACTATATTACGGTGCAAATATATATCCGCAGTCATCACTAGTGTAGGCAGCTCAAGAGCTAGCTGGGTCATGATGGCGAGAAACTGCCGCCAACTGGTCTCAGGGATCGCGGACGTTTGCCTCAGCCCCATATAGTAAGAAGGTGGAAATCAGTACTGTCCAACGAGTCGTAGATGAGAGATACATCAATACCAAATTGACCAAGTGCTTTCCCGTTGGGGTAAGTTTATCAGCATTAATACTTCTATGGCAATATGAACGGCATAGAGAAAGAGGTATTACCATCTACTGGCGAAACTGGGCCAACTTGCACTTGTATCAAGCTAACATTACTAAAATTTGTGATCCTCGGGTGTGCAACGGCTACAGAGAGGGGAGGAAGCGAGTGCAAGAGAAAAGAAAGGGACATATGAGCTAGGCATTGCTGCTTTTCAGAGCTCTAGTACCTGAATCAGGTTCATTCTCAAAATAACGGAAATGTGGATTTGTATGAGACAATTTCTAGCCCCATGCCCCGGGATGCATGTCACCAGAAGAGAACCCAAACTGAGAGGGAGTGCTGATCAGTTACCCACACTTGGGCGCAAGCCGGTTTGCTAGATTATGATAAATGGCCAAGGGTCCAGGGTCTGACAACGGTGTGCACGGTGCCGGATGCGACATGATTCGCAGCATCCTTCCCTTTTCTATTGCGATCGTGATATGTGACGGATGAACAATTCCGCATCCTCTCGAGCAGTGCGCCTGTCAGTGTCAGCTACGAAAGCGTGCGCTGTCCATGTTGCATACCGTTGAGGTCCAAGCGTGGCAATAAGAAGCGGCATTCTAAAAAGAAGAAATTATGAAGATTATGCAGGCTTTTTTTGCCGTTAGTTGTTGGTTGTTGGTTGCCCAGTCCATGTAAGCAGTGGGACGCCTTTTAGCAAGCATGAAAACCATAGCACGGAATCACGGAAACGAACATGAATCGCAGGCCTTCCAATCATCTCACGGGAATTATCTTCGGTTACGGGAGACAGGGATGGCAGCCGCAGCGGAAAGGGCGCAAAACCGACCGGAAACGGTCTGGGGAAGCCAGCCGGCTGGACACCGAGCTCAACCAAGTTGATTCTCTCGCTTTGGGCTGCTCCAAACAGCCACTACCCTCATGCTAACTGACAAGCGGACCGCGGGTGCTGGCTCATGCATCCAAGGGAGCTATTGCGTCTCCTCCCTCGCGCATTAGGCACGTCAGCCTCACCCACTCGAGGGATAATCGCGGTAGTCGAGGATATTCAGCTCCGCTCGAGCGTGTTTTCGGGTTCTTTAGTCACCGTTTAGTGTGCAACATCCTGCCCAAAGATCCTTGTCTGAACCGCCGATCACTGGCCCTCAACCTTGGGTGGCATCTTGGCCAATAGCGTTGTTCCCAAAAGCAATATGCCACGAGGGTCCTGCATTGCCTTGAGCAAATCCGTAGCCCCCCACGGCCCTAATACCAGCCGTTCTCCCGCATCTTCGCTTGCCATTACGCGACTGCAACCTCTCTCCTGAAAAAAGCAAGAAGAGCAGCTCTGCGGAGATGGAATCCGCGCTTCAGTTAGCGCTGAGATCGTCCTGGCAGGCGACTGCCGGGGTCTCAGCCCTCCTCGCCGTCCTGTCTCACCATGTCGTTTTCCGCCCATACGAGATTGACGGCGCTGCCTGGGAGCTTGTCTTTGGCTACATTGGCTCCTGCGTGGCGCTATTCTTCCTCTACATCCTGGTGGCTGGCTACAGCTTCCTCACGGCTGTCGGCCGCACGCTCCTCGTCTCAAGCTCGTACAATGTCACCCTCTTGATCAGCATCCTTGTCTACAGGGCCTTCTTCCACCGACTCCGTGGCTTCCCCGGTCCTTTCAATGCTCGGCTCTCCCGCTTCTACGCCTTCAGCAAGGTCGCTAAGACCGTCCGAGGCTGCGAGGATGTCCAGAAGCTGCACGCTCAATACGGCGACTTTGTCCGAATTGGTACGTATACGCGGTCAGTGATGAAGTTGCTCACACATTGACTGATCTGTGTAAAGGACCCCGCGAGGTATCGATCAACAGGCCCGGCGCCATCCGTCCCATCTACGAGCCGCCCACGCGAACAACCCGGTCCCCATGGTACGCCCAAGTGTCCAATGATGTGACCAAGATCTCGATCAACTCGACTCGAGTCCTCAAGGTTCATAAGCAGCGCAAGAAGGGTTGGGAGAGGGGGCTCGGTTCACGAGGTACGTATTGGCGCCAATGGTTGCTCCGCTGCATGCGTCATATGTCCGTACATAGATGCTAACATCAATGGGATCCCAGCCATGGCCGTTTACGAGCCTCGTGTAGCTTCCAAGGTCGATTCCTTGCTGGGCCGACTCGCCGCGCATGCTGGCAACCCCATCGACATGACCAAGTATATCATGTTCTTTGGTTTTGATGTGATGGGTGACATCGGTAAGCTCTATTAGCTCCGTCAAACACTCTGCAAAACAAGCCGGCTAATCAATTGCATCAGGTCTTTCCAAGGACTTCCACATGGTCGAGCGAGAGGTCGAGGATCCCGCTATCCAGGGTGTCCACGAAAGTATGTTTGCAATTGGTGTCTTTGGTACGGTGCCTTGGCTTTTATCCATGCTTGGCAAAATTCCAGGCGCGGCGGGAGGATACAACAAGTACACCAAGTGGTGCCACGATGAGCTTCAAGAAAAGCGTCAGGTAATACTCTCTCCTTGGACAATCATTCCAACCCTAGCTGACCATGTACACAAGATCCTACTGAGCGAAATGGCGTCCCTCAAAGATCAAGAGCCCCGAGACATCATGACATGGCTTCTCAAGGCCAAGGAGCAGGGAGATCCATGTGCTCCTCCCGGTGATCTAGCCATTGAAGAAGATGCTCGACTACTCATCATTGCCGGCAGGTAAGCCAAACCATACTTCCATCTTGGAGAATCAATCAGAAGTGCTAACGATTTTCTCCCCACAGCGATACCGTAGCTTCCGCCATCACCAATGCGTAAGTATCCTATGATCTTTGATAACTTGCGTGTTTGTTTTGACTTATCAGTTGCGCTAACTACCGAGCAGCCTGTTTTACCTTACCAAAAACCAGAATGTCTACAAGACCCTCCAAGCGACTCTTGCAAAGGAATTCCCAGGAGGTGACAGCGACTGGACCTACGAGAAGGCGCGAAACATCCCCTACCTCGACTGGGTCATCCAGGAGACTCTCCGTCTGCGCCCTTCCGTACCCGGTGGTCTAGCCCGTGTCACTCCTCCCGAGGGTCTCATGGTTGACGGCACCTTCATCCCTGGTGACACTGTGACCTCAGTGCCAACCTACACCATCCAGCGCGACGAGCGTTACTGGCCCGATGCCCTGTCCTTCAAGCCAGAGCGCTGGGAGGGTCTGTCTACCGAGAAGGCCCCTTGGCTCCCGTTCACCAGGGGCCAATGGGCTTGTTCCGGTAGGGCGGTCGCCATGATGGAGATGCGCATGGTCCTCGGTCGTATCGCGCTCCACTATGATCTCTCGTTCCCGCCCCCGGTGACGCCTGAGACTGCGGAGTTCGTCTTCCAGGACACCTTCACCCAGACGCTGCCCCCTCTCCCTCTCATGTTTACTCCCAGAAAAGACTAATTTGCCCCGGCGGCGTCGGGATGCATGTTGCATGTATCAAGAGCTTGACATGGTTTTTTGTTGTGCGGATGGCTTCGTCTTTCCCACATCTATGATGGCAAAGCTTTAGCTTGTAGCAATCTGGGAGCCAGGAGAAAAAGTGACATAATAATGTAGAATACAAGTGCCCACGGGGACGGTTGTAAATACGCTCTATAATATGACCTTTAATTTGTCTCTAGCCTAGACCCCTCGTGCTGATCAACTCACGTCTGTTGAAGATTCCCGCGGTCCGATAAAAATAAAATATTACCTATACAGAGCAATCTGCCAGATATTTACAAAATGACCTCTGCTTCCAGGCAGACATGGTGGCATCACTTCAGTTTTGAGGATCCTGGCCTCATGGTGGCTGGCATATCACCTACCCTACACCTCATCATCTCTACTAACAATGCATGCCTCTTATAGCTTTATATACATCCAACTATCACTCGTTACCAAAAGTAAATGTTTATTGATCTTAACTGTTTTAGCTCTACATTCCAGGGGGGCTTTTGCGACGAAATCGTTGCATATGAGCAACCGGAGAGCTTCCCCTACGCCGTGATGCATGGCATTATTTACGGAAACAAATTGACGGAAGTGAAAAGGACGAGGGGTTGGACTGGGGGCTTATCCAAAATGGAACAGGATCCCCAACCACACATTTAAGTCAATACAATTTTAACCACCTTTTTCGGTTTTACGTGACTTTATCTAAGATGGGGCTACTATGGTCAATCTCACATTTGTTTCTCGAAAATATTCCATCCTATGGAAGTTGAGAAGTGGCCAACTACTAAGTTGCGACCCTAGTCAACCGCCCACCCCCTCAACCGCCCACCTTTTTTGTCCCAACCTCCCTCTTTTCCTTACGCGTCACTCCGCGATTGCTCGTGTAATTTTCGTTCCTTTCAATTGAAAATAATATCATTAGAATCGCCAATGTCTGAATATTCCGAAAATAACCTCCAGCTAGCTATCCACGATGTGGAAGCAGGCGTCTCACAGCGAAAAGCTGCCGAGCGATGGGGAATTCCTCGGACAACCCTTCACGATCGTCTGTCGGGTGCTAAAACGCGGGCGATAGAAGCAGAGACCCGGCAGCGGCTCTCGAGGGTCCAGGAAGCCCGTTTAACGAAATGGATACTTATCCAAGACTCAATTGGCTTCCCTCCTAATTATGTAAGGGTTAAAGAGATTGTGCAGTTCCTCTTGTGTGAAGAGGGTGATCTTGAACCCGTCGGCAGATATTGGATAGAGGGATTTTTATACCATAACCCGGAGATTAGAACCCTTCGAGGCAAGAGAATTGACTTCCTTCGTATTGAGGGGGCTATAGCTGATAAAGTAAAGGAGTTTTTTATACTAATGCATATACCTGATATCCATAAGATCCCTCCTTATAATCATTGGAATATAGATAAAGCCGGTATTATGGAAGGAATTGGAGATAATAGCCTGGTTCTTGGATTATCTCGTAAGAACTGGGCTGCCCAGATATAGTCAGGATCTCGCTATTGGACTTTAATAATTGAGTATATCAGCGTAACAGGTCGGCACCTCAAGCCTCTTATTATTTATAAAGGAAAAGACGTTTAATAATAATAGTTTCCTAATAAATTGGATTATCTTAAGGAGTGGTAATTCGTAGCTTCTCCTAAGGGGTAGACTTCTAATTCAATTGTATTGGAGTAGTTGCGAGATATATTTATCCCGTTAACTAAACCCGCTACACCGGGTTAGCGTTTACTTATTATTAACAGCCATAAGAGTTATAAAACAATTGAATTTATGTAGGAATGCTTTAAGAATAAGATCTGGCTTCTATTCCTTCCATCGTATTTATCGCACGTTTTACAGCCGCTTGACTTATCTATCTTTTCCGTCCTTAAGAGAGCCTATTGTCTTTATCTCTCGCAACAACAAATATATACGGATTTATCGCCGATTAGGAAGATGATATTTCTTAAGTATTATCACCTGGCTAGGTAAGCAGCCTTGATAGTTTCTAATATCCTAGCAGGCTGGAAAGTATCTGGATTGTGGTCAGTCAATATTGCGGTCCCCCTGATGAGTCCGTATGTGGTTTCTCCGAAATTCACCTTTCAAACTCGACCCTCAATACCTCCGACTACGCCAGTAGCCGGAATGAAGAGGAAAGAGATCGCGATAACTACCCCGAAAGGAAGTCACGAGCTTCGCGGCTTGATACGGGACTTTGTATGTGAGAAGGAGGTAGACCCGACTATCCGACTGCTGTTCCGTAAGATCTGCAAGGGCCTGGATAAACAGCAAATACAGTTATCTATCTCAAACACCGAAAACACACAACTAAAGGAGTCAAATAAGCTGCTGCAGCCGAAGAAAAGATGTACTGTTCATCCGGATCCAAATAAACGCTTCGTCAAGATATCCAACATCATTGATGCAAGAGATCGCTACGAGGGTCAATTAGATGCAGAGATCTGCGCTCAGGAATTAGAGAATTATATCTTTGAAGAGCTATGCTTCACCTGGCAACTTGAATAGCTTCATTTTTAATTTACGGATTTTTTTGCGTTGATAAATGCGTAGTTACGATACACGATTCAATCATTGAAGGTGGGCGGTTGACTAGGGTCGCAACTTAGCCTCTCGTCTCAATGCTGTGCTCTGATAACATCACAGGTTCATCTACTAGATTATGCATTTGAAACACTAAAATCCCTCGTTGATTTTCTGCAGCCGCTCTAGCACTCCCTCCCGGAAAACATCCTGCAGCCTCCGGTGACGAGAGGCCGTCTTCTCCCCACGATAGACTGGAGATTCGATCTCAGTAGCGCGAAGGAGGAGCTGCACAATGTCGCGGTAAGGATCGCCACAGAGAGCAGCCACCCTCTGTAGAAATCTCGATTCTACAAACTTTGATGAAGGCGGGAGCTCGATATCGCCATCCAATGTATCTGGGTCGGCTTCTGGTTCATCGTCGATGATCGTGGCACGAATGGAGCGTAATTTTTCGGCAGTGAGAGCACCCACCTTCTCGATGCTTAGAATGCTTTCGATGGGTAACCAGTATGCAATCTCCAAGAACACGATGCCTAAGCTATAGAGATCAAATGATTTGCCGTATGCGCCGGCGTTTTCCCCGCCTTGGACTAAAGGATGCCGATACATGTCCACTTCAGGTTCAAATCTTGCCTTGTCTGTTAATTCTGACATCTCGCTCGGGCGTGAGAGCTCGAAGCCCGTGATGTAGGGCTGGCTGAGGTCCGTGGACTTCATAGTTGAACTAAAGAGGAGAATGTTCTGGCTGCGAAGGCCTTTGTGCAGCCAGCCCACATCGTGAAACTTCCCCAGAGATGTTGCCAGTGTGAGGCTTAGCGCGGCACGTCGTGACAGAGAAGGCATCGGCACTCCAGCTAAGAGGTCTCGCAGGCTGAAAATGGTTACTGGGGAATGTATCTCATCCGGGGCCTTGAGAACCAATCTGAAAATTGGTTGGCTGTCCTTGTCAAGCATTCTGATGTATCCCTGACAGTGGGGAGATCGGAAATCCTCAGGGAGCGCGATGCTAAGCAGCCTAGCGAGTAGGTAAACTCTGTGATGAATCGGAGCTCCGTCTGAGTTCCTTTCCAACAGAACAGGTGAATATTCGACAGGCTCCAGCCATATGTTCTGTTTGTTCAACGGTATGATTTGTCGTGAGTCGGGGATTCCTTCAAGTACAAACGAATCTGTGATGTTGAACTCATTGTCAAGGCTGGCTTTGATAGAAACATAATCGGACTCGCCAT
The DNA here is from genome assembly GCA_037952775.1 of Clonostachys chloroleuca. Taxonomy (NCBI): domain Eukaryota; kingdom Fungi; phylum Ascomycota; class Sordariomycetes; order Hypocreales; family Bionectriaceae; genus Clonostachys; species Clonostachys chloroleuca. The sequence continues at coordinate 7,646,781 of JBANAY010000004.1, forward strand.
CCTGGCTGATTTCCAAACGACGAATTTTGATGTTTGCCAATTCGCTCATGGCTATCATACGTCTCATGCTGGCCTGCACATTGACTGTCGTCGCAGAAAAGTTGGGCGCTTCTGTTGTGGTCGGAGTCCAACGAACGACTTGATGCTGATGAGCCACGTGCGTCAATGCTTGAATGACGTCCTTCAATCCGTTGACGTCGGTCCGCATTTGAAGCATCTCGAGATAGTTCGCTTCCGTCGCCTTTTCGATTCTGAGCGCCCGCGCGTCATCAAGAAACGCAATAAGGTATGTGTTGATCTCAGAAAGCTTCCTCACAAGGTCAACAAATTCGTCATGGTCAAATGCAGCCCAGACTAGACGCCTTGGCTCGGCGACTATTTTACGAAGTTTCGCCGCTCGCCTTTTCGCATTCTCGATGATAGAGTCGAGCTCTGACAACTTCACGGTTCTGCGCTCGATGGACGATACCAACTTGATGTTTTCCACTCCTGTTTTCGTACTATGTAGGAGATCTGTTAAAGTTGACGATGAGGCGCTTTCATTGAATTCATCGCGTGGTGTTAGGGAAACGTATCTCCCATTAACCTGTTCAAACCTTTCGAACAACGTCTTCAATTCCAGGATGGCTCCCTGCAACGTTGGGGAGTGGGCGGACAATGACCGGCTCAGATTAGCGTCGGCTGATAAGAATCCGACTTCTTCTGCAAAGTTGAGGAATCGCTGTTGTTCCATCTGTAACCGGACTTGCAAAAAACTATGGGTCTCGGGCATATGCGACGCTTCGGTGAATAGCTTGTAAACTAAGAACGTCAACTATGTGATGAAACTCAGTGCATAGACTCATTCGCGTACATTTAATACATTCATCGACCGCTTGTAGAGTTAATGACCCAGAGCCGAGGGCTATCCGGGCCACACCTAGTGGATCAGCCATGCTGAGTGAGTATGGGAAGGAATTGCACAATTGATGTTATGAATCGATGCGTTATGCAGAATTATTAAATAGACCGGTCAGAAGGCCCAGAGGTGGTGCCTTTATAGGGAAAGCCAGCTGACCTGGATTGTTACAGGTAATGTGCAGTTACACTACTGCATGTTACATGTCGCCCAACATGTTTTGGGTGGGTGAGAGTCCATTATCACTGGCTCGTCTTCAATCCAATTATGCTTTCTTACTCAAGTATTGATGCCCAGAACAATTTTGCACTTCTTTTCGCTTAAAAAGAGCGTATTGTTAGTTTGTAAGCGAGTTCGGGAATGCACTGGCCATACTTAACCCCCTACCCTCTTCTCTCCTCTTCCTCCTCCTCTTCCTCCTCCTCTTCCTCCTCCATAGTTAGTGTTTGCTGAAACCCTGGCGAGAACAAAAATCTTTCTGTGAGCCATCTCATATTCAAACACTTGTTGAGCTCGGCCTCATATCCTGCATCATCATGGCATCCTCCAGAGATACCCCAAATCCCGTTGAGGCCACTCCGCAAGGGATCGGAGGGCACAAAAATGCCGAACTCGCGACGAAAGTCATTAAGATCTTAAACGGCACCGACAATCAGAAGCACGTCGTTCTCGTTCTCGATGAAGGCGTCACCGACTACTGGCTTCCCATTCCTCTTCAGGACACGATGCCTCCAAAACTTCGTGATTATATCTCACTCGAGGCCTTCATTAACTTCCAGTCGGCGGTCCTTGAAAAGTCGTATGCGCTCAATCGATCTCACATTCCCCTTGACACCCAAGCCATGTCTGAGCAGAATGGGGGGAGATACCCCAAGAGCCTCACATACACGAGATACCTTGGCCATGGCGGGGCAGGTATCGTGGTAGAGGTACAAGCGGCTCGTGGAACAGCTTACGCGGTGAAGCGGATCCCTCGAGAAGTCAACTACCTTAAAGCCAAGAGTCAGCTGAGATCAATCAAGCAGGAAATTGAAATTCTTAAGAAGATCAACCATACGCATTGCATCAAATTCATGGGCAGCTACGGCGACGTTAAGGAGATCGGCGTCGTCATGGACCCGGTCGCAGACTGTAACCTGGAGAGGTTCTTAAGCACGTTCGACCACAGTGAGCCTAATAATCGCATGGTGCTGGCAAGCTTCTTCGGTTGTCTTACGAATGCCCTCTTGTATCTCCACAAGGAGTTTAACATTCGACATAAAGATATCAAGCCGCAGAACATCTTGGTCAAGAAAGACAGGGTCATACTTACCGACTTTGGCATCTCGCTGGACTGGAGTGAGCAGGGCAACTCGACCACTAATGAGGAGTTGTTGCGAAGCCCCAAGTACTGCGCCCCAGAGGCAGATATTATAGGCCAACCCCGGAATCGAAAGTCGGATATTTGGTCCCTGGGTTGCGTTTTTCTAGAAATGAGCGCCGTGCTCCGCGGGTTTTCTTCTGATCACGTAAAGAAGATACTGGGCGGTTACGAACGTGTGAACTTTCGAGAGTGCGTAGATGGGGTCCGCGATGCCATCTCGGATGTGAGGAAAGGGGGCGCATCGGGCAACTATAACCCCTTGGAGCTGGAGTGGATTGAGCAGATGCTATACTTGGAGAACGAAAAGCGCTTGACTTCTGAGGATCTCCAGATCGCAATAACACAGAGTAGGGGCAATCCTCCCTTCTGCGGGATATGCTGCAACGGGTCGGAGCCGACGGAGCACAGCCGAATTCCCACTGACGGAGCACACGTATGTATCGGACCATCACTTGTTTTGCTTGTGCTTTGAACTAATAGTCATTATTGCAGCAGGGAGCGGAGGCTTGGCCGAGAACGGAGCCAGCTAAATTGTACGACAATAAAACGACGAAATGGCATAGTGTCACAGTGACACGGGACAACAGGGTTTCTGGTGTATGGATCTCCAAACGGTTGGTTGACCTGTACCAATTGGAGGTCCGTCAGGCGAGCCAATGGGCGATACTAAAAATGGGAGGGCAGGAGTTTGTGACGGAGACAAAGGTTGACATAACCTTCGCGCCCGACACAGAAAACCACTCTGAGAGGGCAGATTGCTGGGTCATACCAGCCTCATTTGACCTGCTGATCGGCAACAGCAACTAGAGTGGTTGTGACGCGTGCTAAGACAATACGACTAGATGTGCTGCTATAGAGCCTTTTCTACAACCAACCCCTTAGAAGCGAGCAGTCCAATAATAATACAAGACTCAATCCAGAGCTTAAACCAGCCCCATAAGAAACACTGTGACCACTTTTTCCTAGCACACGCTCTCCAAATATGCGAATCATGATACCTATGCGAGGAGAGCCTAGTATCGCGATAGCTCTGCTGGGGTCCGTTGCTTGCAATGGAGGGATTTTACTGCAGGTATCTACATGTTATAGTCTGCGATTTGGGGGGCGGCTGTAGTCAGGCATATGATCGCAGCCAGCTTCAATCGCATCTCGAACAACAGGAAAGCCGACCGTAGCCGCTCCAGTCACTACGCTTCAATTTCCAAGGTCGCAGCTGCCGCTGTAGATAACTTCAATTTCCCTTTGTAAAATATGCCCTATTGACATTCAAGCTGATCGGCTATGCCCCAACTTGCCTGATATCACCGGATGCCATAGCAAGCCGGTTGAGTGGCAGTGCTGCATCTTGGCTGGTTGATGGCGCGCAGGCCATGAAAGACCCACTCTCCAGTTTGTATGTACCTCTCGTGAAACCTTCTACGGGCGTCTACCTAGGCAAGTGGGTTGAAAAAAACTTGGCACACCAAAACGCGATTTTCCCCTCAACACACCCCCTTTGCAACACCCTCAATACCCGGAAATCAATTTAACACACCTAAAAACGCCCGTATTCTCGGCGTATATAATTTTTTTTTTTTAAAGGCTAAAGGGCTTCCTTTTCATAAGACCGATGTATTTAACTTCTTCAAGGTCTCTCAGCGTAGCGGGCACCGGATCCTAGCTGCCGGGATTAGCCGTACGCGTCACAATAACCCTGACCTCAAGGAAATACGCGGCCGACCCCCAAAGCTCTCAGAAGCAGATCTTGATAAGCTTGAGCATCTGTATAGGAGAGAGGGCTTCGAGGCTAAGGCTCTTCCTTGGACCGCTGCAGCTATTAAAGCCGGCATTAAAGAAGAGGTTACAAGTCAAACGATTAGTTGCCGGGCTACTAGCCGCGGCCTCTACAAACAGCTTGCTGCAGAGGTTACCTTTATCACAGCCGCACACTCAGACCTCCGGGTCAACTGGGCTATCGCTACCCTCGAGGCTCGGCCCAAGCCCCTAGACTGGCACAACGTTATCTTCTCAGACGAGTACCACTTTGGCTATGGTGATAAGGGCCGCCGTTATATCGCAAGGAAAGATAGCACACAGTCAGAGCCTTCTAATATTCAAGAACAGCAGGAGCCTGAAGAGGGGGATAAGAAGCGGCTTCACGGTTGGCAGGTATTGGCTACAACTTCAAGAGTGATCTCATCTGGTACAACAGCGGCAACAGCAACAGCAAGATAACCCAAGCCTGCTATAAGGAACAGATTCTCGAGCCCTACGTATTGAAGTGGCTGACGGAAGGCTGTTCCTTCGTCTTAGAGAAAGACAACGATAGCGGTCACGGGACGGGCCAATCCAACCCTGTACGGGTGTGGAAGGAGAATGAGAGCTATTTTAACTGCCCTCGTAGCCCAGACCTCTCGCCGATAGAGAACGCCTGGGCTGTACTAAAGCAGTATTTACAGCGATTTCCTCACTAGGATCTAGAAACCCTCTGTAACCTTGCTGACGAGGGCTAGGAGCGGCTAGAGATAGAGACAATCAATAGATGGGTTGCATCTATGCCTCAACGGCTACGGGATATTATTAGAATGGAAGGGAAAATAACCAATTGGTAGATACAGCTATTAGCTGTCTGAATTAATTAGTAATTTAGCTGTGTGTTGCGACAAGAGGTGTGTGTGGGGGCGATACGAGTTTTGGTGTGCCATGTTTTTTATTCAACCCACTTGCTAGGTACCCAATGAGGGCATACATAAAACTCCGGGAGCGAAAGCGTCGAAGAAGGCAAGTAAAATCATCGCCCAGAAAGGAGGCTGGTTTCTACACCTCATACCTATAATAGGTACATACACATGCATAAGGTATACTTTCTCATAAGATAACTGGAGCACAATAGGATCTATTATCGCGCAACCCCCGCTTCAACCCGCCCTACTGCTCTTACCCGCTACCAATTGCTACCTACTACCTAGCGATGATGGTGTGTAGGCGTGGACTTGGCTTTACTAATATCCGGCAAAGGGCATGCATCAACTGTACGGAGCACATATGTACCTCGCATATGCACCAGGGGTCGAGGGCAAGACTAGGGTCCCCCGGGAATCCTCGTGTCAAACGAACGTGCGCGATACCAATATCTACATTGCAAACACAGTAATACTATAATTACAGTCTTTAGAAAGTGTATTTCCACATCCGTATGAGAGAATCCACCGACACCCTTCCCCCCGGTTCCAAGGATTAATTAAGTTCTAGGTATCTGAGGGGTTTTCATCTGGCTATTTATTCTCTGCTTTTATCTTTGAGGATAAGAGTATATAAACACTTCGCCCCTGTGCTAGTTCTGTGTGACAACGAGGTATGCTTCAAATGACATCAACATGGCTGCTCACCACAATCACAAGCTGCTGCCTGGCCAGATGAAGGCTCTTGATGAGGCCATTCGGGTGGCTTGCGAAACCCATGGACCCTTCGAGAATGACGAGGCCATGGTACAATATTTCAAACCTCTTCTTGCGGCCCAAAATAAACTCCTTCGGCAGGAGCTTCACATAAGACACGCCCACAACAATAGCAAAGCCAAGATCACAACCACGACACACGCACCTCCTACAGTGCTACTACCACATGCCTCTCACGGCGGGCAGCCCACCACAATCGGACCCAAGGAGTCCAACGATCCCACCATCAGTTTAGATGTAAGCATCAATTTCTACTTTCCTGCAGCCGGGTTGTATGTGTGTCCCGCGCGCTAGTATATTGCTAACCGCTCCACCGTCTCGTGACAGCAAGCTACACGGCAATGTATTAGCATTCAGCTACTTGGAAGCACAGATTGGCATGGAGTGTGCGCACTGAATTGCCAGCTGATCCGCAGCTTTATTTCCGTCGAAGCTATGCGACGGTTTGGCCTCCCTGTGGAGAGCGGCGGCCAATACGAGTGTGCTTGGAAATCCGACGACGGTGTGGTTCGGGTTGGTATTTTTCAAGCTGTATCGGGACTTGACGCCGACGTCGCGTTGGGACTCAACTGGTAAGAGGGCTGTCCGGCACCTGCACCTGCAGCCGCGATGAGCATCTACATACTCCCCAGGCAGCCCATCAACCGGATTCAATACAACAGGTCAACGCAGCAAACCAAGCAGTCAGCCCTCGATCGATAACCACCCCGCCCAACCGGAAAGTCATGATAGCTGCGGCAACATCAGACGTCAAAAGCAAAGAAGCAAAGACACCAACTTGTGCCCATTGGCATGGGGCCGTACGGAGGACACGTCCTTTGGCCCATCCTAGCGTGCCTTGCAAAGGGCGCCGCGATCTCGGGAACCGTTGGCACGAACATCGGTGGAATACGGCACACATCATACCCACTCGCCCCGGACGACCGGTAACACAACGGGCCAAAATAGACCATCATACATAGAGATACATTTCAATTTTTTTTTCATATTGATTCTACGTTTCGACATTTCTCATTCATTTTCCAATAAAGCCCACACAAGCTCAACAATATCATGACATAACAAGTCAGCTCAATGTGATGACATCAAATCATGTTTCTGATAACCCGAAATCTTCTATTGGGATAACGGCAGCTTCGGTGACTCGATAACTTCATTCAAAAGGAATTTCTTTCTGGAGAGGTAAAAAGTTAGAGTAAAAGAGCATCTGTTGCGAGAAAATACACGAAGTCAACTTGTCATCGTGTTGCAACAAATCTATGAATTTACACATCATTCGAATTTTTAAACTTATAGTAGGGTTGATGACAGTGGTTTACATGTTATCTGATGTTTGTTGGTGGCTTGCGACCCTGAATGGCTTGCTCAACACGATACGCCAGATTAAGCAATTCCTGGTCTTTGAGAGGCAGGGACAAGAGCTCCAGCCCAACAGGCAGACCGTTGGAAGTGAATCCAGCAGGTACAGATATAGCAGGCCACCGCAAGTTACTCGCGATGGCGAAGTTAGCAGGGACTGCCAACCGCATCTTGGCATCAATGTCGGTTGACACCGGTGAAGGTATCTTTGCCTCTGGAAAAGCGAATGCAGAAACCTTGTGCTTGATCATCAGACTAGATAGAACGGCGTCGAACTCTACCCGTGTATCCAGCTGCTTTCCATATTCTCCAGACTCATACAGAGACGCAGCCACGCGGGGGAGAGCATAAGCTACCAACACGTTCTCCTTTGGAAGCTGGCCATTGGCAAGTAAGGAGCTAAAGTCAACACCAAAGTTTTCTTTGATGAATCCCTCCAGGTCGATTCGGCTTCTTGTTAGCAAGACGCTAGACCCGGCGATGTAGTTTGCCAAATTGGGTACTTCAATGTCGACCAGTGTGACACCAGAGTTGGAGAGAGTGTCTAGCGCGGCCTGAATGACTTCGTTGACCTGTCTTTGCTCAGGTATTGCATCATCGCCGAACATGGCGCGGATAATGCCGACTCTCTGTGGAGAACTAGCATCAAACTGAGAGGCAAAGCTCCCCCGCGCGGCATGTCCAGCGCTCGGGCATGGATAGCCGTAACGCTGTCATTCTCATCATAGCCAGAAACTGCATCTAGCAATAGTGCCAGGTCGGTTACAGTCCTCGCCATTGGCCCAACAGTTGACTGTCCGTGGACTGCACGCAAACCCCCATAGCCGCTGATAAGCCCGGCCGTAGGCCTGAAGCCGACGAGAGAACAAAAGGCTGCTGGGACACGGCTGGAACCGCCAGTGTCGCTTCCCAGCCCCACAACAGCTAGATTTGCTGCCAGAGCTGTCGCTGTTCCGCCGCTGGAACCGCCCGGATCCCTTGTAATGTCGTAAGGATTGCGTGTCGTGCCGGAGAGGGAGGAGTTGGAAAACCAGTCAGTTCCCCAGTCTGTGGATGTATCTTGAATTAGAACAAAGCGACATAGTGTTAAGATCAACAAGACGACTCACCAGGCATTGTGGTTTTGGCCAGGATGATGGCCCCGGCAGACTTGAGTTTAGCTACAGCAGTAGCATCCTCGTCCGGAATATAGTCCTTGGCAACAATAGAGCCATAGGTGTTGGGCATTCCTTTTGTCTTTAGATGGTCCTTGACGACGACTGGAATCCCGTGCAGAGGTCCGACGAAGCGCCCATCCTTGGCGAAAGAGACATCCAGTCGTTTCGCCTCCTCGAGCGCTGCACCATTGATGGCCAAGGTAGAATTGAGTTTGGGTCCATCGTCAGCCTTGTCGATTTTCTGGATGCGATCAAGAAAAGCGGCTGTCAGGGCTTCAGCAGTGACGCGGCCGTCTTTGTAGGCCGCGTGGATCTGGCCGATGGTGATTTCTTCCAGTTGAATGCTCGCCATTGTGTGTTGAAATTGATGTTCAGTAATTAAATCTGTCAATAGAACTATCAAGAGAATGCGCGGGGTATTTATTTATAAAGGAGAAAAAGTGCAATTGATTTTCCGAAAAGGCATGATTCTCCGACTGCAACACAAATCGGCCGAACGAGTCGGGGTCGGACTCACTCATGCGTGTTTCAGCGGCAGAAACACGCGGACGACGCTGTGCCACAAGCTTACTCTAACACTTCCGGAAGCACCGGGTCATTGCGGCGTTTGGCGGGCGCGCTTGATGTTGAGATGACCGTATTCAGTGATGAGCCTTGGCGAGTCTGGAGTTTAGACAGAGTGTCATTCTGGTTCTCATCAGGATCAATGGCCTCCATATGATAGAGCTTGCTAGGATGGTCTATTGCAAAGAAGGGAGAGGTTAAAAGTGGTATTGTTTTAATTCACCTAGACGATCGTGATCTCTTGCTCTGGTGGTAGACTATGGAAAAACATGAGAGCATGCTCCTTCTTCGTTCCCGCAAACGTCCATACACCGCACCGAAGATATGTCCCATCACTCAGCCGAGATAGGGCCAGTCCGCTAAACCAATATGTGTCTGCTGTACCCCATGTCCCCGAGATAGGGAAGCAGAAGACTTCTCCAGAAACATCCTTCTTCGTATCAAACAAGACTGTTCCACAATGATCTTCACCAGCGTAATCCACCGACTGTTCTAGATAACTTACAACTGCGTGCAGCGTCTCTCCATCCTCGTTTTCGGGATGAGTTCTCATCTTGGCAAGAACCAGCTTCCCTCTCAGAGTAATTACACCGCCTAGCAGACCCTCGGCAGACAAGCTCATGCCCACGCTTATAAATTCACAGAAAAGCCCAGTGTTAGCATCTGTTGGACATCTAACGTGAAAGTCAATAACACCATCCACCGATGCCCAGCTCCACGACGGCACCTGAGACACTGCTGGTCTCATTCCCGCACCGGATACACTCCATACCAATCCCTTAGAAAGCATCAGCCTCCACATTCCCGCGAGATATGATGTGTCGTTGCACCCCTGCACTTGTAACAAACGCTTCATATTCTCTGCCACAAACTGGATATTCTGTAGCTTCTCGACTGATGATGTCACAGCACAGCGTGAATATTCACGTAGGAGGTGGAACCACCGCGTAAAGATTTGATCAACATAGTTGCTCTTGACCGGAAACTGCACGCCCATGAGGGGTTTCCAATTGTCATTGAAGGAGGAATTATCATCGGCCATCTCTCCCTCACGGCCCATAGAAAGCCCCGTGGGAGCAGGCCAACCACCAAGGTTGACTTCGTCGCATATAGAGCCATAGCATTCCCAGTAGACAAGCCGTTGACCGAAATGAATCATCCGTGGTGAGAGAAGGCGTTGTCGGAAAATTTGTGCATTGGTAGATGCTGGCTCTTTATGAAATGCATCAGCACCAACCAACTCTCTATCTGTCTCCAGAATATATGAAGTCGCCTCAAGACCACCGAATGGAAGCTTGAGTATGGTAGGCATCATGAGATCTGGATCACGTCCGGTAAAGAGTCCAGAATATGGATCTGTAGAATCCGCAGCGCAAATACCAAGAAGCGCTCGAGAGAATATACGACTGGTTTCATTTGCGTTCAAAAGTTGGTCAGATTGATCATCTTGCAGAACACAGAGCTGGTCAATCCAAAGGTAGGAGAGACCCAGTCTATCCACTATGGTAAATGCATCCCGATAGGCCAAGGGAAGAGCTGATAGAGGTTGCGGTTCAGACAGGGAGGCTAATGTCGACTCCGTGAGCCGGAAGTTGCTGGGAATAAAAGAATGTGACAAAGTGACATATTGAGCCCCTGGTGTAATGACACTTCCATCTATTATATGGAATGTACTAGTAGGCTTCTCTAGCCGAAGCAGACGAGGTGGAAGGTAGCTTGTTGGTTGGTTGCAGCGCTCATGATCGTCAAGGCAATCGTGAAGCCAATTGTGTATCACCTCCCAAGTGGCCTCATCTCCAGTAGAGGTACCGAGGATGAGGCTGAGACTTTTATCTGTTATCACTTACATTTAGTACAAACCGTATGCGTGAGGATTCACATTGAACTCACCATCATACTGACATAGGTTGATGCCCCCGTATTTGTCACCGACTGCCAAATTTACCGAAGGTATGTCATCTATTGATGCAAATTTGAAAAGGGAATAATACCCCAGTTCAATGGCTTTGGGGTGAGCTTCCTGCTCTTCCTTAAACATACAACATAGGGAACAGTCATCTCGCACTGACTTCTGGAAGGACTCAGAAGTCGCATGATGCCCAAACATGAAGTTATCTGGGCGGCTGAAGTCACCATCATCCAACCCAAGAGGCTCCGGGAAGATAGGACCGAAATATTCGTCAACTCGGCAGACCTTTCTGGTATTAGGTGTATCCCAGATGCCTTGGAGGACCTCACGGCACACTTTGCAAAGCATGGCGGAGATTTGCTCCTCAGAAGTCGTGTGATATTGCGGAATGAAGGCCATGCAAATATGGTTTGGACCAAACGAGGAAGAAGGTGAAGGAGATGGCATTTGAAGATGTCGAGCCACTAACGGCAGAATTACTTATGATTTCATACAAACTTATAGGGGAGTATTTGCCAGCCTTTTTGGCAATAGACTTTTCTATAAAATACGCTGCATACGAATACCATGAACGATACTAACTGGGAATCTTGAGCCCACGTATTTTTCGTGCTACCTACCCCTGCAACCATAGTACGATTATCTGCACCGCGTAATTCGTATTTGGCCTAAATTTGCCCCCTGTAAGATATCTCTGCATTCCGTCTCCACTTGGATGTAACGGAGCTGCTCTGTCTCACATGCCCATCAGTTGGTCAGCAGGTAATTTCCGAACTCTCAAGCCTCTTGCTCGGAATTGCAACCAACGAGTAGCACGACGTGGCATGGACTGCAGTCGTGACGTGTTGGATGTGACAATACTACGGAAATGTCATGCCTTACGGTGCAATATTAGATTCTGAATATATCACCAAGTGTCGTCTACACCGTGTGGCCGAACTACCCTAGACTATAGCAACAACCCTCTATTATCCCAATGTACAGTCTCAGCCAGATGATGAATTTCACGGTCGAGAAAAGAAGAGAGGATAAAGTAGATTGCGAGATTAATGTGAGCGTTTATTGTAGTTGACCACCTTAATGTCGAATATGCCACTTTCAATTCATTTCCAAAGTTGCTTACCATTTGAGGTATGCAAACGACTACATAGTCAATGTAAGTATAATATGCCTAATCTAGCTTAGGGGTGGCAGAAACTGCATAAGATCAAGTGATTCGGACACGTATAACGAGATAGGTAGATTAGAGAGCTTACACTCAGTCTGAGCACCTGGATATGTACTTCGTACCATCCATGTACATACCTATGAAGCCGCTCTTGCCAGCTAATAAAAAATAGCCTTACTCAGCATTGAATCACCCAATCACAATGGCCTTATGTGACAACCACTAAACCAATAAACATGGCAGGTACATAGCGCAAAGGATTATTAGATAATCCCCGCGACAACCCCTCATGTCATGTTGTCAAACTCCAACGGCGACTGAACGACCCTTCACTCGACTCCATGAACAAGGGTCCTACCTCACTGTAGTGCTCAGGTTCAGCCACACCAAGTTCACATCACTCTATGCCGGCCCTTCACAGCCTCAAAAACCCACTATAAAGTTTCCAAAAATGGACTCATCTATCGTTGCCTCTGGGACCCAAAGTGTCCTTGCAGAGGATTATAATATGCTATTAGAGGTCAACAAGAGACTTCGACAAATTCAAGCCGGCATCTACCGTGCGTCTTTGAAGTGGATATTGCTTGCGGGCAGCTTGGAAACCTCTGATCGCCCTGAATACTGGGCCGACCCGTCCGGGCGCGATACTTGGAGTGTACCACCAGAGATGAAAGGATGGGATTTTGGGATTCGCACCGACGACCTTGTCGGCTCAAGGGAAATTGTACGGAAAGTGCTCAAGGCTCTAGGCGACCTTAAAAAGAACCTTGAAGACATCCAGCACCGGCTCAGGCTGGATATCAACAAGCTATCCCGACCAGGCCTACGATCATACAATATATTAGATATGCCAGAGGAAATTCTTTATTGTGTATTTGAGTTTGTCGAAGGCTTCCTGCGGGACTTTCCCGAGTTCGAGTGTGGTGCAACCAGAGACATAAAAAACTGTCGACTCACCTGCCAGGCGTTTAATCGCGTCAGTGAACGGTTCTTCCTTCGTTCCGTGTCCGTGGACTTGAATGCTTCGTCGCTTTCGAGGTTCAATGACATATCCAACCACCCAACCATCAGCAAGACTATACACTCCATTCGAGCCATCCTCCACTTTTATGACACTACCCTTGGCGACAGTCTACAAGATTTCATTCTTTACAATGCTGACGCACTTTACGATCAAGCGGAAACACTTGAGTTGATGGCACCGTGGGAACTTCGAGAAACTATTTCTAAGGAAACTGGCATGAAAGTGGTGGAAGCACTGAAAGAAGCTTCGGCATGCTGGGAGCGGATTGCTTGGGATACACAAGCACAATCTCTTGACGACCATGACCGCACCCACCTCGAGCTACTCAAGACAACTCATCAAAGATATCAGAGCCTGTGTGCTTATCAAGAAGAAATGTTGGAAAGTGGAGGATTTTTGCAAGCAGTAGCTGCGGGAGTATCGAGGATGCCTTGTGCAAAGACAGTGTTCTTCCTCGACTGGGACTTTGCAACTTCGACTCGTATTTCATTCTTTGATTCGCAGGACATTAATGGATCAATCTACGAGTATATGCTCCAGCCAATACATTATAGCACGGCCATGAAGTATGGTTTCACGCCGAGGCTCTGCGACATGATAACCAAGCTTCCGGTAGCAGTCCATTATGCTGGGGCATGGTTCGAAAGAATTGATATCAAGTTGTCGCAAGTGGAATCTCCTTCAGATTTGATGCCAAGCCCCGAGCTGCGGCAGCAGCTTCCATTGGCCATGCAGCGACTGCGCAAGTTCACTATCAGGTGTCAAGACAACATCAATGGAGAGTTAGGTCAAGATGCCCTTTACGACATGTTTGGATCTTGTTTGGATACCGGGAGTCTCCGAGAGATTTCCATCGATATGTCGCAGACAAGAGAGCTAGACAAGCTGGGCGTCGGGAGAATCATCACATCACGACACTGGCAGAATCTATCATATCTGTTTTTGCGTGATGTCGCATTTCATTTTTCGGATCTTCAACTCTTCGTCAGCAGGGCCCCCAAGTCTTTTTTGTATTTCTCAGTGGAAAGCGTCTATCTGCTGAGTGGAACGTGGGCCGAGGTTCTGGATACCTTGCGAGAGAAGCCTCTCATTGACCGGGTGCAGCTAGAGAAGCCTTTGGGCGCCGAGTGCGACGACATGTCAGCTCAAGAGCTGAAGAGAATATTTGACAGAGAGGACATTTTTCTCCGTAGCCAAGCAGAGCGATACATTGCACGGTTCACCCCTTACAATCCTTTGAGAGACCAGGAGAGGTTAGATCATGATGCTGTCGACGTGGAATCGGAGGATTAATGGGGGCTGAAATGTAATGCTGCCGAAGCAGGATGATGTCCGAGTTCTACACATCCTTGAGGTACGGGTTTAAACTACCGGTGGCAATGTTCCTGCTGCATGAAATTCGGGGGCAAAGTGCAACCAGGTCATCCGTGAATGACCCAATAATCACATTGAGAAAAATCTTCTGGAAGCTAATGCTTTTTCTTCTGCTAGGAATGTGGATAATTCCTCGGGGTCCCATGGGCTGTGTTGAGACTCATGCGCACTCAGTCCACTAGCGTTATCCAGTCGGAGATTTCCAGAGGTTTCTGGTAAAAGAAACAAAAGAACATCAAAAAATCTTAGGAATATACATTATTATGCTTGATAAAAGGTACCTATACATCTAAGATTCACCTTGCCAGCTCAACCTAGAAGTCTTGACGCAGCCCAAGGGGTTGGACATAGGTCTCAGTGTAGTGTGATGCCGGGAGAAGGTTCTCGAGCAATTCGATGGGTATGGAGTTTTACGATGGTTCGAAGCTTCTTACGCATTTTCATTCTTTCTTCAATAGGCTGACAACTTATGCCTCCCTTTCCACAAGTTTGAAGGAAAAGGGTGTACGTATGACACGTCTGGATCACAGCATACCTGGGCTCCCTTGTGTCTTAAACATCAGAAACAGTGGCCTGACGCTCCTTCTATCTCTTATGACCTAGCTGGTCGAGATCGTAGGATAATGCCACATGAAGAGAAAGTGAACAACTGAGAAATGCAACATAAGAACTTCCGTCTATGCTGAGATTAGACATGCCGTTCTTCTGACGATTTTGGCCAGATCTGGTAGAAATGGGTTCTGGCGGTTTCAAAGGTTACGGAAGCTGAAAGAAGCCAGCCTAGATGTACGGCATGTATATAATGGCCCAAAACCTCCCGTCCGAGTGATCATGTTGCATTCACTCAAGGCAAATATTAATCAAATCAGGGGAGAAAACCCTCACATTCATCTCAAGAAAATTCAGCTCAAACACATTGAATCAAAATGCTCTTCAAAACCACTGCAGTCTTGTCCACTTTGGCCCTTCTCTTCGCTGGCCAAGCCCTAGGTAGTCCCGAGGCGAACGGGGCCCTCATCGCCACTGACCCAAGTGAGTATTCTCCCCCTCCCCCGGTCTCTGAGACCCCAAAGAACTTGGAATAGATTGAATATACTCACATATCTCCTGGAAAAGAATCTGCCTGTGGATGTCCTAGGAATTGTAACCACAAGGCTGGGAGTAGCTGCAAGTTCTATGCAGGCAACTCTGACAAATCGACTGTCGTGAGTGGAAGTAAGTGCTGCCTAGACACTCATATTTTACTTTTGAAAATATACTAACGGGCAATGAAGAGTGTGGCAAGAGAAGAGACGGTCTGGTTTGCATCCCATAAGGGCAAATCTTTCTACTATTAAGGATAGGAGGCAGGATACAGGATAGCTATCTTATTCAACGGTGCCTGTGGAGGTTGTTGCCTATTAGATGATCTCATAATAGGCAGTCAATAACAGCGCAGCTGGTTTGGTGCTTGTGTCCAACAAGAATGAGAATACTTGAGTTTGGGTGGCGAGCGTACCCAGATCCCACAGCTCTTGAGGACCCGTCACGGAGACAAACCTCTTGGTTTGTAAGAATAGAGCATCCTGAATATAAATAACTTGCGTGTTAAGAATTATAAATTCATGGAATTCCATGAAACGAATTTAGCTGGGCTGTGAAAATAAGATATGTGGGTACGCATGGCGAATTCACGGAATTCCGCGAAATAAGTAGCAGCAACATTGGATCTCTATCAAATTTGCTGTTACAATGCGCAGTTGGATTTGTAAGCTTATATACATTCTAGTTGGTGTTTTCCTTTTTGATTAGCCGTAAGTGTAGCTTCCATCTTGGCAAGACGAGATATATAACAGAGCTTGCAAGCTCGTTCTTTAGGCATAGGCCATCTCAACACAATATTTCGCTTGTTAAATTCTTAACTTACCTGCCCCGCGTACGCCAGAATCCAAACAAATGTCTAATCTAGTTTTGTATCGCTCCAATGGAGCTTGCTCCTTGGCACCGCATATCATCTTGAACGAGCTTGGTCTGCCCTTCACGTCTGTTGTCCAAGGCTCTTCCCCAAAAAGCACGATCCCTCCAACAGTTGAAATCGACATGGATGAGTATCGGAGAACCATCCATCCGCAGGGCTATGTCCCAGCACTTCGGGTGGATGATGTGATCATCACCGAGAATGCCGCCGTCATGTTCTACCTGGCGCGCCAGAAGCCTGAGAGGAAGCTAGACGGCAGCTCTCCGCTCGAGCAGGCACAAGTTATATCATGGATGAGCTTCTTGGCCGGATTCCTTCAGGGCCAGGCATGGACTCCGCACTGGGCACCCAGCCGCTTCACGACCTCAGAGGATGCGAGCCAGCTAGAGGGGATCAGCAGCAAGGCAAAAGTCAAGGTTGATCACGGATACGACTTGATTGAGCGGCGATTGAAGGGCTTGTATGCTGTTGGCGAAGCAGATACTGTTGTCGACTTTTACTTGATAGTATTCTACAACTGGGGACAGAATTATGGCGTCGACATGTCCAGATTTCCAAAGCTTGGAGCATTAATTGCTCGTATGGAGCAGAAGCAGTCGGTTCGAGATACGATCAAGGCAGAGGGGTTGGTCACGTACTTTGACTAAATGTGGATATGGAAATGTACCTTTTTGGCACCCAATGTCTTGTCAATGGACGGAAAGCTCAGGATTTTGGTATTCAAGATAGCTGTTAGGCTATGATCATTCCAAGTACCGCAATAGGAAGTGCTTATTTACATATCTCATTCTGAGCTCTTCGAAGCTCTCTTTGGCTATGGTAGTCGCCGTTGACTGCCTTGTTAACTTCAATCCCTGTTCATGAGTGCGATATATGATTCTCTGAGATCATTGCCTCGTTACGCTCGCAACTTATTTAACCACGCCCCAACCCTCAACGTAGCTACAGCTAGGGCCGGGGCTACCACTATCCCCGATCCCTGGTTTCGCTGACAAATATCCATTCCCGTGGACATGCCCTTGGGGGGCTGGAGCATTTACCTCAACCTTCACTCTTACTTTGCTGCTGAGTGAGGCACCAAGTATGGAAAAATGGACGGACAATCTCCTCTGCAGTGCGCCCTGTGCAGCAAAACTTTTAGCAAGGGTCAGTTGAGCCCCTAAATGGGATTACCGCAGCTAAGTTTTTGGTTTCAGAGTCGACATCGAGAAGACATTGGTACTACTGTCGGTCCAAAGCAGGAGCCAGTGTCTCGAGACCCAGAGCTTGTTATTCTTGTGTGAGACGGAAAGCTCGGTGCGACGAAGAGCGACCCTCATGCGGGAGATGCACATCTCGAAACATTCATTGTGTTTACCCAACCAACACAACCCAAGTTGTTAGCCGTGATTCGAGAATCCGGCGTCGTAACAGCAGACTACACAAAAGAGCATCGCCGTCATTGGCTACTGACCTCACAAGTGTCGCAAATAATTTGGGAGCACAAGAAGACGATATGCATTCCGTTGCCACATCTGCTGCCCCACGCTCAGAATCATGGGACCTGGGAGTCGTTGAATCCAGCTGGGACGACTTGGCAATCGACTTGAATCTTGTTTGCACGCCCCGATTGTTCATCCAGCGGCCCAAGACGACGACCGGGGGACAGAGAACAGCAACCCTAATTCGCTATACGCTTCAATCCTATGCGCAGAGGCTGTTGCACCAAAACGATATGCCGCCCTTCATTCACCCTTACTCCAAATCTGCCATTGGAGGTAGTGAACCTCGCATTGGCTCGCTCAATACATGTGCTAGCCTTCTTCATGTCCTGCATTGTGGAGTTCCAGGAAGCCCGGCTCTGTTTTGGAGGAATGTGCAGTGCGAATGTGAGCGTCTACGTAATGAGGTATGCTAATAACTAGGAGGACTTTCAAACTGCTGATCTAGAATTTCTCATGCCCTCTCGATGAATAAGTGGGAACTACTAGCCGCTTTGCAAGCATTGGCAATATATACCATCGAAAGACTGAATACGGATGGAGCAGGGTATGAGACTCTGGATGCTCTATTGATCAGAACAGTGACCGTAGGACGGCACCCTAACTGTCATTTGATGTGTGAAATCTAGCTGATGGATGTAACGTAGGATTTGGCTCAACAATGTTCCACCATCGATATCAACGTCGACTTGAATCCTGAAAGACTGTGGTCTGATTGGATTTTCAACGAGTCTACTCACAGGTAAGTCATCATCTTATCTGATATACTGCAATGATCTCATCGCGGATGATTCGGTTGACAATGAGAAGGTTATGTATAGTTTATAGGGTGATAGATATGCTGGTGCACTTTGAGCCAGCAGCCATGTGCCCTTTTTACAACACCAGCCTCGTCATTGCGCCACTACCATCAAGGAAACAACTTTGGAAGGCCGACAATGCCAGTGCTTGGCATAGGGAGAGGGAACTGGGAGCAGGTGCGCAAACGTCCTTTGCATTGTTTGCCAATGGTGAGCTGGTCGATATGGAACAAGTGCCGTTGCGTGTTCGCGACTGGAGAAGAGATTTGGGGTTGTTGAATGCAGAGTCCCAGTCAGAGAACACCGCGAATTGGAAGGAATGGTGTTCAGGCATGGACGAGTTTGGCAGTCTCATTATGCTTGTTACTTCATTTATAGATATGTGCTCACCAATAACCTGAGATGGCGAGATGGGCAGAGTCCTCACACCCAGCACATTTGTACTTTAATGAGTGAGCCACACACAGAGTAGCCCCTCTCATGCCTGATT
Organism: Clonostachys chloroleuca; assembly: GCA_037952775.1. Taxonomy (NCBI): domain Eukaryota; kingdom Fungi; phylum Ascomycota; class Sordariomycetes; order Hypocreales; family Bionectriaceae; genus Clonostachys; species Clonostachys chloroleuca. The sequence goes on from JBANAY010000004.1 coordinate 7,665,762, forward strand.
CGCTTGGACATCCACCCCGGATGATACGGTAGAGCATCACATGTGATATGTCGATTTGGACTTTTGCTTTTAAGCGTCCGTGATGCTCGTCAGCCAACCACAATCCCCGCAAATGAACAGTACCAGATCCACCCGCGCGGTTGTGGGTCAGATCGTAGCTCCTACATGATTACGGGTTGGATTGGGAGAGTTGATTATCAATGGAGTTGATTATCAATGTAGAGTGTGCTGCCTTAGTATAAATAGGAGGATATTCCTCATATCTGTCCTAGATTTCTTCCTGTATTCTAAACCAGATCAACATCTCTATTTAGTTATTTCTCACCCTTCGCTCAAAAATGGCTGCCAATTCTGTTGTCCTCATCCTGGGAGCTGGGCCGAGAGTCGGCACTTCCGTCGCTGCGGCTTTTGCCAGGGATAGCTACCTTGTAGCTATAGCGTCTAGGAGTGGCACAGGTGGGAAGACTCCAGAGGGTTTTCTCTCCCTCAAGGTTGATCTAGCCGAGCCAGAGTCTATCCCTGGCCTGTTTGATGCAGTGAAGACGGAGTTCAACACTGCCCCGAATGTTGTGGTTTACAATGGGGCGGCACTCACGCCTCCCAAGGAGGATTCACTACTGTCGGTACCTCACGAAGCTCTTGCTTCGGATTTAAATACCAACACTGTTAGCCCTTATGTTGCTGCGCAGCAGGCTATCAAGGGATGGGAAACACTGCCCAAGGAGGTCAAGAAAACCTTCATTTACACCGGCAATAAATCGAACGTTTCTCTAATGCCGATGCCCATCACGATGACTCTTGGGGTTGGCAAGTCCGCTTCGGCATACTGGATTGGTCTCGCTGATACTATGTACTTGGCCCAAAGATACCGGTAAGTCTCTCTCATGCTCGAACTGCCACAGAAAACCGAATACTAAGCTCTTAGATTCTTCTATGCCGATCAACGGAACGAAGACGGTAGTCCTGCTGGCTTTGGGCTGGATGGTCCTGCACATGGCGAGTTCTATACTCGATTGGCCAAGGACGAGAATGTGCCGTGGCATGCCACCTTTGTGAAGGGCCAGGGATATGTTGAGTTCAAATAAAGGATAAGCCCATGTGGCCTATCCTCATGTCCTTCGTTGTCTATTTGCTCCATTAGTATCAAGGACATGCCTAGCCAATATATAGAAGCAAGAGCTGGTGCAACACCAGTCAGACTAGCAATACCATATCACCATGAGCTTTGAAGTATGCAGAAAAGTCTTGATACGCATCTTCCTCTTTTCTATGCCACACATTTTCCATGACCTGTAGTGCTTTCCGTGCCGTACTGAACACTATTGAGGGCTGCAACGCCTCCACCATTCGACGTATTTCATCTCGTTGGGCCGGCTCAGCGAGACACCCTGCAATGCAGAACGGCCATACCATCGAGCGTAGCAATGTACTGGGGGGTAATTTGTTCGCTAGCAGGTCGATTATTTGGCCAACATGGTATCGGACCTCATCGCTCGCCGGCTGCCATCCAGACACCACGACAAGCAGGTAAAGGAAAGCGGCACGCGTCCAGACAAGCGTAACCAAACGTCGTGAGCTCGATACACCGTCATTCGGTGCGAGGAAATCCAATAAATTCCCACTGGGGTTACATCCTTTACTAGGCTCGCTCTCAAGGCTCATGATTTGTCCTTCTAGGGCATTTTTAATCGGTGTCGCGCGGCTGGCCAGCTCAATAATATCGAGATTGACGGCGTTCTGGCATTCCCTTTTCCATTCGTCGAGGACTGCGATCTCACCAATCTGTAAGATTGTCGTGTTTTGACATCCGATAACTTCCTCCAAGTTTATTATAGGTTCGCACCCTTCAGTGCTCTTGAGTAGACTCTGGTGATACTGGTATAAGCGAGGTCGCTTTTGCAACGTGGTGCTGGCAATAACATCATCGAATAACAGAAGAGCGGTCGTGAAATAGAAAGCATCCTGCTCAGCGCTCGGAATGAGGATGTGCTCAGCCGGGGGGATGTATGACGATGGCCCCAGGCGGTCCATAAACGCATTGAAATGCGCCCGTAGTCCAACAGGCTCAACAATGGCGGATCTGTCAAAGAGTTGACCGAAGAGTGCCAGAGCAGCATTGAGATGCGCGCCACAGTTCTCAAATGTCAGGGCTGCGACTTCAAAGTGAAGCATCTGCACGATACTGGCCATAATCTGTACTGCACCTTGGGGATTCTGGATGATATCCGACCCGCCCATAGCTTGGATTGCTATTTCCAGACTCTGAAAGGCCTCTCTGACTTGCGAGAATACAGTATCACATATGACCTGGCGGCTATCCGTCCCCTGTGCAAGGCAGAAGAAGAAGCAGCCTTGACATAATGTAGCTTGCCTAACAACCGGACTGCGGATCATCAGCTCCAAGATCCATGCCGTCCCGCCTCGTGCGATCGGGGGACGATAGAATGGAAACAGGAAGGGGAGCACACTCTGGAGGTAAAATGTTGTGAGGATTGAGTCGGATCTGCCCACCACGCTGCTTCTGTCTAAATGAAAACAGCTTGTCCCTTGTGATGGTGACACATGTGACTCTTTGCTTCTATCTCTCCCGTTTTGCTTCGGTTCTGGCATCATGTTTTGGGGACCTGCTAATCTTTCGCCAGAGCCGGTATTGAACACCTTATCCCCAGACACATGCGGACGCTCGAACCGGCGGTATGGCGCATTCTGCTTCACTTCTCGTTTCAGCTGCTCTATCATCTTCTCTTGTCTTGTGCCGCCATCCATCCACTCGGGCTTCTTGTCGCCGTAGTGGCAGGTGATGCAGAGGGCCGCACAAGTGTCACATACAGGGCGTTGTTCATCGCATTTCTTCCGTCGTAGTCGACAAGTCCAACATCCATGAGAAGTCCGTGACGTCCTGGACGGTGGCTCCATTGTAGTGTTCCAATCGGACATGACATTATATTTTGGAGGATGTGTGGAGGGAAGTGAAAGACTGTCTAGTGCCGTGGCGAACGGAACAATTTGGCTGACACAACGGGATGATTACGCGAGCAATTCCGGCGTTAGCGGGGCTTATAAAGTCTTCCAGGGAGCAAGTCTCAGCAAGGTAGTTGTACGATCGCGATACCGGGCTGCGAGCTGCTCATGGCCTATCTACAACTAAGTTTGGCGGCTGGGTAATACATATTACTGACCAACCTAACGGTTTATACGAGGAATGCCCCTTCTACGCCTCTCAGCTGACCAAGGAGACAATCTCATCGTAGTTTACCCATAGCCGGGGGGCTAAAATAACACGTGTTGTCACCCAATCATTGAGCGCCTACGCCTCTCCAGGGGTTCGGCTTCATTGATGGCTACGTCTTACCGCCTTATCCAAGCATGATACATCTTACTGAACCCGCTCATCACATCTTCATCTGAAAACTGATATCTGGCCAGACTGATCTCTCCATAAATGGAATCTACTGGGCAGATCGCTGGTGGTCCGTTCTGCACTCTATGTGGAGGAACATTCCGCGCACACAGAGCCGATTCAGACACGCCACCTCTGAATTGGACGTCGATAATCCGCCATGGTAAGCGCAAAGAGATCACGACCAGAAGTTGCAGATGGAGTCCGTTAACCATTCTCCTATTGAAATATAGCCTCATGCATACTCAGCATTCGTACCTGAGCCATCCATGTTACGTGGCCTGGAGAGCCGCGGGAGGGCCCGGACCAGCCAACCCGGCTGTGGACATGACCGTACAAGGCTTAGAGCCGTACTATCTGGCTGTTTCTGTAGAAGATTCTATAGTGTTTGTGTTCCATGAAGCTTGTTGGCAGATGCTTGTCACCCGGCTAACGTACAACACCGGTTCAGACCCAGGTGATTACTATGTGTCCTACTGGCTTTTCTATACCCTCGCAAGCGTCCCACGACGGAATAGACGGCTTCTTCCCCGCCATGGCTATCACGGAGTGATGCCGATTCTCGAATCAAACCATGTGAGAGGTGTATTGGAAGCTGTCATCAATTATATCCCCTTCCTTTTCATCTCTACACGAAGTCACACGTCCCAGCCAACAATGGACTCAGGAACTTTATTATCAACTCAAGACCTACCGGTGCCTACTTATGACCCGTTCCGGCAACTGCCCCCAGAAATTATCTGGGATATTATTGTCTATCTTATGTACGATGACATACATAATGCACAACTCAGTTCCCGCCATTTCGCCATGCACACTTCCACAGCGAGATTGCCCCAGAAATTCTGGGCCAGCAGGTTCTCCCCCAAGATGGACATGGGCTTCGTCTTGGCTATGGATAAGAATGAGACGGGGTATGCATATATGGACTGGCGCAGACTGTTTGATAACTGCATGAGCCTTCTTAAGCAACCTGGAAGCTTGGGCGACGGCTTCCGAAACCGACAACGCATATGGATATCACCGTCACCATCGAGAATCTCCTATCGTCTATCACTTTCATACAATAGTCTACAACGAGACCTCCCTGGATTTTTCTAAGCACCCTTTAGGACAAAGGGTCTCGTGTACAGACCTTAAATATCGCGACCGTGCTGATCTACAGGAGATCATAAAAGACAAGACCCCGAGGACACGCGAGCTATTCGTTCGGCACACCAACCTCTCCTCAATAGAATATTCAACTATCCTTTTTGACTCTGTGCCCTATATTTGCGGGCTAAGACTTTCATGGTCTGAAGTCGGCATAATAAACCCCTCTCGCACAAAAAGCGTACCTGTCGAGAAAGACGTATCTTTGTCAGAATTTTCCGTATGCTACTCCCCGGATGGAGTTCACGGCTTTTCGATCTTCACACGGGAGGCAAACGGACGTCTCGATAGGCTGTGCATCGGGCGGACAGATGCTGTCTACCCTAACTCAACTACTAGGGCGTTACCTCGGCCCTCAGGCTCAGGTCCTATACTAGGGCTACGCTGCGAGTTTGACGTACGGCTGATCTATGCATCCCTAAGTATCTTGACTTTTATCTGACTGATTCTTCTTATCCAGGCAGTGAAAATAATGTCCATGCAGCTCATATGCGATTTCCCTTCTGCACCAGAGCCGTCATGGGGGTTATCGGCTTCTCTCATTACCCAAGCTCGAGAATCGTCAGCGAGAAAATTCGGAGCTGTCAAGAGATTGTTTTGTATGACCAACGAGATGGTCTCAATACTCCCGACTGCACAAAGAAGGCTACGTTTCGAAGAGAGGAACTTATTTAATCATATCATCATGTCACGATAGGCGCTCAGGGTTCTTGATAGTGTTATATTAGAATATTTCATACTTTTCACTTAGTGTCCCAGAATCTCCTTCACTTCGTACGTTTTACGAGCGAGTAGGAACCAAAGAGAAATGGTCAGAATGGCCACGGCGACAAGCACTGGCGAAGCATAGTTCATCTGGTCAGCGACGGCCGGAAGATAGTACGGGAAACAGTAAAAGACCACAGCAACAGCGCCCAAGCGAGCATGACAACATTCGCGATTAGTCCTAGCTTGGGATACCAGAAAGGTCCATGCGGGAAGTTAGATCGGCCTTGCATGAGCATAAGCACAACGGGAATACTGTAGCTGATGTATTGGAGCATAAGACCCGTGGAGATGAGGGAATTGAAGGCCAACTCGGATCCAAGATACAGGCAACCGAATATCGCGGTGAATGTGCTAGACATTACCATGGACCAAATAGGCGTGTAGAAAGGTGCAGGGGCGAGCTTGCTCAGGTGCCGATGCATCGGGAAACCAGCTTCGCGGCTGATAGTCCATGCGATGCGAGACTGCCATGTCTGAATAGACCAAACTGCTCCGGCCGTGGTGATCAGAACTGGGACCCATAGTCCAACTGCGGCTGCTTTGCTGCCAGTAATTTGATAGAACAGGGCCACGGCGGAGTTGTCGCCAGATCCATCGATGCTCTCGACGTTGATCAACACGGACATAATCACCAGAAGACCCGACACAAATCCAATGACGATAGTCCAGATGAGGGCTCTGGGGATGTTGGATTCGGGGTTGGGTATCTCCTCGGCAAGATGGGTGGCGACGTCAAGACATGAAAAACTCCAATTAGCACCGTTCATGCCAATAATGAACGCAATCCCCTTCTGCCAGCCAGTCACATTGACAGACGATACGAAGAAATCCTTCGCAGTAGAGTGAGTCTTGGACATGGCGAAGAGTGAGATGAAGATCACCCCTATTGTCAGACAACTGAAAAGCAACATCACTTTCGAAATTTTAGGGAGCGCATGCTCAAAAGTTGCCAGTCCGAGAGTGAGGATATTCAAAATTTGATACCCAATGAAGATCATCCATCTCTGAACGATGAAATCGGGATTCAGCAGTTTGATTATCGAGAATACTCCTGCAGGAACGGAGAGACACGCCGAGGCACCTGTCGCTACCGCAGCGAGCCAACTGACCATGGCTGTTGCAAAAGACATAAATCGCCGATACCGGGGCGGAGCCAGGCGGTTGACCCAGATATATTGCCCTCCTGGGTGAGGGAAGGCAGATGCCAGTTCCGCGAGGGATGTGGCCGTAGCAAGACCGACGCCAGCCATTAACAGAAACCCCCAAAACACGAGCGGAGAGCCACCCATTGGAAGCGTGCTTCCCAGGACTAGGAGGATGCCCACAGCGGTATTGGTGGTTCCATATCCGATGCCAATTGCAGACAAGGTTGTGAAGGGCTTCTGTGTCTGGATCACGACACCGCCATTATGAATTGACGACGGGGCTCTCTCCAACTTTCCGTTGTCAACCTTTTCATGCACAACGGGAGAGTCCTTGGCCTCCTTTGTTGATGACGGGCCGTCTCGGGATGATTCGTTATCCATGACGCTTTGTGTAACAAGGGTGAAAGATGACACGAGTATTGGTCCTTCACATATTCTGCATATGTATTTACGAAGAAAGGTGGGCCGAGATCCAATTTATAGAATCAGACAGCCACTTCATCATGATCAACCCGTGATAAGGGTGGAGAGGAATGTTCACATCCGAGCCACTAGGCGGAATGTGGCAAGTAGGTGCGATCTCCCCCGCCATCGGAATTGTACTGAGACATCCGAGAGATAATCCTGTTACCCCGCAAGGGTCTTATCTGGAGCACGTCGACTGGGCCTCTGTCGTGTGATGTGATGATTCTTGGGCATCCCCGGCCTTAACCGATCAGTGTAAGAGGTAATCAGTCGACTAGTATCGCCTTGAGCGAATCGTGAGATCACGAAATGGAGTCAGTTCCTGGGAGAGTGGTACATTCGAAATCACGCAACGGCTGTTTGCGATGCAAGGCCAAGAAGGTGAGGCCTCTCATTGACGTCCTTGATGGATGTATCCCATGCTCACAACGTATTGCCAGACAAAATGTGATGAGAGGAAGCCTGCTTGCGCCCGCTGCGAGAGTCGCGGGTTCCAATGCCCTGGTTATGCACTGAATGTGCGATGGTCCCAAAAGCACCAAGGCCAAACCGAGAGACCATGTACCAGAGGGCAGAGGGTAACCAAGAGTCCGGAGCCGGTCTCTATCCGGAATATGCAGACTGAGCCTGTTGTTTCGGGACAGACCGCCCGTGCTGCCAGTGATACAGGCCCAGGCAGTCTGCATTCCGGGTCGCTGATCAACTCTCCTTCGCCTTGGGACTTCCTATTGCCGGATCAACTCTTTGATTTCCCGGCCTCTTCAGAGTCTTTTATGGTCTGTGACGAGCCTTCAGCTATAATATCAAACAATGCCTTCTTAGGTTGTACTTCCGCAGACTCCGTATGGGGTACCACAAGTGACAGCTCAGCAGTTTCGTCTGCTGTTGAAACAATGTTCTCTCTAGGGCAAAGGCGCCTACCAGATCACAACCTAACTCTATCGACGCTCACCGAACGACCTACTTCCATGCAGTCTTCCTCTGGGATGCAACTTGATGTCAGCCGCATAGCCCCAAGTCCGCCACGAGAGCTTAATCACATGCCCACTGTTCTCGCCGAGCATTTCTTTCGTGAGGTCATCACCCTGTATTGCACATGGGATAGCAAGTCAAATACAATGCGGAATATCGTTGAAAGAAAGTGGCAGTCATCAGGGGTTCTTCACCACACCATCCAGAGTATGGCCGCAGCATGCCTCTCGGAAGATTTCCCCCAGTTCGCGCCTATTGCAGCCAAAGAACACACAAATGCTCTTCAATACATTCATGATGTTTCATCACCATCATCCACACCAAATGAAGAAAAGCTTTTAGCGTCTACCATGCTGGGACATACGGCTAGCTGGCTCAATCCTCAAAACCTTGCTACGGACATGTTCAGAGTCAGCTGTGACATGGTTGGGAAACTCCCTGCAGATGGAGAAGATGCCGAGAGCAAATCATTCTTTAGCGACACCATGGATTACTGGGCAATGCTCTTGGTATTTTTGACGGACAGAAAGAACCTCGGCACCTATACGACTGAGTCAGAGGGACCAGCTTCGGCAACGTTAGATCCGTCTCAGCCCATCGAGCCCCATCCATATTCAGGCCTTTCAAGGGAGACGGTGAAGCTCCTTACAGATGTGGGAATGCTTATTTTCCAGTATCGAAAACACATTTCCAACGTAAAGTTCATGACCGAGAGGGATCTGGACGTCTTTCGACAGTCATTGCGGGACGCACGCCGATTTGAAAGGCGACTGCTCGCTCACCGCACACCTCACCTCTCGCTAGTCAAAGATACGGGGGATCCCAAGACCTCACTGGTCCATCTGCAACTGATTGACGAAGCCTACAGGTGCACGGGTTTGCTGCAGCTTTACCGCGTGTTCCCCGATTTACTGAATGAACGGTATGCTCCTTGGGATGAGCAGCTTATTCTTCTACCAGTCCCCTCTGAAACAGTCCCCAGCGCTCAAGAGAGGCAGACTTGGTTGACCAAACTGGCCATTCATATCTTAAACATCCTCCGAGAGATACCTTTCGAGTCTCGGACCCGCAGCGTACAGCCCTTCATCATGGTTTCATCTGCAAGCGAGCTCAAACATGACGATTTGAGTTACGCGGATGGTAATCTGGGTGTGAGTCAATTCTCGATCGAAGTGGCGCGCGCACGTAAATTCATCAGCTCTCGACTGGCAGCATATACTCATATTCTGTCTTTGCGCAAGATCAGAGTCATATTCGAGCTGATTCGGTCAATTTGGTCAGCGCTGGATGCCGGAGAGAAGGATGTGTATTGGTTGGACGTGGCTTATGAGAAGCAGCTTGGAACGATGATGGGATGAGGGAAAAGGAGAAAACCAATTCGGTATCGAGTTAGGAAGTATATATGCAATTGCTATCCTATATCTTTGCCTGTCTAATACTATCAGGAAGTGGAATGCTAGAAAACTTCGATACTGTCTCCTCCGGTGTCAATGTGCTTTTGAGTCGGTCCTCCGTGAGGAGAAAGCATTGCGGAAACCACTCACTCACGTCTTCCCCGAGCATGATTCGCACCAGGGCCTCTCCTGTTAGCCAGCATTTATCCATACCGTATCCGTTGAAACCGGCAGCAATCCACTGCTCGCTATCTGTCGCGCTATCCGTCAGAGACGCAGGTATCTTACCAACGACAGGAAGGTCATCTGCAGTATGGCCTTGGGTCCCAGACCAGATAGACTCGATTTCGGCTTTCTCCTCATTACCCCAGCCTTTGAGGAATAACTTTGGTAGGATCGTTGAAAGAGCGGCACGTGCTTCATCAGGTACGTATGTATCATCCGAGGTGAGAATGTTTTTGAGATACGCTGTCTCGTTTCCGATCCATATTCGTGAAGTCAAAGGGTTTTCTTGCAAATAATATAAGCCCGTGATGTATAAACCGGTTCGTGTATCCAATGACGGCTTGTGCGAGAGGCTCCAAGATCTGGATCCTTTGCCGCTCTTGAGGAAGGGGCCAGGCTTCTGTACACTCATTGTCCCGCGGAAGGGATAGATGCGGCCAGCCAGTTTCGGTAGAAGATGAGTTGCATGTCCATTCGTGCAGTGAATGACACGCTTTGCTTTGATTGTTCCTCTGGGTGTCGTAATCCTGTATGGGTATTCATTGTCTTTCGCCAGATGCTGCACGGCCGTCGCAGGTGTGTGAGTTTCTATAGTCAACCTACTAGGGTGCTTCTTGAGTAAACGCTCGAAAATGCCAGTTATCAGTCTGTACGGCCAGACCGCACCAGCATTATGCTCAACCGCCCCGACACTGTTCTTGATATTCCACCTCTGCAAGGGTGATTAGCCCACGGCCCATGGTACATCAAACGTATATAGCTCATACCTCAGGAACTGCCTGCTTTTCGACAATGGTATGATATTTGTTATACTCCGTGACATTCTTTTGGAAGCTGAGAACCGAACGAGTTGCATCTGCCCAAGTCTCTTCGTCTCCCACTGCCATTACCTTCAAAACATCTCGCAACTGGCAATGGTCTTGGAACTCTTGGTCCATTCCCCGGACCATCTTCATGATTGCTTCAATGTTGAGAAGACTGAATCTCGTCACCTGTTTCGCAGCCTCAACCCCATGTTGTTCAGCCAACGGCCCGAACGTGTGCCCTGATGCTGTGACCAGGTGCCCGCCGTTGCGGCCTGTTGCGCCACTCACGAGAGTTCGCGCTTCTAGGACTGTCACATGGAGATCGCGTGTTGCCTGGTGTTCTAGGAGTGTCTTGGCGACGCTGCATCCTGTGATGCCTGAGCCGATAATAACAGCATCCGTAAACTCGGGAAGTGTCGTAGACTGGATAGATGCCACGGTAGGATGCTCTGGTATTTGCCAGGACGACACGGTTGGGTTGTTCCGAGGTAGGCCGGGATCTTCCAGGATGGCTTTGGAGATGTATTCCAGCATTGCAGCATTAGTTGAGTCTAATCGTACATTGCGACAGAAGTTAGCTGAAGACTCTAGAATTTCCAATACCAGCTAGGCTCACCTCGACGGGCTGACATATGCGCTGCCTTTTGGTCCGGGATCGTCATTGTCAGCGATAAGATTCTCCAGGTCGGAATCTCGTCTATTGATGCCAGAAGCAGACTTGGGCTGCAGGTTTAGTTGGCCGTTACGACGCCTTGAGATGAAGGAAGATACGGCTTTACACTTATTGAGTTTCGCCTATCAGTTCTTGGAACCGCTGGTGCGGGGAATGACAAGAACTCGGAAACTCGCAATTTCCAAAGGTGGAAAGTCGATCCGAATAAATCCACTAGTCCTTCTGGGTGGAATCGGACAGAACAGCCCCGTTGCTAAGCTCGGATTCAAGAAGCAGTACGTGGGAGCAAATGGTCATTTCAACTGTGAACTGTGGAAGGGCGTACGGGTCGAAAGTCACTGAATTCGAAATTCAATCACTGAAATCTATAGATATAGAAATAGGGCATTCAATGATCACGGTCATCTCCCATCCCCGGGCTTAGCATGAGGCTCTCTCATCATGGTAAAGAGCTTGATAGCAGCCCCATCATCATCGCAAATCATATCTTTGACAAATTTGAATCCCCAGCGCCCATATATAGCAATGTTCGGATCATCACGACTTGATTCCAGGTAGCACTTCATATTTTCAGCATCAGCTTGGTCCGTGACCTGCTTCATCATAGCAGCTCCAACTCCCTTCCCCTGCGTTTCAGGCAGAACCACCATGATATTCAAAAAGTAGTACCCCCTTGGGTCATCCCATATTTCAGACTGGACCTTTGCTTGGGCATCCTTCCAGATATAATACCGCTGTAGGGGACAAATGGTTAGAGCTACGCCGCAAGAAGAGAAAACGAGGTACCATTTTACCTTGACGTTCAACCCGCCACGTCCATAGTATAGATTCATCCCTACTTGGTTGAAATACAGCCTCCATCCTTCCAACCAGTCATTCCAGGTCGGTGGAGAGTTGGCTGGCTGTGGCCGCAACCACATGGCCACGCCTAAGACCTTGTCGTTGCCTTCTTCCTTGGCCACGTGGAATATGCCGTTTCGCATACCCCATCTCATGCGTATCCCAAGAGAAGTCGCGTTACGCTGTTGATTGAACTGCAAGATTATGGTGATTAGTGACCAATCTCTTCATGCGATGCCGAATGTATTACCTTGGAGTGGTCATAGACCCATTCATTGTAGGGATCATTTTGGAAGGCATCTCTAACTGTGAGTCAGCACTGATTCACGCGCAAGAAGAGCTGTGTCTACTCCCTCCGCGGTGAATAATGAAATATACATACTGTACAGCCGCAACAGCACCAGGGATGTCGGCCTCGGTGAGATTGGAAATTTTGATGACCATTTCAGGCTGCCACGAGGTGATGTTGGTAGGAGCAAATGCCTCAGAATATGCACTATGCGACAATATCGGCGATACTACAGGACGATATATTCCGTAACAAGGTAGTGAATTCTTGTCATGTGGTTTCCTGCCAGGATCAATCTCAGGATGATGTCCCTGCAATGCTGAGGGGAACAAGTATCACGCATCCGTCCACAGCTCGCATAAACTTTCCCAGTTTGGCAAGTCTGTCCCCTTAAGCCTGGTTGGACAGACTCTGCTCCAGCAAAATCCCAAGTTGGGCCACTGGCAGCGGCCGAGCACAAGGAGGGGTCACTGAAAGTTAAAGCCGATAACAATCACAATGGAGACTGATCTTGCTCTCTTATTCGATGGGCGGCTGGTGGCAAGACAAGGGGGGTATCAGAGCCAACGCATGCACGATCTTGAGGGCTGAAACGAGTGGAATTGTCTGCCATGCATCTCCTGACCCCTTCGCTTGTAGCATTCAACGCAGATTAGACGCAGCTGTTCGTTAATGATTTCATTGCATGTTCCTGCAACTTCTGACACAGCCAGCTATGCCCCAATTGACCGCAGCCCTGTGCACTACCCAACTCCAAAGAAGGGCCTGTGATACGTCCTGTTTGAACCAACACCAAGTCATACATTATTAAAAGTTAGTTATAATCCGACCATGGAAACTTCTCATCGAACAATTAGGCCGCTTGCCTCCCCATCCTTCTTCGTATCCTCATACGTGATTGTTATCTCGTTGACCCTGACAATATTGCCACTCCCTTGTAGCAGAATCGTCTCGTCGCTGTCGTTCTTGATCGTGGTCTTGGTCATGGTGCCCGCGATGGCCTCGACGTCGTCCTTGTCGCTACGGCTGGTGAATGTGTTCGTCTTTTTACTGCCGGTCTTCTTGCTACGAGAATATGAGCTAAGCTGGTAAGGACCAGTACCTCCGTAGCCCGAGGAGTTGTGCTGCTGGTAGCCGCCGCCCGAGCTCGAGTCGTGGCCGCGCAATTTGTTCCATAGAGGACGGAATGACCCAATCGTGACGCATACGATGGTTGTCGAGACTTCGGTAAATGTCCACATGTAGTTGTCGGGCATGGCATCTATTGAGAACTAATGGTTAATCTTGACAACAAACAATGTATCGCTCAGGTGGGTGGCTTGGCGTACAAAGATAATCGTCAGTCTGATTCAGAGCCCCAAGTCCAGAGGTTCGGATGACACCGCAATTCCAGCACTGTTTATGAGGAGTATTTGTCAGTATGTCATTATGCGACGAGGATGGACGACAGAAAATAACCTACAAAACGCCGAGACTGAGAGATATGCAGATAGTAATGCGCTCTTTTCTCTTCATGTTGAGATTGCGGAGAGCGATCCATGGGAATCCAGCCAGAACGAAATCCAAGAATGCGGCGTATGCTATTCAGAATGATATTGGTTAGATTGCTTGTCCGCATACATCCATGCTGTTAAAGTGATAAGAAGAGCCCACTTACAACAGTCAACAAAGGCGAGGATTGTGAGGTTAATGTGGCAGACCTTCTTGTCTGCCAAGAGCGGATTCCAAATAGACTCAACAGGTGAGCACTGAGCAAACACAGCACTACTGAGAATAAGACTCAAGAGCATCATTGAACCAATGCAGAACCACAGAAACCACCGTTGCCTTGCTCGGGTTGACAAAAGTCAGCGAGAGAATACTTGATCGATGAGCACATCAGCATCAGAGGGAAGGGAGCCTACCAAGTAGCAGTCACAATGCGGAGCAAGAAAGTAGCTACGACGACCTTGCACATTCCGATAGCGAGAGACGCAATGACCTGTGCGCACGTAATATAAAATACGCCGTCTGCGAACTGCTCCGTTGTGAGGTCGGCGCGATGCTGGCCCATCCCATGGCCCACGCCCACGGAGGTCAAGGCGCCGAAAATTACCATCAGAAGCTATATGGTTGATACAGTTAGATTTTTGAACCCAGATACTTCGTCTATGTGTTAGAATCAGGATGCATGAGATAGACCAACCCAAGTGACGATGAGCCAATAATCATCCCATCCAACTTTTCCCCTAATGAAATGTCGAGTGTAAAATCGCAGACCGATTAAGATCAGGGTCAAGAAGTTCTCGCCCCAGATGACAGCGAGAACCGTTCCGCCTCTCCCTCCTATCCCAGCTGATTGTGTCATGTTGATGTTGTCGAACCGCTTGTTTTTCTGAGAAGAGAGAGGATAAAGAAACAAAGGGGGATCTGATGCGGGGATGGTTCAGTCGGCCCTGTACTGAGACCAATGTAGCTTGTGGTTGATCTCACACTTTCCCGTCTTTCAGCCGATATGGTGTAACAGGTCCCTTCACAACTACGATCATAGCAAGGAGAGTATCCCGATCGAGTGGAGTTGGAACTCGGCCACGAGGTGAATAAAAAGAAAAGAAAGTTCCCCGGAAAGGGCCAGAAAAGAAGACATCGGAATCATGCATGTATAGATGAATGAATGATCGCCACAAATATTCATCGCGCCGCCCATTCACCTGGAGACTAGAGCACAAGCTAGCTAGGAACATGCATGGAGGACTTTCAGCTTCCACATGTTGGTGGGCGACATCCGATGCTTCGCATCTCACGTCCAGGGGCTTAGCGGCGCCTCTCACTCCATGCCATGCCAAATTTATGCCACTGTACCCTGTGCCGAGAAACACCTCGGCATTGATTGTAGTAATATTAAAAGCTGAGCTTCGGACAGCTGCTACCGAGATTATCTCGGCGGCTGTCGTCTTAGTTCGACACCGTCAGTAATGAGTGACTGCAGGAAGTAGTAGACTGCTTCTTGGAGACGTTAGACAACTGTCGATCAAGTCCAGACCTGGTAAAGGCAAGCCTGACTGGTGAAAATGCGTGATCAGATATGCAAGTCCGTTGGTCTTGCCAATAAATATCGGAAGCAGCCTCGTGGCCCCCCGGGGGAATGGGGCTAACAGGAGTGATCTGCAGCTAGCACCCTCTGCATTCACAGAAATGTGCAGATCCTGAAATTCCGAATGCTTCAGTAGCGTAGGGCCAGAGCCAACCATGAGACCAGTCAGAAATAAAAAGACGCCATCAATTGGCCACAGGAGGCCGCTTGTGTGTCCGCGGTTGCTAGCGCTGCTGCACATAACTTGGTTTTGGCTACGCCATGACTCGACCTAGTTGACTCTTCAGCAAAAGCCCCGAAACTTGAAAACCAGAGCGAGCTAACGGTAAGTACGATCAGGTTGCTTGTGGGTGTCCGGCAAGTCCCCTAAAAAGGACTTTCCGGGGAAGCCCCTGAGCTGAGCCATGCGAATAGCCGCATCTGCATGTACTTTCCGGCATGATATTACCACGATGTTCCCGGCACATCTTTGCGCAAGAGGGTTGAATGGGTGGCCTCATTTAAGAGACGGGATGGCATCCTATCAAGGATTAAAATAGTTATTCTCATCCCAATGCATTACCCTTAAGTTAATAAGTATGTTCACAGCACACTACTGAAGAAACTACTCTGCAGCAGGTAACCTTCTCGCAGGTAAATCTCCTCTTCTCCAATCTGGATGTCTACATGATCCATTCCATCTCTCGTACATTTGAGGCTTGGACTGATCGTCATGCCAAAATTTCGCAGACGGCTGCTTCATGGTGAGACAACCACATTTTCAATCTACTCAATCTATGACAGAATAGCTCCCTCCAATTCCCAATTAAGAAAAGATGTAAGAATTTGACCCAACGGCCTCAATGCGAGCAATCAAGCATGAGTCCAGTGGCTTAACATCCTCGTCAATAGACGACCGGTTCGCCAAACGATGCAATCGAGCCTCTATTCAAGGCTCCAGGGCTAACTTTGCATAGAGATCGTACTTCACATGTCGTAAATGTGCAAGGGCGATCAGGTGGAGATTGCATCAAGCACGATAATCTCATCCGTAGCCCTGGGATGCTCCCCAGATCCCCATCGACCCAGTCGAACAACCCTAATCTTAGCTAGTCTCTTCATGGGTCGCGCATTTGCTCCAGGGCCATCCCAGGAACCAAAGAGGGGCAAACGAATGGCGAAAGATCTCCGCCAGCCTACTCCCTTGCTCGCCATCGACCATCGCCAGGAGGAAATGGCCTGTCAGTACGCAACGCTATCGACTCTTTGGGGAGAAGCCGACAAATGCCAGGGACGTTCGGGCGATGGATGGTGGTGCCTAATACCGCCTGGTATTTCCAAACTATTCAATCAATCATAGCTCGGCGACTCTCGGAAATCGCTCATACAGGCTAGCTTTGAATTGGCGTTGTGGCAGGACTCTCGCAGGCTCAGCCTTTACCATACCATATCTTCCGTGATATTCGACTTCAATCCTTTCAGTCACGGAGAATTTTTAAAAGTTCCTCGCCCAAGAATCGTTAAAAAAGGTTCTCTGGAAGTGTAAATGAGCCATCACAAGACCCAGGGTAATAAAGTTTAGGTAGCTCCCAATCACAATGAAGATTCGTTATCAAGACTATTCGGATAGGAATTTTCCAATGCTCGTGGTTCTTCTTTAGCCTCGCCTGTCTCCTCATAACAAATTAGTCTCCGCGTGATTGAAAATCTCTTGCACTTAGCACTTTGAAACAGTTGATGCTCTGTCCCCTGCATACGGATATCACTTGTGCGGAGTTCCCATGTTCTCGACAGTTGAATATGTATGAATCATAGTCATGTTCTTACGTCTTCTTCTATGCTCGGAATATACAAGTGGTCCTGTTTTTCTTCAATTTACGATTTCTTTTGACTTCATTTCCCCCTCCTGCTTAATGCTCAAATCCAACACCCAGAGGACCATTCAGATCCCTAAAGTCGCCACGCAGGACCTCAATACCCTCTCGCCTAACCTCCTCAACAAGATCCTTAACCTTGGGTGCCATCCTGGCCGGGACGTAACCAAAGTACTCATAAGCAGCCTTGGACGGCAAGCTCTTTCCGAATCGGCGCATAGAGAAGGACGCATCGGCGTAACGCTCCCATCCATTAGCAGCGTACGCCTCAATCACCACGGTCGGCTTGCCGGAGCGGGGCTTAAGGACCGACTGCTTGTATTGGCGGGACTGCTGCTCGAAGAGTCTGGGGCAGGGGAAGGAGACGACGCGGGCTTTGATTCCGTATTCGCTGGCAAGGAGATCGCGGGTCTCCATTGTGTAGCCCATCTCGGAGCCAACACCGATGAGAGTGACGTCGAAGTCTTCAGACTCGGCGAAGACGTAAGCGCCGCTGGCGACACCTTCGCGGGACGAGTTCTGTGGGAATTGGGTCAGGTTCTGGCGAGAGAGGGAGATGATGGTAGGGGTCTCGGTGGCCTGGATCGCAGCGAGGAAGGCTCCTGCGACCTCCTCGGAGTCACATGGGCGGATGTAAAGCAGGTTGGGCATGGCGCGATAGAGGGCAGGAAGGGCGATGGGCTGATGGGTAGGCCCATCTTCTCCGGTGCCTATGCTGTCATGGGTGGCGATGTGGATCTGCTGAAGGCCCTGGAGGGCAGCCATGCGAACGGCCGGCGCAGCATAGAGGTAGAACATGAAGAAAGAGGAAGTGACGGGGAGGAAAGTTCCCTTCCTGAAGGCGGCCAGACCGTTTGAGATGGCGCACATGGCGTGCTCGCGGATTCCGTAGTGGATGTATCGGCCGCTGTAGTCACCATTGAGGCCACAGGCGGTCTTGAGATTGGGCTATTGACATTGTGTTAGGGACTGATGGCAGATTTCAATTGCTGAAGTACTCACAGATTGGAAGTCGACCTTCTGGTTGAAGGCTACATTGCAAGATGGCGTGAGATCAGCCGTACCAATCAGGAAGTTGCGCATCCTCTCGCCGAGAGGGTTGGTGATAAGTCCAGCAGACTTCCTGGTTGCAACTGGTTCCTTGGGGAGCTGCTCAGATGTAGGAATGCACTTGGTCCAGTCGTCCGGCATCCTGCCAGCGACACGGAGCTGGAACTCGGTCCCGAGCTCGGGATTCTGCTGCACATACTTGCTAACGGATGCGTTCCACTCGGCCTCGTACTCCTTACCACGGGGACCTACGTCTTTGAAGAAGTCGTAGACATCCTGGGGAATCTGGTAAAACTCCTCCGGGTTGAGGCCGAAGGAGGTCTTAATGCTGGCAATATCATCGACACCCAAAGCAGCACCATGGGTCTTGGCACTGCCAGCCTTGTCAGAGCCGAATCCGATAGTTGTCCGGATGTTAATAAACGTCGGCTTCTCAGTAGACTGGCGCGCAGCAATGAGGGCATTAGTGATGGCTAGTAGTGAGAATTAGTATAGATCTTTGGAACTTCATTTTCTGTGCAGGGGGGGGCCTTACCCTCAATATCTGAGTCTCCGTTGGCCACATCAATGACATTCCATCCCGTGGCCCTCATCTTGGCGTTCATATCTTCGGTGTTGGCAACATCAGCAGTTCCGTCGCAGGTGATATTGTTGTTATCATAGATCACGCAAAGGTTGTTCAACCTCCAATGGCCTGCGAGAGAAACGGCCTCAAGACCAACACCCTCCTGGAGGCAAGCATCACCAATCATACACCAGGTCATGTTGTTGACAACTTCAATACCGTCCTTATTATAAGTAGCTGCCAGGTTCTTGGTGGCTATGGCAAGACCGACAGCATTAGCAACACCCTGACCGAGGGGTCCGGTAGTAACCTCGACACCCTCATTCTCAATCTCGGGGTGTCCAGGGCAAATCGAATCTGTGCGGCTGGAGTGATATGATTTAAGCTGTTCGAGAGTCATGCTCTTGACACCAATAAGGTGCATGAAGAGGTATTGCCATAGACAGGCGTGACCTGAACCATCTTTGTTAGGTGGGCTTCCAAAATTTTGAGACCTGAGATGGCTTACCGTTGGATAAAACAAAACGGTCACGGTTGAAGTATTCGCAGTTCTGTGGCGAGTACCTCATGACATATTTGTAAAGGGAAACACCAATGGCAGCCATTCCCATGGCAGAGCTGTTTCTCTCCCGGTTAGCAATGCTCGTGACCGTTGGTGCTTAAATGGCTTGAAATCAGAGAATGCATACCCGGGATGTCCACCATTGAATTGCTGGCAAAGATCCGCAATGAAAGCGCGGAAGACTTTAAGGACTCTGTCATGCGTCTCAGTGCTCTCAAACTTGATGCCCGAGGCTACGGCAGATTTGGCGCCCTTAAGAGGGTTGACGGGCAAAGATTCTGCTACCTTGCCGAGAACTTCCAGTGAGGGCGCCATCTTGAGCTTGGAAGAGTAAGTGTTTGCTCGGCTGTCGTGGGTAATTGGTCCGTTTAGCAGGAAGGAGATCAATGAAAGCTTTATAATTAATTTCCGAGGTTTGAAAAAACAAACAATTCAGTAGGTGAAGCAAAGTAGATGCTTATGCCTTCGTAATGGCCACTATAAGGACTCGGGCATCTTCCTGTCCTTATACATCGAACATTGCACCGAGAGGCCTAAGGTCTCGTGACGCTGCATATGATCGAACGATGCCCGTGTCTTCGAGACGAAGCCAGGCATTTTACCAGAAGAGGGAATGATAGCTCCCCCGCGAACATCAATCTCCACACGGGGAAGCAAGCAATCGAGGGCTCGATGAGGAGACTGCGGAGGCGGGATGTGGAGAATCGTGTCTTCGATGCGAGGCCACGCTGATGGGCCAGTCAACAAACCCTGTTGAATCCTGACTAAGCTGGACTCGAAGCGAGATCAGGGCCCGTTTCATACCTACTGCTCCCATTAGTGAGATACGAGTTTTGTGCTTCACAACGTTCCGGGGTGCAAAGGGGTTTTGCCACTAGCAAAACCAGATACAAGTATCATGAAAAATAGAGTTTTCCCTAATTATTGATCCTTTCGTCCATGACACATCACTGCTTTCTAGTGGCGTCAATTCGGGCTTAAGGATTTTAACCCGGGATTGTATTCTATTGAGTCCACGCACCACGCGACATCGTCAGTATGATGGTCAAATAAAACCTCCAGATTTGATAACCGCCTCGGTCGGATGGGCGTTCGCATTCTCTCTCAGCCACGCTAGATCAACTGACATGTTAATCGTATTTTTGTTTAGAATTCATTCATTGGTCCGGTGAGTAGAACCTGTTATCGTTCAAGCGATTTAGGGCCCCCAGACATTATGCTTAATCTGAGCAAGTAGCCAAAAATGACACTATATTTAGTCGAAGACTCCGTTTAGAGATTGATCTCATATGCTTTGACTAAAGCTCGCTTTTTGCGCAATTGTACAGAGCTGGTCAATTGAGGGCATCGCGGTAGGATGTAACGGACTATAGGGTAGCTTGACCCTCAAGCCAGCACCCGGCGCATTCTCGCTCGCTTTCTTCCGATCTGATCTCGTTCGTTAGGTTTCTTACATAATGGCCCTGAGCTAGTCACATGATCTTCAGTCACCTGGAACTGCACGTGATGACCCAAAAGGCCACGATGCATTCTTGATGCCATCGAAAAGAGCCAATGGATCGCGTGCAAAGGAAACACCTTGGGGATGTTTTCACTGCCTACGACGCACGAACCGCCCAACAAGTTTCCCCCGGATTAGCCCAGAGCCTGTAATTTCAGCCGGCTCGCCGTCTGCTTGTGCAAAAACTGCGTCAAACTGACGATGACTTGGCGGGTGAAGCCGGGGATGAGATGAAAACTGGGCCCGGCCTCTCCCGATCGTACGACACACAAACCACTTTCTGCCTGCGTTGCCCGGCCGTTGCATTGCCTGCTGCATTTGGGTGCGACGCAGCTGTCACGAGCGCCACAGGATTTGCAACATGACGCTGAACCGAGAAAGTTCCGGGCGCACGTCTCCGTCATGAAACCCGGGAGTCAGCGCAGTGGCACACTGATCAGCCCACAAGATGCAGACTGCCGCCGACTGGCCAGCCAAGATCCTTTCCATCTGCCGATATTCTCGAATTAGCTTTGCTAGCCTTGGCTTGTGTAATTCTATAGATAGAGGGGCGTTCTCCCCAGCCTCTAATAGACAGATCAGATTCATACCCCAAACACAGATTGACCAAGCCACTGATCAAATCACTTGCACATCACATCAAACATGCCTTGCACATCATCAATTGAAGCCCAAGCACAGGACATCACACCCAAGAAGGGTGTAACGTCCCTCACACACATCCCTGACCCTGCCCACCTGGCAGGACTCCTCTACGCTGGCCAGAGCCACATCCACGCCCGCGCCCATGCCCACGATGACCACGAGCACATAATCATCAACCCCATAGGCGACCATGGCGTCGACCACTCTTTCCCATCCACAGGGATTCACACCCCCTGACCGAGCATGACGATGAGGAGGCTGTCCTCAGCGACATCGCCTCCGAGGATGAGTCTGACTTGGAGATCCCACCCACCACCCCAATCAGCGAACGCCGCCACCGAAATGCCACTTCTGTATCTTCGGATGACTTCGAGTTCCCCATCTTCTTGGGCCGACAAGACGAAGAAGCCGTCCTGAGCGACATGCCATCAAAGCGGGAATCAATGTTCGAGATCCCACCGTCGTCGCCCATCAGAGAGCGCCGCCACCGAAATGCCACCTCTGTTTCATCAGACGACTTCGAGTTCCCCACCTTCCTCGGCCGACAAGACGAGACCAAGGTCCCCCGATACGCTGTGCACACCATCGATGCACCAGTGAATAAGGCGGTTGAGACCAAGAAGTCGGTCGACAACTCATGCCCTATCCTCGCCCCCAAGTGCCACCCAGTCAGCCTCTCCGGCCCCATGATGTCGTGGTGGCCGTCACCCGTCGAGGCCATGGACTATGGCTGGATCGACGAGAGGCAACAAGCCGCTTGTATGGAAGCAAGCCTGATGCAGGCTTGGCTTCGCACGCCCAAGGATATCCTAGACAACGAGTGGTCGGAAAGCTTCTATGAATAAGCTTTATGGGCGACGATGGGACGATTTGCATTTTTCTTCTCTTTTAGCGTACTGGGTTTGGGCATCAAGGGTAAACATGAAAGGAATTGCATTGGGATCAGGCGTAATGGAATGATTCCCAAACCATGTGTACAACAAGGGAAATTAGTATAGACACGGGATGGACTTGATTTGTTTTGAAACATTAATAGACGCAATTCAACTTTGAAAGACATTACAAGAATTACAATTTGTCACGATATATTTCCACAAACTGCAACCCCTCTAGCTATTTGGTACCAATACACACTGTGGTATCCAACGAGCCAGTTAACGCTCAATTGAATGTAACCATCCTGTATTGTCAAACCTGCCTCACAACGGATATTCTTCACATGCCAGGATACAATCCAGGAATATGGCATCAGCTTCAGAAACATATTCCGCAAATGATATTTGAGCAAACTTGTAGGAATGTAGATTCCTGCCATCTTCCGAGTGCGCTCCTGTAACTTTTCAATAATTGGCCGCAATTTCTTCTCATGATTGACCAGAGCTTGGGCAACGTCCTTCGTGTTTGTCAGCTCAACGCTCAGGAGCTCTGCCGAGGCTAGGGCCATACATGCTCCCTGGCCTGAAATCAATGAAAGGCAGTGTGCTGAGTCGCCCAGTAGCAAGATACGGCCCTTGGACCACTGCTTAAGGTTAACCATGGTTAGAGTGTCGATAATCGGCGTGGACCTCGACTTTTCTGCGCGATCGAGGATGGTTGTGACAAGAGGGGGCGCCCCCTTTGTGATATCACGGAGGACTTTAAATCTCAGCTCTCGATCTTGCGGCTGGGTTGCCATATTCCGCCATATATGGAGGGCCACTACTCGCTCGTTCCTCAAGTAATAGAAATTGTCGATGCGTCTAGGGCTGGCGAAGGAGTCGCAGCTCGACTGGAGTTTTGATTGATCGTCAACAGCGTCAACGTCGTAGGCTGCGTAGGAATATCCAAGCTGGTCAAGACGATGCTCACCCTTTCCAAAGCTGATCTCTAATAGCAGAGCGTGTCCCGTCTGCCCCTATCAAGAGATCTCCCTCGAGTGTTTCGCCGCTCGCAAGTGTTGCCCGAACTTTGCCCCCTTCATCTACCACCTCTGCAATTGTCTCTCTGAGGCGAAGCGTGGCGCACGCGGGGAGAGCCTGTAGAAGAGCTTGGGAAAGGTCGCCTCTGCATAGAGCGATGCTGTCGACGCCGTGGAAGTCCTTGTATCGCAGGCGGGTCAACTCCTTTCCCTTGTGATCTTGCATTGTGTTCTCATCGAATGTGCAGATGATTGGTTCTTGGTTGAGGTCCATTTTGTGAACGATTCTGTACCGAGACCGGAGAGACTCATCATATAATCACCATCTCGAATAGTCGGGGACTTGTCGATCAAGATGGACGACCAGCCTGCCCTGTCCAACCACCATGCCGCCGGCAGCCCAGCAATTCCAATACCGACAATAATTGCTCTTGGTTTGTCCTCCACCGTGGTTGTTATGTGCTCTATACTCATGATCTCGCGATTGGAGTTCGGGCACTGGGTGTTTTACAGAAACGAGAGCACTCATGAGATGGTGAAGAGTGCGTTTTCAAACCAAAGCAGGCGGAGCCAGAATCTGCCCGAGCCCGACTAATGGTCGCCAAGTTTGGTAAATCATCAGTGTGGACGGTGACTGACAAAAATTCGATGCATGGACTAAACTTGGACTAGCTCGCCGGCGATCACCCCTTGCTTTTACGAATTACCTGCGCCAAGTCGACTATGAATACGGACTAACAGGGGAATCAAGGCCGAAACCAACACAAATTATCTTGATGGGACATTGTTGGCCAGGCAAGTGAACGGCGTAGTATAAAGCAGCCGCATTACCGCCCATTTACTTCGCTTGACCCCCTTGTCGATCAGCTGAGATGTAGAGATTGATGAGATCATCTATCATGAGAAACTTCTCCACTTGGCGTGTTAGGGTTTTGTGCACTAGCCGAAAGAGATATGCTTTCAGGCAAGCTAAGATCGATGTTGATGGGTCTTGGTATTTAATCTTTGTGTATCTCGGTTGTCCCGCCCGAGAGCAGAAGAACGGAAATGTTATTGATCGAAGGAATTAGGCTTGGACCGTGCCATTGCAGAATGCTACGCTAAAAGTGAAATGGAATGCCAGCTTGAAAACAAAGCCTTCTCATTTTCGCATTGGTCCAACACAACAGCCTGCCTTTCAAAGCATTGGAATTCGGACGGACAAATGGGAAAGCCCTTTGTGATGATGAACCAGAAGCCTTTCCGCCATTAGCTTTCTTCGAAGACAAGGTGCCATGAACTTCTATCAATATTCTTTTGTTACCAAGGCATTTCGAACATGTTCCCCTACAAGATCCGCGTTGCCTCCTCTGTTTTCAAGCTCCTTTTCAAGAAAGAAGGAAATTTCATATACCACCAAACATTGTTGTGATCATATTAGTCGGTTATGCGATAGCCTTCGTTCAACCATATAGAGCTGAATTCCTGCCGTTCGGATAGGAAAGCGGTCAGCCAGAGCACTCCTATCAGACCATTCAATCTCGTATTGTAATAGAAAATGGAGGGCTTTACGCGAAATAATACGGATGCCTTCCATGAAGCGGCTGCTGGTTGTACAAATATCTCTGAATCAGCCCGAAGTTGCAACGGAGAAAGGTGCCGAGTGTCTGAGGAAGTATACTTTTCAAGAGTTGACGCCTTTATCAAAGACTACGAGAATGGAAGTATGTGTACCCGTCATGTCCAGTCCGTCAGATTCTCCGCCAAGGAGGAAAAAGCCAGGGGAAGCTGGGCCGAACGGCTTGCCCACCGGATGGGCTGGAAAGAAGAGAGCGCCAAAGAAGACATTTTTGCGCCTGGGACTCAAGAGAAAATCTTTTCAGCTCTCTGTTCCGTTTGGGATGTTATCAGCGAATGGGATCTCGACACACCCCTCGCCCTTATAATCGAAGGGCGCTATTTTTGGTCTAACGACAAATGCCAGGCAGATTTAGCTCACCAGAAAAACATCTCGAAATTGGTGTGTGCGGATGCGACATTTGTGGATCTCTTCGATGTATTGAAGATAGCAAAACGTCTACCCGAGTTGAACATGCTTGGGGTTCACGTCCAACATATGGACAAGCAACTACGCACCAAGATGGCAAATGAAATGCGCACATGGAAGACGGCTCTGCCCAAACTCAACGACCTAAGACTCCATGGGGAGAAGAAAAGGAATTCATATTACTCAAGAGTGGATGACGCAAAGCTTGAAGATATGAGGGAGGACGGAATTGATATGCTCTGCCGAGAACTGCGTCTTTTGACTCAGCAGCATCGTTTCATCGGCCTTGAACTGAAGTCCGTCCCCATATCCGTTGAACTTTTCCAAGATACTCAAAAGCCTAAAGCTGAAATGAAGTGGCCAACCTTGAGGCGTATGTTTATTCACGTCCATGAAATGTCCTCGACAGGGAAATGGCTGTTCAGGGTGCCTGAAAATACATTTAATTGGTTTCTGAGCCTAGATCCTGAAGATCGGAGATCCGCATCTATCAAGAGACATGTACTGATGCAGGGAGAGATAAAACTCTTGGCTGATTTATTCGAGCGTACTTGTAGGGAGACGCAGGAGCTTAATTTCAAGCGGAATCAAATGATCTATAGGGGGGTTGATGGAATCACCGAAGTGCTCGTTCAAGGTGGAAAAACAAATAAAATCATGACTTGGAGATTTAGGAGCAAATTCCTGGGTAATATACAATGTTCTTATTGAAGAGACTCTCTCATGATCTCATTTGATTATTAAACTCAAAACGTCCGGATGCGAAAGTAGATGAATCAAGAATATAGTAGTGTCTGAGTAGTCGTCGCCCTCTTCCTCCCATAATACGATAATCATTACGTTGAGATGTCGGGCCTGGCCTGTTCCCATTGCTGTTTTTTCATTATGCTCTGATCTCATCAGCACTGTGGAGTGCATTGTTGTTTAACGTATCGAAATGAAACCTGGACCGCCATTCGCCGACGGTTGTCACATTAAGTTTACCATTCTATTCATTAGAGGAGTCATGATTTCGTCGCAGAAACTTTGTTTGTTAACCATCACTTTTTGTTTTGAAGCAACATTAAGGGATATAGTCTCATATCAAGTAATTATTTAGTGAATTAAACTCAATTCAGGATATAAGCTGATTTGAGTCTAAGTAGACATGTTGGGATTGACCGAGAAATATATGACTTACTAAACGTCTTTAAAAAGATTGACTTTTAGAAATTATCTACCTCAGCTGAATAATGAGCGCAGTGTAAGTAGGATATTTTTCCTCCCTCGGTTGATATCTGTCTGCCATGGAGGAGCGACACGCCGCAAGTCCGTTCATAACTTCTTGAGGTCTTGTTCCTAAGAGTCAAGCTGAGCACGACACTAAACCCGAGAAAGAATTTCTTTCGATGTCTCTGAACTCTCTCACGTGCCGTCGTGGCCGATAGGCGCAGAGAGGCTTATCTCAGACAGTCTGAGACAGAGCATTCCAGTTGACTTATGCGTATCCGAGCTGTTGGCTTACCTGGGCTCGCGATATTCATCATATGGAAGGAATCTTTAGAGTCAGACCGGCAGGCGAACACCTTGCCATTTTGTGCGTCAGCCCAGGCTTATTTGGAGGTTACCAGCCCCGATCCCAGAATGGCCGGTGTGCTGGCAGTCCAGGTTTCGAAATCCGAGTAGCCTATTAGGGCTAGATTGTGCGCCAATGGTAGGGATTCATGCAAAGCTTTGAGCTTACAATCTTTACCGAGCTCCACTGCTCACTCAGATCCTGTCATCATTGACGGAGGTTATGTGGATGCAGTTGCGAGATGACCAACCAATCAGACATGCTGCCCTACCACGACGACTTATTAAAGTACGACGGGGCAGAACTTCGCGGTGAGCTAAACTGAGTCTCACTATCTATCCATCCATCTCTTTGGAGGTAGACGATAAAATGCAAAGAGGACACGAAAAGAAGCAGGTCATCATCGTTGGTGGCGGAGTGACAGGCCTCACTCTGGCACTAACACTGGAGCATCTGGGCATTGACTGGGTGCTCCTGGAGGCATACGGGAGTGTTGTGCCAGCGGTGGGAAGCGGAATTGGGCTCTACGCTAACGGGCTTCGGATCTTGGATCAGCTGGGTATCTACCACAAGGTTGCGGCCAGCGGCCAAACGACCGAGTCTATGAACTACATCGATGGCACCTCGGGCGAGCTGATGATGAGACGCATCCTCAAGCCACTCATGGTCAAACGGCATGGATATATTAACATGTTTCTGCCACGCTCAGCGCTACTCGGGATAATGTATGACGCCATCGTCGACAAGGAGCGCGTTGTGTGCAACCAGAAGGTGAAGCAAGTCGAGACTACCGAGGACAGTGTTCTCGTCCACACAGAGGATGGCACGACCTTTGAAGGACAGATTGTCGTGGGCGCAGATGGTTCACGGAGCACGGTGCGAAGGGAGATGTGGCGGAATGCCGACGAACAGAAACCGGGCTGGATTCCAGAGCAGGATCGAGAGAACAAGCCCTGTGAGCATATGTGTCTCTTTGCCTCGGCCGCACCTGTGAAGGGAATAGCTGCCGGAGATGTAATTGGCTCTGCGATGCCCGGCAAGGCGGCTGGACTGATGTGCAATCCAGACAACAGTATCTTCTGGTTCTGGTTCTGGACTCTCCCTTCATCGATGCGTTCGATCTCTCTTGACCAGATCCCACGACCTTCAAAGGAGGACATCCAGCGCGAGTTATCGAGTTGCGGCGACGCCATCGTGTCTGCCACTGGCGTGCAAATGTCAGATCTGGTCAAGACTATGGAGAATCAAGGTGCTACAGCCCTTCCCAACTATGTCCTCACACGTTGGCACTATGGGCGCATTGTTATTCTCGGTGACGCTGCGCACCTCTTTAACCCCCTGGTCGGGCAAGGTGCCAACAGCTGTATGGAGTCAGCAGCAGCCTTAGCAAATGTCTTGCACGAACATCTGGGCCCAGATAGGAGGACAGCTGCTTCCTGGCCCCTGAAGAAGTTGTCCACAGCTTTCGCTGCTCTTGAGGAGCTGCGGGTCCCGCGCCTCGAGTTTATGGTGAGCAAGTGCCAGGAAGCTATGCACATGGTAGCCTGGGAAGCATGGTTCCCCAAATTCATGATGACGAGGGTTGTTCCCCTGTTGCCTCTACCCATATTCTTGAATTCCTATAGCGAACTGATTGTTGACGGCGTTTGTCTGAATGACCAATTCCCCCGCGCAGCACTTCCGCATGAGTGGCCGTTCCCCGAAGAAAGATCTAAGCAGATGGGGTATTCGGTGGGAGCAAAGGCAGGGGTTGTCGGTGCTGCATTGGCTGCCACAGTGTTTGCTTTATCTTTTGTTGGCAATGCGTGGAAGTATTTGCCAATAATCAATTTGTCTGCGCAGGGTATATGATGTGCAGTCGATATGCCACCTATGAGAAAAACCTGGATTTATTGCGACTTACATTTAGCCTTGGGATCATTTTGATAGTGTTATCCCTTCTGCCTTTATCTTGAAGTGATTTAAATTTCCATATACTCCCAATACATACTTGACGCCCGCCTCAGTACGATCAATGGCTGTTTCACCATGGCTCTGGTCATAGCTAAATAAGATGAATCCTGATATGCTGATTTCCCTTGTTGGATTTGAAGCACCGCTGATCCTATCTTGCCGTGTCTGTTAAGTGGAGAAGCTCGAGCACGGTGAAACGTCCGAAGTCGGGAACAATCTGGATTTATCTGCATCTCACCTCTCACGAGTGCGGGGTGGCTCATTGATATTGACGTATGCTTGCAACCCACGATACAATTCCCTTCTCCTTCTTCATACATCGCTCTCGTTGACCGTCATGGCTTCAGATATACTCTTTTCAGCTGCGACCGTTGTTACCGGCGACGAGTTGGCTGCACCCTTTGAGGCAGATGTGCTCGTCTCCGGCTCTCTCATTGCTAAAATAGGTCCTCCAGGCTCCATGGATGCTGAAGCAGCCCGTAAAATCGATGCTAAGGGACATTACCTTTGCCCGGGATTCATCGATATGCATGCGCATTCCGACCTCTATCTCCTCACAAATCCCGCGCATGAGGCCAAGATAAGCCAAGGCTGCACTGTGAGTTCTGCTATTCTTTTCTTGATCCAGTATTGTTTATTTCGGGCGATGTGGGCTTGCCTGCCCGATAATAATGAATAATGAGCGAGACTAATGGATGAAGACGGAGGTTGTCGGCCAAGACGGGATATCATATTCTCCAGTGCATAACAAGGACCAGATGCAGGCCATCCGAGAGCAGATTGCCGGCTGGAATGGCAACCCCACCGACGAAGAGTGCCGAACAGCCCTAAAAGAGGTTGGAATGTTTGAATGGCGCACGGTTGGAGAGTACTTGGACTGTCTGGAGAGGAACCGAACTGCCACAAATGTCGCCGTTTTGGTTCCGCAGGGCAATCTACGCCTCTTGGCCTGCGGGCCGTACGATGTCCCTGCCAAACCCGAGGAAATACAACGCCAAGTGGAGTTACTTAGAGAGGGAATGAATCAAGGAGCTGTTGGAATGTCGAGGTACCTTTATCTCTAAATCTTCACTTTGGCACTGATATCTGACTTTCAAGGTAGTGGTCTGACATACACGCCCGGCATGTACGCACCCACGTCTGAATTGGCCGTCCTGTGCCAGGCACTGAGTGATGAATTCCCAGGGGCTTTCTATGCTCCGCATCATCGAAGTTACGGTCATCGAGCTATCGAAAGTTACGATGAGATGATTGAACTCGGTCATGCCACTGGCTGTCCCATACGTAGGCCGATATCTCTACCGGCTCCAAACTCGTTGCCTATGGGAATTATTCTAATCTAAGGACAGATTTGACACATGCAACGCTCAATTTCTCGGAAAATAAAGGGAAAGCACCCGTGCTCATCTCAATGATTGACACCGCCATTGCAAAGGGCCGGGATATCACCCTCGATACATACCCATATCTACCTGGATGCACAACGCTCGCCGCGCTCTTGCCAAGCTGGGCCTCCTCTGGTGGTCCAGCAGAGACTCTTAAGCGGCTTGAAGACCCTGAAACGCGCGAGAAGATTCGAGTCGCTGTTGAAGTAACAGGCTGCGACGGTGGGCACGGTATCCCGACGGACTGGGACTCGATCCAGGTCAGTGGCCACCATCCGCTTGCCAAGAGGAAAAACGTGTGTTGATTTCTTTCACCAGATTGGTACTACAGTAGACCCATCTCTGGCCTCGTATTCTGGCAGACGAGTTGCAGAAGTAGCCGAAGCAGTTGGAAAGCCTCCGATCGAGGTCTTTTTTGATATACTTCGAAGAGATCGCCTCGCCACGAGTTGCCTGATGCATGTTGGCCATGAGGAAAACGTTCGCCAAATCATGCAGCATCAAGTCCACATGGCAGGCAGTGATGCCATCCTGCATGGTAAATCTGTTCACCCAAGAGCCTACGGGACGTTCACTCGTTATTTAGGTTTGTAATTTATCTAGAACACATGCGTGTACCATCATTTGCTTACTTTGATGGCAGGACACTATGCGCGCGATCTGGGCATCGTTCCTCTTCCGCAGATGATCGCCCATTTGACTTCCAGGCCTGCTAAACGCCTATCTATATACCCTCACCGAGGCCTTGTGGCCGAAGGATCTGCTGCTGCTGACCTCGTCCTGTTCGATCCCGAGACCGTCAACGACATGGCAACGTTCGAGGAGCCGAAACTTCCGAGCAAGGGAGTCCGCTTTGTTTTAGTCAACGGCCAAGTAGCGTTGGATGAGGGGAAGATGGCGGGTACAAGAGCTGGGAAAATCCTTAGGAGAAAGGGTGCTGGCAAAGTCGAATAGCTAGATACAGTCTAAGAGCGTGTCTGGGAAGCGGAAGGAAAGATTTTCTTCAGCCCGAAAAGCAGCTTTACGATATCGAGCTATATTAGAAACAAATCTAAATGACTTTGAAAAATTCATAACCGTAACACTGATTTGACAGCTGCTCAAGCATACGTGCGGCTTTTTCCGTCTGAATGCTAGACCAAGAACGGCTCACCGCACAATGGCACTGTGGGAATTCGGTCAAGCATCACTGTGGTGGGACTTAGACTGGAGGACGACACCCCCCGGGCCTAATAAGCCGACGTTCACACAAGCACCAGTCGCCACCATGAGCCTCCCAACGACCCCAGATCAGTTGGGGCTGGTGACAACAATTGATATCTATCCAGGAGGCAGGTCTGAATGTGTTCCCTGCATTGATCATGTGCCGCATCCGCGCGGATGGAGCGCCTGGCCTGTCAGCTAGGTCTTCACGTTGAACACGTCCTTTTTGCTAAAGCATGCTTTGGATTGTCTTTTAGCACATTGCCCAGAGAAGATGAAGGCGCAGTTGCATAAGATCCGTGGCCAAATACCCAATTCTGTCCCATGCATTTCCTGCATTCGCATCTCTACTGACCATTTTTTTCGGGTCATTGATCAAACGCCCCTCCCAAGCATCACCCACGTGATATTCGACCCTACTATCCCTCTTTATGAGCCAAATAAGAGGCTTGAACAATTTCGTGAGTCAATCATGGGTCTGATCAATGACCCCAAGGTTCTGAGGCAAGTGCAACTGCACGATGTTCTGGGAGCACCAGCTGGGGAAGGGCGACTTGGGCCATGCAGATTCCAAGACGCTGGAGTTGAATAATCCAAAAGATTAGTCCGACTGAAAGCGACAGCGAAGGGAGTCAAATGAACGATGAATCTATCCACGAGATTGTGATGTCGAGTCTTGCATCTTTCATTGCTGTTTTTAAGTTTATACTCGAACTCTCATCCGTATGAGCGATGAAATATATTCAATATGTACGAGTGGGTGATTTAAGTGCAGGTAATATAGCTTTATCGTGGATTTCTTGTACATTTAATGCTCTAAAAAGGGGCCAGTGATAGGGTCTCAGGCTACTCCGACTATGTGTTGGCTGTTGTTCTTGACGATGATCATTAGTCGCCACACTTTGTAAAGGCAACTATATTCATTGATTTTATATTCAGATAGAGGCATCAATGAATTATATTTCATTTGGTGTGAGTAGATTTCGTTCGTATATTGGTATTAGTTAATATCTTTTGGACATTCTGCTGAGAATATTGCCCGACTTCGATCCAAATGACTGCTGAGGATCATTCGCCTGCGTCTGTTGATGCCGACCAATTAATTTTCCCACCTCATCAAATGCTCCTTGAGACGCCTTTGTCAACGGAGTCTCTCCCTTATTATTGGGGATGTCTTTGTCTGCATCATATGAAAGAAGAAGCTCAGTCAATTTTAAGTCTCCCCTGGACGCTGCTGAGTTTAAGGGCGTATCTCCATTCTTGTCGGGAATGTTCATAGCAAGTGGTTCTGCTTCATAGAGAAATTTACTGCTTCTATAGAACCGGCAACAACTGCGGAATGGAGCGGCGTGCGTCCGGCCAAGTTTGTGTTTTGAAGGCTGAAATATTTCTTCTTCAGCTTCTTCTCGCATATCTGAAGAATCATCACGACAGCTTCAACGTGCCCACCACTCGCTGCTACATCTAAAGGCGTTGAGCCATCGCAGTTGCGGAGCGAATGCTTGGTAGGAGACAAGGACAGTGCTTCAAGCAATTCTGCAGATCCTTGCTCTGTCCAGGGCGGTCCATCCGTTGTTCTCTTGTACCCCTTTTCGCGCGCCCAAAAACCATAACGCCTTGGCTATCTCTATGTCATTGTTCTTGACTGCTATCATAAACCTGGTGGTGCCTGAATTGTTCGCAAGGTAGGCGAACGCGTCATGGTCGTGGCCAAGCATCTTGGCCATGGCGACATCTCTGTTGAGAGCAGCAATCATCATCGGCGTCCGACCTTGGCTGTCACGGGAGTCTTCCTTGGCACCCTTGTGGATGATGAGATCCTTCACGGCAGCAATGTCACCGCTCCTGACAGCATCATGAAGAGCCGAGGTGAGTGCAGCTTCTACTACTTTCGGGCCGATGCTGTTGCTTGCGGCTACAGCACCTCTACATTCATTAGGCTCTAATCTGGTGGACAAAATAGCAACGATCGATGGGCCCCTTACCTAGTATTGGGATTGTCTTGACTCATCAGACAGTCGCGTTCATGGGAATCTACTGAAATCTGTTGTTGGTGTGGTTGGTGAAAAGGCTGACAAGAGAGACAACAATAAAAGGGCCACGCTAACCTCGCACTCCCTTGCCTACAAGGATCTCTAATCTAAAATTCAGGATCAGGGCATAGATCGCCCAGCTTGACGAATTTCCCTGTTCAACCATGGGACTGATTCGAACGCCAGTAAAATCTTCGGCAACCCCACGTGCTCGCAGGCACCAGATTTTGGAAGCAGGGCTTTCGGCCGTGCGTTTTCTCGGCAACATACACCGGGTTCCTGTCTAGTTGCCCTCCACATCAACGGTGCGAGAAGGTCAAGACCATCTTGAGGCTTTCAGACAGCATATATATCATTGAGCAAGGAAGGATGGCCCATTCGGCGCTTGGCTGGGCTGCGCATGCCTGTCAAGCGGGCGTCAGAATAACAACGACTGCAGAAGCATTTTATCTCTCAACTTTCTTGTACAGACTAAAATCATACTCATAATAGATAATGGTGCATAGTAAAATAAATTATTGAGTAATTACTAGATAATATTATCCGAAATATCTGTAAAAGGGATTTGTCATTGGGACACGGCAGGAAGTATGACTGTGTGGCTGCCACAATGATTTTGTCGACCTAATTCTATAGTACTTTTTTTTCATCACGGCCGAGTTGCGTGTTTACTTGCTCTTCGCATCAACGGCGCAATGGCAACCGAGCCACCTCATTTGCGACATTCAAATTGTTGCGAAAGAGAATTCGAGCAAATGGTGAACAAAAATAGAATAGAAGATGCCAGACCTGACATCTCAGCAGAATGAATAAGATCATACTGTGGATTCTCAGTCTACGAACGGTATTATCAAATTATTGAGGACATATAATAAGGGATAAAACACATTATGGATTATACTCTTCTACATATTTTACTAGCTTGATTCACAGGTTCTGATCCGCTGCGATATATCAGAAGATATTGCACAGTCACAACCCTCATGGAGATCAAACGCAGTCCGACCGTCGTTTATTCTGAGGTTTGTGTCGATTCCAGGATGATCAAGCAGCAGATTCGCCAAAGTCCGACTACAGCTGACCATGGCCATGTGTAACACTGTCCATCCTTGCTTAGTGGCCACGTTAACATCAATCTCGGGGCGTCCAAGTAGCAATTTTGTTGTTGGCCCATTGGTATAGGTCACGGCGACATGAAGCGGTGCCCAACCTTCGTCATCCTGCACGTTGATGATCCGTGCAACGTCAGTCGAGCAAGCTAGTATCTTCCGTACAATCTCCATACTCCTGCTTTTGGCTGCCCACCAAAGACAGGTTCTTCCCAGCCCATCTTTGACGTGGTGGTCGGTCCTTGGGTGCTCGTAGATTATGCTAAAGATCCTTTCCTGGCCCGATTCAACTGCAACTAGGAGAGGCGTTCGCGTGTCTGCAAAACTACCCGACCACGAATAACCTCTGAAAGACGGTTTCTTCAACAGGTGGTAGTCCTGATAGTTGTATCCGCGTCTCAATCTAAGCCTCATCTCGCGGTCCTTTTTACCACTTTCACGGTAATTTGGGTCGACTTCTTCATAACGCAGAAGTTCTTCGACAGCAGAAACATTTCCGTCTTTCGCTGAAAGCCATAGAATTCGTTGCAGAGCATCCCTTTTCTCGCTCCGAAATTTGGGGATGTTCATATACGTCCGCAGTACTCTCATCTCGAGCCTTTTATGTCCCTGGGATGCGTAGTAGAGCTCCGCCCACTCATCCCAGATATCGGGGTCGGTCTCCACAGCTCTTTGGACGAGGAGCTCAAAGATTTCCGTA
This sequence comes from Clonostachys chloroleuca, assembly GCA_037952775.1. Taxonomy (NCBI): domain Eukaryota; kingdom Fungi; phylum Ascomycota; class Sordariomycetes; order Hypocreales; family Bionectriaceae; genus Clonostachys; species Clonostachys chloroleuca. The sequence goes on from JBANAY010000004.1 coordinate 7,701,001, forward strand.
TCGGTATCTAGCAATGCTCTCTGTGCGAGCGATATGTCGTCCCCCTTCTACACGCAACGTCGACCTCACATCGTAGCAGCAGACGAACGATTTCCGTGTGTCTTCTTTCCACAGCTACTTCCAGCGGCGTCCAGTGGCGCCTATGGATCTTGTCGGGTTCAATGCCTGGGACGTCTAGGAGCATTCGCACCAGTGGAGTAAAGCCTTTGGAGACTACCAGGCCCAACGCTGTGTCTCCGTCCAAGACTTTATTGATATTGATGGCATCGCCAAATCGGTCCAGGAAGAGTCGTACAACTCTAGTTGCACCGGAAGTTAGGGCCACCCACCAGGGGCAATCCTTGCTTAGGCCCAATTGTGATGGATCAATGGCTACTCTTTCCAGGAGCAGACGCGCAATGTCTTCGTGATCCTCTTTTGCTGCCGCAGCCAATGGCGTTTCAAAAAGATGATTAGCGAGGTTCGAATCGATATCGCCCCTTTGGAGGAGTAATCGGACAATGTCCGTCCATCCTTTGCGAGCAGCCCAGCCAAGCACGGTGTGGCTGAATCTTCCTCGCGCGTTGATGTTTATGCTGGTTGAAAGGCCCACGATGGCCCTGACTGCTGCCTCTCGGTTCATCTCAGCAGCATACACCAGCGTGCCTGGCCTCTTGCCCTCGACAGTAACGATGCGAGGATCAAGTCCGTGCAGTAGCAAGGTGCGGATTACAGCCACTCGGTCCAATACAATGGCACAACCCATGAGGTCACCAAAGACGGGATGGGTAGCAACCGAGTCTACCGCGTCGATGTTGGCCCGTTTCTTCATGATCAATTCGACAGCTACTTCATCCCCGCAGGCCACCAGAAGATGCAACATCCCGAAGAATACTTCAGGGTCCTGTACCTTCTGACCACGAGTGTAATTCTCCAAACTCGATAGGGGTCGCGGGAGAGGGTGGTTTCCAGCCTTCCAGGTGACAAGGTGCTTGACAACCCGAGATGGTCCATTTGCGGCCACGATGAGACAGCAAGCTGCGACAACAGCAGTATCCAGCGCAAGCTGCGGGATGGCACCCTTCATGTTGTCGACCAAATGCTCAGTAGCGTCGTGCACAAATGCGAATACGCCTTGCTTACACGTTTCGATTCTCACCTTGGTGGCCAACATCCATTCAATGCTTGGCCGCCAGTGTAGCTTGCGACCAATATCCAGCTCGCGCACACTCGAATTCTCTATGATGACGCGTGATGCGTGGTCATCGAATTGGCCTATTCTCAGCATTAGAGGTGGAGGGGGAGGAGAAGGAAGAGTAATGGCAGTGGCCAGGCACGTACGGCAAACGAGTCGTAATTTAACGAACTCCCGCTTAGTGTCGATTTGTGTAAACCGTAAAATCTGAGCGATTAGCTCGTTAGGGAGCGCGAGGAGAGACATGGCGATGTGTTTGTAGGGGAGTAGTGTTTTTTTTTCTCTGCCATATGCAATGGGTTCATCCCAAGATCAGGCTGCACGAGATTTGTTACACACTTTCTGTCAGGTAGTAGTGTTTGTATGATGTATCATTCAAGCTGAGAAGGGGGTGTGAGTGATATTTGATTGAAATTCCTCGCACCCAAGCTGCTGGTGTTCACGCATTGCCACAACTAAATGTCATTTACTCATACCACCAGGTGACTTTGAGTTTGAAATAATCAAACATTAAGCTACTTATTCTCGAGCCTGCGATCCGTATTGTAAAATTAGTGGGTACGAATAAAAACTATCTAGGAGACAACCTTGTTTGTTCTATTGTTCTATTGTTTGTTTTGATCGCTAGGAACAAGAGATATATATCCCAACATCAGGTTACGTGAGTCACTGCCTTACCGTGCCTAGATTACGCAGAATCTTTCCAACACATTTTGTAGTCCATCTCGAAACCTTCACACGTAATGAAAACTCAAAATCTGATCAAAATCTGCAACACATACATCCCGGGCACAAACATCAACGCCTCCCCAAAGCCAGCTCATTAGGTCGGTACGTTTCAATTATTCATCCCTCTTTCAATCACACGATATTCACGCCACACTCATGAATCCAGATCCAATCACTCCGTCTAAACAGGGATCCCCAGCCTCGCTAGCAGTATAGCACCATTGCTCAACGTATTCCTCGAGCGTGAATCGGGCTGGCGACTTCTTCGAAGCCTCAGCGGCGGAGAGCGTGGATTGGTCGGCTGTCGCCTCAGTGTATACTAACCCGACAACAGTATCCATCAAGCCAGAGGAACCACCAATGATCCAGTTTACCACGCCCAAGCTCCCGCTGAGAGTATCAGCACATCCACAGGCAATGGTCTCTACGTTTCTATCTCATGTACCTTACATATTCCTAATATTCTTCATTCGATGGGTGTAAATACCGCTAGGTTTAAAATCCGTTGGGAGTTTAGAAGTTCTAGAAGTATCGATTCAAGCACTGCTACCTCACCAACGACTTATTTATTACTACCATGCCTACGCTAACCCATGAGCTCGTACTGCCCACTTAAATCAGCGTATTGTTAACCAAATATGCTACTGGATTCTTTTAATCATTGCGGAAAGTGATCTATTTATAACCATCCTCTCACTTGATCTTGATGAGTCCTTGAAAAGAAGGACCTGGTACAACCGACATGACCAAGAATCTCGCAATGGGCCGCGGGTTCGCCCCCACGCGATTAGCGAGGAGACCTATATATCTCGGGCGTAAAGATCATTCTTGCAACATCATTGAGAGTTATGCAGCTTCAAACCGAAAGAGGGTTTGGGCTCAACTAGTGAGCCCTCTACACTGGCAGGGAAGCCTGCATGAATTACCTCTCCCCCTGTGCAAGATAAAAAACTAGAAAAGTTATTTTTCAATGAATTTCTCCAAATAGATGATATCCATCCGACAGTATAGCAGTCCAGTCTACTTCGTTGATGTTATCCCGTTTCCTTATGACCGAAAAGCCCGAATTGGTGTCATAAGTTGAATGCTTGTGCATATTGCCCGGCAATATACTGAGCGCGTGACAGAAGAATCATACACTAAATTGATGAGCAATTATAGGCAGAGAATTAAGGCCTTATTAGCACAGATCTTCCATCTCGTCGTCAAGCATACTATGGATAATGTACAGCCCTCCTCGATGCCCTGGGAGAGAGATCCGTAGAATGGGACCCTCTATGTCCACACATAGCCTTTATGGAGCGTCCTAAAACGATCCAAACCTTTCTCGGAATCGCAACTTAAAGCCTATGATGATGAGCGCAGGCGTCGCTTCCGCCAGTTAAGCGAGGAATCTGAGGAACAACAGTGTACCACTGATCTCGCTGGCTATTTGGCTCGGAAGCATAGGGAGAAGCTTACATGGACCAACAGAAACAGGGATCAGGTTCACCTCACTGCCGCTGGTATTACGTTTCAAGCTGCCCAGAGGAGCGGTTACTAGAAAGCTTCAGCACGATACCTAACTTGAGACTTCAAGAGCTAACGAGGTCCGATATGGAGTCGAAAACAAGAAAGACTCAGTACATTTGAATGACGCAGAAAGATTTCATGTTGAATGTTGTATTCGACGATGAAGGTACTTATTGAGAAAGCCGGGGGGGGTTTGATACTGGGTATAGCGTCAAATCGTTGGATTCTTGGTATTCGGGTACTTCTCCTTTTTTTTTTTTACCCATCAGCTGCCGTATTACTGCAAAGCACTTTCACGCAAAAGAACATCAATGCTCACATGAGGCTTTTCTTTTCTTTCGGGAATAATGAAATACAGATGCCTGTATGGTGTGTCCAGTTGCTCATTTGAAATCAAGAATGCTCACTCCAATCTCCACAGTCAATAGACTTATCTGAGGCAAACGACAGGACTTTATCATTCGGCCATCCATTTGTCCATTAAATGCAATAAATAGTTGTGAAATTTATCCTTTGATCATCATGCGGAAGTAATCAATTGCGAACATTTACTCGCCGTGGTTCAGTAGTAGAGAAGAGAGCCATTGCCGCCGGAAGCAATTTGTTTCAAGCCGGAAAGGGAACAGTGCCGAAAGCGTCGGCACAAAGCTGCAAGACACGAACGTTCCAGAGCATGGGAGAAACGTGTGCGGCATTTGAAAAGTGAACCTTGCCGTTAAAGTCACCGGAAACGGGAATCAGGGAAATACCATCCGGATATTTGAATAGCCATCGGCCTTTGTTGGCGTAGGTGAATCTGCCGATCGCATGTAATGGTCGAAATGCTGCCACCCCGGCCGAGGACAAACCTTGATTTCAACAGTTTTGAAAGCAGCCGAGAAGAAATTATGGGATCAACAACTTGCAAATTGGGCCGGAAATCCGTAGCATGCATGTTGTGCACCGATTCAAGCTTCACCTACATGTATAAGATGGCTCCTCTCCCTAAGCCAGTGCCAAAAGTCAGAACATCCCGTAGATCAACGATCACTAACATTATCAACATTCCTTAACCGCCTTTCACTTCAACGTTTCATCCAAGACACCTCCAATATGAAGCCTGCCGCCGTCATCCTCGCCGTTTTTGCCGCCTCGGTTGCCGCTGTGCCGGTCGGAGATGAGCTCGAGAAACGTCAGACAGTCAATTTGTTCTCCATTCTAGAGAATCTTCTAGTGAGTAGCAAGGCGACCTAACCTCAGGCAATGTAATTACTGACGGATATGCAGCATATCAAGACCTGTACGGGACAGAAGTTTGGCGACTGTCCACCAAAACGGTCTTTCATTAGCAAGCGCAAGAGCATCCCCAGCGAGGGCATCGTCAGCGTGGACACTGATACATTGATGGTCACTCGGGGGTTGTAAGGTGGTGGATCATGCGATGGATGGGACCCTCAATCGAGTGATCAATTGTAGATGAAGAAGGGTATTAGACTTATACTTGTGTACATCAATACAAGTCATTTGACTCTTCAAATTCATCGATTGCCGCCTAACCCCCGTAATTTCGGCTCCCCTTCTCCTCCCTTCACTACCCTCCCTTCACTGCCTTCAGGTTAAATGCTGTGTAAGGGAGAAGTTCTGGAAGTTGAGTGGGCTATCCCCAGAAACAGCTAATCACAGACGTCGGACCGAGCCTTGTTCCGCTCCAACCGATGACTAATATTCGATTTTACCTCCTTTTCAGCAATCTTTTGTGTCCACGGTTCAAGACATTGCGCTGCAATCATCGTGCGGGGAATTCGTTGCAATTCTGGGCCCGACCGAACCGCTGTCATTCTAGTCAATGACAGGCGCTCGGGAAATTGGCTGGTATGAACACTGCTCCGGGCGTCTCTGGCCATCCAGAGGACACCATCCATCAAGGAGCCCCAAACGCGGGGCATGATACAGCTCAAGCAGAGGTCCAGCCATCCAGATCCGCCATCATAGGGGGGCAAAATGACCAGAATAACCTGGATGAAATCAATGGGCATTTCAGTGAGTCTCCCATTGACGAGTTTGCTCTCGAATTTGATTCATTCCCTTGTTCTGAAATCGCTCTGATACCAAACCCCCATCCTCACCGCCGAACATTCAGCTAACCGCACCAGGTGATGCCACACGCATCCACTCAGAGCTCCCCGACCAGGCCACAATGCATCCTGAGAGACACATCAGAGCCGTAGCAACCGCCATGAAGTCCCACGGGCCCTTCCTCCTGGTCGACGTGGGCTCAGGCGTCTCCTTCTACAAGGTATCCGACGGCTCGACGTGGGAACGCGTCGGCGGCACCACTCTCGGGGGCGCCAGCCTCATGGGCCTCGTCGCCCTGCTCACCAAAGCCAGGAGCCCAGAAGAGATGCTGGAGCTGGCGGAGCAAGGGCAGAACTCCAAGGTGGACAAGCTCATCGGCGACATCTACGGGACCGACTACATGGGCATCGGGCTCCGGAAGACGGCCGTCGCCGCCACCTTTGGCAATGTGTTTGGAATCCTGGGCCGGGCCGAGAGGGAGGGGAAGACGCAGCCAGAGGGTGAGGAGCCGTTTACGGACGCTGATATCTGCCGGTCCGTGCTCATGGCTGTCTTCAACAATATTGCTATGCTTTCCTGCATGCAGTGCGAGAATCTGGGTCTGTCGACCATTTGCCTCCAGGGGTCCTATCTGTGGGATTCCGATAGAGTCCTGCAGATCTTGGCCACGTCGATTGAATTTTACTCAAAAGCGAAGGCTACGGCGTACATGTACACCAAGGATGGAAACCTTCGGCCGATAGGAGGGTACTCTACTTTGGGGCAGTAAACGAAATGGCTTGGAGTTTTGAAAGAGCCTTGAAAACAAGCGCGATGGATTCAAAAGCAGTGATTTAGGAGTTGTCTTTTTCAAAGAAGAGATTTTAGACATACATACACACCTCATGGATAGAATTCGATCCTTCTCCTACCATGCAATGCAAACTCTGTTGCATAATTTCGCTGTAATGCGCAGGCTCAGAAATAAAAACATCCATCATTCGTTAGCAAAGAGACAATAATGCCACCTAGTCTATAAACAAAAAAAAAAAAAAAAAAAAACACGAAAGAAAAAAATGCGGAGAAAATCGAGAAAAAAGAGACGAGCGGGGTGAAAGTATAAACCACGGAACAGTCTACACAAACTCATCGCCCCTATCCCGATCCGGCCGGTCTGGTCTGTCCCTCTCCATAGACCTGTCGCGGCTCGAAAAGAGAACCTCATTCGTTTCAAAGTCCTCCATGAGGATTTGCTCCCCCTGCTGCAACTTCTGGTACCGGCCCTTCGAGTAGTACCGCCTGACCCCTTTGGTGATGGCGACCTTGACTCCCACACCGAGCAAGAAGATGAGAATCACCACGAATACGAACGTCACCCATCCTCTCCAGCCCTCGAGAGCCAAAGGGTACGCCGTCATGAAGATACCCGCAGAGAACTCGATCCAGGTCTTTTTCGGTCTGCGGTTGGGATATATCTCTTTCCGGACGATCTGCTTGTACTTGGGACCTTGAGGGCCATCCAAGAAGCGCCGAAACCCAAACTTGGGAACGTGGTCCTGGCGAGGGTCCGAGTCAGAAAGCTGGTCGTCTCCCCAGGTTCCATCGTAGTAGAATAATGAAGTGTAGTTGTGCGCGGGCGGTCCTGAATTCTTCTTATCAGGAGGATTTAGCGTCGTGACTATCTCGTTGCTTTTATGGTACTTGAAAAAGTATGCCGACAGAACGGGGTCCCATTTCTTTCCCTTATCACACCAGTCGATCAAGGCGACATCATGGATGTTGTCACTATGGTTGCTGGTCAGCAGAGATCATAGACTGTGCACAGACAAGTAATTCTTACCCTGGCTTAGCATAGTTCGCGTGTGAGCCACGGGCGCTATAGACAGTTGGCTGTTGAAAGGGTTAGACATCTGAGGCAAGTCAAGATTTCAAGAAAGGGGCAAGACATACTCTACCATCAGTGACGGTGAGCTCGGGGTCTCCCCATTGATAAGCGGCACCGTCTCTGTGCTGGCTATACCAAATTCCAACAGGTTTTCCATCCTTAAACCGGATCATATTATGTTCCCTAGCGAGACATGATGGTCAGCAAACACAGTTGTCTCCCACAATCACCAAATGAGGGTCTCACCAGTCTCCGACGTGGTTGCCAAAATGCATCCCTTGGCCGACCTTGCCTCCTTTGACTATGCGCTCCAGTGGGTGCAAGACCTGAGTAATGTTCGGCCCTTGGTCGAAGGAGTAGAAGTAGAAGTAGAAGGCATCCACGTCATTGAAAGGGTTGTCGACGAGGATGACGACGCAAGGCGTAGCGTCGTGAATGCGACCGTCCTTGTCCGGCGCCGTACCGCGCATCCAGGCCGGGTTGGACAGCGGATCATCATTTGAAGCGAGCGCGACATCTCTGTAGTTGTTCAAGAGGTCCAGGTTATCCAGATTCAGCGCAGGAAGCTTGTCTTTAATGAACTTCCCATCGATCTTAGGTGTGGTGTGCTGCACATGCGTGAGGAGATCACTGGGTAAGTACGGATCATCCGAATGCAGCCACACGATGGGCGCTATTTGAGTGAATTAGATTCCTGCGTATCTTTCTCACGTCGGGCAGTGAGGGCATACCGTGCTTGGCCACATAATCGGGGACATCAAAACTGGCGGAGCAACATGCGAAATCAAGCAGGCCGGCCAGGACCAGCAGCCAGCTGGCTAAAATCAATCGTGCGGACATTTCGCCCCAAGCAAACTCATGAGGACTCGATCGCTGGCGCGCTCATTGCATCTGGAAGCTGTATCTGCCTCGGTGGGAGCAAAGATGAGTCGATCGCGCTCACTGATGCTGGCCTCAACGTGCTGCGCCGTGTCTTTTCGTGTCGGGTTCAGCACATAAAAGAGCTTAATCAGCAGCTACATCGCCCTACGGAAGAATCAGGCTCACTCTCAGTGACTGTTCTTCACAACTTTTGGTTGGATCCTTCAGCTCTTCCCCCTGAGCACTCCAATCCGGTCCAGCGTTGCTAAATAAAGAGTGAAACTCCACTGCCTCTCCACTAGAAAACGGGGGTGTTAAAATTACTCAGAGTCTTGCTCTTGAAGTACAACGCTGTCTGACAACTTAGTAAGATACAATGGATCAGCAGCCCTTTGCCCAATTGAAAGCCGCCGGGGGCAGCTATCTGCTAAAAATATATCACCTACTGGAAATTTACTCTTTGCTTTATCCCTACCCTACACCTTTGTACCGGTTGACAATGATCAAAATATTAAATTGCGTATGTACGATGACTCTGGTACTAAAATCGCATGCTCCCTGGATTTCGTTTACGAATTTCAGAAGACTTATGTCCCCTAGGATCGCCTGGCAAATGAGGGTCAAAAGCTGCTAAACCCGGCCATAAGGCGCAGAGACAGCACATAATCGACTTAAGAGCCTCCTACTCTTAACTCCATCAAGATTATTAAATAATAACCCATCAGTATTGTCATTCAGAGTTTTGTTCTAGGTCATCACAGATAGAAAAATATTATCCCCACAGAATATAATCAGGTATTCCGACGAGCTACTGCTTCTGCATCATGCTTTCTCCTTATCAACCCCCACTGTACTCTGGGAAATCGCAGCTTCTACCCCTTCTATCGAGCTCTGTGATCGAGTCATCGTGCTTTTAGCTGGAAATATTTTCATGAGAAGAAAATAGGAGACTAGTGACGTAATGAATCCAAAGAGCCAGCTGATACTGTATAAATGTCGGAGGCCCATGTCGATCGACACGCTGGATGGGCTCACAACCCTAGCCAGCCCTGGGAGTAGAGGGATAAAGACAGAGAAGAAGACCACAAATGCCCTCCAGTTGACACCAAACTAAGATTTTATGTGAGCCAGACTTCCTTTTTGGGAGGATAGTGTCTAAACGTACCTTGTTGTAGCGATACTTCCCTTGGGAATCATAGAGCTCAATGACATCAAGCTCCTTCCGGCGTACGAGATAATAATCTGCCACCATAATGCCAGCAAAGGGACCAAGAATGATTGCGTAACCTGACATGAAGCTCAGTAGACTCCCAGCGGCCTTGTTTATCTTCCAGGGCACAAGCCCCCAAGCCCCAACGAGGGAAGCAAAGACCACACCACGACGAATATTAAACCACTTGGGGAACAGGGTTGTCATGTCGTTGGCAAAGCTGATTGAGTTGGCGGATATATTGGTGCACACCTGCGCGATCAGCCAAATGACGGCGCAGACGAAAGCGAGAAATCGACCGCCGGGCGTAGTTCCCCACGAGGAGACAATCTTCAATGGATCCCATACGTACTGGCCATATATATGGATGGATGCGCCGGTGCAGATGATACCGAAAAGTGAAACAAACACTTTGAGGAACGGGATAAGGGGCAATTGTATCCATTGCGCCCTGTGACTCTTCGAAAATCGCGAAAAGTCGGGGATGTTGACGGCGATTGTCGAGTATCCCCCAGTCACAGATGTCAATGTCCCGAGCCACAGCCAGACTCTGTCGGCCCCAAAGACAGTCGGCTGCACTTGAAAGATCTCAATCGAGCCTCCTGCTCGCAAGCAGGTCCAGATTGTCATACCCAACACCATTGGAGGCACCATAACGGCCTTGGCGAGGAAGAGCCATTGTAGCTTATGGGTAGGTATGAGGAGCAATGGGAATTGAAAAATATTATAAATGAGGTAGCACACCATGGTCTTTGTCGTAATACCGGCACTTTCAGGTAAGCTGTTAGGTAGTGACGCGAAGCTGGGCCATATCGCAACGATGATCGCTTCAATAGAAGAACAGCCACTGTAACCCTGGAGGCTGAACCAGAACAAGGCCAGGATGCATCGGGAGACGACAGCAAAGTAGGAAAACCAGTACCCGAAACTTGAGCGAATAACAACAGGGAATGGGATATGGTATTTTGCCCCGATTGCTCCGTTGAGGACGGTAGGTACAGCGTTGCAAAACCCGGCTAAAAGAGCAATGAGAATCGCATCCGTTGTGCCGAGGCCGTTCAAGATCGTGCTGGAGGCGATCTGCCATCCCGTCACATTAAATAGGTCACTGAACCAGTATCCGGCGAAGGACCAAGCTGTCCATGTCTGCTTTTCTGGAGGAACAGGGTCCTGGTCTGAAAACGCTAAGCATGAAGTGAGCCCCAGATCTTGCAACACACTTACCTGCGTTTGTCCAAATATAGTCCGGGGCAAGAGAGCTTGTGTTTTTAGGTAACTTCCAGGCCTCTAGAGATGTGCTTTTTGCCTTGACTTCTCGCGCCACCATATGTAGGCGCTCCCGTGCGAAGTTCATGGTATTGGCGATGTAAGATATAAGTAAGTGAAAGTCTACTTGCTGAGATTAACATTGTATTCTGATCTGTGAGCTCAGCGTTCCTTATTTGTAGATTTAACTTTGCCGTCCGTGAATTTCGCTGGAGAACTGAGACACTGCTTATCTTCGGCTGAGAGTTGATTGGCTGTAGATATGTAGTGGAATGGATATTCATCATTCTATGACTCGGCCGAGTTACACACGAGGGAGGGACTGCGGCTCAGACACAGGGAATTCCCCAACACCACGGCTGGTTTGCCAGATGCCTTATTCTCTAAGTTTGGGGAAGCAGCGAGCCCGTTATGGAGGGAATTATCATTACTGTTGGAATTTTGAAATTGAACAGTGGAGATCGTGATTCCTTGAATATCAGAATTAAAGATTAAAAACAAAATTTGGACCTCCGAGATCAGCTATTGACAGAAAAGTCGAGAAATTCATCAAACGTCAGGTTGAATATTCCCATAGCCTCCGAATCATCCTCCTGCATTGTGTTTTCAACCTCCCGGACCAAAGCAGTGATTTCATCGCTAGTGAAGGACACCCCGGGGGACCTCTCTTCATGCTTCGTTTCTAATAGCCGTCTGACTATAATACCTCCTCGTTTTACCATCTGATTAAATGGTCCTGATGTTTCTATATGTTGTAGAGCTTGAAGAATGGTCTCTCGGTCCTCAAAGTGTGACTTTGACACATGAGGATCGAATCCGTCATTGCAACCGGAGAGGAAAAGATTCAACGACAAAAATATACAGGAACTTAAGAGGTTTGCAGGGATGGTCCAGCTCTCCACTAGCCCGCAGCCCACCGTATCTAGATACGTCTTCAGCAGCATGTGTGAAGCACTCAGACATGCGACCTGAGAGTAGTAGTACTTCTTGTCGCTGAAGGATAGGCAAAAGAAAGTACGATGGATTGACATGATCATGTGAGTATACGAGATGCGAAATGTGCGCCATTGAGACTGGACGAAAATTGGGGCCTGTGTAGGGAGACTCTCTGACTTCATCCAAGATGGTAGATCTCGTCGAAGTGCTATCATCTTCTCGTCAGTCTGCAGTACCATGTTGAACTGCATCTCAGGGGAGATGTTGGCACAAGATGATATCTCGTCAAATAATTCTCTTTTGAGGTTTGTAAGCTTTAATTGCAGGAGCATATAGCTTGTTTGCGTCGGTTGTTCAGCTGACAGTGTATTTAGCTGACTATTAACGACCAGATCATCCAGAGATTCAGAGCAGTTCAGCGGAGGGGGTGTTTGAGAGTGGTTTAGCTGAATACTGTAGGTATGCTTGAATGAAACAAGGTAAGAGTCCTGGATGACAAGAAATGCCCAAACTCGCTTCTTGAGTTCGTGTTGCATCGCGTATTCAGCCGTCTGTTCGCCAGGTGGTCGCTCCTCTAAATTATGTAACTGCATGAGCTGAGCAATACAGCAGGCAGACGACAGTAGCGTGATCATTCGGCGCGTGTCTCTTCACATTTATTATTAGCATCCTAGTTTTACAGTATATCTATGAATGATGTGCTCACCCAAATGCATATCCACATGGCACAAACATACAAATTGCTTGGAGAGCGTGAACTAAAAGCAGCTTGGAGGTGAACTTCAAGAGACGATGCAAGTAGGTTGACTGTGGGACTGCAAGGGGGGACTTACGAGAAGGATTGGCCATGAAGTCTATCTCCTGCAATGAGTTCAGTGCCTTTCTATAAAAGAATTTTGCCAAGGATAAAGCATCGTCAATGTTGTGTCGTTGCTCAATATCTTTGGCCATGTAGTAGAATCCTACCTGAACAACCGTTTTAGTATGACTCCAATGTGGAAACGAATAATTAGAATAGAATCCGTAACTCACACTCATGGTGGCATAGTACAGCGCGCACCAGGTTCCAGCAGGGGGTTCCTGCTCCCACTGCACCTCGGAGCACTCTTGCTCGAAAGTATCCATATGAACAACATTATGCATCCATGCCACACGCTCACGGTGCAGATCAATGATGATCCGCTCATGGTAAGCTCGGACAAAATCAGTTTCCGTGGAAACCCCAACGCTTCCAAACGATCGTGTTGTCTTTGTTACAACGGCTTGATGGCTGCCCCATACGACGGACTCAAGCGAGAGTGCCGCTTCTGTGGACACCCTTTGTGGTGGGTGTATATGATCATGTTGGGCCGGAATCTCGGGCGGGACTTCCTCGCTTTGGCTACAGCATGGGATATCATCGTTGCTCGGTAGAGGAGAGTTGATCGGCCTAGCATTTTGGATTGAACGGCGGGCCTCGTTTTCGGGATTGGGTCCAAGCACGCTCTGGCCGAGTGCGGTCGCGTGATTTTGATCTGGCGAGCCTAAGGAAAGGTGGCCTGGTGATAAGGATGATGGTGAGCAGAGGACATTGGGCTCAGAGATCCGGCGCTGTCTTCTTGTTTTCCGCAACGTCGGGTTTGCTTGCTTGGACAGTACAACTGTTTCTCGGCTGCACTCTTCGGCTGCGCCTCGAGCAATGCATGCAGCACAAGGAATTTGCTTGGAGCATTTGACTTTGCGGCGCGTGCATTGCTTGCAGGAGGCGGGGGCTCTCTGGGATACTCGATTTCTGCCTGTCATTGCTGGATCTGAGATGGAGAGTCAACGCTCCGAGCAAACGTTGAGAGAGAAACTCGGACGAGTCAGAAGACGAGGAATGGGCAAGTCCAGGACCGACTAGGTTGTCTTATCTCTTGGTGGGCCGCCCTTGGTGCTCAACCCGGCCGAGTTTAGCCCAGCAAACTCACCCGGCTCCATGTTTGGGGCCGATCTCGGCAAGCGTCATGAAAGATCAAGGGAGGGAAGTCCCAATGAATTTAACCTATAAGAATGCGTTGGATCAGGCACTAGTAGCGGTATCTCTCGATGCCCAGCCTATCTGCAAAGTATCAACGAAGCCTAGATTGACAATATCACCGAGAAAATGGCAAGCGAAGTCTTTCCAATCATTGATTTATCTCAAGACAACAATTGGCCAGATGCTAAGGGTCCTGAAATCGTCGAAGCCTGCAAGAAATGGGGTTTCATGATCTTGACGGGCCATGGGATTCCCAAGGATAGCATTGACTCCATGTTTGAGATGGTGAGCACTGCTGGTTGGAAATACGTTTGTTTCTCAAAAGATTAACACTCGAACCAGCATCAAAGCTTCTGTATGCTTCCAGAAGAGAAAAAGCTCGAGTGCGTTATTGACGAACGCCAAATTGGCTACGATTTAAAATGCTCCAAGTACGTTTCTGTGATATACCGCCTGACGGGAAATCTAACCATCTGCCTTTGCACTAGAATCGGCATGAACGAATGCATGGTATTTGGCGGTGTAAAGGGCGATATTGTTCAGGGAGATAACATCCATCCCTGGTGGGACGCCGAGAAGCGAGCCAAAGTGGAAGAATTCAAGGAGATGGCTCACAACCTCGGCCTTGAACTGCTCAAAGTGTTTGCTACGTCTTTTGGGCTCGATCCAGAATATTTCACCTCTGCTCACAATATGAACCAAGGACCAGGAAGTGTGCTTCGGATGCTACATTATCCAAAGCTGGGCGAGAAGCCCAAGCAGGATTTTCCGCGCCTCTATTCTCATACGGACTGGGGCTCTTTGACCTTCGTGTGGCCTCGCTCTGGGGGCTGGAAGTCGAGACCCCATCGAAGAGATGGCTCGAAGTTCCATTGATCCCTGACTCCATCGTGGTCAATGTCGGCGATGCCATGTCTTTGTGGAGTGGGCAGGCTCTAAAGTCCACACTGCACAAAATCTCATTCGACAACCTACCAATTGACCAGACCAGATGGTCTATGGCCTACTTTGTTAATGCAAATACTCGTACGTTCGAATTATGCTACTTCAGGTTGGGACTGGTCTAACGAACGCGAGATAGATGCGAAGTTGGAAATCCTGAAGCGAGAGGAGGACGGCAGACTGACACTCTCATCTGACCAGGACACGGTTCTGACGGCGGGCGAATACCACCAAGCTAGACTTTACATGTCGCAAAAGGAAGATGCAAAGAATAACTGGGTTGGGCAGTCTGATCTATCTATATTGAACACGGCTCATAAGCTTGCTTCTGTCGTTGAAAGGTTGGGTGTTGCAAATGGGTCCGGCCTGGTAAACTTCTCTCGATCTTGAGACTCTACAGCTTCCTTCTAGAGAATCTATCTTGTATTTATAAACTCATCTAGACACTGCCTATCTAGAGAAACAGATGGCTTCACCATAATCCCACAGCACTTCTCTCTCTCTCTCTCAACAGAAGCTAATGATACAATCCGAATTTGACATACCGCTGTCACATACGACCATACCCGTTCGAAAGCACGCGATCCCGTCCGCTCTCGCCTAGTTAAACGGACGAGGGGCGGATTAGTAGTTGGGTCGGTGACGACCAGCGAATACCTGCTGTTGTATGTTTTGTTTTTCTTGCTTGTTTTTTTTAGTGTTTAAGGAGAATTTGCAATGGATTCGAGAGTAGCAGTACTTCTTGTCGCTGAAAGAATGGCAAAATCGAGTATGCGGGATGGTATTGCCAATTGCTCCCATGATCTTGATAGTATTTGGTCTTGCTATGATGTTAGAAGTCAAAGGGTTGTTGCAGAAAATAATGCAGAGTTGAAGAGTCAGACGTCGATAAATAAATTCAGCTCATCAAGACAACTAATTAATATGGGGCTGTCAATCTCTTTAAAAAATAGTGCCCTTGAACAGTAGTCTGGGTATGAATTATACTACGTCGTTTCGCTGAAGTTGCATGAGCATCATTTTAGCATTTTGCTCTTCTTTAGTTGAGAATGACAGCTTGAATGTGTTTTGATTCACGTTGGGTTTCTTATGCATCCTGGCAGCCAGATGAAGCCTGGACCCCTACAGAATCTATCTACTCCCAGCACGTCTGAACTTTCGGTCCTAGATAGAGGGCACACGGTACGAAGTTAGAGACCCAGTCTATTTTGCTTTATTATTTAGCACATCTCCGACAAATTCGACAATCTTTTCGACTTCCCGACTACGAAGGAACGCAGAATGACCGCAATCCAACTCGGTGATGGATGCCCCAGCATACTTTGCACACTCTCGTTGGTATTCGGCAGGAATTATACGGTCATTCCTGCTGACGAGAAAATATTTATCAATTTTCACCTGCGGAGCTGTACAGATGGGTTCGCACATCAGCGCTTTGGCACTGAGACGCAAGAGTTGGGCCAGGGCAGGCTGCAGTTTGTCAGGGTCAGAATCGTGATACATTATTTCAGCTGCGCCTTGATGCGTCCACATTTGCGTTACAGGCTTCTACGGTCAGTATATATTATCATCTCTCTATGCCTGACGACTAGACTCACATCGAGCACGGGTTTCTCTGGGTCGGCCAAAGCACTTGATAAGATGGGTTTGGTATGATCAGGATACGCCGAGATGTAGATCAAGGCCGAGATCCCGCCCAAGAGTCCTTTGACTGTCCGTTCCTCAACGGTATGACCCCAGGTCGCGGCGGTGGCGGAGATGCCACCGAAACTGTGCCCAATGACTAAAGCCTTGTGTCCTTGATCAAGGTACGGCAAAAGTGATTCGTGTACGCGTGCAACATCATCGTGATAATTTTTTTTCTGGGTGGCGTCATCGTAGCCTGAAGTTGCAAGCTGGGGACACACCACGGTATGTCCTTTGGCGGTGAGAGCATCAATGAGATGGCGGTAGTGCAGTGGTTGATGCCATCCGCCGTGGACGATGCAAATAAGACTGTTTTCGACGGGATGCATTCTTCATGGGCTTGTGGTATCGAAACCTGGGCAAAATGAGGGGGGAACAGGGTAGAAAAACTGCGTGTGAGTTATTTTCACGTTTCACATTCTTTTATCTATCCATGTTCACGACCAACCTGACGTAAGATGACAGAAAACCAGGAGTCTAATAGCAAGGGTCGCAGGTCTGGTCTGCGCTGCGAAGCGGAGCTATTTCTTGCTCGTCGTCCTGCTTATTAATGCTGCCCATTAAGCTCACCCAAGAAATAACCATGACAACGTTTCCATACGGCCTAGGTAGTCAACGTGTTCTGTGACCACAGTCTGGCAGTAAATCGGATTTTGGGCAACTAAATCCCAAGAGGGTGGATAGATCCGTAGGGGCAGCCGGGGAGCTTATTTTATGGGGAGATGTGATTGTTTTGCGTTCATTCTTTTTTGTGAAACTGTCATAGTCACGTAAATGTTTTGGCTCGACTTTCCTGTTTCTTCTATCGCCCCTTTTTCTTTTAAAAAGAAATTATAACGGTCCCAAGAAGATCTTATCACGCAAAAGACCAACAAGACCCGTCCAGAGCGACATTAGTTCTTGTCACTTCATCGTCGGAAGGAGAAAACACTCTCAGATGATGATTTTACTATATTCTTTCACTAGTACTATCCTGATGCAAGCAATTCAAAGTGCAATAAAACACGGCGTGTAGGGCAAATTGGTTGCTCGACAAAGCACAGAGTGTATTGATAATAAAAACTGTGTGCTCCGATTCGATCTGGCCTCGACCAGTGACAATAGCGTACACTGTTCCGTGCGCTGCCAGCTACCAGACAGATGTCACGGCAGTCACATCAGTTTGCAGTCAACGTGCGGACCACCCGGTAACACACATATACATAGCCAGCCAAGGCCACGGCAGACACCGGGTCAAGAAGCGCTTTACGGAGTCTGGCGAGGTGCCTCCGACCTCCCAGATTCAATCCTAGAAAGCATTCTTTTACCTTCACGGGATACAAACGGCCGTCCTCGACCTCTAAGATTTAATATCAAGAGCCTTCTGTTACTATCTCAGGCTTCAAGCAACCACCATCGTCTACTAATACAAAGTCAAGGAAGGGCGCTATGTCCACCGTGCTTTCTAATTCTAGTCACTACTCTACCACTGTATTGATCGCAGAAACAGAGACACGAAAAATTCCTGCTCGGACGCCAAACGGCGTATCAAGCGGTGGCTAGATGGAGAAGACTGATGCGAAGAGATCCAGGACGACACATGTGCCAGATTACTCACCAACCCATAGAGAATGATGAGAAGCAAACTCAAGTGGTGACAGAGAGCACGTAAACAACCCCAACGTCAAAATTGGCCATCGTGAGTAGAGCAAGCCCTCCATTGAGTGTTGGTCATTAGAACCCATCCTTCATGATTGTCTTAAGTAATATTCTTGTTGTCTTTTTGATTTTGATGTAAACTAGACTATTATTTGCTGTAAATTCAATAATAGTATTTGTGTGTACTAGTTCAGGATCCCTATTAATAGACCACTATACTTCTTACATATAACAATTACTTAATAACTATTAATAGTATATATTAGGGAAAATTCGTATCAGTAACATTAACAGGGAGGAGATAGGGAAGTTACTGCATGTACGAGTTTTTTGCCTCCTCTTTTCAAAGCTAGGTTCGTCGGTAGTCATTGACGCTGATATGGAAATTGGCCTCGCTGACTGTGGAGTTCTTGTAAGTATAGCCATCCCTATTCAATCACTCAAGCATAACTTCAATTACCGCTGCCCCCATGAATACTTTTCTTTCTTTCTGCCAGCTATAAACTCATAAATATTTCCGTAGAGATGCCCAACTGTTGCCTCCGTATTTCTGCACCACTTCTCTGGCCATTTGAGTGGAAATGGAGCTTGGTAGGCTCCTAGTTGAAGACGTAGCGTTCTATCAATTGCTTTCATTATTAGAATTGTACCTTGCCTTAATTAGCGTAGGTAAAAACTTATGGATACCGAATCAAGCACGGAGTCCGCATTATTACGCCTTCCTCGGTGTTAGCTTAGGTGTAAAACACATGCGATGAAGCATGAATGAACGTCGTCGCCAGGAACGGCAAGACGCTGTGCTTCGATGGTCATTATATTGCTAACCTCGGCATGTTTCACGGTAGAAAGGGCTAAAAGTGGATGAAAGTGCCTCTCTACGACCAGGACATATCAAATACCGATGACCACCTGTAGGTCTTAGTTAATCCCAGTTGTTATCTCTTTTCTGGTCGAGTATGTCGCTGCATGTCGCTGTCTCCCTGTTATTTGCTGGCCACGCCACACACAGGCAGATAGCATGTTTTATCGAACGACTAGTTTTGCCGTATTTTCTAATAACGTAACCCTTTATAGCCTGGATCTACACACTGCCTCATACCGCAATCGCTCTCCTTCCCAACTTGGTTATACCTCCGCTGGAGACTGTGAGCAATGGGTGCGCTATCAGTACGTGAAGGCGAATAGCAAGCATTTGATGCTACACTAACTGTAGTGGAGGCGGTTGTGCGAGAGGAGGATTTTTGTCAAAATGCTCTAGGCGAGCCTCGAGGCGATACTCATAACTCCATTCACTTCGACATCGTGAATAGCTTTCCATTGCGAATAAAATGTTTGGACAAGAAAACCTCAGTTAAATTTTGCGGCGCATAATTGCTAGCTAGCGAAGTACGCATATTGTCCGTCGTTCGAAAGAAGACGCGTAGGTAAAAAGGATGCTAATGCCTCAACACCAGCCCTGACGTTTGTAGGTGACTACCCTTTGCTCGACAAATGTCTACTCTAGAGTCCTTTTGATATGCTGGCACTCAGTCTATAGGCGACTTGTTTTAGTACCGCAGAAGATAACGGGGATCCAGAGACAGGTTTCCCCAGCAGAATGCCGGGTTTCATTTCATTCTGACGCATTTACCCCTCAATACTCGGAACCAAAGAAACTTGTTCCGAGATGATACCAATGGAAGAAATAGGTTCCGGTGCTCTGTACTCTTAATGAGAGGCTGGGTCTATTATAAAAGGACCTCGGGACCTTCTTACTTTCCATGTATATTATCAAGATAGGAGCTCTGTTAATCACAAAATTATTCCGAAGATGCTCAAGGTCTGACAGTGGCACACTGAACTTCTATATCAATTCTATTCAATATGGTTACTTTTACTCTCTTTATCTCTCTATTTATCGGGGTAGCTTGTGCCCAGCAACGGTCTATTTGCGATTCAGAATGCCAAAAGAGCTGTGATACTGAGTGCCAGAAGGTCATTGAGTCAACCTATCAGGCTGAGTCTAGGCTTTGGGTGAGCGACATCGTCAGCGATGACTTTTACTCTACCCCGGCGAATATCTCAACAGCTAAGCCTGGAGACATCCTCAGATGGGAGAACGTTCCCTACAGGCAACTTACCCAGAACTGGACTATTCCCGCTGGTCTCTCGTTTTACCGTATCATGTACGCAACAGAAGATATCAACAATAAGACGATTCCCGCCACTGGATGGGTTCTTTTGCCATACCACCATACACTCCCCACACCAAATGAACCGGGCAAGTTACGTACCATAGTCTGGACGCACGGGACTGCCGGACGAAGTCGCCTTTGTTCGACAACCAACAACAAGGGACTGTATTACGATTGGAAAGCCCCGTTTATCCTTGCTGAATCTGGGTATGCTGTTATTGCGCCTGACTATGCTGGCCAAGGCTCCGATCTCCCTCAGGGCTTCATGTACGAGTCTGGGTTTCTCCATGTTGCCGACGTGGCATATGCTGTAATAGCGTCCAGAAAAGTGCTGGGGACATTGCTCAGCAACAAATGGGCTGTGTTTGGCCATAGCGAGGGTGGCATGACAGCATGGCGTACCGTGGAGCGTTTGAGCCTACTTGGTCAAGAGAGGCTGCTCAAGGCTGGCCAATTTGTCGGCGGCGTTGCTGCTGCTCCAGCTCTGCGACCACAAAGGTTAATTCCTACATCATGGGAGCAAACCAAGACCGGAGGAGGTCCCTTTTCGGTCTACTTTCTTCAATCCCTCGCCGGTCTCTTCCCCGAGCAGATTAAGCTTAGTGACTATCTTACCAACACAGCCCTGCAGCGTCTTTCTGTCCTTGACAACTCTTGCTTCCAAACGGGGATTGCGGCCGTAGGAAGTCTCAGCCCAGACGAAATCTTCACCAACAAAAGCTGGCTAACGCACCCAGTAACCAATAAGTGGGCAGTCCGTTTTAACGGTCAAGGTCCACACCCCCTTTCAACGCCACTCCTGGTCGTCCAAGGTATCACTGATACGATCACGCCAGCATCACTTACTATGGAGGATTTCAATCTCACATGTTCGACTTATCCGAAGAGTCCTGCTTCCGCCAAATTATACCCAAACATGGGTCACGGCCAGGTGCTCGAGGCAGGCCGTGCTGATATTGAAGCATGGTTGGATGCAAGGTTTCACGGGCAGCCTGTGAAGCAAGGGTGCGAAATTGAATCGGTTCAGCCGTTGGCAACGCAGTATGCTCAAGGTGAGATGTTTTGGGAGGCAAACTTGGTCCCATTCTGAGTATCCAATTTGAGATATTCTCTCCCGATACGTGCGGTATGGTATCAAAGTTCTAGATAGTCATAAGTGTCATACTGCGTATGCTTCAAGATAGCCAAGTTAGGACTACAGCTATGATTAATTGAAGCAGCTGATGCGACGCCGACCTGTTTAGATATATGGGTACTTTTGGACCCAACAGATTCTGGCTAGGATTGCTATCATTTCTAATTTTTTAAAGAAAGCGGATAACTCAAGCAGTTATTGATTAATTATACGAAAACTTTTCATTGGTTCTTTAGTGTTGTTGCCATACAGTGATCGCACTCAGCTCCAGCAGCCGTTGGAGGAAGAGATGACTTTCAAGTCCTTCACATGTGAACTGCGACAAACTGGTCTTTCCACTAAGCATCTCATGAAGTTGCTTCTTAGTGTCAAATGTAATCGCGGGCCTTATTCTTTCGAGCTCATCTGCTTGCTTCTCCCCAGTCCCAACTTTGGAAAATGATCGATACGTCATCGCGCCATTGCTGAGAGTGATCTTCCATGTGCTCTCTAACTCAAGGACACGCACCAAAATGCTCTGAGACTCTTCAAACTCCTCTGCAGCCTTGGGTCCATCTAAAGAAATTGCAATTGCGTCAAGCCAGTCCGCAATGCTTGCATGAGGATTTAAAGACACACTGGTCATGGTTGCGTCCAAGGCTTGGTGCGACTGACTCTTGTTTTGCAAGTCCATTGCGCGCGTGAGGAAGAAGTTGCGCCAAGTAGCATTCTCAGCTGCAAAACCCATCTTCTCAAAGACCCAGGCCAGAGTTTCCGCGGCCAGTTTATTCCCAGGCTCTGCGGAAACAGCATGGTCCAGCAACGTGGCGGCAAATCTCAGATCTCCCTCGTCGATGAACACCCGAGCCTTTGATACCAACTCTTCAACGCCACCAAAGCATCTTATATATCTTTTACCCTCCTCGGAAGGGGTATGAGGCCATAGATGGGCTGGATTGCCATCAAACCAAGTCATATACCTCTGATAGATGCCCTTGACGTTATGGCTAACGGAACCATAGTAGCCTTGGGCGTGCCATGCTCTTCGTAATTTCGGAGGGAGGACAAGTATTTCGGCGATCTCTGTCCCGGTCAAGCCTTTGTTCATCAGCCTGACGGTTTGGTCGTGGAGGAACGCGTACATATCCCGCTGCTCCAAAACCAATTTCTTGATCTTGTCCTGTCCCCACGTCGGCCAGTGATGCCCGGCAAAGAGCACTTTCGAGCGTTCTCCGTATAGCTCGATTGTCTCGTCCAAGTATTGCGACCAAGCTCTCGCGTCTCGGACGGATGCGCCGCGCAGAGTTACGATATTGTGCAGGCAGTGTGTCGCGCACTCAGAAATATACAAGGCCTCGTGGTCAGGAAGGAAGAAGTTCAGCTCGGCTGGCGCTTCCGTCCCAGGAACAAGTTGGAAGACGAATTTCACTCCATCAATCACAAGCTCTTGCCCGGTCTCCGTCACCAGGGTGTTTGGAGGGATTATGGACGTGGTCCCGGCCGAAGCACCCATCCCTAGGCCGGTGCCCACTTGTCCTCGTGGATGCTTTGGAAGTCGGGTGCCGTACATGAAAGCTGCTCGTCGGAGCATCGATGGACCAGCGAGGACATGCTCCGATGTTACTTCCATCATGAAACCTTCCGGCGCAATGATGGGAATACTGCCGGTGTCTTTTGGCAGGACGCCGAGTGCGCCGCCGTAATGGTCCGCGTGAGAGTGAGAGTAAATTACGGCGATAACTGGACGGTTCCCGCGATGGGTGCGGTAAAACTTCAAGGCTTCCTGAGCGCATTCCATCGACGTTAGCGGATCAATGATGATAATACCACTGTGGCCTTCGACTATAGACATATTCGATATGTCAAACCCGCGAACCTGGTACACAGCTGGCGAAACCTCGTACAAGCCTTGGATGGCTGTGAGCTGAGCCTGCCTCCAGAGCTTTGGATTGGCGGTATTCGGGCACTGCTCTTTGACGAAATCATATGCGTCATTGTCCCACACAACGTGGCCCTTGGAGTCTCTAATAATGCATGGTTCCAGTTTTGCTATGAATCCCCGGGAAGCATTGTCGAAGTCTTCTGTATCGTTGAAGTCGGGCTCACACTGAAGTGGTGCCGCCGGCAATTGACTCAAATTGATTTGAATCTTCATCCTTTGTGGCTCGTGATATGTCTAGGGGTGAATGGGAGGTTCTGGGAGTCGGTATTCGCCCCGTGGGGATGGCTCAATGCCTGGCTTTGAGGTGTTGGTCAGCGCTTGCTGAACGTCTAGGGTCGCAGAATTGTATGGATTCGAAATGTGAATCAATTTATGGCCTTGGAAGATGTTTGCGGCCCCAGAATATTGAGGTAGAGGAGGCCAGAGTATTGGTTGGAAATTGCGTGATCGCTCAACTCCACCCTTCATGAGGGGTTTTGGGGGGTGTATCATCCATCCTCACAGACGGAAACTAACCTTGTTCCTTGAATTCGCGAATCCACTGAGATAGTGAACGCCTGTTGAATGCCCTCATTGAATCCCGTTATCGGACTCGCTTGGGACCTAACATGGTGGTGTCGGAAATGGTGTGGCTCAAAATAGGACAGGCTTGCTGCTCCTTATTTACATTGACTGATTCTCAAATATGATATACCAGACGAACGGTGTTTTGATCGCAACTCACTGGAAATAGCCCATGGTTGTGAGAGTTCAAGTGGCTTGACTTACATTGACAGTAAGGAACAGCAGTGGAAGATGCCAGACCCGACATCTAAATAATGAATACTATTAATAATGCATATTACTACGTGAAACATTGGTCCAGCACTGCTGTTTTAGGCCTGAAAGTTCCGTTCACTTTCAAGAGCTTATTCTGGAACCAGTTGATTTACGTCTACGGCCGGTAACTGAAATATGCTGCGAACCATCTTTGAAATCAACTCATACATCAAAGAAACAATCCGAGCTCTGCCATAATGTTACTGGGGGTTCTCCCTGCTCATTTTGCTATTATCTCTGAATCTAGTCGGTTTTCCCTCACTCCAGCCGAGAGTAACAGCACCGGATTTTATCGACAGCGGTATGTGAATGGGTTGCAAGTGCTAATAGGTGGGCGTAAAATATTCTTCGTACCACCATCTAACAATGCATTCACTAAGCCTCAAAAGGATCCTTGTCTCTAAACATACCCTTATTATTTAGATCTACTTCAATGTTTCTTGCCAGTTGGCGTGTTCTTCTTTGTCAAGCCATGAACGGTTTAGCAACGCACGACTGATACTTAACAAGTGATTGGAACTTGTTTAACAAAGAAACCATGTTTTCGATATGGCAGTCAAGAGAAAGCAAGAGCTTAATATTGGGACGATACAGATTGTCCGGCTTGAGGTACTTATCATCGGCTTCCAGTGATTCTCTGGTTTTGCCAATTTCACCTCGACATCTTGACTTCGACACACGTCGCGACTGGAAAAAAGGTCAGCTTGGCTCAGGAAAAAGTTTTTCCCATATTGCACAACTATTTCGTGCATTGCAAGATGGACATCTTCGCCCGGTCCTTCACTCTTCTCAACATCCAGCCGAACGGGCGCTCTCTGGAAAGACTCCCTCAAGAAATCCTTCGAAGAATTGTGGAACACGAAGATTTAGAGACTCGGGACAGGAAGGCAATCAGCCTGACATGCAGCACCTTGCGAAGCCATGCACTCCCGAGCCTGTTTCGGTGTATCACAATTTCTCAGCTATGGCAAGACCGTGAAAACTTCCTCCATATTTGCCATACGCCCCATTTAGCACAGCATGTGCGGGACATCGGATGGCAGGAAATCTCATGGTATCCTGGATTTTTCTCCCGTGCCGCCTTTGATTCCAAGCAGGAGGCGCGGCTGGTGACGTGGCTTTGGTGTTGGTATTACAACAATTCCAGCACTAGGACTCCAGATTTATATGGCAGGCTACGAACCGAAGATCAAGGCGCTCAATTAGCGTTCGACCTGGACGAGTCTATCAATCGCCTCTTCTGGCTCTTCATTATCCCTGATTTATCATCATCGGTTTATACAATTACAAGCGAAGAAACGCACGGGTCCGAATTCTCCCCAGAGGAGATCGACTTAATCAAGCGGAGAGCAAGACAATTCGGTGAAGGTCTAGTTGAATTCGATTCGGCAAAGTTCAACTCCCTACGGGAGTGGGCCATTGAGTCCTTTCGTCCGCTCTTTAAAAAAGCACTCAACCGCCTCCACTACTTAACAGGTGTGCTGCCAAGACCAATGGATCCTGACCGAGTTGTGTGCTCTGGAGAATATGAATTACGGGCTAGACACTTTCAGACGCAGCGTCCTTACTGGGGTGAAGTATACAGTCAAAAGGAAACGGTGAACGATGGGCTCTTTCTGTTCCTCTTTCCCGCTATGGACAGACTTAAAAACCGCATCACTCGACTTCTTTGGCAAGATGAAGATCAATACAGCAGCTGTGAGCGGCTCATACCATGCGATGAGAAGGTCTTTGAGCATCTTCAAAAATTAGAGCTGTCATTTTACTTCCCTCACATAAAATATGAGGAGATTAACGAAAAAAACCACAGCAACTCACTGCTGCAGGCTGCGACTAACCTGACCCATCTGGTTATTGACAGTAATCTTCGTTATAAGTTTTACTTACCATGCATACGATCCACACAACTAGTCTCCCTGCACCTTCATTCTTCCGCGAGAGTCACTTGCAAGGAACTGATACCAGTTTTGCAAAGAAACTCCAAGACACTTCGACATCTCGGTTTGGACAGTTGTGCTTTGGTAGTGGGATCGCTCAACCGCATCAGAGAACATGTCCCTGATCTTCAATTAGAATCCTGTCACTTGATGGGGGCCTTACAGAGTCAAGACTGGGTTCCCGAGTCTCATGTCCTTGACTATATGAATCGCCATGGGTCACAGGACCACTCAGATAGTCAGCGCGAGAATTTCTTTGAGTGGCGAGACTTGTTATTCAAAAGAAATGCGGTATTCACTGAAGACGACTTGATGGGCGCGAGTTGCTGGGAGGATTCTGAGGACAGTGAGGATTGCGACACGACAGAAGAGCGTGACTACGAGTTTAGCGAGGGTAGCGCAGCAGACTACTGGTTGATTGATGAAGTTTCAAGCGATGAAATCGAAGTCGCCGAGATGTCTGGATATAGTGAAGCTCTACAGCAACTTATCAAGGCGCGGGAAAAAAGAAGGAAAGGTCATTACTCTCACCGGAATAACGAAGCTAGTGAAGTGAATGAAGAGCCCGAAGCTGAGGATATGGAGATGGACGAAGATTGCGATTCTGGTACTTGCGAAGGGGGCGAATTGAATGATCCCCGGGATTCCGAAATGCTGGAAGATGATGAGGCCGGAAAAGGGAAAGGCCATGCAGCGGACGGAGAGCATGAGACTAGCGGAAAAGAAGAACGCGAGATTGACGTAGAAGACGGATGCGCCGATGACGAAATGGAAGAAGACCAAGGCTCTGATGATGAGGCGATGGACGTCGTGGAGGATTCCGGGAGTACCATAAGCAGCGTTGTTGATCACAAGATCATGTACGCCGACCTCGTGGATGAGGACAGCGACGTGTGGGTATCTAGCAGGAGCGAGTACATGTCCTCAAGCTCAAGCGAGGGCGAGGAAGATTAGAGTCATCGTCGAGGGGCTCATCGATGGGACAGGTCATAGGTAGATGAGCTGCGTAAAGATCGAGATGTGGATTAATTACCTATTTTAATAGCTTCAATCCTCCATCAATGGTGCCTCTATCACGGGATGGCGCGGTAATTTTACGATAGTAAACTACAAGAATAAAGTTATGTGAATCTGGTCAATCCAGCTCCAATGCTCGCTCCCAATGTTGAGAAAGTACCTGCGTCTCAGGGGTTTTATCATAGCGCCTCTCTCTACCGAGGAGCCAGGCAAAGAGCCTCGGCTGAACCTTCATTACGTCCCAATCCTTGCCAGTGCCCCTCATTTGCTCATCCTCATGTGGGCCGTGAGGACGCAAGCAACCAACTTAGGGGCCAGGACCTTAGATCAGAGGCTGAAGATACCTCATTGGAACGTATATATCTGTCAGATTCCATCACCCTCGAAAGCTCTCTGATCTCAATCTAACCCCAGACTGCAGCAGCGCGGCATTCAAACGATCAAGCATATTTTGGCGACAAGAGAGCGCTATTTACCTTTGTGGGCCATGACTCGGACATTGCCATTATAGCGGCAGAAACAAACAGGGGCATTTGGGTTAAAGGACTTGGGTTGGCTCACCACGTGTCTCATTTGAGAGTGAAAGGAAACCTGCTACATACCAGAGACACCAGAGCGGCCATCGTCTCTCCAAGTCAATCATAGCATTGCCATTTATTCGTCTTCTTGTCGCTCTCAACGATGACTGCATACGAATTCGAGGGCTGGTTGGGCCATGATCCCGACAGTGTCAATGGCAAGATGGAATGGGGTCGTTTCGAGCCCAAGAAGTGGACAGAGAACGATGTCGATATCCAAATCACTCACTGCGGCATGTGTGGCTCTGACCTGCAGTGCGTCCATCTCAGCAGAAACATGCATATGGCATTTTTATTTGGAAGCTAACACAAGATTGCACTTCAGTACTCTCAGCTCAGGGTGGAGCAAGACCGATTATCGCAAGGGACATTTTTCTCCGCATGAGACGATACAGGCTGACGCGCGCATTCTCCAGCCTGTTGCGTAGGCCACGAGATTGTCGGCAAAGCAGTGCGTGTTGGAAGCAATGTGAAGCATCTGCAGGTCGGTGATCGTGTGGGCGTGGGAGCACAATCACTCAGCTGTCTTCAACCTGATTGTAGGCAATGCTCCAACGGCAACGAGAACATATGCCGCCGAGTTAATGTCAGTCCAAACCGCCGCCTCCCGAAAATTCCCCTTGAACCATCTAATACCAGGCTCAGGTAAACACATACAACTCCCAATACCCCGATAAGCAGGGCAAATCGTATGGTGGGTATGCAGACTACAACAGGGCACCCGGCCGTTTTGTCGTCAAGATCCCTCCAGGCCTGGCTTCAGAGGATGCAGCCCCAATGCTCTGCGGAGGTGTCACGGTATTCAGACCCCTCCGAGCCCATGGCTGTGGCCCGGGCAAACGAGTTGGCATCGTAGGGGTAGGTGGACTGGGCCACTTCGGGGTCCTGTTCGCCAAAGCGTTGGGAGCAGATCACGTAGTGGGCATCTCCCGGAAGGCATCAAAGCGGGATCAAGTATTGCAACTTGGTGCAGATGACTACATCGCGACAGAAGATGACCAGGGCTGGGTCAAGAAGAACGCCGAAAGCCTGGACTTGATTATTTCCACTGTGTCGAGCGACAAGATCCCGCTGGGGGGTTATCTTAAGCTGTTGGATATAGGCGGAACTTTCGTGCAGGTCGGGTAAGTTCTTGCTCTGTTACCTTCGCTGAGGATTTGCTATTTACGTTATTTTCTAGAGCCCCGGACAAAGGCCTTCTGCCCCCCATCAACGCATTTCGACTTATCAACAGTGAAATCAAGGTCACCGGTAGTGCCATTGGTGGTATCAACGATATCAACGAAATGTTGGCACTTGCGTCTAGCAAAAACATCAAGCCTTGGGTTGAAACGCGCCCTCTGAGTGATGCTAATCAGGCTATCATAGACATGGAGGCTGGCAAGGCTCGGTTCAGATATGTGTTGGTCAACGAAAAGCATGCTAAGATAAACAGTGCCCTCTAAATAAGCTTCCAATATAAGGTACTGAGGTTGATGGCCGCACAATAGGCAACAGGTAGTAACAAGACAACCATAGCATGGAAACAAGAAAAAATACTTAGAAATCCTTATGAGTTGAAGCATGATGGCAAGTGAAAGTTTGAGTTTCAACCCGCAGAATAAAAACAGGGACGGGATTGACAGAAAGAGTCGAAGTAAGAAAAAAAAATGCAAAATAAATGATGAGACTGGGACTCGAACCCAGGAGGATTGCTCCACCAGGAATGAATGCTAAGGTAGCCTTAACCTGACGCCATAACCAACTCGGCCATCTCACCGCTTTGAATACTGATTGATCTCGCCAATTGCAATCCAAGCAGTGCTGCCAATCTAAGGGCCGAATGCATACTCGGTTGCTGGAGAGGGTTCCAACTTCAGCAGTAACATTTGATAATGTTTTATCTTAATTTTTTATTGATAGTAAACTATAGAAACATAATAGTCCTGGGTACTCCCTCAAGACTGAGGGTCTCGTCATTAAAGGTACGATCCTCCATTACACGAATCAAGTGGTTCATCGGCTCAGGATCTTCACGGTCGTGCCACGTATTGGCAAACCCAAATCTCGAGTACCACCCTTGAGGCTTGCCTTTGACAGGGACTAACAGTAAAGCACGGATCCCTATGACAGCCTGGCCATCACCATCTGCATCATACTCCCCTGCCATGGGTAAGTACACCAGCGAGTAACTCTCGTCAAGTCGCACTTCATCGAGAGAGACAGCCGAGTCGGTGTTCATTCCATTCACCCACAAGTCCATTTTACTACGCGATCCCTCCTCGTTTGAGCTCATTAGTTCGGCCCGGATCAAGGATCCCCTGAGCCGAATATGGCCATCTATCGCTTCTCCTGTATCATTCAATGAGGAGCGAGGAGTCACGCTCGCCTCTTCGATAACGATATAAGCTGACAAGGGTACCGCAGACTCCTCCATCGGCATGTATACCTCGGGTTCCAATTACACCCACGACCAAGAGGGCGCACGGTATGGTCTCCGCCATCGCGGGATGCGTGAACCGATCGCGTTAGGCGCAACCTTCCAGAGAACCTGGCTGGTTAGGTGAAGGGACCACAGACCAGCCAGGAACTTCTCCTCGTTTTGCATAATGGCACGCATTCGTTTAGCGAGACCGCTGATAGCTATCAGCTTGTCGGATGCTTTCGTTACGCGTGTTTGGCTGTATAAATGTACTAAACGTTTCCATATGCCGTATCCAACATCCATAGTCGGTATGAAGGGAATTTGCCGCCAGCTGTTGACCCATTTCAAGTACGCCTCTGGGTCCATGATTTTGACTTGGGTATCAAAATCTACGAATATCGTCGGTGTACCGTCGGGGTACATCTCGCATGCGTCCTTCTCGTGGCATTCTCAGGCCAGCTGATTGTGCGAAAAATGTACCACTCGCGGCGACAGGATTCGTTCCTGCAAAGCCCACCCACGGCCGTTTAACGGCGCTCTGAATATCAAATTATCCCACGTCATCCAGTCGTAGATGTAGAAGGACTGAGGTGCGATGCCTGTCCACTCGGCTCGAACAACGCAGTATTGCAGGTCCAAAGGACTTCTTGCCCTGAATAAGCCCTGAATAAGCCCTGAGTGCCATCTTTACTATCTGTAGCCATTATGTTGAGGGTGCTGTTGCTGTAAACCTTTCCGATGAGCGCAGATTCATGCCTCCAGTCTTCTTCTGAATCTTGGATGATGCAGAGAGAGTCAATCCAGAGGAACGCGAATCCGAGCCTCCGCGCAACGTAGATGGCTTGCTGCGAGACTAAGAGGAGTGCAGTCATCGTGATGGGATCTTGAAAGCCACTGATATTCTCTTGGCGGAGGGTGATGATGGGATTTTGGCCCCAGTAATGGCTAAGGGTTGCGTACTCATGCTCGCTCTTATTATCCTCCATCTATGTTATGTCACTCTCAGTGACTTTCAGTTTGATATCATCGTTCTAATTCCCGGAACTGTTGAGTTGGGGCCCACTTGCATTGCAAGAAATAACCGCATAAAAGTAGCTAGATCTCGTAGTTTGAAAAGACACACACCCTTTCCTTCTAGTCATGTTCACTTTTGAATATGCGCACACTTGGAAAGACGAGTCTTTCCGTGTTTTTGAGCCTCAATCTCAACACAATTGAGTCGAATAAAAGCATGAACTATTTGATCCAATAAGATTGACCCCATGAAGCCAAACCCTATCCGGCCTTCAGCGTGAGTGGTTTCTCTACGTTACCTACAATGTGGGCTTGTGGTGTCCTTCCCCAACACAATGTCAAGGACTCGGGTCGGAGATAGGAAGGGTCCCAATGAGAATTGCAAACAGTGTGGTGAGAGCAGCATTCTCCGTTCCATTTGAGAACTTGATCCCAAGCAGTTTCAGACATTGTACTCGACCCATGCTCCAAATATTGTTTAGGTCCGCCATACCCTGAAACCTTCATTAATCAATCATATTCGCTGCTTGCGGAAAGAATACCTACGGTTTAAAGATATCACGCCATGCTCAACACTGAAACCATCCCCTTCCGGTCCCGAGCCCGGATGAAGGACGATAAGGGTGAGCCAATAGTCCGCACGGTCATCATCCTGGAACTTTCTCAGTGTATAGCGAGAAAACACTGTAGCTCTCTCAGTGTAAACAATTCTCCACGACCCCTCCTATGAATTTCATTCCACATACAGTAGCAGAGGACACAACCAGATTTAACCGCGGCCTCGAAGGAATGGAGGGTCTGATGGTGAGCTGGCAGAGGCCACGCACTCTCCTCGTCGGCGGTGTAGAGCAAGCATCTTCTTTGGAAGATGGATATACATTGTTCACAGACTGAGGACTCTTTTGATGCGAACGGGAGAGGCTGCGGCATTTTAGATGTTGTTTCTTTTTTTTTTTTCAGCATTATTGTGGAGGGAGATTTTCAAATTAGCAATCCATAGTCTTTCTTTTATCGTATCTGTGCCAATCAGCTTATTATGTAGGTTTGCTGATGCTTTTTGCGCAAGTATAAGTATTTACTAAAGAGTATTTTTTAGAACTGATTTATTGATGTAGAACTTGTAACATCAGATAATCGATTTTCCCGTTTTTGACACATGTGAATGTCGTGCGAGGTGGAAAGTGCTTGATTTTAGACTCTTCATCATCAAATGAGAGAGGTGAGAAATCACGATAATTGATTTAGGTAAATCAACCTTAGTGGTCTAAAGTCCTTGAGGCCGAGATCGAACATGCAGGGGCCTCGCCCACCCTCAGATGCCGCACCTTCGATTTGATAGGCCGCCGACCTAGATAACGCAGGCTTGAGGCTAGGCGAGTACATTGTACTTCTCCTTTCAAATCCATAATTCTCAAGCCTTCAATCTCAAATACAAGCCTTTCTTTGCTCGAGCTTTTGCCGAGGAGTATGTGTATAGGGTAAGCCTGCCGACTGCGTTGAGCTTAATAAGCAGTGTCTACCGGAGTTCGGATCTTCCATTATTCCGTCAAGACCTCTACATCCAAGCCTCAACCGATCAGATTCCGGCGTAAGACATGGCCGCTTCATCAATAATCAGGCCAAGTGCATTTCAATTTGCTTAGCTTAGTACCGTCGTCGTCACCGTCAAGCCCTATGAAGCAGTTTGAGGGGTGTCAATGCATTTGCCTCGGATATGTCCGCCACCAGTTTATCTGAGTCCCCTGACAGCCAACTCAGGCAGCCCGGGGAGCAGGTGAAGATGAAGCTGAGTGGACGATACCGGATCCCGCTTAGTTGTAAAGAATGCAGTCGTCGCAAAATCCGATGCGACAAGAAATTTCCCTGTAGAGCCTGCAGGGAAAGGGGTCAAGGTGATCAGTGTTATCCTCGGAATCAGTCAGGTCCGGCACGTCGGCCTTCTCCTGCTGCGATTACGACAGAACCAACCCCAACTGGCGTGACCCCTCAGGCATTCCAAGAGGTTCACGATGAATTGGCTTCCGTGCGGAATCGGTTGGCCGAGATTGAATCCGCTCTTGGCATCGGACGCCAGGAGAATCCAAGTTCAAACAGCGATGACGGCATTGACTTTCGGGAGAATGGGCTGGCCGGTGCCATGGAGGAAGCCGCTTTAGGGATTGGTCAGAATCGAAGATGGCATGGCGAGGCCCTCATGGAGGATCCTGCTCGATCCAGCGCCTCCAACACCCCGTGGTTCTCTTCGGTTGCATTCAGTGACTGCCTGAGTGAGCTACCCACGCGACATCAATCTCACATCCTCCTAGAGGCTTACTGTGATCGTTTGAATTGGATATTCGGCTGTCTTCATCGTGGGACTTTGTATCGACATCATGCTACATTCTGGTCACTTCATGAACAGGGAAAAGCCGAGGACAGCATGACACTGGCTTTGCTGTTTGCTGTCCTGAGCGTGTCCGCTTTCTTCTTTGAGGACTACCAAACATACCCAGGCATGCCGAGCCCGGACGAGATGGAAATACTGGCACATAAATGGTTCGACCTCTCTCTGGCTACTTTCTTCCGTTGTGAAGGGATGACTAAACCTACTCTTACCGCGTGTAATACAATATTGGCCCTCTTCCCTGCTTTCAATCTTTCCGGGAACACCCCAATACATGCATCCATGATGCAACTCTTGATTGGTATTGGCAGATCAACTAATCTACATCTTTTGGGTAACGATAACTCCGGGTCACCAGAAATGATATTAAAACGAGACCTGGGCCGTAGAGCCTGGTGGCAAATTGTGGAAGGGGAGTGGCACTTTCTACCATACCAACGATTCACCTGTGAGAGATGGTCTTCCTTGCATACTCTTTCTGTGCTGACTGAAGCCTCTTACAGCTGTTGCGCCTCATCAGTTCGACACTAGCCTTCCTGATTTGACAGATGAAGAAGGTGTTCTCGCATCTCGCGCAAAGGATGTTCACTCCCTTTCCTTTCTACTGACTTGCTGCCACTCATCTCAAATAATGTACGACCTCTACGGCAACTTAAGACCAAATGAGCATCCGTCATATGAATCCACACTTCGTGCCTCAGAGAGGCTTGATGGATTATCAAATTCACTGCCAGAGAGATTGAAGGAGTCGATAGAAGACATCGTGCCAGGACAGCCTAACTTGGTGCTCGTATCCAGATACTTAGCCATGATGCTTGCATATCGCTCATATCTGATCCATCGCGCTTTCTTCGTCAAGTCACTCCGTGAGAAGTCTTATGAGAAATCACGGACGGCATGCGTGAATGCGGCCGAGAGGATTCTCTATGTTGCTCAGAAGGGCCTCCCCTCCGCGCTCATACGCCTCTGGAACACAACGCTTTGGCTGGTATCAGCAGGGATCGTCTTATCTCTTGACCTGCTTTTGAGCTCCAAACAGCAAGTTAATGAAAGCGACCTAGTTCTACAGCGGCAAAGACTAGCAGATCTCGTGAATCTGCTGTTTGAAGTCCGAGATAAGTCGGGAATTGCCGTCCGTGGCGCCAGGCTGATTTCGCATCTGTGTTCCATCGAGCGTCAAATGACAGCAGATTCCCCGAGCCACTCATTCACAAGGCAGGGCATTATCGAAGTCCTAAAAACTGGAAATCTTGGCGAAAACCATCAGAACAACCCCCGCAACATTTACCCCATGGAAGTAGCCTGCCGCTATCCGAGCTGACTCCGAACCCAGGCCCTTCCCCAACCACCAGTGCCCCTTTCTACGGAACGGCATATAATAACAATTTCCAAAGCCCTGAATTCGCGTCCCTGATAGGAGGGGCGAGGCTGATATCTGAGAATCCAGTGGACTTTTTCGAGCCCAATGGGATGGAGCTGGATTTCTCGCAACTTGACAACATGTTCAAAAATATTGTTGATAGCATGTAATTTATTACCCAACGTTACCTTCACCTCCACTAGCTGGACCTGCTCAACTAGTTCTCGCACCCCCCTTCCCAAAATAAGAAAGACCCGGAATACTGGAATAATTACCGTCCTGTGGGTGGTGCCATCCGCTTGGGCCGCACTGCTGGAGCGCAGCTCACATGTCTCGCGTGACGTCTCATGAACCGGGACAAGGGCCAAAGCCGTTTGGAAGTACCCGATACCTGGAAATCGTTATATCCGTGCTCCGGGCCGAATATTCAACAGATATGCAGGGCTTGGAAACGAGTAGGCTGAACCATGTAGCCCGTTTGTTCGTTAGTTTGTACGGATCCCGACGCAGTCCGTCGGCTCACGACGGGTCCCGACGGAGTCCATGATAACCCCTTGCTGGCTTTCCAGCCAACAACAATTGATACTTTGATAATAGTGGCTTAGTCTAGGCCGTGTTATCATACGGATTTGGGGCCAGCACCTTAACAACCGAGCTCAGTTTCCTTGATCGCGGTTCACATCATGCGAAATGTTTAAGCGCCTCTGTTTGAATCGCAGACATGCTAGTCTCGAGATTGCAAAGGCAATTCGCCGGATTCTAGTAGTAGCCTTGCTCTTGGCTGAGCAAGAAAGTTCCATATCCTTGTCCAACTGCTAAGGGCGCCTCACAACCATGAATTCGGTATTTGCAGTTCGATATTGGACCCGTCGGGTGCCGTCGGTTCCCCACACAAACGAGTCAACGTCGAATGTTTTGCGTTGGGGATAGAGCGATACGCACTAATAGACAGATTGAAGAAACAGGAATTGGAATTCTTGGTCTCGTGATATGACCAATCCCCACCTACTAGACAGTTTGAGCCATGCTGGGGATGATATGGTCTCTGGACATAGCCTGGGACTCCATTGAGCCGGACCCCTAGAATGGACCCGTAAAGCCAAGATCTACAAGAATATTGGCTGATATGAAGTGTGTCGTAGTGGAGCGCTAACATTCTCCTTCATTCCCCCATCCCCGTTCGAGTCCTTTTCATTTCTTGCTTACATCGTGCTCCTCTTCTTCGTTTTCTTTGAACGAGATCCGTCAATGTTACAGCTTTAGAATACTCTCTTTGAAGATGGCCTTTAAAAATATTGCTGAGGATCCCAAATACAAGGGAGTCTTGCCTTCGGAGTTCCTGCATGGATACGCGTACGCTTCCATTTCCCGGTTCACCTGATAGTGACTATTCTGGACTAATTCTCAATATCTAGGTCGGCGGCCTATCAAATCGAAGGTGCGGCATCTGCGGGTGGGCGAGGCCCCTGCATATTCGATGTCAGTCTCAAAGACTTCCCCGATACTGGCGAAGTAGCTTGCAAATCTTATCACATGTGGCGGGATGATGTCGAGTTGCTTCGCCAGTATGGCGCCCGATCCTATCGTTTCTCTATATCTTGGACACGAATCAAGCCTCTTGGTGAGAGATCTCCTTTAACTAAATCACATCTAAGCGCTTACACTCTATTCAAGGAGGAAAGAATGATCCTCTCAATCAGGAGGGTATCGAATATTACCACAATCTAGTAAGTCGGGTCCCAAATCATACACCTAACCAGTTGGGCTGACCCTATTCTCAGATTAATGCGCTTCTGGATGCTGGGATTGAGCCAACCGTGACGCTCTTCCATTACGATGTTCCTCAAGCCCTCCAAGAGCGTTATCGTGGTTTCGCTGCCGTTGACCCTACTCAACTGATCGAAGACTTCGTCGATTACGCTCGTACCTGCTTCTCCACGTATGGAGACCGCGTAAAGCGATGGTTAACCATCAACGAGGTACCTGGCGCTCATGTGTAATCTTCTGCTTCGATTCTAATTCGAATTTGGACTTAGCCTTATATTTTCACCATTTCGATGGTAGATCACATCAAGGACTGGGCGAATGCAGATCTTATCAGGTAGATACTCACCATGAGAGATTAGTCCATCGCGGTTCTTGGGTTCATAGCTGACTTTGTTGGCGTGCAGAGTTGGTCACAATTCCTTGCTTACCCATGCCTATGCGACAGATCTCTATCGTCGGGAATTCCAACAGTCGCAAAAGGGGCAAATTGGCATCGCGCTGGTATGAGCAAAGTCTAATATGAACTTTCGTGAGACATAAGCTTACCTATCAAAGAACAATGAATGGGTCGAGCCAATCGATGACTCTCCAGAGGCTATTGCTGCTGCCAATCTGTCACGGGGCCGGACTTTGGGTTGGGTATGTATTCTCCATGAATTTTTTTCAAGGAGTCGATTGCTAACCATCAAGTTAGTTTGCCGACCCAATCTGTAAGTGCTCACTCATATTCTAACAGAGTTTGAACTATAGAATGACTGACTTGAATACAGTCAAGGGCACCCAGACCACCGCCTGGGATGCTTGGGGGGATCTCTTTCTCCGCTTTTCGGACGAGGAAATGAAACTTCTTAAAGGTTCTGCCGACTTGTAAGTGACGTTTCAACTTGTTGTTTTTGATTTCATTCATTCACAGTCTATGTATAGCTTTTCTATCAATCATTACGGCACCATGTACGCTACTGGCAAGCCTTTCAAGGCGGAAGATGCTATGGGTTGGCAAACGATGGAAGAAGTCAATAAGAGCTGGGAAAAAGATGGAAAGCTCATCGGAAAGCGTGGTGAGAATGGCCATCCGCACATGGGTAAGTTTGAATCAATCAAGCCGCTTGGACACTTTTATGGTGCGGCTCCATGTGAATCTTTGTGCTGATCAATATTTCAAATAGTCGGGTGGGGATTCCGTAACCTGCTCATACACTGCTGGGAGAATTACGCCAAAGACCTTGATCTGCCAATCTACATCTATGAGAATGGGTTTCCCGTCGAAGATGAGCAGCACATGCCCTTGGAACAAATCCTGGATGACAAAGACCGACAGGAGTTTTACTCTGACTATATTCGGGGACTTTGTGATGCAGTTCTTGACCATGGAGCCAAGATCCAAGGATATCATTGCTGGAGTTTACTGGAGTAAGTTTTA
Organism: Clonostachys chloroleuca; assembly: GCA_037952775.1. Taxonomy (NCBI): domain Eukaryota; kingdom Fungi; phylum Ascomycota; class Sordariomycetes; order Hypocreales; family Bionectriaceae; genus Clonostachys; species Clonostachys chloroleuca. The sequence goes on from JBANAY010000004.1 coordinate 7,738,802, forward strand.
ATATGAACAGGATTTTTCGATGTTGTGGAAGCTAATTCAATTTTTGCTAGCAACTTGGAATGGGTTTGTGGCTATGGACCACGTTTTGGAGTCACGTATATTGACAAAGAAAATGGGTTCAAACGAATCCCCAAGAACTCTGCCAAGTTTGTTGAAAATATCTGGAAGCATGTGGTCTCCGAGAAATAGGGTTCACCCCAATGAGTTGTAGTAGGAATTCTAGACAAGCATAGATAAGAATAGAGGCCACAATAGCGCAGATTATCACCACCTTCAAAGTACCCCAAAATACCCCGAAGCTTGTGAAGATATGAATGATAAAGAATTTTGATATCGATTTCTGTTTTCTGTAAGTTTCTCGCCTTAGCTCATAATCAGCCCTGAGTTTTATCAAGCAGGGGCAACATATGCATTTTTAGTGATCAACTCCATCATTATCTTGATAGTTCTTCTTTATCTTTGTCCTAACAAGATAGCATTCGATATCATCTCAATGTCCTCAGGTTTTACTCTGTGTACGTACTCATGACTCGCATATCGTAGCTCGCAAATCCACAGGAAGTCGCCTCACCTTGTTCCCGTACGGAGACCGACGGCCCCCGTAGTGCTCGGATCATAGCTGGAAAGACTAACCGACCATGGGTCTACTTGTTGAAGGACTACCGCAGTAAATGGGCCCATGGCGGTGGCAAGGGTGGTTATCATCCCAATCCCTACCAATATTCATTTAACGAGGATGTACTCGAGACTTACACGACCAGTTGCTCGCTAGTACATTCTTAGCGCATTGTGGGGGCTTTCCTCCGCAATTTGACTCGCGGTCTCGAGTCTCGACCCTTATCTCTCCTCCACGGGGATTCACTCCACATCAATGTTGTTCCCTTTCATGTTCATCTCGTCCTCATGGTCAGATAAGAGTCAACTATAAATCATGGGGTTCTCCTCCTTCAAGGCATCGGATAAGAGCATCTTCACCTCTTGAATCACTCAAGTCACTCACCAGAACAGCTCGCCCCTTGCGAATAACCACGATGGGAAAACTCGGAGACTACCTCGAAGGCACCACCCGCACCGGGCTGGGCTGCATGTTACTGGCCTCCGTCGGTGCATTTTTGTTTGTGAGTAAAGCCATACCAGGCCCTAGTCCCAATCCCGTGCCACTCACTCTGTCCTGACAATCTCTATGTGTAGGGTTTCGATAACGGATGGTGGGGAACCATTCTCGGCGCAGAAACCTTTCTTCGACACTACGGATCGTGCAAAATAACCGCTAGTGTTGAGATATGCAATCTCTCCACGGGGCAGCTATCTGCTGGCAGCGCAGTTCAGTCTGCAGGAATGAGTAGGTCGACACTCTGATATGCTGACAAGACTCGATTGGCCAGGGTTAATACGGAGGTTTTAGTGTTTGCTTGCCTACTCGCGGTCTATGTCAACGACTTCCTTGGACGCAAGAAGGGACTTGTCCTGACAGCCATCATTTCTATTATCGGGATCGTGATCGAGTTGACCAGCGCGATCGGAGCAAAACCTCGCTTCTCGCAATTCGTTGTAGGCAAGACCATTGCGGCGATTTCGATGGGCCTCTGTGCCAATATTGTCCCAATTTATCTATCTGAAACATCTACAAACAGAGCGAGAGGTGCTGGCATCGCGTTGTACCAAAACATCCTTGTCGTGGGAGTTATTACGGCAGCTGGCACGGTCTATGGCACGGCACAACTGACAACTTCTGCATCTTACCTCATTCCCTTTGCCCTGCAGCTTATTGCGCCTGCTTTCATGCTAGCAACTTCACCCTTTCTTCCCGAAAGTCCCCGTTGGCTTGTGACTAAAGGGTATGATATCTCCGCACCCATTCCCTCCCTATCTACGCCAACATGAGTTAACATTTTGAGATAAACAGGCGCCTCGAAGAAGCGAAGATAGCATCTGAACGAATTTTCGACACACCAACTAACGATTTCAACGCAGTCGAATACGTCAACGCGATCGAGCTGGCTGTAGAGGAAGATAAGGAACTCAACGCTGCATCTGGTGGCTGGGTTGACTTGCTGCGCAGCCCATTCCTGCGGCGTTTACTCATCGCAATGGGCATGCAGTGTTTACAACAGGCTCAAGGCTCCAGCTACATGAGCAATTACATTGTGTCATTCTTACAGGCATCCGGCGTCAAGGATGTGTTCCCTGCCATCATGGGCGTGAACGCGCTATACTATGTGTCAATCCTTACTGGCCATATTCTACCAGACAAGTTCGGTCGTCGCCCGCTTATCATCTCAACAGCCCTTTTCTGCGGCGTTGTGCTCCTGATTGTGGCCATCTTGACGACCACCGTGAGCCCTCCGACAACTGCCACATCGAATGCCTCCCTTGCACTGATTCTCATCTGGCAAGTTGGATTCGGTATTCAATCTACTCTGGTTTGGATTACCACGGCAGAAGCGGCCCCCACCCGCAACAGAGAAAGGGTTCTGGCTGTGGCTGTCTTCATTGGATTCGGTGTCTCCTTGATGATTACTTCTGTTTCACCGTACATCCAGAACGAGGATTATGGAAATTTGGGTGGTAGAATCGTAAGCCATACTTCTCGGATCATCTAAATTTTCTCAAAGTCTAATATTTTCTTCTACTAGGGATTCATCTGGTCTTCATTCTCCTTCTTCACCGTCATTTGGGTTTACTTCTTCCTACCCGAGATGAAGGGTTTCTCGCTCGAGCAGCTCGACTTCTTGTTTGCTAACAAGACTCCTACTCGCAAATTTAAGTCGTACAAGTTTGGTCATTCTGTCTTGGCTACCGAGGAGCTTAAGCATGGTTCTCAGGAGGCTGTCCAGGAGGAAATAATTGAGACCGCTGGGAAGCTGAAGTAATAAGAGTGCTTCCATACGAGATGGTCTTTCACTCCCAGATAATGACACTGCAAACCAAGATCTGTACTTGCCTGAAAGGCGTAGTACTAGCGAGTGAATCCAGAGTCTTGCTCAGACCTAGTAGCTTCGGCCGATTCCTTGAGCAAGGCGGCATGTACAGTTCATCTTGCTGCTTAGTTACGCATTCGATAATAAATGTAGTACCGATTAATATTAGAACGATGTTTACATGTGCGTCACCCACAGACGGTGGTTGCTTGCCACTCACTCTATGCTATCGCTTTTTCAGTTCTTTTTCCAGATCAATAGTGAATACAGCTCCTTGCTTTAGAGTAGCTCAGCCAAACTTCTAACTCTTTTGTCAATGAAAAAAAAAACGATTGGGGAGCTTGAAGAGGGGAATTAGGTGAGGGAGGTCCTTCAGCCCCTTCTTCAATATACATATACGAATGTAAGCTAGACCAATACCTCTCTACACTCGCCAGGGCAATTGTTGTTATTCAAGGTCCGAAAGAGTGTTTGGCGGTTTTGAGGGGCTTGAGGGTCATATCGAGAGCGGCGGCTAAGGAAAAAAGGAAATTGATGCACCGCGACCGGTAGGATGAACACCCCCCAGTCTATTTCCTAGATCTGTAACGTGAAGTTTTTTCTGTCTGTCAAGTCGGTTCAGGCATCTCCTCTGATAAGAGAAGTTTGGCGTAGGTCTAGCCTTTCCATCAGCAACTTCTTGTACTATTGTGTCTTCATCAAGGGAGAGTGGCATCTTATTCTTACGCATTGCAGTAGATGCATCTCTTCATAGACAACAGACAACACCTAAGATCAGACTAAGCAACAAGAAAAGGTTACACAAGAAAATGAGCCATACAGACAGAATCAAAATTTCCCCGCACGCGCGTCGCGCTTTTTCTGTCTTCCATCAACAAACCGACCACCGTCAAAAGCCAGAATGCGCCACATATTCTCCAAGAAACGTGAGCGAGGCGCTGGGAGCCTCGATGGAGATGATTTAATCGAGAATCAAGTTATTCTCCCTCGAGCTCCGCAAAGGAATGACGCATCCCTTCCTACCTTAAGCCACCTCAGCACTGAGGTCATCGCCATGATCATAGACGTGCTCTACAACGACAGCCCAGCCAGCGCCAATGAGATTGTCTGCACGAGTTCCTTTTATTATCATTTGACACGGTACCGCCAATATCGAGAAGCCTGTATGGCCATATCAACAACTACCAATGAAGTGGCTTTCCAAAATCGACTGGTTGTGGTGGAGAAGGAAGGCCTGCTCCCTGCCATCCGACGCGTCAGAGTCCGCATCGGAGCAATAGACAAAGAGAAATGCACCACCACCATGATCGAGTTCATTGGGAAAATGATTACACTGACCGACCTCGAATGGCGTTATGCAAAGAACATCAAGATATCCACCTGCGTCCCAAATTAGTTGATTTCTCTGCTTCAGTCACGGCCGTAGGTGCGCCTTCATGCTGGCGTTTCACCTCCATTCGTACGCCACCTTCGTTCCGAACATGACCTCGAGTACAACATGTACCCCTTGGAAGGGCTCAAGAATCTCAGCTCGTTCCAGGTGCGGTTTACCTACCGCAAGCCGAAGACGTGTGGTTTCATTTTGCCATTTGTCAAACATATGCTGATATCTTGTCTCAACCTTCGAAAACTTACGATCGACATAAAGGCACGGACCTGGGAAGACAACCGCCTATCAGAATATTACGCTGGGTTTGGATTCATGGATGGGGAACGACTACCGGCATTGGAAGAGCTAAATCTGGTTAACTATAAATTTAGCCATGCCGAGGATGGAGAACTCCAGTGGGAACGTTGCATAGGATATCCAGGGAGTGGCGATGAAATCATTTATTGGGCAGAGACGTTTGACTGGTCAATACTGAGACGTTTGCGCCTCCACCAAGTGACCTTGGCGAATGAATTAGCACCAAAACTAGTTTCTCTCCAGGAGGTCTCAGTATATTGTTACGGAGCACAGCACTTCTTCCAGTCGCTTCCGGTAGGTCTCAGCACCATCAGAGTTGGAGACACTTTTATGATTGGCCTAGAAGCATTGGTGAGATATGGCCGATGTCTCAAGACATTGGACCTCCAATCCCATTATTATTACTCCTATAACCCCCCTCTTTATATATACTCTTGCCCTCATATCAGAGATCTCGCTATTGATATCGGCAGAGATGGCGAATGGCCATATGAGAGGCTGGACATCTTAGCAGGCTTTCTACAACTCTAAAACCTAACTATTCAGCTTGATTCCGGAAAACCAAATAAAAGCATTCAACCGTATGTGATGTACGGCGCAGTAAGTCATCTGTTCAGCTATCTCCTCTTACAGCGGCCTTCAGGTATGAAGCCCTTGAGACAATTTACTATCAATACGGGATTATTCCATGACTGGGATACGCATACTCTTCGGGAATGGGTACGTGATATTGCTATTACCTTTTCATACAGGGTTCCTGGTGCAAGAGGCGGCGATAATAGCAACGGGTCTTTGAATATTAGATGTTAACACCTCAGTGATGAAGAAAATCAACAGTTGGCTATATTAACCCCGGGCTCGAATGTCTCTATAGGCTCAAATAAAAGATTAAGAACGGTACAGCAGGGACCTGTTGCTTGCGAGTGGCAATAATCCCTCCTAGTATCGATACAGAAGGGTAAGGTCTGGAGGCAGCAGAACGTGTTCCTGAGATACGACAGGCTGTAACGTTAAGTCAATATGCTTCTTATTGTTGTGCGATGATTCACTTCCAATAACTCCCTTCTTTGCTGGCTTAAATTTTAAGACCTCAATTCGGGGGTGCTGCTAGTAATGCTGCTCTGGCCTATTTTGTAGGTGGTTATTTCAGTTGTCGTGGCAAGATTGAATATTTTGAAGGATCCTCATACATTTATTTTAGTCGGTTTAGTTCCTTATTATATCAGACATTTCATCGCCCAACTGGACCAAAGATGTTGAAAAACCAAAAATCATGATAGTACCATCGGCTTTGATCATGTGATGTTGAATCTACAAAAGCAACCTTCGACTTGCACTGTTATCCAAAAGACGATCAAAAAAGGAATGATGAGACTGGGACTCGAACCCAGGAGGATTGCTCCACCAGGAATGAATGCTAAGGTAGCCTTAACCTGACGCCATAACCAACTCGGCCATCTCACCGGATGATCTGGCACGTGACTAGTTTTTGTCACTGAAGTGTGTGGTGGAGATGCCAGCTCACCCGTTCCGAGCTCTGAGGTTGGCGTAGGGAAGACGTCAAGTTGAGATGGATATGCGGTAAGAGTCCAAATTTCTCTACATTTGATGCAGATATCCCAACACTATCAAGTGACAACGGAAATTAATCAACTGGGTGGGAAATTTCTTAACTTTGCTCTCAGAGCTTGAACAGCAGCGGCAATAGCCGTCTTTCTCTATCACTCATCGGCCTATCTAACGCCATGACCAGAAAGACCAAAATATGTGTTTGCCCCGTAAATTCATTTTCATATCCAACATTCTAGAGCTCCAGGCGTTCGTCATGTGATTGTCGGAAATCGAGATGGTGCGGAATATACCGGCAAAGTCATCATGACCTTCCCCTTGAATGAAGAATCCAACGCCGCCCTTCTCATATGTTTCATCATCAACCTCTAGAAGCGGCTCACTATCGCCCCCGTATGGGAGGAAGACTTTGATGTTACTTCCGGTGACTTCGACCCGAATCGGTGTTTCGACTCCTGGCCTAATAACCGGCTTTGACCTCTTTAACGTCTCTGCCTTGCCATCCTTCCATACATGGATTTCGACATAGTCGACATGAAGACCAACGGAGTAAAAGTTGGCTTTATCCTTCTGACTGACTCGAAATACGATGCCATTTGAGACACCGGGGTAGTTGATGGCGCTGGTAGTGGTACTGATAGAATAGTCATTGCGGTTTGGAGTCACGGTTAACCACGTTGAGCTGTTGCCAAGCCTTCCCTCTAGAAGGTTATGATGAGAATCCCATGTTCCATTTCCAAATTTAGACCAATGATCAAGGCCGCTTGTGTAATAATCGACGAAGGGAAGATCGACAGTGGTCTTGGAGGCTGCGACGAGAGTAGTGGCGGCTAGGCCGAGGAACAGATTTTGAGCAATCATGATGATGTGAATACTAAGAGGTGATTTGAGAAGTTTCAGAAAATTTTAAATGGAGCAATTGGAAAGTGAGTTGTAGAGTGAGTGTTGGAAGTTTGACTAAGTGGCCATTGGCCTAGTATATATAGTGTTTTTCCTCCAGACTTCACACGAACTGGCCTTATTCCAATCCAAGCCCGTGTGGCTTCGAAATTAAATCAGTGACTCACATAAATCAAAAAGAAAGAGGCTGGACGGAGATAAGAAGATCTGTTCTTTTCATGAGTCGGGCTCTGTACCCTTTGCACAGCGATTGGCCCGTGTACGATCCTTGGCATTCGAAATTGAAGACAGAGAAAACACGGGCTAACGGACGGCCAACTGCGCCTCGAGCTAACTCGGACCCTGCAGCCTGATACGGAAATTGGCTGCGTCGTATAGACGACAGGGCAATGAACTTGTGGATATGATGAGAAACAGTTGCATATCTGTCCAATACCTCACCGTGATCCATCCTAGCTCCTCTTCACTCCCTGATATTGCCAGTAGAGTAGCCACTTCATGATCGGCCAAGGTACCTACCGTTATTTTTATTACTCCCCTAAGTGGCAATTTGGCGGGTGAAGGTGGAAGTCTTGATTTGATCCCAATTAGCGTACCGAAAACTGTGACTTTAAAAAAATGTTCAACTCCATAACCTTTGATATCACGTTTGTTTCTAGCCTCCTCAATTTCTTTTCAAACATATTTAGGGAGTTGAGAGGGCGTAGGTTGTTGCTCTCAGCGCCATGTAGTGGCAGAAAGGCAGCGGGACATCAGAAGGCGGACCCTCTCCGCAGAGATACATTTATCAACAAACTTGTGCTAAATGAGGGTGAAGAGAACCATCCACAAACAGCTTTCTTGATCCACGTTCGCCTCAATGTCCGAGGCTAACGAGAACCTACCTCTGGATCAAAGGCGAAGATAAGGGAGCGTCCATGGCTATAGGGGCGCTGCATCCCAATAAGGCCATCTAGTTAGCTTCGGTAAACCATGATGCGCCCCTCGACCAGTGAATAAAATGGAAAATTGAAGCAAGATATCTTCGTTAATATGGCTATGCTTAGGGGACACCCGATATGTATTGTGATGTGAGATACATTTGGAAAGAAGGATTGGGGGCGATCAATTATGAGCAAGGCTCAATGATACATGACTTTTAATGTAATCTGAATGCGTGGACAAGCACCTCTGAGCAAAGAAAATTTAGCTAGCGATCTAGGGCAGCAAGTTAAAACAGGCTTCTTGCGCTAAGGGATATGGTTAGTAGAGTGTAGGTCTACAATGTGGGTATAAAGCCTAGCATATAGTTGTAGCATTAATTTGACGGCACCCACCAGTGTCCCTCGAATAGCTCTCCTTGGCATTATAAGGGTATTTGTTGAGTAGTCACAAGATAGGAAGCAGCATAATAGATAAACTCGGGGCGCCCATTGACCAACCAGATCTAATGCGTTTGTAAGATCGAGGGCCGTGTTTCGCCACTAGAATAGATGGATGAGGACTTTTCATCGTCATAAATATCTGGGCAATCTATATATTAGGCCGCCTCCATCCCATCCATAAGTCCTCTAGAAAGAAAAGAAAATACTATTAGCTAACTTTCAATGTTTGCTTTGAGAATTATTCGCTTCCTGACGTTTCGGTCTCGTTCCAAGCCTCGCCTCCTTTTTTCAAGATCGTTTAGTTCAAGTCACGCAGCCATGACAGCAATCAAGGATGCTATCGTCAAGGACCACCGGGAGCTGGAGGGATACTACAACGAGATCATACATTCGATGGACCGTGACCACCAGGAACGTTTCGGCAATCAATTCACCTGGGAGCTTGCCCGGCACTCCGTTGGTGAGGAACTAGTTGTGTGTCCTGCCTATGAGGAGTATATGGGCGACAAAGGTAAGGCGATGGCTGATGAAGACTGCCAGGAGCACCATAAATTGTGTGAAATAACCGTAGTGGCAGCAATTTTGCCTCAAAAAATACTGACTTTTTCAAGGTCAAAGAACTTCTAATGCAGTTCCAGAACATGAAACCCCAAGAAACCGACTACTTGCCTAAGTTGAAGGAGCTCTGGGCCGATTTTCCCGAACACATCAAGGAGGAAGAGAGTCGTGACATGCCTGCCTTTGAGGAGGCGCTTGCTAATGCCGAGGAGGAATCCCAGGCGTTTGTGCCGTCCCGCAGCCACCCAAGCGCCGGCGAAAACCCGCCTTTCGAGACTGTCATGGGTTTACTGATTGCTGCGTTTGATCACGTCGCTGATATATTTCGAAAGTTCCCAGATAAAACGATCTCCCCAACTCCTTCAACTAAGTAAGACTTATCATGTTCTTACCAAATAGGTTGATATCGAAAGGCAGGATGCGCTTGTATAGAGGGGGATATCAATGAGTTGAACGATGAGTGTGTAGAAACTGCTCTTGATATACACTCTGGGTTGAAATCTGTACGTGGAAATATTAAATCGAGATTTGAACTTGTGTTTTCGACGGAATTTGACCATTTATAGTAATAAATAGACGTTTTGATTGCGTCGCCTTAAGAAATTACTAAGTTCAACAAGAATGCTCTTTATAGGCCCTGGAATGAAAGTGAAAACATTTAGGATGATAGGTTATAAGTAATACATGCGTTGACTTTTAGTCAACCACTTCTTAAATTTTTCTGCTCTAGGCTGATCATACATTGCTTGAGGCACATATGACCAATAGCATCTACCAAGTATCCGTTGTCAGATTCCCTATGTATCCGACGTGCCCTTCGCGGATTTCCACTCATGATGATGAGATCCTTTTTTGGCCTCACCCGGGCCGTGGTCTTTGATATCGAAGTTGTGATGTCCAAAGTAGTCCAGCTCCGCCTCCATGAGCTGTGTCGGTAGTTCTGTATGAGTAGAATACTTGTAATATTCAAGGGACTGGCTGATGGCAGGAATTACCATATTAGCTTCGACTGCCTTGAGCACAACGCTCTTTGTTGGATCGAAGCTACGGCTCAGTTCTTTCTCCAGCGTTTGGTCGGCCAGAATACCATCACCATCCGGCTTCATTCTGGGCCATGAACATATTGACTGCAAGAGAGACATGATGGCATCTGCGCGGATGATTGAACCTGCGCTCCAAACGTGGAGTAGATCTGGATAGTTTATTTCCCAGCCTTTCTGCTGGCTCTTGCGACGCAGAAGGTCCAGCCCTTGCACAAAGCAAAGAAGGAAGCAAAAATACGTCGCCATGCGCAATTGCTCAATGAAGCTATCCTTATCGTCTCCCTGTAGGGGCTTTGTCGCATATGTACCTTTGCTAACCTTTTCGTTTTTCATCCGCTTTGTCAGATCCGCCGAAGCGCAACGGAAGAGATGGGCGCCTATGATGGTGGCAGCTGGCGAGTGAAGACGCACCGCTTCCTCGCAGGTCCAGGTTCCGGTGCCTTCAGACTCATCCACATCCTGGACGATTTTGTCCTGGACGTACGATACAACATGAATCCCTTTGTCGTCATTCTCTTGATTTACGTCCGCGCCAATAGCTATGAGGAAGCACTTGGACAATTCGGGTGATTCATTCCATTGGCATAGAACCTGCCCAGCTTCGTCATAGCTAAGTCCCAGGCCCCGAGTCATGATATACCAGGCTTCGGCAATAACCGACATCATGCCTTGTTCGATGCCGTTGTGGAGCATCTTAACGAAGTGGCCGGAGCCTCCGGGGCCAATGTAATTGACGCATGGCTTCCCACCTTCATCTTTCGCAGCAACGGTTCGAAGAATCGGCAGGATCTTTTCGACAGCTTCTCGATTACCGCCTGGTGACATTGATGGTCCTGCCCGGGCACTTTGGTAACCCCCTGACACTCCGCATCCGACATAAAAGATGCCGTGAGGTCTAAGCTCCTCCTGCCGACGTTCGGTGTTATTGTAGTGCTCGTTTGAACAATCGAGAATAATGTCGCCGGTGGTAAGGGATGGACGTAGCTCCTGCAAACATTTGTCCCCGGCCAATCCATGAGGAATGCTAAACAAAATGAGACGAGGATGAGAATCCGAAGAAAGACTTTTGCACAATTGGCTATAAGAATCCTGTCGAATAACATCTTCTTGTAGGTTCAAGTCTCGAGCCCTTTGTTCAGTCTCCTCCATCTTACACTGTTCTGGTGACTAGTAAGTTGCTAGCGTCTGACAGAATGAGTTTCAATGCATTAGTTACCGGTGTCGAAGAAAAAGACCTGGTATCCATGCTCTGCAAACAGCAGACTCATCATAGAGCCCATGCTCCCCACACCAACCATCCCTACCTGTCAGGTCATTGTCAGATAGAGCTGTAGTAAATTGGAAGAGAAATGACCACCTTCTGAATCTTTGGCTCAAACATGATAGTTTTTTTTTCTGTCGGCAATATTTACTGAGATTTTCTCTCAGGCGTGAAGCTAGTTTATAGAACCTGTTAAGTAAAAACGCTTCTTACACATCGAGGACGTAGAAATAGGTATGAGAAGGTGCCAAGTGGGCTCCAAACCCGAAAATCAACATCGAATCCATTTTTCTCAATTAGATGTACAAGAATTACATCATAATTGCATAGGAATTTTAGAGCTATGAGGCGACGGCTCCGTCATCAATGATGAAATGTTTCCGTCCAGGGAGAAGGCAACAGATTGTGTATCATATCATGTGAGCTAATAGAGGAGAGGAAAGACATGTTGGGTACGCTTTTTTTTTTTTTTTTTTTTTTTTTTTTTTTTCATTGTATACATTCCATACTCGACAGCTCAAGAAGCGAATTAAATATATTCAAGATATCCAAGGCCTCATCAAGTGATTTCGTCCCTTCTTTTATGCATATTTGCTTACTACAAGAACTGCAAATTTCTGCCAATTGTCAAATGACTTGGTTGGTTCGCCCTGAGGTGTGTTCACGTTGCGCGAAGCGTAGAGACAAAAAGGAGCGACTAAGGTACTTCCGTCGTTAACAAAAGAGAATTCTCCGCTCACACTTGTTTCCTCTCTCCGTTAACCATTGGCAATGATGACCCCGTTAGGATGAAGAGTCTGCCCACTCATAAACACACTCTCCTGGAATGCGAGGAATACATAGCTCGTAGCAATTTCACTAGGCTGTCCCATTCGATCCATCGGTGTCCAGTTCCCCGGCCCGAAGCCCTTCTGGCTCTTCTCGCTCACGCCTGTGGCCATAAGTGGTGTCCACACGGGACCAGAAGCAACCGCGTTGACACGAATGCCCTTCTTTACGAGATGGTTAGATAGCGCGCGAGTGAACGCGATGACGGCACCCTTGCTCGTCGCATAGTCCAGCCGACTGGGGACGCCAATGTAGCAGTCCACAGACGCAATATTGATGATTGTAGCGCCGTTAGATAGATGTGGAAGCAGGTGTTTGGTAAGATGGAAGTATGAGTCGATATTGACACGGAAAGTGGACATCCACTGTTCTCTGTTGTCCCATTATTTGTTGGCAATATAGTTTCGTATGGAGAACGGCCAGATGATCACTCACTCAGATATATCAGATATATCTCCGTGTTCCTGTCTCGTAGTAGCGTTGTTTACCAAGATATCAATTCCACCGAGCGCATCCACAGCCCTGTTTGCGACATCTTCGCAATTGATCGATAGGGACAGGTCGCTGGGAATTAGCGTGAGCTCCCCACCGTTCTTCTCTATCTGGGCTTTTGTGTGCTGCGCATCCTCTTCTTCAGACGGGAGATAGGCGATGGCCAATTTGGCCCCCTCCATAGCAAACAGGATGGCTACGGCGCGACCGATGCCAGAGTCTCCCCCGGTGATGAGAGCTTTCTTACCGGCCAGCTTACCGGACGGGGTGTACACGATGTCCTCACCCTCAGGTGGCAGATGAACTGTTTGCGGTTTGGGTTCCATGTCTCGCTCGAGGCCAGTGTTTTCTGTCCGTTGGGTGTCCTTGCTTGGGATCGAAGTCGCGTGGGCTACCTTGTGAAAGGTTTATTTGGCTAACTCCAAATTGACTTTCGTAGTACTATTTTTTCGGTCTTCGTTTTTATGATGTGATTTGAAATAGCTCTGGATTGGATTCTTGTTTCAAGACGTCATACAGGCCGCCTTATAAACTTGAGAGATATGGCGGTGACGTTCCGTAGATGCTTGGTGGTTGTTCACCTGTCATCGAAGATAGTCATTTTCGAGTCACAAATTCGTCACAACTTTCTTTGATCTCTCGTATTACTACTACCTGACAGCCGTTGAACCCACGTTTTATCAAGATCAGATATACGTAATGGGAAGATCATTGATGGATTGTGCATAAATTCACTCGCCGCTAAACAAGGCGTATTATCATTGTGGACAAGGTGATTTAATAAATGCACAATCATTCGTAATTTTGATATAGCCAGTGTCAATCATGTAAGTACATAACGGCTTATACTTGTCGTACGCAAAGTTGAATGACCATGTCGTCAGATGCTTATTATCCAGGGGGTTCGTAAGCTTCGTATAATTTCCCCCCTCTAAAGAGGGGGTGACCTGGACCGTAACTTTGACGCATTCGTAACTCTTTGTCACCCTATATAACTTAATACAAGGTGATAAAAATAATTAAGCATAATATGATATCCCCACTTTTTTCCACCTTTTTTTCCTTCTACAAGGTTTTTTTATCATCTAATATAATTAGTATAGGGTGACAAAAAGTTACGAATGCATCAAAGTTACGGTCATGTCACCCCCTCTTTAGAGGGGGGAAATTATACGAAGCTTACGAACCCCCCGGATACCCCGGGGAAGTCTGCCCCTCAATCATCTCCGTAGCACAACCAATCATGGCCAGATGATAGTGTGCCGTTACACGTCAGTCAAGGAAAGGTGTGGGTGCAGGATGTAACCCAACGACGGGAATTTTGCCCCGAAGGGCGATCAGCCTTCCTCTGGCCCTTTCCAGCCCGTCACGGCAGCGAGGTAATGAAGGAGTCCGGTCGCAAGGGGGGTCGGAAGTGATTTAGCATACTACACAACGGAGAGTACTGTTAGCCCTTGGCTGCCCCGTATTTTGTGTGCTTTCACTATATCGTTGAACATATCCGTATAAACGCATGTAACCGAATGTTAAGTTTGGATTCCCATAACTCGCCATCGCCGGACCTAAGCCGGCGCAGAAACGGAGGCAGAAGAGCCAGCAGAGTCGGTACAGCTCAGGGACTACAAGGTTCTGACAGATGTGTGCCTCTACGGCATCTACATGCCTATGGTTAGCTAGTTTACTCATTCATTATTCCATCGAAGCAAGAGACCATTCCTGTTAAGCATATCCTACCGGCTCCCCCAAGTACGAGGTTAGATTACAAAATCGCCTCACACGATGGGGAATATGTCCCGGGTGTTGTCATTATCCGGCGTCATAGCGGGCTCCGGGTGACATGGATCTTACATCATAATAAATCACTTACACGTAGATATTACATGAGCTGGACTCACATTTCCATAGGCTCAAAATCTGTTCCAATTACCATATGCATTTTGATACTATTCTCAAATCGACTTCTGGCCAATATGGCGTCGTTATTGGAAATACCGGTTGCGTTCGCAACATGTTCGATTGGCTTGACCAAGCATACACTGCACGAAAAAATCGAGGCGATAGCTCAGTCCGGGTTCAAAGGAGTTGAAGTTTCGTTTCCGGACATACAGTCCTTTGGACGTCGCCACCTTGGCTTCGAGATTGACGACCATGACTACACCTCGCTCTGTAAAGCGGCCACCGCAGTTGGAGAACTATGTCGGCGCCATGATCTAAAAGTATTGGTACTCCAGCCCTTTTCCAATTTCGAAGGCTGGCCGAAGGGAAGCGAGGAGCGGAAGGACGCATTTGACCGCGCGCGAGGATGGATCGAGATCATGACTGCACTGGGAACAGGCATGCTACAGGTTGGATCGACGGACTCGCCAGACATCACTCCAGATGTCGACCAACTCGCCGGAGATCTGGCCGAGCTAGCGGACCTCCTTGCGGAGCGAGGCTATAGACTGGCCTACGAGAACTGGTGCTGGGCCACGCATGCGCCAACTTGGAAGGACGTATGGGATATTGTGCAGCGTGCCAACCGCGACAATATCGGATTGTGTCTCGACACGTTTCAGACGGCGGGCGGCGAATGGGGTGATCCGACAACATCCTCGGGCAAGCTGGAGAACGGGCTCACCGAAGCGGAGTTGGACGAGAATTACAGGAAAAGCCTCCAAGAGCTCTCCATTACAGTGCCAGCAAACAGAATATACTTCCTCCAGATCAGCGACGCATATCGCATGGCCGAACCTTTAAGCCGGGAGCCGGACGAGTCGGGACTGCGGCCTCGTGGTCGTTGGAGCCACGATTATCGGCCGTTACCTTTCGACGGTGGCTATCTGCCAATTGAGGAGTTTGTGAAGGCGGTCCTGGCTACCGGCTTCCGGGGTTGGTTTAGTATCGAGGTTTTCGACGGTCAATTTGAACAGAAATACGGAGACAACCTTTTCAAGTTTGCCGAGAAAGCAATGGAAGGACACTGCAAACTGATAAGCAGTTAAGGCTCTGATATGTTTTGAGATGGATGGAGAACGCGTGGAACTATTCGCCAGAACAAAACTGAGTACTTTAACTTATGACTTATCAGCATACGTACTGAAGATGCCGGCCGCGATAGAATCAATTTCTGTATTTGAAAACGTCGAGACATTCTCCCCAAATATCCACTGGATGTGAATGGATGCACATGAGTTTTGGTCTGATTGAATCTCAGGTTCTTTTTTTTTCTTTCTATGTGAACTCTCTACCAATTGAAAAAAAAAAAGAGGGGACTCTAAATCTAGCCGGGGCACCATTTAGGACGTCATTGTTGTCTCTTGATCCGGGCGGCGGAACGTCATTTGTTACATCACCGTTACATCGCCGAATGTCATTTCGAACCATCCCACGTGCCTCTTGTTTGCTAATTTTTATGCCTGTACTATTCCCAAACATTGATTTCATGTCCTCAAGAAACTAAGTTTGTCAAGATGATATCGTAATACTTGAGCAAAATGCTCCATGGAGCCGTGGACAATGTGATGTCTTGGGTGCATCCTGTGATACTCCCGACAATTCCTTCTTCAACCATACAATTTGGCTGACAGGTATCTAGAACGCGCATTGGGGCTGGGTCTCATGCGATCGCAAGGTGCGTCTGGCGAGTGCCTCCGGTTCAAAGGCTTTTCTAATGACCAAAGTATAGACCGGATGTCTCGAGAGGGAGAAACAGTCTCTGTGGAGGAAGATTAAACCTCTCTTACTCTTTAATCCTCTCACGGAATGGGTAGATACAACTCAGGCCATGGGAATATACACACACAACAGAACGATCAAGCAGGGTAAGCACTCTAGTGAGGTCTATTTCACGATTTAGTACAATTAAGTCTTGACAAATTTAATTAGGCGAAAAGGAAGGAACCCTCGAGTCCAAAAAGGATATAAACCGATTTGTTGAGGAATTCGGCATAGCCATGAACGAGTACGAGCCTTCAGATATCAACGAGTATAGCACATTCGAAGACTTCTTCGTCAGGGCGCACAAGGATGGGTCGCGGCCAATTCATGGGCCTTCAAACCCTGCTCATGCTGTTGTTGCCGCGGATTCACGCGTCGTCGCCTATGAGTCGGTAGCGGAGGCCAAACATCTATGGATCAAGGGCAAGAATTTCAGCATCAGCACGCTAGTAATAGACACCGATCTGGGGTCGCAATTGGATGGCGCCGCTGTCGCAAGCTTTCGCCTATCACCTCAGGATTACCACCGGTATCATTCGCCTGTCTCCGGCAAGATCAAAGTGTTCAGAAGTATACCGGGGGACTATTACCAAGTGGACGTCATCGCTCTACAGAGAGACGTGGACATCTTGACGAGAAATAGACGGGTGTATCTGGTTATTGAAACCAAATGCTTCGGCGATGTTTTGTTCGTGGCCATCGGCGCAACAAATGTCGGATCTGTTAAGTGAGTGTTTTATATAAGCCTTATTTATGCAGAGACTGATAAGTGCGGAATAAAGATTCCAACAGATTGACGCCAAGGTCGCCAAAGGAGACGAACTGGGCCATTTCCAATTTGGGGGCTCTTCTATCATCGTGGCTTTCCAAAATGGACAGATCTCGTTTGACCAGGACTTGCTTGATTTAAGCAAACAGAGGATCCAGGTTGCTGTTGAAACGGGCATGAGCTTGGGGTATGCCACTAATTGAGACGCGAGGATGCTTCTCGTTGGCTCATATTGATTGCTGACTGCACAACTATCACGTTAACTAGGATAACTGCAAAACCTTTCCCATGTCAGATCCGGCAGCTAGAAAAACTATCGAGCTAGGAAAGTGACCATAGGGGTATCCTAGAACTGCCCGCATCATATCTGTATTTACTGGATAGACTTTTGTTAACATTTGCGTTCGTTTAAAGTCCCTTCTATTTCGGATACGACCCACCATTTGAGTAAAACCAGGCCTACGTTCTCTCTCTGCTGGTCTCCTACCTGAGGTGCTTCGTAGCAATGACAAGTCCGAAGGCCCTTTCTGTCATCCCGATGATTTAAGCCTTCTAACCCTTCATAAGCCTCATAAGCCTTCTTTTCTAAAGGAAGTCTTTGGGAAAATTAGATATGGGGGTTTGCTATGGTGTGAAAGGGTGTGGATAGCTATGACTTCATATATCGGTCATACGGTGCAGTCTCGATGTCACGGATTTCTCATGTCAACGTGACGCGATTCTGGAAAATGCCATATTCCACTGGGGCTTGGTCCCATTGTTCCCTATTAAATCCAATCGTTTCCACTCTATAAACATGCGATTCAGTCACGAGGCGACGCAGGACTTTCAGTATGGAGCCTCTTTTATGCGTTTTTCGTCACACCTTTCCCTCAACTCCTTGTTTTCATGACAGACAGGCGAAATGGCAGGGTGTGGACCATCTCCACATGTTTATCTTGCAACATATGACGTACAGCAAGATTTGATACGAACGACTTCTTGCTCCGGTGTCGATCATTGAACAGAGTGAGTGGATGTGATGTCAGTTTATTGTTGATCACCGCAACTATCACCACGTACTACCACCTGCATTATATCAGCCCAATCAACACTTAAACGAGTATATATACCGGGGGATATTGTTATGATTGCATAGCACCGTGTTGGACTAGACACTGAGCGCAATTTCTATCCTCTCCTCGTCGATGTTCCCCCATTATGCCTCGTCATCACGACCAGTACGCCTATGATCCCTATTACTACGATCATCCGCCCACGCCGTACAGGGACTATCATCACTCGCACAATCATCATCATGGTGACGCTTTTCGACGACCACGAGCCCAATCTCCGCCCTACCGACAAAGCCGGAGCCTAGATCACACTCACAGGGAGAGGCTCCGAAGCCCGCCTCGGCCCAGGCATCACCGCGGACGTCGAAACGACTCCCCATCCCCCGAACGACGACGGCCTCAGCACCATCACCACACTCACCGTACTCACCATCGTGACCATGGCGGTTCAAAGCGACCCCGGAGCGCATCCCTCTCTAACGAGCGGCTCGGTCACGTCGCCAAAGCAGCAGTTGACGCCGCTGCCATCGAGGCCATTCGCCAGCGACACCAACCCGGACCATGGACAGGTAGCAAGGGTGCCCGCGTCGCGACGGCCGCTGTCGGCGCCGCTGTGACCGACCACGTCATTGACAAGGACCCAAACAAGGGCAAGCGGCACTTGGTGGAATCTACGCTGGGGGGTCTCTTAGCCAATAGGCTCATCAATGGATCTCGGGACGAAGCAAAGCGTCGAGAGTCTACACACCTGCGGAGATAATGAAAGCGCTACGAGCATACTGTTCTGTGCAGTATTACATGTCAGAACATGGTACATATGTACCTTCCAATTACATCACAAACACGCAGTCCTGAATAGCTTCAAAAATTGTAATTTCTCTCCTTTCGACTTTAGAGCCTCTCTTTCTAGAAGTCTTAAGTAGGCCTTATTTACAGCCATATCCTAGATCTATTAAGTTGAATCATTATTGATATTAAGTCCTTACTGGTGGAAAAGGAATTGATCCGTCCTAGATTGGAAGATTTATTGCTGGATCTCTGCAAAATGTAGTATTGTAGTAGTCCAGTTGGTCTAAATCAAGCTACAGAACAGATCATGAGAGGGTGTTTTGTTATCTTGTCATTTAGGAAAACCATGTATATTTCAAGAAATATAAAGCACCCTATACTTGTGCATTGAAGGTATGAATCTCCCAAATGGACAAGATATAGTTCTATTCCTATTCCTCGGTGTGGATACAGTCTAAGCCCTCTGGCTTAAGAACCCCGTCCGTCCCTATGAGGTCGATAAGGCCAAATCCTTTCCGTGAATTTAGCTATCCACTCAAGTTGTCCACAGTGTTTTCTAATGGTGTCAGCATCTCTGGTTAATCATACTTGCCAAATTGCTGGTCCAGGCATCGGATAGACCTTCACGGAGTCAGTTGCTGCGATCCATAATATGAAGAGAGGTTGACTTACTGTGTCTTTACCATGAGTGACGTAAAACCATGGGCTGCCCCCTTTGATAGTGAAACTCTTCTCCAGATCCTAGCAGAAAGAAACAATCAGCAATCAGAAAAGGTGAGCAAATAAACTCCAAGAGACTAGAAAATCCGAAACGTCAACAGCAAAGTATATTGATCTCACTAACATTGTCATATGCTCCAGGAAACGCCACGAGATCCTCAGTGGATGGAAGACTGTCGCCCGACCCGCTGACCTCGAGTTGAATGCATTGTGGGAACCACTGTGCAGGCCCAGTCTGCAGATTGAGCATCTCATGTCGCAAGATATACTTTCCAGGCCTGAGAGACGCTGGGGTAGAAATATTCAGTTCAGCGCCTTCATACACGTCCTTCATGGCCCAGTATCCGTTAGCCCAGGTGCCACTAATCAAGCCGGCCTCCCAGACCTTGAACCTGAACCCAAAGTTAGCAAACTCTCTCTAGCCAAAATTTATATGACTGATGACAAGGCACGGCGTTCGCGCCTCGGCACTTGGTTAGCAGAAACGAACCAAATAGGAGCATTGAGATCAACGCTTTCGCAGCCCTCCTCGGGACAAGCGGCCATGTAAGCTAGCATTGCACCGTACGGGTGCCCAAAGGTCCACGGCCTCTCAGCCTCCTCGCTTTTGGTGTCAAGGGAGTAGTTTGCCGTGACGATGTTACCGGCCACAATGGGCGCGTAGTACGAGTTGGCATGCGGCACGCCGTTGTTGCCGCACGCCAGGTACGGGTCCTCCAGTTTCGAGACGCCGCCCCAGTTCCACTGGCGCTGGATGCTTCCTTCAGTGTTATTTTGAATATCCCAGTTGCTGTACCAAGAATTACTCATCAGCCTTCTTCTTGGCCCAAAGAGCAGTACTTCAATGGGCTTGGGTCATATACCCGGTGTAGACTTCTCCGTCAATAATGTAGTGCATAGCGCCCCCGTGGGCATTGACTACAGCCAGAAGGCTTGAAAAGGCTGAAGCTACGGCGAGGCGAAGCATTTTGATAGTTTTCGATATGGGACAATTATTTCCTAAGGGTGGGCATGGGCTTGAGGAATAAATATAAGGCAGTAGCAACCTTGAGAATGAAGCTCTTTATATATTCTGTAACGACCCAGCATTTGGTACACATTCTTAAATATTGAGATACATGCTTTCGCAGGTTGCCATTGGACGGGATCTGCATTTCCGTCCCCTGATGTAGAAAGAGAGACGATAGAAGATGCTGTTTTAGACAGTGCCCACAACCCTCCGCTGCCTAAATAAGTATAACATTGAAAGACATACGAGGTGCAACCACACAGTAGCAATGAACGTACCCCAAGATTGACGGAGCTTTTCCCGATTCTTCCCGTCTGCAACTCAACCCCGGGCAGGACGATTGACGAGAGGTAAAGCGTCAGTCGCATGTCAGAGGCCACGTTCTTTCTTGAGTCCGATCAAACTTACTCTTGACGCAGCAGCAGTCGACTCTAAAATCCTCTTGGTGGCGATATATCCAAATACAAGGACCAATGGCTTCCTTCGTTCAACAAGTTTATGGTGCTATGTTACGTAAGAGAGTTCGAATATGAAGTTAATCAACAATTGAAGATGTCAAAGCCCGGTTTTATGTTACATGCAACCACTACGCCAGCTCGAAATAATTCTGCAGAGAATATGAGATGCCAGTTAAGTCACAGCAGGGACATATTCCGCTGACTAAGTTCGTCGCGAAATGATGCCATATGTGAGTCGTGAGTGCGACTGTGCGTTTCTTGGCGCGTAAACCCGATCTTCAGCGGAGTTCTAAACCCAGACTGATGACTGCCAGCACCGACTTGTCTGTCTTTGCACGTATGTTTACCGTCGTGATTATGATGGCAGTTGACTCCTTGGCCCATAGCAACGATTGGTCGGGCAACTTCCCAGTTGCAGATTTGGTTCCACTACATCTACCCCAGAGTGTCTTTTCAAGTGTCCGCACCGGGCTCTATTCTGGATAATCCACGGCCAGTGCTCGTCCGCAGACCGTGATGGCATCTGCTAAAGCATCGTAATGATCTGACATGTCCCCTGTCACCCTGCGTCGGGCCGACGGAGACCACCTCCCCGTTACCATTGGACAGCATCCGGCCCTCTGTCTCCGTCAATAACATCCGATGGAATCTCTGATGGTACTACTTTGACAGAAAGACTCGGGTGGAAATCTCATGAGCTATTACGAGCTAAGATAATAAGACTCTATAGTAACAGAGCTGCTAAGTCTCTCTTGCCTATAATATTATAAGAGTAGAGTGGTTCAGCTGGTTAAAAGAGATATCCAGATAGTAAAGTCCTCTTATTGTAATCAAATAGAGCGCCCAAGTATTACAGTTGGTTACTGCCTACATACAGAAGGCCTTAAAAGAGAGCTGATCTAAGCCTAGCAAACTTAGCTACCCTTAGAGTATAATCCCGCTTAGCTAACATCCCGGGTTTAAATTCAGACTAATACAACCCTTGATTCTCAATCTTCAAGAGAACCCTTTACTTAGTAATAGCTATTATACTTATAGATCTAGATCTAGCATAGTCCTAGATCTAGTTTAGTCATTATTCTAATACAGTTATATATCTTAGAATATCTACTTATCTGATCCTATAAGATATTTCTAGTCCTTAGTTTTAGTAAAGGTCTTCAGTCCCAGTCTGCTAAATATTCTAAACAGGTGACACTTTTCTCTAGATAATAACATATTTTATTTAATATATACTAGATGCCCTCTATTTTAGATAGGGATTTGAGTTATGGTGATGATGATGAGCAGATGGAGCAAGTATATTTTATTTTTGTACTTCTGCTCAAGGGGGAAGATCCCGATGTTCCACCCTCAACCTCATGCCCGGCCTGACGTCTTCAAACTTTGATGTGAATCGAGGAATTCCCATGATTCTTTAACAAGCTTTCCATTATCTGTTGTCTTCAGATTCAGAATGTACTGCATATTGAATGGCCCAAACTCCGTATCGCCAGAGGCAAAAAGGCGCAACACGATGAGTCGCTGTTCCACGTCGATGATGGGAGTAGCGCCGTCCATTTGTCGTACCGCCCAATTTGGAGTCTTCTCCACTACATCAAAAAGGATCTTGCCCAAAGTATCGTTGTCCATGTTTGGTGGAATTTCCAGACTCGAGGGGTATATGGTATGGGTGGCATCGGCGGTTCGACCAATCTTCCATACTTCGGCACTCGTGATAGAATTGACCCGAGCGATAACGTCGTTGGCGGTCTGAAGAAGCTGATCTCGGAGACCTGACATGTTGAGCAATTGGTTGAATAGCTGTTTCGGTAACTCGTTGTTCGATGTTTTACGAGGCACGGTAAGGGAGGCGGTCAGTAGATGAGGACCTTTTTACCGTAGCATAAGCTGAAATGGCTTTTATAGAGTGGACATGCAATGCGAACTTGAAGGATCCATGTTTCTTATTGGTTGTCATGTGTGGCAACAAAGAGGGGTACAGCAACTCCACCATGCCAACATATGATGCAAGCCGAGTAAAGCCTGGAGACAAATACCGTAGAATGAGAGCCGAAGTATTGAAGATGTTCATTTAGAAAGATAGAAGATACATCAACTTAGGCCTTCATCTTCATAAACAGTCATCCGTGGTCTTCATTTGAGCGCAATTAGGCACCTTGCGTCAATCCCCAGAATCCCCCGTCAAAACACATTGCCTGAGGTATTTTCATCCTTACCCTGTCCCGCTTCTGACCGAACATACATCCGTTGTTGTTGCACAAGGTCACGTAAGAGTTGCTTCCTCTTATTTTAATGCAACCATCAGTGTGCAACCATCAGCGTGCATCAGTTGGGGTACGCCGGGACCAGGTAACCGCTATTTTAAACTCTAGGGAAATGAATATACCGGCTGGGCACTCAACACAGTTAGTAAGAACAATAGTTACATTAACTTTTCTGCCGTTTGTTCACCGCTCTTTGGTGAGCCTCTCTTCTAGAACCCGTATGTTTCAGGTTATTCATCACGCTGTTGGTGATTGGCAGGGTCGATGGCTTGGCGAATATCACGACCTCGAGTGACAACTTGTGTGCAACTATCATATGCAGCTACACAAGAAACTAGATGGATATTTTCCCGTCGATTAGGGAGTGATATTGAGTATCTGATATTGAGTATAGCCTAAGGTACGGTATAGAGTAGAAGAGCGTAAGTTTTACTTGGAGTTCAAGATATTACTCATATGGGTAAATGAGGGGGAACACGCCCTTGCGTTAACATGCGTCGACAAACTATAACTCTTCCCCCCTTGATGGTAAATAGCGCCGTCAACGATGACCTTTGCTACTTCCCTCTACTTAAGCCCAAAGTCTTGAACTTAACAAAATATCTTTAGAAAGGCTTACTTATATAATTACACCTCGAGAAACAGAAAAATGCCGGTGAACGAGAGTGGCGATACATCTAATGAAACTACGATCGGGTTCGATGAGGGAGGGTACGGATGGTATTAAATTTCCCATTGGCACGTTATCCTCTTGCACTAACATGTCAGTGAAGGGTTGTTGTCGCCTGTGTTTTTCTCATGAACGCTCACGCCTGGGGCCTACTCGCGGTAATTTTATGTCTGTGGATAAATACCACAGCTCGGCACTCAATAATTTGTCTCCCAGTCCTTTGCAGTATTCTTTGCCCATTATAACAACTCCGACGACTTCGAAAATGTTCCGCCCGTACTACTAGCCTTTGTGGGTGGATTGGCCTTCTCGATTGGTTTGCTAAGCTCTACATTCCGTTGATGTTTTCATCATCTCTGTGTGCTACTTCTATTGACCACATGAAAAGCCTTACTCGTTTCTCCCGTAACGATGCTCTGCCTCAAAAAGCTCGGAACTAGGCCTACTCTCGCCATAGGCATCGCATTTCAATCGTAAGCTTCTCTCAATGCAATGCTAGATGATAGAACTTACAATTTGAGAACTGGACTGGTCGCGGCCTCATTTGGTACTATGCTCTGGCATATGCTGCTAAGTCAGGGCTTGTGCTTTGCGGTCGGTTTAGGGCTTATCGTAAACACTACCGTCGGCATTGTTCCACAGTGGTTCCAGCGAAAGCGATCGTTTGCAAACTCTCTGGCAGCCAGTGGAACTGGTTTTGGCGGCCTCGTTTACTCACTCGCTGCTAATCAGGTGATACAGGGTCTAGGCCTAAGTTGGTCCTTCAGGATACTGGCAGTTGCCTCATTCTTTGTGAACGCGGTCTGTTGCGTCTTATTGCGCGATCGCAATGAGGCACTCGGCACAGTCTTGGTTGCGTTTCACGTCAGAATCTTCAAACGGGTCAACTATCTGTTATTACTAGCATGGGGAGTCTTCTCGATAATCGGCTATGTTATCTTAGTCTACTCGCTTCCGGACTATGCGCAAGCCGTTGGGTTTTCTGCCTCTAGAGGATCGGTCATCGGCGCCATGTTCAATTGTACGTCTTCGTTCTTGCTTTAGCACTGAGAATATTTGGCAGCCAGCTTGGCTTTGACTCGGGATATGCACTGATGCTTTCCGATCTAGTGTCTCAGGGCTTGGGCCGTCCTGTGGTTGGCTTGTTGAGTGACCGATTCGGCCATATAAGGGTTGCCGGCATCGTGACATTGATTGCAAGTCTGGCGACCTTGTTGCTATGGCCGTTGGCCGGTCGCTATTATGCCGCTATCATTGTTTTTGCGCTGATGGGAATGTTTACGGGAAATCTTTTTGGCATGATTGGGCCGGTCACAGTTGACGTTGTGGGAATTCAACTCCTGCCAACAGGTATTATCATCGCCGGGTCCCTCGTGCTGTATACTCACTAACGCGAGATTTGATAGCGTTGTCGAATATGTGGCTAGTCTTTGCATTACCAACTCTCTTCGCCCAGCCAACTGCCCTCTCCACAAAGCAGCCCGGGCCCAGTGGTTACCTTGGACCTCAGCTTCTTGCCGGGCTTTCCTTTCTTGCAAGCTTTGGGTTCAGTAAGTCGGCCTGATTACTTGCGACGGGCACGCAATTGGTTATCATCCCAACTCTGACTAATTATCGATAGTTTGCGTCTTGCATATACGAAAATTGCGGGGAAATACCGAAATAGATAGTGGCCTTAGAGATGCGGATGATGCGTTTTATTTACAAACGTCTAATGCACAGGAGAGAGCCTCAGAGTAAGTGTCAAGGTAAAATGTTTTGAATCATGATTAAAGATGTAATGGTGTTGGATGGAGCATTTGTTTGAGGTTTTAGCTTTAAAGAAGGCGCTTATCCTTAAGGCAAAAAGGATACGACTTAGAGAAACATGAGGCAGCAGCAACAGTCCTCATGGCTATTTGATCGAACCAATTTAATAATCACACTCTTAACCCCATCCCCTTCCTCAAACTTCCCCTTCTCTATTTGATCTATTTTCTCCTACTTCTAGCTCAACAGTTGCTCTATCACTAACTACTACCTAGTATATTATTTTACACATATACTTAAGATATATATATATTAGATATAAAATCCTTGCTCAGCATAAGAGTCGTCATGAGTTTGATCGTTACCTTAAATGCACAACTACGAACTGCGATGGCCATTAGGCTCGAAAGGAAAAACGGCGGCTATCAAGCCCAAGCCGCCAAATAGCGCTGCACACACATAGAGGGGCACCGCCGTAGCTGTGTTTCCGGATGAAGCAACAAAGGCTGAAACAATCCCCATGATCCTGTTGTAAGAAACAGCTATTCCGCTTCCCGTTGCGCGATGTGCTGAGGGGAGTACCTCTGCCGTGTAGGCGTAGAGGGTGGCGTAATAGATGTTAATAAGGAAAGCTACCTCGATGTTCCCATTAGTGAAGCTCACAGCAGAGTCAAACGATGAGGTTTAGTGGTCGGCCAGATAATAAAACTCTTACATATTGTGCAGGAAAGGCCAACGTTTTGCTCATAAGTGCGGATGCCGGTAAGACCGAAGAAGAGGGCCATTCCACGGAAGGCCCCGATCAGCATGGTGTATTTGCGCCCCAGCTTTGTGCTGGCAAGGTATCCAGCAAGAAGAGCACCCGGAATGCCACATATTGTAGTCAATGTCGTGTCCCGATATGTCTCGTACGATGAGGTAGCCCTGTCTGGAATTCGTGTTGAAAGATAAGCACTGTAATATTGGATATTAGATTCACTCAACTAGAACGACTTTGGAACTGGATAAATGGGTGTTTTCGTTACGGTAGAAACACGTAAAATAATGGATATGCGAGACCCATGATTGCCCAGGAGATCCAAATAAGAATCGTGGTCATAGCCATCTTGCGAGACACAAAAAGACCTTTGACATGATCGATCGTCTCACTTAAAAGTGAGGTTTGGTCCGGTGACTTCAAGTCGATCTTCCCGCAAGCCTGCAGCTTCTCCAATGTGAGAGAACATTCCTTGTTATACTTTCGAGCTGCATCTTGGTAATATTTCACCACTTCTGCATCGCGACCCTTATTTAGTAGATATTTCGGCGTTTCTACCAGCCGCACCACGGTCAAGCGCAGGATTGAGATTGCAAACACGACGCTGCCGGCGGTAAACATGACATAACGCCAGCCAGCGTTATTAGACCATCCACAGTGGTCGTCTTCACTAGAGCAATTCAGGCGGTCCTGCGCTAGATAGATTAGTCGGTAGTTATTCGTTTAATTTGAGTAAGGCAGGACATGAATACTCAGAAAACCCCAAGCTATGAAGCAAACAGTGGCCTGACCAAGCCCCCACCAACCGGCAAGAGCGGTCACAACCCATTGCTTATTGCCTGGCAGGAACTCAAGTAGCACCGTAGGGTCAAGGATCAAATTCCCACCACTAGCGAATGTCGATATGGCCAAGAAGCTGCAAAGGAAGGGGAAATTGGGGCTGGCACCTGTCACAACCATTGCGAGAGATGTAATCCATAGGGTTAGGTTGAAAGACAGCTTCCGGCCTATGATATCGGCTGTGAGGCCCCAAAAGAGTGCTCCAATGGTCAATCCTACATTCTGCGCCACGACTCCAGCATTCGAGTAGTAGTGTGGCTTGCCAAGCTCAAGAAAGACCTGGCTTGCGGTAACCCCCTGCACAAAGCTGAGGCCGGAGTCCACAGCGTATCCCATGCCGTTGAGGAAGAAGAGTTTCCAGTGAAACGTTGTCCATCCAATTTCATCATTCGCCTCAAATTAGAAACCTGGTTAGTGCATAAATGCAATCGACCGGTTACAGGGACAGTGAACTCACATCGTTCACAAGATGGATTTTCCGCGCTAATGCTTCGTCGCCAACGTCATTTTCGAGAATGTCCCCGGCATGAAGTTGCGAAGAATTATTGCCATTTTTCTGGACAATAGTCGTGAAGTTGAGGTATTTAACGGGTGATCCCATGGTGTTGTTTTGCTCAAGCAAGAGGTTGTGGGGACAAAAGAGATGAGGAGATAGATCCCAGCTTTTCTTCGGGCATTTCAGTCCCCCAAACACGGGCTCCTGTTGTTCTCATACATCTTTATGTCTGAAATGAAACAAAATTTGTGTATTGATGATTTCTCCCTTGGCATTTCTGTCATCGCCAGCTTCTCTTGCGCCATCGCATGGCCCTGAGCTCTTCCCCGTCACCGCAAAGAAGCTACGGAGAGGCCCCATCACTTCGCCATAACCCTGGTCAATGACGAGAGTTTTGACAGCTCTAAATGAGACAAACGCAAGCTCCCTCAAAAACACCACAGAAACAGACCGCAAAGCGGAGGATGAGTCTGCCTCAACAACACGATCGTGGAGACGAAGCCAAAATCGCTCACACCACCTCAGCAGACGGACCCTCAATGCTGATTTTAAAAAACCAGGGTGGCATGTCTCGTCTTGTGGAAACGATATAATCGCTCACACCATCATCGGAATTACAACTTGTTTCGAAATGAATAATTGATGACTAGGTCACGGTCAATTCAAGCTACAATACCGCTGTTACTCCGTCTGGAGCTGACGAATTCCTTCTCTCCCTAGACCGTCATGAAGACCGCGAATGAATCCATAGGAAAGGGCGTCAAGGTCGCCATAATCGGCGGCGGCCCTGCCGGTCTCAGTGCCGTTATCGAACTTGGCAGACTCCCCTTTGTTGACTGGCATTTGTATGAGCAGAAGCCGACGATAAGTGAAATTGGAACGGGGATCACCCTACAACGCAACACGTGGGTGTTGCTCGAAAAGCTAGGGGCTTCCAGACACTTCCGGACGAGCGACATCTTCAGGCCCGCCGATGGACACGACAACCAGTATAGGTAACTTGTCCATTCCTTCCATCATGAATAATCTCTTTCTGACTTGTTAATAGGAATGGCGTTACCGGTGAGGTGGTGAAGCAAACCCATCCTTCCGTCATAACACCTCACCAAGCACCTTGCAGAGTGCATCGAGGAAAGCTTCAAAGAGCTTTGCTCAGGGAAGTAGACCAGGACCGGATTCGCACTAGCGAAAAGTTAGTCTCTGTTGAGCAAGGAAATGATGGACAATTCCGCTTGTCATTTGCCAGCGGGTTCGCTAGCAAGGTTGACCTTCTTCTAGGTGCTGATGGGATTCGTTCTGTAAGTACTCGGTTGGCAGTTTTCATACATGACTGTATCGCAGAACGAATCTCGAATGCTAATTGATGTAAACAGTCCGAGAATTCGCATTTCCGAATTACAATATCAGCTACTCGGGCATGACTGCGTATAGGGCAGTGGTTAGGGCATCGGAAGCGGAGCAAATCAATGGCCTCTCAAAAGCCATGATCTTTTGGTACAGCACGAAGAACGGCTGGATATACACGACACCCCTTGATGAGAATGACTGGGAAATAACTTGCAGGATCAGAGAGCCGGATGATGGGGATCGATCCAGTTGGGGGAAAGAGGTTAGTGTCAAGAAGTTCGTCGCCCTTTTCGGGGAATACTGTGAACCGATTCAACAGTTACTCTCACTGGTGACCCGGGTAAAGCGATTTGACTACTTTGGCAGCCGACGACTCGACTCAGTAGTTAGTCATGGATCGGTCGCTCTATTAGGAGATGCTTCACATCAATTATCTGGAGCATTTGGTGCTGGTGCCGCCTTCGCCATGGAAGACGCTCATGTGCTAGCTGGGGCGATTAGCTGGGCGGCTTCCTCCGGTCGTGGGTTAGGCGATGCCCTACGCGTGTTCGATGATGTGAGATCGGCACACTACAGAAACCTTTACCAAACTTTGGACGATATCGCTGTGGCTCATAAGAAGACATTCACTGAAGCAAGCTCGGTTGATGAGGAGATTGTTGGACAGATAAACAATGTTTCCTCACCGGATCGCAACTGGATGTATTATCACAATGTGAGTCCTGAGAACTTGAGCCTCGTTTCTCGTAAGTACTAACTTGATGTGACAGGCTGGGCAGGCTCTGGAAGACAGGATAAATGCGATCGATGAGCATCCTCTCAAACACAAGCTATAATCATTCTCGATAGACACGTTTGAATATGTTTAGACAGTAAACCATTCCTCAGCGAGTGTCATAACAGGATTGCGAGCTTAGTAGAGTAAACATATATCTTCGGATTCTTCGTTTAAAGATGAACCGAACCATAGTATACGTAGTCGATAATGAACATGCGTTTGAAGGAATCCTCCCCTCTCTACTCCACTTGAGCCACTTTGCAGCCTGAATGAATGAGTTTCTCAAATCTTGCTTCCAGTACTTTTGGTTGACTTGCTTTGTCATGAATCTATTGATACGAGTGCGCCCCACGAGTCTCAAGGGGATTTCCCGATATCGGGTACCTAGTTGAAATGGCGTGATCCTGCTCTCAAAGGCTTAAAGGGCCTCCAGAGGAAGAGCATAACCCCGTTCCCTCGATAAAGCGTTTCACTTGGATGTCACTAGCCAAGAGACATATGGCATACACCACCCCTGAAACATATTTTTCATGATTCTTGCCACGCAGAGACGATGCCAGAAAACCCAGTCAAAGTTGTCATCGTAGGTGGCGGGCCTGTTGGTATCATCACTGCGCACGCGCTCTATCATGCTGGCATCGACTTCGTCGTGCTTGAGAGCCGCGCTGATATCTCCAAGGACACTGGTGCTAGCCTCGCCGTCACCCCGCAGAACCTCCGCGTATTCCACCAATTAGGCCTGCTCGACACTCTTCTCGCCCTTGGCGCCCCATTAGTTCATCATTCCGAGGGGTTTAGTTCCAAAAGACACAAGTTCAGGAGGTCCACTGCCTTGAGTGTCTTTGAAGAAAAGTACGTGCGAGTCTTTTTTTCTTTAGTGATTGAATCCTCACTCGGGGTACTGTTGCAAACCCAGAACATACTAGGGCACCAAAAGGGCAATTGGAAGCTTCAGCACTGGTTTTACAGGGTCTAATTTGGTTAAATGGCATGCTCACATCCACTACAGTCATGGATCTGCGACCTTGATATTTCATCGCTCTCAGCTTGTCAAAGCCCTTTACGATGGATTACCCAAGAACGCCAAGAATCATTTTCTTTTTGGTAAAAAGGTCACCCATATCAACGTAACCTCAACCGGTGTGGAGGTGAGCTGTGTTGATGGGAGCGTTTACCCAGGCTCCATCGTCATTGGTTCAGATGGTGCTCATTCCAAAACTCGCTCCATCATGCGCCGTCTAGCTCTCGAAGCCGATCCATCTTTTGCTTCAACCTGGGATCCTGAGCAACCTTTCACGGCGACCTATCGATGCCTCTGGGGGTCGCTTGATAGGACTTCTGACCCGGGTGACAGTTATGAGACCCAAGGTCGAGACCGCAGCACCGTCTATCTTACAGGCGTCAACAAAAGCTGGATATTCCTATACGAGAAGCTCCCCCGGTGCTCGAAGACGAGGCTCACTTACAGTGCGAAGGAGATTCAGTCATTTAAAGCAAGCTTTGCGGACTGGCCGCTGAATCAGAAATTCAGAGTCCGAGATGTCCTCGAGACCTCCCCCAACCTGGTCGGCATGGCCAATCTGGAAGAGGGTATAGCCAAAAACATTAGTTGGAACGAGTCAATCGTGCTGGTCGGCGACGCATGGCACAAGTTCACTCCTAATTCCGGGCTGGGCTTCAACAATGGGATTCAGGATGCAGTCTCGTTGTGCAACCGGCTACACGCTCTGTCGGCATCTTCTCAGTTAATTACGCCGGATGGAAGTCTAAATGCGAAGACCCTGCAGGATGCTTTTGATGGGTACTATCTAGAAAGAGCAAGACCATTACAAGCTGATTACGCACGCTCGGCGCAGGCCACCCGCTTGTCGGCATGGGAAACCTCCAATCATTATATTCTAGCGAGGTATATCCTTCCACTCGAGCGTTTACAGAAATTCCTCATCAATCATACTATCTCCCCTGGCATCGCATCTGGCCTTGTTCTGGATTACATCCCAGCCACCGAGGCGTTTTCAGGCAAAGTTCCCTGGGATAATCCACTCAGAAGTGAACGACACCAAAGCAAACAATCCCAATACTAGAGCAGGTTTCAGTAAACTGGCTCACCACTGGAGAAACGGCGGAG
Source organism: Clonostachys chloroleuca (assembly GCA_037952775.1). Classification (NCBI taxonomy): domain Eukaryota; kingdom Fungi; phylum Ascomycota; class Sordariomycetes; order Hypocreales; family Bionectriaceae; genus Clonostachys; species Clonostachys chloroleuca. Next base: position 7,770,956 of record JBANAY010000004.1, read on the forward strand.
CGTCTGGCTCTACTTGATCATTCATCATATATATACAGAATTAAATCAATGTCTATTAACACACGATCTAGCTATTGCTTTTTTGTGATTCTATTATGCGTGCTCATCTACCACGCCCAGCTTATTAGACTAGCAAAGCCAGAAAAACAAACTTAGTTATATTTTATCTGGGCACCCATTGTCTGGCAAAGCTGCTATGTGAAATTCGATAGCACAATCATTTCGTGGTAGGCGGATTCTGTTTCGACTTCTCGGCATTTCCCAATTTCCTAAATCTCTGTTGCCTCGGTTCAACCAGGTTTTTTTAGAGAATTTGTGCTCCGCTTCTAAAAATAAGTCGCCTGCAAGCCCCAATGATCTACCCTACACGGATCAATATCCTACCGATCTGACATTCAGTTTGACATTCAGTTGAACGGTCGCCTAGACTTTAATTACTGTCTATCGCTACTAGACTGTGCTATGTGGCCAATGCACTTCTGCCTTGCTTTAAATAAATTGGCGTTATCCCACAGGCGGGAGCTGTATAATGACTTTGTTGGTGTCGCCACCTAACAGCTTCCAGTTATACAGGTAAAAGGGATATATTGGGACTGTTGCTTCTAACTAGTAATTACGGGAGGGATCCGTTGACCCTTATATCCCATGGAATCCCTTGATCGTATCTTCATGCGAGCAGCCCGGTCTCGGGCTTGTAAGGTCCGTCAATTATCCCGTTGGCATACAATTAGTTAGGGATCTTCATATCCGTTAGACCGCGGTTGTGATCTTCCTACAACTCGTGCGTTTGATAGGATCGGAACGCTCTTCGAGCTATCGGGCCTGCGCCGATAACTCGGTCTTCGGTTGATCGTCAGAGCCGTAGTTCGCGATAGATCCTACCGGCTAGGGTTGCTCGTCAGGGCCTTGACGATCGGGTCCAGTTAGGTTGCAACCTTCCAACCTGACTAACTGACCCCTCTCGGTAAAACTGATCCTTCTAGGTTGGTTGCATCACGGCCGCGGCTATCGTGCAATTGAATCTTACTTTTGCAATCGCGGCCGGTCCGGCTTCCACGGAATTCCTGATGGTATTTGCTAGTAAATTGTGTGTGCGTTCGAACAGGCTGGGCTGCGGGCTTCAACCTTCATGGATTATCTCGGTAGTTGACGATATCTCTCTATCGCCCGCTTGGCACCAACAGACTTGCTTAGTTACGTACCCATATCCATCGAGCACCTTGACTCAATTTATTGACGGTATGAGCACTCCGTAATTCTTTCAATCTGAGACAGTCGATATCTTAAAACACTCGCCCATCTCCATCATCGTTCGTTTAATTCTCGTCTTCAGCATCCGAAATCGGCACCCGTCCAAGTTGTTCCAGTATCTAGTCATTCAATTTCCAATGTGACATAGTGGAAGCGTTTAGGTTGCCAAACATGGGCATCACTCGAGACCTGACGATCGGCTGAGTGTCTACTCTGATAGCCTTAGGTAGTACTGATAGTGTGCATACTACCCATTTCATTGGTGTGTAGAGAGCAATTGACTTCATTCGCCCATCGAGCTTCCGCCGAGTGTCTTCATTACACTACCACTCCTTGACATCACTGCTACTCACCTAACGTCGCGTTCACGACTGCGAGTCCGACTTACTACAGTGACATACCACCGCATAGCTGAGCTGTGGCCAATTGACACATCGCACGTAGCCCCCTTCCGCTTTAGTACCCGGCACCTACATGCATGGCGCCCGCACGGGAACTATCTACCTACCTTACATACCTTACATACAAGATATCCGGCCGGCAAGAGAAAGTGGGCTCCGGGGGGACAACCGTATTACGTTTCCGGTGTATGAACCACCACGAGGCCGATGATCTATGACGCCGCCACTCTAGCGTACTATCAGAGCATCACTACGGCTAAAGTTGTCGGAATTTGCCATGATGGCACCACTTGATGTACAAAGAGGCTTGGGAAGAGCATTTCAGCGTTGATCTTTTGACATTGATGCGAAGATGGACTCACCAGCGCATCATTGCGTGTCCTAGTTGGTTAGGGGCAGCGGCAGGAGTAGTATGGCGGTGATATCTGTTGAAAGTACGGAGGTTGCAAGCCTCTTCTGTGTGTGGTTTGCTTATCTGGTCATTGTTCGACCGAGTACACGGGTGCAAGCAAGGTATTGAATCTTGGCCAGATGTGGGGTGCTATGACCTCTGATATTATTACCAACGTCGTCTTTGCAAGGCCGATGGGCTATATCAATTTCCCCGACTTTGATTCCCAATTCACTACAGCTGTATGCGACATGCTGTTCACATCTCATATAGAGCACACTTTCCTATATTCTTGACGGCGATGAATACGATTCCAAGTTGGTTGGTGAAATTTTTGGCGCCAGCAGTGAAGCCAGTAATCGAATATGAAGAGGTATGCCATTCCATTAGGAGGCTATTATTATTACGTACAATGTGGAAATGGATCGTTATCCCTGGGTATCAAATAGCGGTTTCCATGTTTACTCATTATCGCAGATATTAGAGCTGCAGATCAAAGATATCTTAGCCGGGCGCAATGAGGAGGCAAAACTGTCATCTCATAAGACCGTCTTCCACGACATTTTATCCTCGAATCTCCCTCCTAGCGAACTTACTGCCGGCCGACTGCAAAACGAAGCCATGAGCGTAGTTGCGGCTGGAATAGAGACAACACGATGGGCACTGACCGTCGGCTGCTATCACATTCTCGCCAATGTAGGAATTGAGCAACGCCTACGATCTGAGCTCGAACATGCTATGCCGGATCCAACTAGAATGATCTCCGTACCAGAGTTGGAGAAGCTACAATATTTGACAGCTGTCATTCAAGAGAGTATGCTATGTCTTACGGATCTCGCTGTTCCGCAGTCTGATTTTCCCCTATTTGTGGTGCAACAGAAAAGCTGATTCAACCAGGCCTCAGAATGGCATACGGATTGTGTCAACGACTCTCCAGGATAAATCCTCGCTCACCATGGCAATATGCCCATTAAAACATCCCTCCAGGGACGCCAGTGAGCATGGACGCATATCACATGCACAATAACGAGAGCGTCTTTCCAGAATCCCAAACATTTAAGCCTGAGCGTTGGCTAAACAATCCCGTGGGCCTGGATGGAACCACACCACTAGGTCATTACATGGTAGCTTTCTCTAAGGGCACCCGCATGTGTATTGGGATGAACATGGCCTACTCTGAGCTATACATCGGCCTCGCAACCATGTTCCGGCGACATCGTTGTTTCAAGCTATACGAGACGGACAGAAGCGATGTCGAATTCGCCATTGACATGATAACGCCGCAGCCAAAACTAGACTCCAAAGGGGTTCGTGTACTTGTGGGATAAGAGCATTGGTCATACCTTGAGCTACGTTCCATCAAATCTTTTACTTCGCAGAGAATTGGGGGTCAGTTGATTGGGTTGAAGCTAAGATTGGAGTTGTTATGGGCTGGAGAATGATGTCATTATGATATGATGTGGATAGTTGCTGTTTTTTATAATGGACATTTCTCTCATGAGAGAGTAGGACCTCTTCAGTATATTTAATTTGTAACGACTTCTTCACGCAGCTACACGTGACGTGATCTTTATACGTAGAGCTTGCCCTTAGGTACCTCGCCCACAATTATTACTGTTGCCCTACGCGCCTTGACTGCGCGTGCCAGATGATAGGGATCTAACGTGTGAAACCCCTGCTTAAAGGATATTGGAATAAATTACATTGACCTCTGTATTCTGAACTCAACTTTATCTATTAGACGCTGTGCAGTTTCGCAGTTTCGCCAATATATCATAAGTTCTACTAGACATACAGAATGTTGCCAGCTTAAAAAGATTCTATTCACATATGACAACTTGATCTTGTATCTGGCGATGTTCGTTTACATAAAGAACAGGGCAGCGAACATGGCACCCAGTAATACAGTCATGCTAACGTGGTAAGACGCGAGGCCGGCACTGTCATCGCTGCTCCCACCGTTACTAGCCTTCTTATTCTCGGGCACCTTGGTCGAGTTGGCATTTTCCCATGTCTTGTTGTAAGAGTAGCCCGGATCATCCGTGATGGTCTCGTTGAATCCGGAACCAGGCCCGTCGACAGATCCCTCCACGCACACCGAGGTATCACCGCTCGAGTACTTGGATACGGCGCGCCAAAGCTGGGTGAGGTCGCGGGCCATTTCCCCAGTCCAGAAGATGCGGCAGTTGGCAGCCTCGTACGTGAAAGCGAGTGGACTGTCGGGGCTGGACGCGCGAATCTCGTCCAGGGCGTTGACTGAGTTGTCAAAGACCTTGGCGGGCGAACTGCTGAGCGGCGCGGGCAACGAGCGGATGTCACTGCTTGTCAAGTTGAGCTGTTGGAGGAGGGCGGCAGTACCTCCTTTGATGCTGGTCTCTGCATATTTCATCAACGAGTTGATCGCAGTAATAGCCGAAGAGAAAAAGGTATGGGCCAGAAGTTGCTGCCACGAGTTCCGCAGATGCCCTGCATGGGACCGTATTGCGGGATGCCACCGACAACGACACTCTTGACTCCGCCGTCGGTCTTCATCAGCTCGGCAAAGAGAGTGCAGGTACTGGCACACCAGCCGTCCAGGAGGAGGGTAATGTCCTCGCCCTTCCAAGGTTGTTCGTAGGACAGCTTGTTGGTACCGTAACCTGCGAGATAGGGGCCCATATCGACACCGCTGGCCCATGCTGGATCAGAAAGACTGTAGCGACCCGTCTGGGTGAAATTGTCTCCATGAATAGTACGAGGGCTGGAGAAATCTGCGTAAGAGGCCCAGTTTTCTCCGTTGAGTTTCATCGTATGAAGAGTATTCAAGGACGCCGCCCTTCCAGGCCCAGTGAAGAGTGAATAAATATCGCTTGGGGCGTTCTCGTCCGACAACACCTCAGTGACGATTCTGCCGATAGTTCTCAGGCTGGGTGTAGATCGTGCACGGAAAGACAAAGTAGGAAGGGTATCGGGGAAGAATTGGCGGAAGGTGTTGTAACCGAGCAGGAATGTGCCGCCGGTGTTGCCAGAAAGGTCGATGACAATCTTCTTCATCCCGGCATCTTTGGCCTCACGGATAAACGCTGCGACTGCGTCACTAAAGCTCTGCGAGTCGGCCGAAGCTGAGGATGAGCTGGCGGTGGCGAAGCTGGGCAGGCTGAGCACACCGACGGAGTCATTCTGGAGGAGGTACCCGGACACGAAACCACCGTTAGTGAAATTTTCTTGCTTAACAATGGGGTCCTTTGGATAGCCAATGACAGGCACGAATTGAGCGCTTGTGCTGGTCGGCGCGCTACTCTGGGCCGACGTCGTAGCTCTGCTTCCGACGCGAGTAGTTGTAGATGAGGTTTCGTCGTCGTCCTCAGCACGCGCAGAAAGCTGGGTGCTGTAAACTCGTGCATTGAAAATGGCATTGGGACTGGTCAAGTTTTGCTGGAGGAGGTTCCAAGAAGAAGTGGCCTGGTAGAGCCACTCGGAGCTTGTGCCATTGGAAAAGCGAACCGTGATCGAAGGGCCGTTGTAAAAGTCGGTGGATTGGAACAGTGTTGGAGAGTATGACAGCCTGCTCCCAGAGCCAATAGTGCCGAAAAGTACCTGTGAGCTGTACATGATTGCGTTCCAGTCGGCGTGAGATTCAATAAGGCCGGTAGGAGCCTTCGTTTCGATATAGTCGCGGAGGTAGTCGAACACTGTCTGGTTGTTGATCTCGACAATGGGGGAGATGTTGTTCTTGTTGAGCAGCACATCATTGGAGGCGTAGACTTCAGGCAGGGACTTGCCATCAGAGGAGACGGAAATAAGGCCGTCAGGGAGCACCCACGAAAAGATACCGAGGATGCCTCCGTTGTATTTCATGTGACCTTCACGAGCGGTGATGAAGATTTGTTTTATAGCTGCCTCCATCTCATACGTGCTGTTGTATTTTCCGTCGCTCAGGCTCTGAGCGACTTGGTCGAGGCGTCCCATGACATCGATAGGTAGCGACTGATATGACTTCGGGGGGTCCTTCAGATAGGCGATAGTGGTATCAAACTCGTAGTACCGCTTGAGAAGGTCGATGGTTGCGATGCTGACATTAACATCGAGCGGCACTGAGTTTATACACTCGAATGCTTTCTGGGCATCGAACCTCACATAGTATCCTAGATCGCCTGCTTTGAGTAGCGTAATCTTCGACAGAGCTTGACTCTGGGAACTAGCCACGGACTGGCAGGCGTTCATAGTCCTGGATGGGGTGGCACTTCTGGTTGTCGTTGCCGCCAAGGCAGCCGACGCTTGGGAGGCTACGAGAGCCGCAAGCCAGAGGCTCTTCGAAGGGAAGACCATGTTGGCGACAGGAAACCGATGAAACAAGTGCAGGATTACTTTGGCTTAACAAACTGCAATCATAGAAAACGGATGTACGATAGCGAGCAACAAAATATAGCTTTTCTACTATGTGTCACAATAAGCTAGGCTTCCAGGTTAGTTATCCCTTAAATAAACAAGAATAAAACTTGTAGGGATTCTGCCAAGCAACTGCCGTAGTTTCCCGGATGGCCAGTTTACCCGTTCATGAGACGGTAGGCATTGCGCCTGTCTCGACTCGCTCGTCCCTGTCAATGCTCAGCCCTAAGTGAGACTGGGACGCGTGGCGCAACCTAGAGAACTGCCGAGGTCAGGCGCTTAACCTGACGGAGGAAGAAATAGTCATCGAGGCGAATTGCTTTTACATGGGTACAACTGCCATCATTAATTAGAAACGGTATATGTGGTGGATATCCTTACAATATAATCCCTAACCCTGCGAGTCTGACCTCAGAACTAACAAGCACTTGATTACAGCCCAACAGCCCAACCAGGGGCAGTTGTATCAGCCTCAAGCATATTTTGCCACATGTGTTCATCCACCTTCATCACGCCACAATTCACTATTGGGGGCCAAGGCCATGTCCGGTAGTGATATAACTTTCTTCTCCCGGATCATTCGTAGACTAGGTGCCATAGGATCTATGAGACTAAGCAGAAAAAGGATTCAGGCTTGTCAACGTGGAAACAATAATTATAGGATCAAGACGATATTTGGAGGTATCCTCAGCTTCCACAAAGCTCGGAATTTCGCGGAGTTGCCCCATGGCTCATTGTCAGATGGGCCTTTGCCAAGACATGGCTTCTTCGCGGGGATATTGGGTCTCTCATACCGACCTATCGAAAGAAAAGCCGAGACGGACCAATTGGACGACCTTGTTACCCGTGGTTTCTATTTACCCTGCCCCTAGGACCTTGTCTCCAGGCACCGCTTGGCGGTGTCGTGGGGTCTAGCCTCGCCAGATGAATGACTTCCTTCGACAGATGGCTTGACATTTTCATCTCGTATGGGATAGATTGCCTAAGCTAGGGCATATCCATATGCTGTATCATTTTCGTGAAGCTTAGAACGGAACAGATATTTCAATAATTGATACCTCCTCTACTATATCTACCATCTGCATCATCGGAGTAATGTGGAATTATCTGTGGCTGTGCTTAGTTTATGAATAAACTTACAAGGCTGATGGTTATGGGGTAGGCATGGCACTGGTACGTAAGAGTCCCACCTATGTAACCAGGGGTAGAATTCTTGTTGGCTGTTGGGACAGCCTGGTGAACTTCACTCCGACTAAAACAGGTTTTTGTCTGCTCTCCTCGTTTACCCTCATATTCTTGTTGATACAACTGTGAGTCAATCAAACAGTGCGCATCGGAAACCCAACCATGTAAAGACAAAAATGTTTATGGACATTAAGTTTAATTTATGGGAGCTACGTAGGATGATTTGAAAGGTACCGAAATAGGTGTCAGCTGGGCAGCGAACGGCTGATTACCCGGCTTACGGGGATGTATCAGCGTAGATTGTTTTCACCGACAATCCAAAGAGGAAAATTCAATCCCTTTACACGACGAAACGAATGTACCCTGGTAAAGCATAGTGCGGAAACAGATTTGAACTTAGACCTTCCGGATCGGACCCGGACAGCCTCCAATGTCCGTGCTGGAAGCCAACCGTTGCATATCTAATAAAGTGAGACGGGGGGCCTGAATCCAGGGGCCCCTATCTTCGGATTTAGGTACCCCAAGTATTAGATCCTACTCAACAGGAATATGAGGAGGAATGCGAGTACTGGGCAACTGGTACGAGCCAAAGTATACTGCGCAAGAGCGAGTTGTTAGTTGATGCAAATTCAGACGATTGCGACAGCTTGAACCAAATCTGATAACCTTTCGTCGTCAAAATCTAACCCTTCTTTTGTCCATTTCTGTCGTGGCAATTTTAGTCTGCTCTCCATTACTCCCCAGAGCTTCTCCTCGTTGAGATCAGTGAATCTGCCCATTCTAACAAAGAGATTATCTGGTGTTGGTGACTGGGAAACTCTTCTCAGCACCAAACCAAAGACGTGCGGGCCGTCATCAATATAAATTAGCATAAACAATAACCTCTCCTGTTGACGGGCCAAAATAAACTGCCCTCGGCTTGTGCCCAAGTTTTCGAGGGAGCAGTTTTCATCCCATTCTATTGTCAACTCTGGCCCAATCAAACGGGCTGCCGCCGAGTCACCAACCTGGCTCACTGAGGAAAGTGTGTAATCGGAAGAGGTTTCCATTTTGGTTCGGTCTCCCGCTGGATCCACATGAGCCCAGACAGCAATTCCTCGAAGGAACAGCTTACAGGAGACGAAACTGTGAGTGTTGAGCTGATCATCCGACTGAATAACAACATCAGTAACTTCGGAAAGTGAAAGCGAGTCTTCTTCTCGTGCGGTGTATCTTAGGTCATACATCACAGGTCCCTCTGCATTTGCCCACGACCATGTGGGTGCTACGTATGTCGTTGCCGTGTAGCGGTCAAATCTGAACCGGGAGTCGATGTCCGGTACCCAACATAATTGTCTGTGGAGGTCCTTCCTCCAGAGCCCGGCGACATACTCATCACCCGTAGCATCTCGTATTTTATTGGCCAGACCGGCCAGAGCAATAAACTTGTCAGAGTTTCGTGAGAACTCGCAGTCAGAATATTGGCCAACTAGTGCCGACCAAGCCTGACGCAGCTTTGGCTCGTCATTGAAATCCAAACTATGGTGTCCCCCAGGTGTGGTGTCTTGATTCAGGGTTGTAAGATCCCAGAGCTCATCTGGAAGTCCCTTCGGAAAATGTTCCGAGGCAATCAACTCATCACACTCCCAGTAAACCTCTTTACGGCTGAAGTTGAATTGCCTCCGTGATAAGAAGCGTTCTTGAGTGACCCAACCCCTGCTGTTCAGTGGCGCGCTCGTCACGTCATCCAAGTAACTGTCTATCGCTAGGATATGGTGATCAATCAACTGTCCTCCCTGGGACGGGAGCTTAATAATTGGTGAGTTGATAGATGATGGTTCTCTTCGAATGAAACATCCTTCCGAGCCATCTCTTGCCCAAGTTGCCGCAATGGTGCAAGCCGAATTCTCATAGATGGACCCCATTACGCTGGACTGACTTTTCCAGTCCAGCTCATCATCTTGCACAATACACAGGGAGTCAATCCAAAGATACCGGAAACCTAGCGTGAGTGCTATAGAAAAGGCATCTTGGTAAGTTTGTGGTAATAAGGACGCAGCGTGGAAATGATAGTATGTGTTGTCGCCTTTCATAAGCCGTATTGGTTGTGCTGTACCCCAGCAGTGACTCAATGTCAAATAAGGCATCGAGCCAAGGTCAGCGCCCCTGACCAGCCTCCACGCATACTCCTTGCTAGTCCCCCTTTCCCATACTTCAATCAGCCGGTCGGGTATGAAAGGTTGTAGCTGCGCCTGCTTTTGTCTGCACTTCTCATGGGACTCCATGCAGGTCCGAAACCATTGACACCAAAGGTCAGGTTGCGCACTCGTTGAGTAAGTGTTGACATCTACCTTTCGATTCATTGCGGAGGCGTGATCTCCGGCTGGAAATGCTGTGAAGCGTGCATGGATCGATTCTTTGCCCGTTGACCATATCATCCGAAGAGTCATCTCCTCGTCACGGCGGAATTTGACTCGACTGACTGGAATTTCCCTTGCGGATGCATTTGGACTTTCAGGCGAGGGGTCCAATCCCTCGAGGTGCTCTTGGACGAGGCTCCAGAGGTAAGAGCATGTGAAACAATTGTCCTTCATCGCCGCACTGAATTCGGTTGCGGAATTGTGGATAAAGTGTTCACATCGGCACTTAGTAACTATTACCAAGGTGATCAAGGTCTCGCATTTTTGGCACAGCATGTTCGAAGGCTCCAAGTAAATTCTCTTTCAATACAACTGATGGTGAGAACAAGGTGCGACACAGTTCAGTAACGCGGAGTCGCATCTTCTTCGAGCTTTTAGCCAGTCATGTGGTTGGCATTCGAGGGTTACAGTTGATGGTGGCTATGCGGGGGCTGTGTTGTACTCATGTTTAGCCGAATCCTTGATCACAATCCTACCCCATCAAGCATCTACTAACTGGTTTAATGTCCGTACCATAGAGATTCACTCATCATTAAGTTGAAGAACAGCCCCCCCGTTTGAATATATCGAGGTCGAATCATAATGAGCCAGGAGGTAAGTCTCTTTGCTAGACCCGTTGAAACGAAACTTGTAATTAGTGTTTTTATTGATATGCCTGATATACTTTTCGCCGTATTCTGCACACAAAATCACAATAGTGTGCCTCAAAGCATGCTTGATGGAAGGTACTCGACAACCTTGGCAGGCGAATCATCAGATACTGTTGCACTCGCACTTTCACTTTCCAACAAAACGAGTGGTGAGGAAATTTGACAATATTTGTAATTGTTGAGCTAGATATCATTCATATGGCGAGGCAAATTCTAATGTCGTTGTAATTCCATAATTCCTTGTTAGTCCAATTTCTTGGCAGATGCAAGATAGCCGTACTGAAATATATCAAAAGTTTTATTAGGGAGATTTGCCGTTGTCTGCCCCCCCAGAAGAGTCATATGATTGAAGATCAGGTGGTTTCTGAGGTATTCATCAATCGGCTACAAACTGCCTGCATTCTGCCATCTTGCAATGTTCACTCACTCTAAACGTATGACCCTAAGACTAGGGAATTTCTACGGTTAGCCTTCGGGTGCCAGAGCACTGACTGTCGGGACTTAGTCCCAGTGTATTTCGCTCTTGATATCTAACCGGAAGAAGGTTGCCGTTCTACTCAGACTCTTCAAGTAGCCTTCGAGGGAGTCCCGTCGTGTGTATGGACCGGATTTTGCTCTTCTTACCCGATGACATGATGTCTGGCATCTTTGTCAGACAATATAGGCATCAATATTATCCCAGTGTGTCGAAAGCTGAACTATGAACTGCAAATCAAACTCCCCGATACACCAAATTAGGCTTGATCAGCTTATTTGGGTGTGATGCGAACAAATAAGCTGCATATCGTGTAGTGTCTCCCATGACATGACCTTTGGTAATCTGTAAATATCAATGCGGCGAAGATCTGCCAGTGCAACATAAATCCGAACCTGGAAGCTCGTGAAAGCAATAAGTACATGCTTTTATGTGCGTTCAATTGCAACCGGTGTTTCTTCGGGGCCCTTTGAAGCAGGCAGAACAACCTGAGAGTAGTAAACTGTAAGGCTGGCTCATAATGCGTGTCTTCACAGTAGCTGATTTCTTGGCATCGGCATCTTCATGCCGCAGCTACAAGCTCATCGTCACGACCACATGTTATACCGTTCTTGAAATTCATGTTTGACTTAGGTTGGCTATTAATTGGCCAGTTTTTCCATTCGTTTGCAGATCAAATCGACCACAATCCAATACCAAGCATCACAGAAGCACCATCACAGAGTCCACTGATAGCAAAGTTCCCCACATCAGTCTCCATTACTCACTATTGAAAATGTGTTTCGTTCAAAACTTTCTTGCCCTTATCTCTCTGTTTGTTTTCGGCCTTACCGAGGCCTGTGCTGGAGCGAAGCCATCCATAAACAGCGACTACACTATCACCGTAAACCTTTTTACAGATAACAACTGTTGCTCGGCTCCTTTTGGGAAAACTGTCATGGGCAACCTGGGAACATGCCATACTGCCAGCCAGCCTTTCGGGAGCATTACTGAGGCCGTTGGACAGGGTATGTTCGGCCGCAACATAAAGGTGTGGGGCTATCCCGACTCCTCCTGCAGTGGCCCCTCTGTATATTGGGATATCAGCAACAAGCCTGAATGTTTCATCAATGTCTATGCACAGTCGTACCGCAGCTTTAAGATCCAAGTTCTTGTAAGAGATAAGCCCACCCCAAACTCATATCAATCATTACTTCGCTATTCCAGGTCCCAAGCTTACGCAATATCACGCGACCACAAAGGCGCTACCGAGTGCGGAGAACGAAGAGGAAAGCGCTGTTCCAACTGCTCACCAACTTCCCGCATCGGCATGATCAGGGATCACCTTATGAGTGTGGCTCTGAGAATAAATGACCCTTCAATTGTGGAGTACTTCTTTTCTCCTTGCCCATGAACCGACACAGAGATGTTCAACACTCTGCAAACATGGGATTCGGGCAGCTGTCTTCAACAAGCTAGCTTGATGGGGCGCCAAATATGGAGGATATTGTTGACAAACAGACACCAAATAGCCAAAAGTAGCATCAATGAACAAAGTGCGTCTTAATATTTAGAGATTATGCTACGCTGGCTGGTACTAAAACGTAGTGATGAGCAATTAGAATGACTCGTTCCATGAAACCCTAATCTGAAACGAGATGGTTTTGCCTTCAGCATGTCAATTCAATCATCTCTTTACTGTGGATAAGTCTTCCTACCTGCTGTCAGCACTTGTTCACCGCATAGGGAGCCGCAATTGGTGTCAGCCTCGGACTGTAACCGTAACTTGCAGAGTGTAGTGTGGGGTTGTGCCCAAATGATGCTGAACGAACGTTTCATCGGCCCTATATGAACTCTAGACGGATCCGCAGATGGCCGATGGTTGATTCGTGGAGTGGTATTTTTAACGTTTCCATGTCCTCGGCCACGTAAACAACCCGACGCGGTCTTCTTCAACGCCTCACAGACTGGAGGTACCCTTCCCTTTCTATCAAGTTTGTTTTAACTTACACAATTGAATCTCAATCAAAGGGTCCGAGGGATTATGCTATAAACTATTTTTCTAATTACAGTCGAATAAGCGATGAGGTCGAAGAACTTGTGTTTGACGAACTCGGATTCTTCAAACGCGGAGAACACACAGGTTTGATGGGTAGATTTTCCCCCGTCTTACAACCACCCAGAGCAATGGGTTACGAATTCCGATTCCATCGTTTCGAGCTTACCCATCCACCCTCATCCATTTCAACCTGCCAAGCATATCAACCATGTTATTGCTATCCCTCATCCCAAAAGTCCCGTAGCATCACTGTATTATGGCTGTAATGAATGTTCTTACAGGACAACTGACCAAAGGAATAGCGTCTACCACCAATCAAAATCAAAGCATTCCTCGACAGCTCTTACTGACATTGTATGCTGACTGCACGCTAAGCTACATCTCGGACTTTTAACTTTAGTGGGATGGATTCGGTTGCTCCCAATCGTGGAAAACCATAGAAAATGGACTGATTTATTTTGACCCTCAGTTGGCACGTTGTTCAGCATCACCAGCTGACTACGGTACAGGGTAGCCCATATCCCAAATACTGTCAAGCCCACCCTTGTCGCTTACACGCTTACATGAGATTATTTCAAGCCAGGGCTATGTCAAAGAGGCAGAGGCAGTTGAGCCTTGCGCAATATGCTCTGAATCAACATCTCGGAGCCAGAGCCGAACGTCCGAAATCATAAACCGTTACTCCGTCCGTTCGTGCATCCGAACATGGTTTCGTGGTCTAACGGTCATGACTACAGGTTCTGATCCTGTCAGCGAGGGTTCGACTCCCTCCGAGACCTTTCTTTTTGCTTTTTGTACGAGACCCCACAGCTCCCATCGTTGGGATATACACATCAACAGCTTCTTTATCTGTCATTTCGTTGGAAAATTGTAGCCTATGAAACTTAAACGTTTTGGAGGATACCCCGCTGCCTAGGTAATCTAAAGGCCCAAATGACGCCCCGAATTATCTGACAAACAGAACTTGCTCAAAAATTATTTGGAGGTTGATTTGAAGCTCCAGTAGAATAGAAACTGTATTTAAGATGTAGACGCTCTATTTGCAAAATCTGATGAGAAAGCTGGTGTACCTTTATGCTATTTCAATCTAGTTCTCGAGTGCTATTATATCGACCCAGATATTTAGGGAATATTTCATATCATCACGAAAGAGTCAATCTATCGTTTCCCCGTGGGTTGTAATTCCGACTATTTTCTCTGCTTGGGGTAAAGAAGTTTCTTTGTCCTTAAATAGTGCAGCATTGTGATAAAGACACCAACCCACACAATAACGAGAACCACAGTCAAAACACAAGCGCAAATATGAATGCCCTGGCTATCGAAGACTTTGCTCATGGTTTGAGTAGCCGTAACCTACAAGAAGACAGATATTGCTCGTTAGTACGGAAAAGAGCGATGGGCGCATACGTGTAATGGAGGTTCACGTACAAGTGCAGTGTTGGGAAACACAAAGGACCACCAAGTCATTTGGAATGGAATTGAGCTTCCCGTACGGACGTACTTCCACAGGGAGCCAAGTGAGACAAGGAAGAACCATATGCAGAGACCCCAAAACCAAAGCCCTACTAAAACAGACAAGACTTTAAGAATATCCACGGTCAGCTCAGACCCTAAGAAACCAGGAGGGGCAATAAGGTTGGCTTGTTGTCCGAGTTGCACTAATAAAGATGAGAGGAATGAGCCAGAACAATACGTGAAAGCTATGGGAGGGTCGTCACTTTACCTATCCCAGCGGCAGTGAAGCCATATGGACCAATCGATATGAACTAAGATGGTGGAGTATTAGTAGTCTAGTAGAGGATAACCACCCTGGCATCGGAGTACTCACAACACCAGGCCGCTGTATGTCTCGAGGTAACTTCTGAGTCATCAGTCTGTAAATAAAGGCAGCAGATATCATGAAGGCAATTAAGCAACCGGTGCCCTGTAGAGTGACGGCACACATGGCAACAGCAGGCTTATTTAGTACCCACAAGTTACCAGAACGTTCGGCAGCGGCGATCAAGTTTGCCGCAAATGGTGCAATCACAAGAAGAGGGTATGCCGGAAAGACCCACGTGGGAGTCATCGTATGGACTGGGAATACTCTAGTTTACAAGATTAGCATATGGGCTTCCTCTGAGGCATCGCTCACCAGGAGAGGGGAATGCTTCACTGTGTCGACCATAAAATTAGATACATCCCAGCACTAGCGAGGACACTCGACGCGACGTAAAACCAAAATAGAACCTGCAAGGTTTTAAAAAGCCAAAAGCCCGAATGCTCAACGCCATATTGACAGGTGTTGGTCAAGATAATTGCAATGCTGTAAGTCATTGAGACACATCAGTCATTATCCAGCCATTGCTGTAAGGACGCATTCGACCCACGATACGAACTATAGAGCTAAGCATTTATGAAGAAAATAGTGGGAGAGGGATATATACTAACAAATGCGGGAATGAACAAACATTCGAATTGATCAGTAAAGGATTTTATAAAGCTGCCGCGCATAAGGTGAAAGCGAACGCTTATACAGACACAGTTGTTTAAAAATAAAACAATGTTCAGCAGATAGAAGAACAGTCCAAAGCCATTCACCCAGGCAGAGGTGTACCCCACTAACTCAAAACTGTTACTTTTCAAATATATTGGATAGATGACAAGGGTAAAAGCACGTACAGCCATATATAACATTCGCAACACCTCCGGTTGCCATAGTCTACGATCTCAGTGAGTAACCTTGCCTGCAAGACGCTAGCCGCAACGGAAATAAAATAACCGCACCATTGTAAAATAAGTCCATTGGTAACATTTGATACGATCTTTAATGGAAACCTTTGAGTTCGGTGGTATCTTTTCGGCCGTGGCAACTACATCGTCCAGAGCAGCTAGGCTTGCGCTGAGAACGTGGGGATCAGGGGGCAGCGCAGCCACATATGACGGTCGAGTGAGAAGTGCCGGCCGAGAATGAACATGAATTTGAGAGACCGGCGTCATAGTCCCTGGCGCTGTTGCGAAATACTCGCGATAGTTCTCCTCGGTCGGGGACTCGTAGCCGTGTCCCGGCCCAGGAGGAGAAGCCGTCCCCGCACCACCCCGGATAACTGGAAGAGGGAGTGCCATCTTACGCCGATCGACCAGATACACAATTGGGAGTTCCAGAAGCACAGAGTGTTAAATAGAATCCGATCATCCAAATGAGGACATCAGCGTGCCAGCATCAAGCCGCTAGAAGAATGGCATAAAAAGTCTCAACTGGAACGGTGGACCGGATCGGCTTGTCGGCTCTTGGAAATATCCCATAAACATGCACGCTAAGGCATGACATCATCAAATGCTGACTCACACATGAGGAGTTGTCGGATATCGGACTGGTAAAAACAGCATTCGAGAGCAACATTTCTGAGAGTTGTGGTAAAATTCTATCTGGCGCAAAGGGTCGAAATCTAGGTACCTAAGGGAACAGACGCGATATGATTTGCATGGATTTCCTGCGGCGATTTAGGCTCTGCAGTACATCAGACTTGGTTCCAAAATGGTACAAGTGCCCGAGTCTATTTATAAGATACTTTAGAGGATACGTCAAAGCGCGCCGAGAAGGATCCAACCCCGCCATGCAGACTTGTTTACATCGTAGAGTGAGTTAGCACATATAAATAATAATAAACGGACAAAATCGAGGCTATTTGAGACCCTTCAGCGGGTATGCAGCTCAGATTCCAGATGGATTTGAGCAGCAGTTTTTCTGCATTGAAAAACTATCTTGGACCTCCCGCAGTGTCGGGCTGGACAAGGACATGTTCACTTCCGTTAAAGTATTAGGAAATGAGTACTACCTACCAAAAATCCAACTTGACAAAATGACTTGATAGGCCACTGCGCGAGATACTACAGTCTTCTCGCGTTGCAATTAGATGACAATAAAACGGCTAAGAAGTGAGTTGGACCCAACCCAAGATCAGGCGAGGCCTATATTCCAGGCAATATGAAGGTATTTTCAACGATGACTTGACCATCTACTGTTTCAACGAGCTCAAGATTTCAGATCCAAAGACCAACAGCCGAGTTGGGGAATCAGTACTTTATCCGGCTTGCCAACGTGGACTGAGGTCTTTCACAGCTCACGAGCTTCTCTATATGGATCTTTCGACATAAACCAGCAAGGTGGTCGACAGATAACAGTTCTTCAACATGTAGCAGAATACTCTTGAGAAAGCCCCCAACCCGCAAACAGAAATTCCGCTCGGCCGAGCTCTTAGCCACGGACAGGCAGAACAGTGCGGCTCTAGGTGGGCAAGATGAATCTTCCCTTACCAAGGTTTTCTACTGGGAGCCACTTGGCGGCGTGAGGCATGGTTGCTTCAGATGTTACATATGAATTCACATCAGAACTACCTGCCGGTAGGTCGCTACAAGGTTGATCCTTCAACACGGACATTGAAATATGCTGTGTTGCCATTGCGGTAGCGTGACACCCTTCCACGGGTACGATACATTATCTGATCAAGCACTTGATACAGGGAATAGAATACCGCTCCACGCTCGCCTCGAGCTCCTACAGTATACAAAAAAGATTAAATGTGAGATCTAGCAAGCATATTGCTGTATTATAGATCCGTTGTACTTAGAAAGGATACATCGATGAACTCCAAGGGATCTCGTTGGATTTGTGACCAGAAGGCGCGGTGACACGCCAATTGCCGTAGACCGGTTCGACAAATTTTTGGCTAAGCTTGAGCAATCAAGATGTTATGGCCGAATATCAAGAAAAAACTCCTTGGGAATTTCATGGTAGTTGGAGGCCGTGATGGGGCCAACCATAAATCTCTCAAGGTGCCATCTTTTGGTTCTTTACTTTACCTTCTCATTCCATGTTTATTGCCTCTAGTCGACTGTGTCTCGTGATCCGAATATGACTACCCGAAATATTATACTCAATACAAGAAGAAGAGCTGCCTAGTATTACCTAACTCAGTGAGAGTGTCTAGCGACATACTAGAGCTCAAAGGGAAAGTAGAATATGATACGTTGCGCAAGTAGGCTTACGTCAAACCCGATCCCTTACCCGTTGCTCTCGTAGTTTGAGACTGCAGGTCGGGTTCAAAAGCCCCAGTTGTTGCAACCTGTCCTCATGGAACAGGAAGCCCCGAAGATCGGCAGCACTGATATCAATGTAACCTTGCTGCACGTGCCACTTTATCCAAGGCATCTCGTCCTCGCAGCAGCCTAAAGCGGTATTTATGCATTGTAGCTCTGCTGAACTCCTCCTAGGCCAATGGAACCTTCTACATTGGCGCCCATTTGACAAAGGTCTTGTGGGGAAGAAGGACAGTTGTATGCCTCTTATCAATGAAGTCTCCAAAGAACTTTTTTCTCTTGTCTTTGCAGACGGTTTTGGGAGCCAGTTCTGAGTCATTGTCTATAGTGCAATCGGCACGGCTAGATAACATATGAAGCAAGTTTCGACGAGAAACGAGAGCGCTCCAGGATACAGAGTAGATAATGATATTTCTCGATGTTAGGCTCTCGCGGAAGACGTTCGCTGCACCTTGCATGCTAAGGCGAGCAGCCTTCCGGGCCATGGTCACACCACCCACCCCTGCTTTCCTCTCACGCCGATCACGCTGGATGGTACCATTCGAGGCCCTGCGGCCTAGCGATAAATGGCAGGTCAGAGATTCGGCATGAGTTACAGGACCAGAAACCAAGAAGCTGATAAAAAATCCCACACCGCATAGCAACGTAGTTATCGAACTGCCCAAACACCTACTTGAACTATGCATGCCCTACTTTGTCTAGGTAGTTTGTAAAGCAGATGAAGACCAGCTGACGCCACGCCACGTACTACCCCTCCTCACGGAAAGGCTGCCCCCGGGATGCTGAATCGGCTGGGTATCTAGAAGATGTGGGTGAGGGGTAGCCAAGGTAACAACGAATCGCGGGACGATGGGTCCGGAACAACAGCTTCCTTGCACGTAACAGCGAGACTTGAAACGGAGCCTGGGGCTAGATTTGCCGTGAGGTGTGGGATAGCGGAAGATCGCGCCAACCTCCCTGTTTGCTGCTTGCGAGAATTTGCGATATTAATACACGTTCTCCCACTCTAGAAATTTAAACCAGGCTGCCCAGTATTTACTCCGCATTTTGTGTCCCATTCAAGAGTGATCTTGAGGCAAATCCCCTGGCACTACTGGTCAAGTGCCTACACATGGGTTGGCCTTGGCCAATACTGAGATTGTCTCAGCACGCAAACCACCACTTGCGCCATTAGACATTCGGCGAGCCAGCGACAGCCACAATGGAGTTCATGGGTATTTCCACTCCCGGGATGTATTATCCCATAGTTAGGTCCAAGTCGGCGCGGCAGTCTCAATCCAAGGAGCTCGTAGCAAGAGAGCCGATCGTGGTGGATGAGGAGCAGGCTGATCCTAACGGGTTTGTTGCGGGACTACCGTAAGCCACCGCCTTTCCTCTGTGTGCATTCAATTTATTGTAGAAATCATTACTATTCTTACCATTCTGTCTTTTCTTCGTCGTTCGTGTGTGATTTGAATGCTCACTGTAGCTCTATAGGTATCACCTGATTGGCGTGGATACGACCGAGATATCACCAACCAGTGAGAGCACTGGGTATGTCGGTCGTCACAAACACACCTTCAGCAATGTTTCCTCAGCTTCAAATACCTCGTCGGCTTCCAATGATTCCTCGGCATCATATGACACTATAAGCTCGACTACGTCTTCAGTACCAAGCGTTGCCCCGGCATCAGAGGGATCGACATCAAGCCGATACAGCTCAGAACAGGTTGAAGATGTAAAGACAGACTCAAATACTTCATCAGCGCTGAGCAGTTCATCGGTTTCACTAGCCGAAGATCTGTCTCCTTCTTGGCCATTACCCGGCAATGCAGACAGCAATACAGAGGAGTCGGACTCATCACCCGACAAGGCTCTGCTCGTGAGAAGCCCCAGTAGACGCCTGAGTATTGCCGCTTCATCTACTCGGTATAGAAGGTTTTCTTCCTCTGCAAGCAGCCTTATAAGCATGAGCGAGCTGAGTGCATGTGAAGCGCCGCTGAATATTGTACCGAAAACGCCACCGTTCCCAGCTCGATCCTCGAGCTTGCGAAGCAATTCACGACCAAGCTCCAGAGCATCCACACTGAACTCGGAATGCTCATCATTACCGTCTCGCTCCTACTCGGCACGTAAGACTGTGGCATTTGCTTCAGTAAAGCCTCTTGTGCCTCTAATTGAGGAACGTCTTCAAGATGTCCGAAGGATCTCCGAGCCTCAGTCCCCAGAGTCAATCAATGAAGCGCTAAGGGACTATGAGCTCGAGGCCGCCAAATCAGAGCCGCCAACAAGGCCCCCACGACCCGAACGGGGTCTTGATCTTTGTGTCAAGGCCATCTACCGCAAAGAACTTCATACGCTTCAGAAACGGAATCCAGAACCAATCAGCGCTATTGAGATGTCGAAATTGGGAACCACGGTTGTCGCGAAACAGGGCAAGAATGTTCTTCATTTCTGGGACATGGAATATGATGCCCTCCGCTTCACTATCAAAATCCCAGATCTATTCCATGCTACCAACAAATATTGCAAGGTTCCCATTCACAATCATGTTATCCTCTCGGATAAAGCAAAGCTCATCGCTGCCAGCACGCGCCTCGGCAACTCCATTGAGATCTGGAACTGGGCCAAGAAGAAGAAGCTCCAACGCATCGATCAAGCAGATCGGTGGGTAGCAGCTCGCTTCGAGACCCTTGAGGATGGCTGGAACCCTCTGGCGACCTTCAGGGCTCACGAGAACGCGATTGACTTGTACGCGGCTACAGACAGGCGCAAGAAGCCTTTCGCCAAAGTGCGCAGTATCAACGTCTGCAAAGCAGGGCTTCCTCTACTCCTGGATAATCCGCAACTTGCGCTCTCGCAATCTTCGCCTGTACTTGTAGCAGCCACTGGTCCACGACCTCCAAAGCTTGGACAAGCGCCCCCTGAGCATCAGACCATGCTTGTTGCTTGGGACATATCGGATTATCGAGAGGTTTCCAGCGCCCCTCATCGGTTCGTCTGCCCTTGGCAGTACAGGGCTCTTGAGACTGCTGCCCCTTGTGCTCTGGAGACTCACGAAAATCTGGTGGTGTCGATATGGACCCCGGCCGATTGCCGATCGTACAGACACTCGGTCATTCCTGGCCAGGGTGATTGGAGGCTTACTCCGGTGCATGTCAAGGTTCGTCATGTCCTCGTATGGAATCTTACCCATAACGGGACACGGACATATGAGATCCCAAATACCACATGCTGCATCAGTCCAGACTGTCGGTACATTGCCTACAGCCTGGACACCCGAGAAAAGAGAACTCTGGTCATCCTAAATGCAGTCACTGGCCAGAAGGCATGGTCGATGATTGAGGAATACACATCTAGAAGCACAGCACAGCCCGCATTGGGCAAGGCCGTTGAGCTTACATTCTCTAGCGACGGCCGAGTGCTTATAGTCACAGATGCGGAGAGACACACAAAGGTATACGATGTTATTGAGATGGTTCTCGGGAGCAGTCTTCAGTAAATATGCTCTCCCGGACCTCTAAATGGTTATAAAAATGAATATCGCTCAAATGTATATACGGGTAAATTGACAGATATTTATGACGAGTTACGAATGAGAATTTCTCTATATTTTTCGAGACCCGTGCCGATGATGTTGATGAAAGGCCATTGGGTGTTTCTCTTGAAGAAATGTGCCCATATTTTCAAGACTGCGAGGCCGAGCTGGCGTGGCTCTCGAAGGTCGCCAAGTGGTTTCTCTTCATCTTCAAAATCGACAACGTCGTTCGCTTCTTCCACGATGCTTCGTACCCAATGTAGGATGCGGTCTTCGCTGTCTTTATCCCGTAATATGTCAGAAGGTTCCACAAGGAGAGCAAATAAATAGAAAATTGAGGCACAGGGAATCGCCTACCTGTCAAAGGCGCAGACGCCATGGTTTCTCCCAATTTACCTAGCCACTTACTAAGTAATATACTGCAATCTAGACTTGACAGGGTGTGTCGAACGCTCCAAAAGAAGGCTTGACTCCTCGCCACACGGTCTATCCCAAGCCTAACTGGGATGGACAGCATATGAACCGCGTACAGCAGAGCGGCGATCACGCCATCGCTGCGCTCGACGCAGGGTGAGCGACTGAGTGCTTTCGCGATGCGGGAAGTGTCTCGCGTCTCCAGATGCCTGTATGGACCTAGATTTAGATGTATGCGGACATATGCCAGCGCAAGAAGTGAGCTGGATGTGAATGGAATAGGACCGTTCTCGTTGTTGGGATCCAGACTCGACTCGGCTGCTTGCTGCCACCCGGTCGTCCACGATCGAAGCCCTCGTCTATTCATGTAAACGTCAGCATTCAATGTATGAACAAAACTGAAGTTGCGTGGCTTACTCAAGTTTATCTACTTCCTCGGCTGGCAATGCTGCAATATCGCTCGAGACAGGTAGACTCAGTTCACGCACGATATGAATCCGTTGCAAAAGGCCATGCAAGAGTAAATAGTTCCCCAGAGGCGTTGGTATTGGATCCAAGGGCACCGCCCCATTTTGGTTCCTTAACAAAAGGGACAGAGCATCTTGGAAGTACAGCTGTTGTTTCTTGATATCTTTCGTGGCGGCTTGCCATTGGGCCGCGCTTCCTGCCTTCCATTCCCTAGTTGAGCACGGCAGCCTTAGTTTGACTTCGTTGCTCAGAAGAACGGGATATACGTTGTACGCAATGCTGTGGGTGTGAAGAAAAGAAAAGGCGATCAGTTTTGATCTGCGCCGTGACTCTTGTCCAACCCAGGCTAACCAGTTATTGTGGGCAGCGTTCCGGTGCGCGGAGGCTGGTGGCGGAGTATGGTCTATTTCGTCGTCCTCTTCTAGTCCGATGTCTCGTAGAACTTGAGCCAATAACCCCTGAAGAGCAAAGGCTTCCCTCACCATGGATGCCTTCGGTTCCCAAGTCGCATAACCCATCAACGCAATAAGCGCTCGCACCGTCTCGGTGGGATCAGTTGGCGATATATCCGTACCTGGGCGTCGATGCAACGCTGGTGTGTTCAGGTTGAGGTATGAGCTCGTCCTGGGCCCTAAACTATCGGGACTTTTTCTCAACCTCTCCATGAGGATGGCTTTACCAGCAAAGAACAAGCGCTCGGAACAAGAGTGCTCGAAGCAATACTGGGCCCCTATCGAAGCTATTCCTAAAATGAGCTCCAGGGAGTGATCGAGGACGTTCCATGTACGGCAGTGGATGAATGGCATGTGCGAATGAAAGCCTTCAAACCAGGATGTTATATATCTGGTCAAGGCGTGACGGGAGGGCATTCTAAATGTTGGGTCCAAGACATCAGAGAACGAATCAAGGCATGCCTTGAGTCCCGCTCTTTGCTCATCGGTAATCTTAAAGCGTTGAGTTTCAGGATCAACAGCTCGAGGATCTGCATACGAGAAACAGAGTCAATGTTTGGGATGTTCAGGTGTCTACAGAGGGATCACGTACTGTTTTCTGAAGCGTAATTCGTTATCCTGTTTCCAGTCGGAGCTGACGGCAGCCAGGAGCTGAATGGGGTCCCTGCCCTCTGCCTCGGTCGAGGAGATGGCGACTCTGAAACAAATTGTCGTAATTCCGAGTCAACCACTTCGTTTTCGTTCTCTTTTTCCGGGCCGTTGAAGTATGGACTCCACTCGGCTGGCAATCCCACGCCATCTAGAAAGTTGGCAAATTCCCGGAAATGCGGATCGAATTGTATTGAGTCACCGAGCACTTGACAACTCATATCCTCGGGGCCGGGCGGCTCACCAGCGCCAAACAGCCTCGGTGAAAGCAGCTCATGGGGATATTGCGTTCGATTGTCAACGTTCCTCCCATCTCGGCCATCAAGTTGCAAAGGCAACGTTCCGGGTTGAATTTGTTGATTTGCCCAAGGGTCTGTGCTGAGGCCAGAAAGTGACACCGCAGCAGCGAGGTCCGCCTCTGCGGCTTGTGTCGTGGGGGAGGTCTCTGTAGGTGAATTGCCTTCGTGTAAGCTTATCCGCCGATGACGAACAAGCAAATCCTTTCGAGCAAATGCGGCACCGCAATGGCAGACAAAGGGTTTCTCTTTGGTGTCTTTAATGTATCAAATGAGGAATGACTATTAGCTTCAATTGAAAATATTGCAACACCGTATTAGGTGCAATCCAAAGCATCAAAGGCACTTACGAGTACGAACATGGCGCTCCAGATGTTCAGTCCGCTTGAACGTCCTCCCACAATGGGGACACTCACGTACCACTTTGCCCCCACCCCCTGCGAAACCCCTCTCTACCCCTTCCGTTTCAGCAAAGGTCCTTCTTCGTTTATGGCTTTGGCCATTGGAGTGTCCGTTTGGCTGGCTCTGGGGGTAAGCATCGAACGCACTGTGGGGCAGCATTCTTGTTTGTCGAAATTGAGAGGTTTGGGGAATGAAGGGGTGTTGGGGGCGTTGGGGTCATAATGAATGGAGCAATGCCCGACATATGAGACATTTACCTAATCCCATGACTCGTGATGCCCGTTATACTTTCCCCTAGGAAACTTGGGTCCAGTTCGTTATCAGTCACGACCCCAACCTCCACCCCAAGTCCCCACAGAGCCCAGAAGTTTGATGCCGTTGATAGGCTATTAATCACTGGGGCAGATTGAGGAATTTGGGGTCACTTCAAGACGTAATGATTACCCCGTCGCTCTAGGGTGAAATAGAGATCTGATGATTGGGCTCAGGGGCATCATCGATGCTTTGCTGACTGCAGGATCAACGTTCCATATCACAAACAAGACTCGAGAATGGCTTCATTGACCAGGTTTCCAGGGGTTGCATTGATCACTGGCGCAGGTGGTACAGGTGAGATAGAGCATCTTAATAGATAGTAATTACTTCCCATGTCTGTTGCAGTCGCAAAACTAATGGATGCATCGGAGCAGGCATAGGAGCCGCTGTTGCAAAGGCATTTGCTACATCCGGATGCTCACGTTTTGCCATTACCGATATCAATGAAGCAACACTCGCCAATACGCGTCGAGCCATATCAGAAGTAAACCCCCAAGCGAAAATATGCTCAGCAGAAGGCGACATATCCGACCCAGCATTCGTCGAGTCCTTTCTACAGAAAGCGGCGCAGACTTTCCGGCGCGTTGATTATTCAGTCCATTGCGCTGGAATTCTAGGGACAGCCCAGAGATCACACGAGACGACGGTCAAAGACTTTGATCGAATAAATAATGTCAATTACAAAGGCACCTGGTTGGTGTCCCGCGCTGCGATTTCCCAGATGCTACAGCAAGACCCATTGGCTGAGCATCCAAAGCAGAGAGGAGCGATTGTGAATGTCGCAAGCCAACTGGGAATAGTAGCCAGGCCAGGAGCAGGTAAATTTTCTCCTTGTTCTGTGTGTTGAAGAAGTTCACAGGCTAATGATCACGTCTCGAAAGCCCCGTATTGCGCTTCGAAAGCCGCCATAATCAACATGACAAAGTCCGACGCAATTGATTATTCCTCTGACGACATCCGGATCAATTGTGTGTGTCCAGGAGTCATTGCAACCCCGATGACAACTGGGAGCAGAGAAGTGGAAGAGCGGTTGAGGCCTGCGGTCGAGATCGCCCCAATGAAGAGAATGGGTACGCCGGAAGAGGTGGCAGACGCTGTGCTATTTCTTTGTTCCTCGCAAGCATCTTTCATTCAGGGCCACGCGCTGGTTGTCGATGGTGGCTATACAATTAATTGAAACCACACTATCCTCATTGTGAAATGTTTTGGTTATAACTGTGCTTTGTGAAATACATACTTTTCTGATAATGTAAGATTATACCTTGCTCTCTTCTAGCATATTGATGCTGTAAGATTGAGAAGTTGATCAAGCCCAACAAAGAATATTGTGGAATAGTGCCACGCCGAGTTTGAAAACACATTATCCGATCTTGCTTTCTTTTATTTGTCTACCTTGAGATATCTAAGCAATCATTTTGATTTGTCCAACCTCTAGCTGGGGCTTGATGTCTACCGAATTTCCGACCCCAAGTTCCTTCTCGCTGAGCACATCCCTCCCCCATCGAGCAACTTCAGAAGCACCGTCAGTCGAGCTCGAGCAAAAATGGCTCTTAGGGGCAGATTTCCAGTCAAAATTCTGCTCCCATGCATGTGCAACTTTCAGTACTGCCTTTTCCTGCCATAAACCTCCCACAATTTGTAGGCCGACAGGCAGCAACAAATGCTCGTCGTCTGGTGCGGCAGCAAGACCAACCGGCAATGACAATGCCGGATGCCCCGTGACATTGAAAATCGCTGTATTCGTCGTCATGCCTATACTAGGCTCGAATGATCCCAACACTGAGTCTCTGTCTCCATGTCGAGGAGCGACAAATGGTGTTGTCGGCATGACAATCACGTCATATTTTTTGAAAGCCGATTCATACGCATCTCTTATTCGCCGGCCGATGTTGACAGTCTTTCCGTAGAGACCAGGGAAATTCTTCATAAGATATATACCGTTGATGACTGTGTTTTTGGTTGACGGAAAGAGTCGGTCGAAGTTGGGGGCAGTCCAGGGGAGGCGAGCGTGTTCGAATTCAGTCAGATAAAGACCGCGGCGGCCATTGGCGTTGCCAAGAATGCCCGATGCTCCGGATACGCGTTGCTGGATTGTCCATATTGATCCACCTTCTTTGTGCAAAGGAATGGATACTTCTTCAATCTGAGCCCCCAGTATCGAAAGCTTTTCGACGGCCTCTAGGAATCTGGCCTTGACGCCAGGCTGTACGAGATCATTCTGGTAACCCTCGACTAGAACACCAACCTTCACTCCATCAAGTTTCCCATCAGTATCCTTCAGTGATTTGGAAAACTGAAAAGATGCATGTGGTGCAGAACCTAATGATCTGTCATCTATACCATCATACCCAGCCATGGCATCCAGACTAGCTGCCACCTCCGAGACCGACCGGGCGAGAGGACCAGCGTGGTCGTCAATCTGGTCTCCACTGGTAATACCGGTGTATGGTATGAGTCCATGGGTCGGCTTCAACCCAACGATACCACAAAGAGACGCTGGGACCCGAATGCTTCCACCCTGGTCGGTGCCCAGGGCGATATCCACGATACCACCAGCTACAAGAGCTGCTCCTCCTGAAGTGCTCCCTCCAGCGGAATATCCCGCCCTGTGTGGATTTTCGACTGTGCCCTGAGCACTAGTGAAAGAGGACGTCGAGTTGCAGAAATGCTCACAGGTAGCTGTGCCAACGATATCTGCCCCAGCGTCCAGCATCCGCGTTACCACGGTTGCATCGGTGCTCGGAGTCCATGCTGGAAACGCATCGCTTCCAAAGAATTGAGGAATACCGGCGACCGCAATACAGTCTTTGATGCAAACGGATTTCCCTCGCAGCTCTGATGTCGTCAATTGGCTTCCCTTGATCAGAAATCGATGAGCCCACGCGTGGCCAAATGCTTGCTCTTTTTCGGAAGGGCGATTTAAGTCGAGCCGAGGATAACGCCTAAGATCTGGAGAGGGTTGGTAGTCCGGAAGTTCCAATACATGCTGAGCGCAGTCGTGGACGGCGGCTAGAAGAGTCTGGTAGTCTCGAGACTCTGCTTCTTTGACTGTAACGCCAAGCGGTTCAAGTATTCTCTCGACGTCCCCCTGACGGATGGGATTATCTCTATCGGCAGTTGTTAGAAAATTGAACAAATATTTCCAAACCAAATCTCCGAATCTCTCAATCTTACGTAGATATTTCTTTGAAAAAGACAGACATTGTGACTTGTCCAGTGATCCCACACGGTCTGGCACGTTTCGTACGTTGGAGTGGAATCTGATAAGGGACCCTTTCTTGAGCCAGTATCACTAGATCCCAGGCTTCAGATAAAGTTGCTATTTGGTTTATCAACGGCAGTAAAGCGAAATTGCTTACAAATTGGCTGGATGCAATGGTCAGGGGAAGCAGAGTATTGACTTGGGGTTGATGTGCCACCGGCTGATGTCACATTGGGGTCAAATCGGGGTCTTGGGGTAGACCCGTTTGCCAACAACCCTTGAACCCTGTTCAATTACGGCATCAAATGTGCTTCGAAATGTCCCCCAAGGCTCTGATTGGCATAGACTAGCCTAGAGCCACGGTTTTTCTATGGGGATTCAAAGAGGATACGGTCTCCGTGTTTCCGAGTATTGTAATAATTGTTGCTAGTCTACAAACCTAACGATCAATCGTCCCTGGAAAGATACATCTTCGTACCTTTCGATAATAGAAGGTATATCCTGGTAAGGAATTATGGTTAGGCGTGAAGTTACCCGTGCCGATTCGACCACTTTCATCATGCGTTCAGTAGCCTCCCTACTCGCCACATAGCTTCCCTTAATAGACAGCTCCTTGAATACAATCAAGTCAGCATCAAACTGCCACGGCTGCGGGGGGAGACCCAGTAATCCTAAAGTGCCCCCAATTCTCAGAAGCTTGAGTGCCCATCGATTTGCAGCAACAGAGTCGGTGCATACTACTGCTGCTGCAATCCCTTCCCCATTTGTCAGGTCGTAAATAGCTTTCGCAGCGTCATCGGGCACTGATGAGTCGACCACAAGATCAGGCTGAAGATCAGAGTTCTCGATCTGCCGGGCCAGTTCACAGCCGGCTGGTCGATTATCCACAGCGATTGTGCGGAAGCCCAATGCCTTTGCAAACTGAATACCCAGATGTCCCAAACCCCCAATACCAATGACGGCAACGACTTCTCCAGGCTTGAGTCCCTGTGTCGTTCTCTCTATTGATCCCCAAACAGTCGCGCCGGCGCACATCAGCGGCGCGGCTTGCTCAAAGGAAACAGAGTCCGGGAGCTTAACCACAGTGGCCGGGTCTGCCACGATGTAGTCCGCAAATACGCCGTCGTGTTGGAATCCCGCCGTTTCCCGCACCTCACAGAAGCGAGGGTCCAGGCGCTTCGAGATACGAAGCGTCAGCTTGCATCCAGCGCAATCCCCACAGGCATGCTTGAAGTTGAGCGCGCCAACCCGATCTCCGACCTTTAGATCTCCGTTGTAGGTTGGGCCCAGCTCCGCTATTACACCGGCCGGCTCGTGAGAGGGAACGAGTCCTAGAGGAGAATTAAATTGTCCCTGCCAGGCTTGATGGTCTGAGTGACAGAAGCCCGCTGCATGTATTCTCACAAGGACGTCCGCTGCTTCGAGTGTCGGCCGTGGTCGTTCGCCGAGGGCGTATGGCTCATTATACTATCCTCTAAATCAATATCATGAACATGACGTAAAGCCGCGTAGTTCACAAACCTGAGATATGTAGGCAACTCTCATTGATGAAGAAGGATTTTGAGTCATGTTGAATGCTAAAGCTAAGTTCAGAAAGTGCTAACGGAGTGGTAGCGATAATTTCATCATAGACAATTCCAGGAGAGTGATGATTATTGACACGATCAAGAGTCGGTTTCTTCACGCTGGTGATGCCGATTTCGCCACTGCTCTTGTATACAAGGTTCACTAAGTTGGAGTCTTTGGTGGGGAAAGATCGACATCTTGTGCTCCAATATTGGAGTGGGAATTACGCACCACTTGACGGTCGCCCGCATGTCAATGCAACATACTTATCTGGGGAAGCCCGTCCTGGAGATAACAAATGCTCAATTTTGCTAAACTCGAGGAAACAATGACCCCAAGGCTCAACCTACTTTCAGGAGATGATCACCGGACTCGTGGGGTAACAAGGGTAAATGGCTGACGACGACCCCAAATGGGGTCAATGTGACTGAAACGCTAAGAAAGCGGTCCCTCGTGGCCATGACTAGAATCAATTCTGGAACAGGGCCAGAGTGTCAATTTATTTGAACTGTTACCCCGCCATTACGTCTGCTGCCACATTCGTCACACCGGCGCTCCTCCAAGAAATTTGATAGACTTCTAACCAAACTCAATCGAGTCCAATCTAGAACATACACCATGGGCAAGAAGCGCGTTCTCGTAAGCTATGGAGTTGACGTCGATGCCGTGTCAGGCTGGCTTGGCTCGTACGGAGGCGAGGATTCCTCAAACGACATCAGTCGAGGTGAGTATCATGATCCCCTGTATCGCATCTAGGTCACAAATATGCGCATATTTCCATCCTCCCAATTCAAGACACTAATCGTTATCGGTGAAGGTTATTTTGCTGGAACGATTGGAACACGGAGAGTGTTGAAATTCTTGGCAAAATATGATATCAAGGCGACTTGGTTTATTCCGGGCCATTCTCTGGAGACGTTCCCAGAGGACATGGCAGCTGTCCGCGATGCCGGTCACGAAATCGGTATGTGTCTGCATAATCCGACAAAAGCAGGAACGCCCAAAGCTCACGATGTATGAAGGACTACACGGATATTCTCACGAGAACCCGACCGATATGACCATTGACCAACAGCGCGAGGTTCTAGATAAGACATACCGTATGCTCACTAAGTTTGCTGGGAAACCACCTCGTGGGAGCGTAGCCCCTTGGTAAGAAGGATATCCACACAGCGAGCGAATCGGTTGTGAGAGCAGGGCATTCTAACCTTTGCAGGTGGGAAACGTCGAAAGAGGGCGCACAGCTTCTATTAGACTACGGAATCGAATACGATCACAGCATGAGCCACACCGATTGCGAGGCTTATTATCTGCGAACTGGAGATACCTGGACAAACATTGACTATAAGAAGAAACCCGAAGACTGGATGAAACCGTTGGTGAAGGGGCAAGACACGGGTCTAGTTGAGATCCCTGCTAACTGGTACGTTGTTTAAGAGCTGCATCACCGCGCTTTACTGACTGATTAACAGGTATTTGGATGATCTACCTCCCATGATGTTCATCAAGAATGCCCCAAATAGTCACGGATTCGTGAACGCACGAGATGTCGAAGATATATGGAGAGACCACTTTGACTATTTCTACCGTGAATATGGTATATCATTTCTGATGCCCGTAGTCTTTATTCAATGCTAACAAATGTGGTAGACGAGTTCATTTTCCCGATGACCATTCATCCTGTAATACTTCGACCCTTTCATAGTTTAAAATATCACGTCATATGCTAACGAACTACTTGTAGGATGTTTCCGGGAGGCCTCACGCCATTTTGATGCACGAAAGGTTAATCGAGCATATGAAGAAGCATGAAGGCGTTGAGTTTGTTACAATGGCAGAGATCTGTGATGAGTTCAAGAAGAAGAATCCCGCGCCAGCTGGCGCTGTACTTCCTGCACCACCAGGTGCTATGTTATAGACTATAATCACGTTAAATTGAAATTATGTCAAGAACCTCCGTATTTATTTTTTACCCATGTGAATTGGGGTCATACAAACAGATAAGACCAGGAGCCTCGGTGGCCAACGATAGAGGCTATCTAAATCTCAGAACCGATACGCTATAACTAATAACTACTACGAAGCTATGCCTCCCTCGAAAGTGGTCAAATTAACCTAGCCTTGGGTACAGTTCATTTACCTCTCATAATTTTATCAATATGAAGCGCATGATGAGTGCAACTCTGTCCATTGACAAGACATCTCTTCCTGAATACCCAGCCAATCACATCAACCACACCAATCATCCATCACAAGATAAATGACCGTTATCAGGACCCTACGTCTTGAATGTGGGTTTGCGTGGAGTGTACCCCAGAGCCAGGTTGACACTAGACCCCAAGTTTATCACAAGTGTTTGCTGATAACCCCAACTCGCGCTCCACAATGACCCCAAACCCATCTTTATCGTACCCCATGATTTCTCTGCATCTCTTGATTTGATTTGAATCATGACATTTTCCATTCGTACAGGGGGCTTCAAACACGTTATCTACCGCCCCAGAATCTCGAAAGAGGTTTAGACCAACACGGGGTAAAGCTCGTTGTTATCTTTTATGGGGTTAATTGACAGCCTGCTCGTCAACGGGCTGAGAATCTCTTCCAGCCAAACTCTCCATCCACTGGATATATATTCATAATAGGATATCACCCACCATCCAGTGTCTGAGAAACAACAACGACAACACAAGAACATCATAACAACAACATCATTCATTCATTCAACCAAGCATTCAACCATGACAAAATCAGAGAAAACTGACACAATCACACCGGCACCTGCCCGCAGCAGTGACAGCATTGACAATGGCAAAGTGGACCAAGATGACGCTTTCGAGGTTTTCAAGCGAAGAGAGGGCACAGTTGACTTCAGAACGGTGACCTGGGTCCATGCTTCCGTCATCTTCCTCAAAGGCAAGTACACCACAGTTCTCTCGTTGCTCTCGTGTACTAACGTCATCGATAGTCATCTTCGCCACCGGTGTGCTGACTATTCCGTCTGCCATGTACGTCTTGGGCGCTCTTCCAGGTGCTATCAACGTCCTGGGCTGGCAATTTCTCAATACGTACTGTGCCATCGTTCAGGGCAACTTCCGTAACAATCACGCTGGCTGCCATTCGATTGCAGACATGGCTCAGGTTGTTGGAGGCAACTGGCTCAAAGAGGTTGTCGGCGTCTTGTTCCTTGTCACATATGCTATCGTCGGTGCCTCTGGTGTCTTTGGTACTTCCGTCGCGCTGAACGCCCTCTCCAGCCACGCCATCTGCACCAACTATTTCATGGCGGTCGCCACAATCTCCGTCTTCATCCTCGCCAGCGCACGCAAGTTTGAGAAGATTGCCTGGCTCACCTGGATCGGATTCTTCTCTGTCTATATTGCAGTCTTCATCGTTGTGTAAGTCGTCATTCTTGAAATGCCATCTTCAAAAGGCTGACCCGTTTAGTGTTGGTGTGACAACTCGAGACCGACCCGCGACAGCTCCTCAAACAGGGGATTTCGACCTAGGCTACCATGTCATTGGTAACCCAACATTTGTGACTGGGATCACCTCTGTAGCCACCATCTTCTGCTCTGGTGCCGGTACTTCCGCCTTCCTGCCTGTCATCTCCGAGATGCGCAAGCCCCGAGACTACAACAAGGCCGTTTACCTCTGCATGTCCATTGTGACCGCCTCCTACCTCACCTTCTCTCTTGTTGTGTACCGCTGGTGTGGTCAGTGGGTTGCCTCCCCGTCTCTTGGAAGCGCCGGTGATACGATCAAGAAGGTGGCTTACGGCATCGGCCTGATGGGACTTCTCGTCAGCGCCTGTCTTTACGTCCACGTCGCTGCCAAGTATCTCTTCGTCCGCATCCTTCGCAACTCAGAGCATTTGCAGAAGAATAGCGTTTTGCACTGGTCCGTGTGGCTCGGCTGCACCCTGGGCATGTCCATTGTCTCTTTCCTCCTGGCATCCGGTGTCCCCATCTTCAACTACCTTCTGGCACTCGCGGGCAGCCTAACCTTTGCCCCTCTGGCTCTTGGACTCCCCGGCTATCTCTGGATCTTCGACCATCAGCACTATCGCAAGGGCAACTGGTGGCAGGTCACCGTCTACTACCTGAACTGGCTCATGATCCTGCTTGCCGTGTTTTTGACCATCGGTGGCACTTATGGAGTTGTGCAGAATATCATCGATGCCTATGCTAGCGGGCAGATCGACCGTGCATTCTCATGCGCTGATAACAGTGGCTCTTCCTAGAGGGCTCCCACTTTTGTACATCTGACGCGGATTCCCCTCCTATCAATTCATAAGCTATATAGTTGGACATGTTGTCCTTAGAATTCAATCAGTTGATGTTGAAGTTGAGAGATACAGGCCGGTGAGCCTTGTGATTGTATGAACAAAGTTTTAAGGTGTTAAAATTTCATTGGTTAGCCGATCACAACTTCTAAGTTACAACGCTGTTGCCCGGTCAGGATGAGACCGGCAGGCTCTAACCCTTGTGCTCACTTCGCACACACGTCAGCGATCTTCACTCACCCCAGCTCTCCAGGCAGCAGCCAGTAATCAGGCCTT
Source organism: Clonostachys chloroleuca (assembly GCA_037952775.1). Lineage (NCBI taxonomy): Eukaryota > Fungi > Ascomycota > Sordariomycetes > Hypocreales > Bionectriaceae > Clonostachys > Clonostachys chloroleuca. The sequence continues at coordinate 7,805,031 of JBANAY010000004.1, forward strand.
GTGAGTGGTCAATTGCCGAATTCACGAAAGTAAGCACGGTGTTCACGATCTTGTGGCATATTATCGAGGTTTCGTGTGAATAGGTTCAAGGTTGGGAAAATTGAACATCCCCTTGCAAGCAACAGCAACGTGGACAGGATCAATTACATATTTATATAAACCGCTGTGAACACGACATCTACACTCAAAACCAAATCAACCCGTCAAAGATATTTACGGGTCGCATTCACGATACAAGAACTCCCCCGATTCATTATGGACGCCGATCCGCTCGCAGGAGTCGGCCAAGTCGCATGGTCCGACGTAGATCACGCCTACGGCGAGGCCACTGACCTACCGAAGACTCTACGCAACCTTCAGTCGCCCGACGAAGACATCCACCAGGGAGCCCTCTACTCCCTGTATGGGAGCATTTGCCACCAAGGCAGCCGGTACAGTTCCACTCCTCTCGCGATCCCTTTCTTATACAAGCTCATCGACAGCCCGGACACGCCCGCTCGAGGAGAATTGCTGCTGTTCATGGCGTTCCTGGCCACTGGGCTCAACTCGGATGAACTTCCCCTGGGAACGGACGTTGCATACCAGCGCAAGCGCGTGGCTGAGCTCCGAAAGAATCCCAACCGGGTCGAAATCATCACAAAGGGCCTTGATGATTTTCTCAGCGATGCGATCGTGGAACGAAACAGGGAGTATCTTGAGTCCTATATTCAATCTCTGCGCGCTTCAGGAGCTCCGGAGGATGAAGCGGATTGGTGGTCGCCAGAAGTCAGGTCCTACAATGCGGTTCAGAATGGCCTTGACACTGCCTACCGCTGCCTTAAAGACGACTCTGCCGAGGTGCGGACTTGTGCCGCGTATCTGCTGGCCTGGTTCCCGGACAGGCTGAGTGATAGCGAGCAACACCTGATGGAGATGCTTGACTGTGAACAAACGCCTACAGCCCAAGCGACTGCGGCCATCTCTTTGGCTACTCTGCAAGCTATGAAGGAGAATTTTTCCGAGACTCGTATTGTCCGTAGTCTAAGAGATCTTCAATCCGAGAGCAGCTCTTGCCTTGCAACTTGGGCGACCAGTCTCTCGCTCGTCAAACTTCGAGTCAACACGGAGAAAGAGCTCTCGGAGGTTATGAAGTTGTTTACAGATGAGGATCAGTATTCAGAGCGATTGAAAGAAGAGTTGGAAACAGGGAAATTTCCCTTCCTTGATGGTCGGCCAAGCACGCTCACGAGTCTAGCCGCGAGGGAGCTGCAGCATTTCAAGGGATCCAAAAACCCGGACATGGTCAAGGCTATTACATCGGCAACTACATCCAGTCGCGGGATGGACCTCGTCACGCTATCAAGCGCTTTGTTGAATATTGCGTTTGATGGAGTCAAGCCTGATTCTGAGCCTGAATTTGACGATCTCAATGATCCCCAGCAAGAAGTGATGCGAGCGCTTAACACTAGACTTGAAAAACGCGTTCAATTCGGAAATTTCATGACGGTGCTGGAATCTTGGAATCTCCCGAGCAGGGCAGAGGACTTCGAGGTATTCATCAAACATCCAGATGCATTCCAAAGCAGGTTGTAAACCGCATAAATAGAGAGGGTCAGTAGATATGAATGGGAAAGCTCCAGCAAAATCACCTTGACCATACTAACGCCACCACCACCACCCTCTAAAGCACCCAAGTGTCTTCAGTGTGCAAAAATCTCTATAAGATGCCAAGACTAGCTACTATAATCTTGAGGTCTATATCATCAACAATACTATCCCTCAATTTGTGCCGTTCGCGTTGCCCAGCGGGTCATATCTTCCGGTGAGAGTAGGATGCTGAGCAACTGGTTAGTGAAAGAGTCTATCTCAGCGGGCGACGTGTCCTCCATAAGCCCCGGTAAGTTGACGCTCTGCTGAAACAGCGGGTTCTGCTCCCGCACCTGCTGCACCCACCGCCAGGCGTTCGGGGCTTCCCATAGGCCTTGCCGGGTGGTAAACATGAGAAAACCGGAGCATCCAGGCCACCCATTGGTCTTGTCATGATATACATAGAAAGTCCCGGATACCAGCATCCAGGTTCGCCGCAAGCTCTCGGATAGGATCCATGCCTGCCAAACTGCAAACTCCGCCCTGCCGCTGCCAGCACCAACATCACTGGACCGCAGCTGCCCCAATGTTTCATAAAGGCGTGGTGCCTCGGTGAGAGCTGCGTCCCTCATCTCCTGACACCATTGGTCTAAGGTGCTGAATGAGGCCTCACCCAGAGCACGCTGCCGCGGAGATCCGTCAACGAGGCGAATCAAGGTGTATATCAGTAATGCCTGGGTCCGCGACAAGTGGCTCATGAGGTCCAGCCTTTCGAATCCCTCGAGCATGAGCGACTGTTGTTGGTGGAGACTTGCGGCGCGATTTTCAATTATTCGCAACACCATGTCTTCCGTCTCCTCGGTCTTGGCCAGGTACGCGGTGAGCGCCGTGTAAGCATCCTCTAAGCATAACGGTAGCTCAGACTGATAGAGGTTTTTGTGGATAAAGATATTGTGGCCGCGCTTAGCCCAGTCCTTCAGCCAGTTACGCATGGCTTTCCTGGACCCCCTGAATATGAAGGTTGAATCGGCGGGAGAAGGGATGAAAGTAGACTCAATATTCCACGAGTCTTGTGCAAGAAACCATGACAAGTCGGGATCGGCATGCGGAGGACTTATTGCTGATGCCAGAAGCTGGCTTTGAAGGCGGTGCTGAAACACATTGAGGGCTGGCTGGGACTGGGAGAGCTCTGCAGGCGCCGCCAAAGCCAGAGGACCGTTGCCGATAACCCGCTCGTGACCTGCACCAACAGGGGGATTCGACAGATAGAGCTGATCCAAGATCGCCGCCTGTGGACGCGGTGCCAAGGAGACAGGTCTGTCGCTCCGCCGAGATCGTGGGAAATACTGGCATTGAAGCCCCCTGTCACCACAGCGCCCGCACTGTGGGATCCGTCTATCACACGCCCGCTTGGCCCTTGTGCAGGCTCTGCACGCGTTCTGGCGCGGTTTTGAGGCACGATCTGCCATGTTCCCTGGATCCGAGCCTGGCTGAAATAACGAAACGCGTGAGTGAGAGACGTGCATTTACCAGTGTCGTCACAATCCTGGCCTGTGGACTAGCGGCGGGAATCTGACCAATGAGGATTTGCGGGATTCGGCATCACGGCTCGTTCTCACGCTAATCCGCGCTCAATGGACAGTTGGAGAGACGATGGATGTGAGTCTGACCTGCTTGTTGACACCAGATGTCTCCTCTAGATCCAGGGGTATAAGTAGGACTTCTACTCTCCAGTTTCTAGCAGCTATGGCACCATTTAGGTCTGACTTTTTATTCCAAACTACCACTTACGCACTTACATTGAAGCTACCTGACTGAAAACATGAGTTCCACCCGACTAACACCCCTGCCCATCACCCACAAACAGCCCTATGCGGCTGTCTCTCCGAACCGCCCTGAGCTCTCGCAGGCGGGCAAGACTGTCCTCATCACGGGAGGCGGCTCCGGGATTGGAAGTGCAATCGCAAAGAGCTTCGCTCAGGCCGGCGCCTCGACCATTGTGCTCGTTGGTCGTCGCGAAGAGGTCATGCAATTTACCGCGCAAACGCTGAGAGAAGGATCTACAAAATTAAACCCACAACTTCAGGTTCACATTTACACAGTAGACATCACTGACTCCGAAGATGTCGCTAAGCTCTGGGGCAAGCTCGCTGAGAACGCCATCGTGGTCGATGTTCTCGTCTTGAATGCTGGGCGGCAGTCTGTGGTCAAGACCGTGCTTGAGCTTGGTTCCAAAGAGGTGTTTGAATCTTTCAAGGTCAATGTGTTTGGGCACATGGAATTCACCGAGCATTTGTACAAACAGGATAGAAGCAACTCTTCTGGCCCAGCGGTAGGAATTTTTTCTCACCACAATGCCAAGGCAGGGGACTAACGCCATCCGCATAGGTCGTTATCAATGTGTCGACCGCCGCCGCATGGGATCTGAAATCTGGCGGTCCAGTGCCTGTATACTGCCTGACCAAGAACTCAGGCACTATGCTACTACAACAGATTGCCCACGACGTTCCCCGCGAGAAGATGCGCATCGTCAGCTTCCATCCAGGCCTTGTCAGGACAGAGACAACAAAGGGGCTTTTTCCCGACAAAGGCGATGGGGAAGCCCCCTGGTATTCATGTAAGTTGAAACATCTATTACCTGTGCATTTCGAGGATATGGAAGCTGATGCAGGTTTCTCTATAGCTGAGCTCCCTGGCAACTTTTCTGTTTGGCTCGCATCTCCTGAGGCCGCTTTTCTCCACGGTCGCTACGTTGAGGCTTCTTGGGATGTGGAGGAACTCAAGTCTGGTCAGATTAGAGAGCAGATTGAGAACGACCCATATCTGCTCAAGGTTGGTATTCTAGGGTATCACCCTTAACCAAGCTTGCCGTGCAGGATAAATGGTCGGTGTTTCAATTCGAAGATGCGGCAGGGCCAAAGCTCAAGTCCACCACGAAGCATCAGATAGCGGGTTCCTTATAGATCGGGACAAGGCTAGCATGTCGTGAGATTCGGTGGCCTGAATGGCTCCAGGTCATATCCTTGTCGAGATAAACGCTATCTGGTGGCCACTTCTCTCGAGTAACTATGATAGGTAATGGAGGATGGAATTGATTTTGACGCTCTGATGGATGAGCATGCGAGTCGGATGGAGACCAATTTTTGGAATTTTGGTAACGTGATGCCCGCACGCGCTTGCGAGGTTATCAACTTGGCGGCATACCACAGAGAGACGTATTGTGTGACTGAAAACCAAGTACTTGTTTGAAAGGAACCACCTTGAATATATTTTGTGCGTCTTGGAAAGAAGTGTTCACAATGTTTGAAATGATGGAGGGTGAGGGTTGTCGATCCTGCACGTGGCAGTCCATGGCACGTGAATTGCCAAAACCACAGGACATCACAACAAACGCGTATGAGATCCTTCTCACAACGTAGTTCGTCGCCCGTGTACCTAACATATAAATAAGACGCGTCGTGGGGATTTCTCTTGTGGTTTTATTATGCGGGTTGATTTGAAGGGTCAACGGCCGGATCTTGGCGAAGTCGTTCTGTTGGCGTAGTTTACCATGCGCAAGATTGCTCCTTTTTAACGTAAAGGGATAAATTTACGTGGTTGAAATGAGAGAATTTTTTCCACAATATCAACCATACCCGTGAAAATTTGAAAGTAGAAACAAATATCTTGATTTTTCTGTCTCGCTTGCGTCGTCAACTTGATCATCAAGGAACAACATGGAGATCGGGGTCTGGGTATAGGGTAGGCAGCTCTCAGTTGGTGGGGAAAATTCGCTTTTGTCCTCTCTGTTGTATCTTGGCTCTGAAAATCAGCCAAACAGACGAGTCTTTCAGAGAGGGAAATTTCTAGAAAATGTACAACAGCGCGTATATTACCCTGAAAATTAATCAAGAGACAGGTTGGTGATTCATTATTAATTATGACGCAATGCGAGGTGTAATCCCGCGCTATTCGAACTTAAAGAAAAGCTACGGTAGGACGTGCGGGTGCGGGCGGGAATAACGGAGTGTCGCAATTGTCAGCACCATCAACGGTTCCCGGAGTTTCGGAGTCACGGAGTTGGGTGAGTTCGACGTATTGTTGATTTCTTCTATATATGCTTCATGAATTACACAGATTTTCAAAAATATCATTCATCCAAACATACTCACTCATCAATTCTCATAAACTCATCTTACTACACCAATCCCCATCATCATCAGTTGCAATGGCCAAGACCGTTCTCATCACCGGAGCCTCGGGCTTCATCGCCACTCACACCATCGATGCCTTCCTCCGCAAGGGCTACAACGTCCGTGGAACTGTCCGCTCTGAAAAGTCCGGGTCCGAGGTCCTCAAGACCCACTCCAAATATCCCGGACAGTTGTCTCTGGCTATTGTGCCGGACATTGCAGCTCCGAATGCGTTTGATGAAGCCGTCAAAGGCGTAGACGGAGTGAGTGACAGAGCCTATGTTCTGGCCAACTGACAATACTAACGGAGACTGTAGATCATCCACCAAGCATCTCCATTCATCTTGAATGCCACTGATTTCGAGAAGGAGCTGTTCCAGCCTGCCATCAAGGGCACAACCACAATTCTTGAATCGGCACAGAAATACAACCCAGATATCACCAGAGTGGTTATTACCTCGTCGTTTGCCTCTGTGGTTGATGTAAATCAGGGTCTACGCCCCGGATATACCTATACTGAATCTGATTGGAACCCGGTTACTGCTGAGACGGCTGGAGCTAACGGTGTCGTGGCATATTTGGCCTCCAAGACTTTTGCTGAGCGCGCTGCTTGGGATTATGTCAAAGATAATCAGGTATGTATACAAGTTTGGAAAGCAAACTACCACGACGATGATTCAATTGACATTGGCTAACCATCCGAGCAGCCAAAGTTTGAGCTTACTACGCTGCTGCCACCTATGGTCTACGGTCCCCTTGATCACCACGTCGACGATATGGCTAAGCTGAATACTTCCTCTGCTGATATTTACCGACTCTTCAATGGCTCCGAGAAGCAGGTACCTGACACTTCTTTCTGGGCTTTTGCTGATGTCCGCGACCGTAAGAACCCCCGTCTATTTCGTGTCTATTCAAGCCTGTGTCGACTAACATTTTTCAAAGTCGCCGAAGCTCACGTCCAGGCTTTTGAGAGACCTGAGGCTGCAGGCCAGAGATATCTCATTGCCAACTCATCATACAGCTACCAGAAGATTGTTGATATTATCCGTGACAAATTCCCCGAATTGCAGGAGAAGACTCCCAAGGGTGACGCTGGCGCTCAGCTCCCACCTGTCTACCGGCTAGATACCTCCAAGGCGACAAAGGAGCTCGGTATGGTATTTAGACCGCTGGAGGAGACAATAGTGGACACCGTAACAAGCTTGATCGCGATCCAGAAGTCGATCTCATAGGGAAGATGACTGCGTTTGAAAAAAGACAATCTCGGTTTTGCTGCAGCGACTTGGGAGCTAAGCTTTATATAGAATGACGTGCTACTTTTTGGTATTTAATAGAGTAATCTCATTATACTCATTTGCTGGAAACACCTGAAAACCTTCTCAATCGTGACGCTTCCCCGAGGCCACCGGAAGAAATCTCTGGAAAGAAGTGGGTTAGACTAAACATATATGGTGATTATTATTGACTTTGCTTGGGCATTACTACGCGCACAGGTAGCCGGAGAGATGCAGTGGGCTTGATACTGTGCATATAGGCCCCTAGACTTTAATATCGACCTCGACTTAATAGAACAAACGCAAATGGAAATTGATACGCCTCCTGGCTATGGCCTAAAACTAATACCTAACTCGTAGATGAGATTATACATGGATATCCCTATGTGCTTGAACGGAGACGGGCTACGACAACCAACGAGTGTCGTTGGCTACATGTAACCAAGCATCTCTACTTCCAGTCTGCAAGTGCGAATCCGCTGCCGCTTGGCAGTAAAGCTCGAGTTCATCTGATTAAAGTTAGAGATATCATGAAGTAGAATTACCACTCCTGCTTACGTACCAACAGTCATTGGAAGCTTGATGTGGCCCCCCTTGTTCAAAGAAACGAGGACCTGTTTCACCCACACGCGAGAAGTCCATCTCGCTTCTCTAGATGGGACATGCTTCGTGTCCATGAGCCGCACGGACTTTGCGCATGCTTCTATAACATCCGTTGATGTCAAAGTAGAGATTTGGAGGCAGGCGACGATTCTCCCGAGTCGTCGAGGATCTGCGACGTTCCGTATTTCCAGACTGAGATCTGGGGACTGGCCGACAGCATGAAGCAATTGACCCTTTGGTGGTTGATCGTTCGCCAGGAAGAGGCCCCAATGCTAAGAAAAAAAGACTTAATATACTTCGTGAAAGTAAAGGAGGAGACAGAAAGATCTCACATATTTGTTTTGGCCGTCCACGTCACTGAGGAATTGCATGGTGATGTAGAGACCATAAGGAGAGGTGATGGCATCAGAAGGCTTCTCAGTAGTCAAGTAGGCCATAGTTTCTGATAGTTAAACTCGGATTATTGACAATGAGAGAATCAGAGGATAATCTGCGGCGAGGAAGAGAAACAGAGTAAAAGAAATCAGATGAACCCCGGGGATGGAGGAAGATAGATCGGATGATTGACACTTTGGTAGATAATGATGTTGAAAATAGGAATATGAGAGAATATAGAGAAAGGTAGTTCGTTTAATCAAGAAATCGTAAATATCTCAGTAGGCGGATGGCATTCTTATAGATAGTTTCTTTGTCTATCTGACATTATCACGAAGTGGCTGACCCCGACCCTCGGACAAAACTGCGCACCCTAGAGCCTGCTCCTGTCAGGGGAGCAGTCAAAATCACGGTCAAAGTGATGTCAGACACAGAAAATTGATTGGACAAAGACTTGCCGATTGGTAGGGTCGCATATGCCTGACCTGCAGATAGTGGAAGCCAACGATCCGGTAAACATCACCCCGCCCCATTCTGCCAATCGGCTGCGTCCAGCTAGAGCAGATTAAGCGTTAACAAGGCGCGTATCAGCGAGTATGCGGTCGAGTTGCATGAGACTCCACAAGGCGATGACTGTGATGGATATCGAGCAGGGCAGATCCGGGCAACTACTGGATGCAGATCGAGGGATTAGCGCCCAAGCCATGATTAACAACATTTGTTGATTTGTGAGGCGGAGGCTAGTAGTTTCAGGTATGATAATTCAGGTAGGAGAGCACCAACACGTTGCATTCGGATGCACCAGTTTAGGAATAGACTTGTAGGCGCCGACAGGAGTGCATGATGGGTGACATGATGCTGGGCGGTTAATGAAACCAATGGGAGCATCGCCCCACCACAAACGAATCACCCCGGTCCTCAACAGCCGCCGCGGAAAAGATGGGGCGGAAACGGGCAGTGCAATGCTACTCGTGAGCTGCCGCGCGCTTGTTCTTACTACCTTACATACAAACGGAACCGCCAGAGCCAGCCATGTTCTGAAAAAATGAAACATTGGAGGCAGTGCTAACTCAGGCACACAGGCGCTGCCTTGCCCCCTCTGTCCTTATCTATGCCTACACTGGTCAGTCCATCTCGGGTTGTGTCCATCTGCCGCAACTAAACATCTCTTCTCCTTCTTTTCATCATCGTCAGCATCTTAAGCCTCAGCCATCTGGCATTCCCTATGAATTCTCCGCACGCAGAAGTGAGCAAGGCCGTAAAACTTGTGGAGGCCCAGGACCTCTCGCATCCTTTCGGAGCCTTGCTCATTGATTTTGTTAAAGAAGCCTTGGAACCGCGACTTGCGGCTCGTTTCCTCATCGAACGGATAGAGCAGCACCGGAAACCGGCCTCAGAGCTAGCGTCTCACTGGCAGTTTGTAATCCGGTTCCGTGAGTGCTTGCCTCGTTCGCCCTCTGCCTCATAACAAAGCTAATAAACGAGTTTCCAGTTACCGGTGGACAAAATCCTCCTGCACCGACCCTGTGCCTCGACTCGCCATTCGGAAACGAGATGGAAATAGGTGCTGTGTGACCGGCAGGCCAGGATCTCTTCTGGATCCTCTTCTGGTTGTGCCCATTTCCAAAGTGCCCCATGGCTGGGCTACAACTGATCAGGTGGGTTTCAAGAGTTAACTTTCCCAGATATACTACTAGGCTTTCTAACATTCTTCCCAACCGCAAGTCCCAAGTCCTAGGAATGCTCGGAGCATTTTTTGGAGTTTCTTACAGGGATTGGTGGCTCAGCTTTATTAGACATATTGACAATGTTCATGTATTTGATAACCATTGGCTTGTGCGGCAATCTGTGGCGCAACTATTCGGAAAAGGCTTCATTAAATTAGATCGCCTGCGACCTTCAATGATCGAGGTAAGCTATACTCTCCAGCATCCAGGATTTTGCCTATTCAGCTGACCCTTCAATCCCTGAGCAGTTCGAACTCAAAGCGGTTAATGTTGGCATTGACATGCAGCGGTTCAAAATTGATGGACCCTACCCGTTACTAGGCGACCATTCTCGTTTTGGGACTCCTACCGTAGATGCTCGCTTCATCGGTACGTATGCCAGGTTTTCTCGCAGTATACGTCTTCTCGACATTGCTTCTACTTTTACCGCAGCCGAGCCACTTCCTGACTCGAGGAATGCTATCGCACTCTCGGAAACTTCATTTACCGGCAGCCTGTTGGAGAAGGTTTTTGGGTTTAATCCTATCACAGCCGTATTCTTTTCCATTTGACGTCAAATACCTGGGATGGCTCGCAGTGTTGCTTACAAAACACTACGAAAGTTTGGCGAGTTCTTGTATGAACGTACAACAGCTACAGTTCAAAACTACCCTTTGGACTTTGCCTGAAAACTCATCAGGACCCAGCGGAATGTCGCAATGAAGCGACGGCGCTTGCCTTGGTTCACCAGCGCACTGTGATACCAACACCAAGAGTGTTAGATGTGGTCTACGGGTCAGGAGACTGGGGTCCAAAAGACTCATGCTCGCACCTCCTTATGACACAATTGCGCGGAGTGTCAATGCACTGGTACATTGATGCCATTTCCGACAATGACCTCCTTCATATTGATCATTATCTGGGATCATTCTTATCTCAACTACGAAGCATACCCAAAACTCATCGTACTGGCGTGGCTATCAGCGACACGCTAGGGGAGGCCTGCAAGGATACGCGCCTTGAAGATGGACAGCATGTTGGCCCCTTTGAGGATGAGGCGGCCTTTAGCCAACATCTCATGTTCCCCGATAACCCAACTCGGCGATGTCACAAGGTTTACTTTACATATTCAGAGCTTAACCCACGCAACATTCTGGTGGATCGAATTGCAGCGCCGTGTGGAGCGTACCGTTGGATAGTGACTGGGATCGTAGATTGGGAGTTTGCTGCTTATTACCCAGAGTATTGGGAGTATACGAAAGCCATGTTTGAGGGCTTCCGTTAGCCACGGCGATACAACGAATTCGTCAAATCGACGTTTCAACTTCTGGGAGATTACTCTGCGGAAATGGACGTATAGAAGAGGAGCTGGGAGAATGCGGATCATGTTTGATCGCCCTTATAGTGATAAGTCGATCAACAGTTGTACTTTTTAGTTTTATCTACTAGCTTTTACTCATGCCTCCATAGATGCTGTGCAATGGCATTTATTTCATTGTTATTCTGCATGAAGTGAAACTCTTTCTTTGTTCTGAGGGAAATTAGTGACATGAGAAACAACAGGTAAAATGATTCTTCTTCTACAAATCTTCAGCTGCTTAAACGTCGCTCTTTTGTTCAGTGTTGGACGAAGGATTAATTGCTCAAGTGCAATATGTGTTTGACAGTTGTCAAAACCGACTTCAGCTTGCTGAAAGATGATAAATCTCTCTTGTCCTCTCGATTAATGCAATGACTCAATTTAGCGAAGGATAGATACACGGACAACAGCTTGCTGATGCTGCACTGGAGCCAATCGTTGACTTAAGCTGAGGTTGAATGGGATCGGTTGGTCTACTTTGCCGTTCATCGGGATTTCGGGAGTCATATTTCGTGATAAGAGCACCCAATAGAGGACCGTCGTAGCTGTTAGTCTGAATCTCTGTCAGTCATTCCAAGTTCTCTAAATACAACGATTCTAATTGGGGAGCACCTTGGCGAGTGCCTCCTCGTAATCCTTTCTCAGTGCATCATCCAGCTTCAATTTGCTATGCTTGTCGTCTGCGGCAGATTGACCGTTCTCTAGCCTTGCTTGCGGCTCCGACCCGAAGCACCGACCCGATAAGGTGGTCCGTAGGATGATATTCACCCTTGACGAGGTCCTTGCACATCCAGTCGGCGAACTGGTCCACGTGCACGGCCTTGAAACTAGGCTCAAGCGTAATAAATGTGCAATCGTTTTCGAGCATGTGGCTCTCAATGACGAGGTATTTACTCCGTTCGGCGGTGATGTTGGCTAATAAGACACATTGAGGTGGCTCGTAATCGAACAGATGACGAGTGTCGCCTTTAAAGTTGTACGATGTGCGATAGATCTCGCATGATTTAGTATAGAAAAGCCGCCGCTTCAGAAAATATTCGAAGTTGGCACGCCTCAATAAACGGCGACTGAACCGGGCAAGGGATGTCTATGCCGTATGTGTATGGATTGTCTTTAAAATTGGACATGGTTTGAGAGTCTTGAGGCAAACAAGACTTCCCTTCGGTAGTAAAAGCTTTGATGATGTTTGAGAGATAAGTGACTTGATTGATGGCTGTTCCCTGTGCGGGGCTCAAAGAGGATGCTGGCTGGCTGATCATGCGTTTGAGCCATTCAGCTGTCTGCAAAATACAGGGGATTCTTGTCAAGGCTCTCAAAAACGTAAGACAATAAAAGATTGCCGTCTATAGGTTGGCGGCTCTCTGTCTACGTGAATGAGTGGCTGCTAAGATATCAGCATTGGCTGTTGAGATATGAACATGCGTAGTTGAAGTCTGTCCTGTGGCATGATCGCTTCAAAAAGTACAATCCATTAAGTTCACGGCCGCATTAAGTGGCGGGATGTGTTTCAAAGAAGTCGTTGGCAAAGTGTTGTGTACCATCAACCAATTGTTGCTCCGGTCGACCAATTGTTATTGATCGTCAGCCAATTGTTGTCTAGAAGCAGAGAGTGATTCACTGGATCAGTGTATTTGTACTATCTTGGTGGTTGTTTGTTTCCGTGTTTCATAACCTGCGGGCCTCGCGTTCTGTGTAAAGTGAGAATTTGAACCGTTAGCTTTACAAGAGACATAAGTAGCTGCGGTTTTCCGCCTTTTTTCAATCTCTCTTTTCAATGCACACAATCATCTTCTTTGACTGCCCCAATATACTCTTTTTCTTGCACCGAAGCACCAAATCCAAAATCCAGCATCACCACATCAAAAGCCACCACTGAAACTCGACATGATGGGCTGGCTGTTGGCAACCATTCTGTCATTGCTTTTAGTTGTCCTATTTTTCTTTCCAGTGACGGCGAAAGACCTTGTGCGGGAGAAGATAGATCGTGCCAGAAGGAATGCCGATCTATCCTCGAGAAATCTCGTCGACAGACTCCAAGCACGAGCTGGCCCCAACACTCGCTTGGTGCAAGCCTTTGGTATCAACAACAGTTTCACAACAGTGGATGAGAGCATTCATCAGCAGTTCCTTAGACGAGCACTCGAAATCATCAAGAGTGCCAATGCAAAGAGATGGGTGCAAGTCCACCATGTGGCTAGCCAGACTGTGGCTGCACTCTGTTGCACCAACGACAAGGTCGGCGTGCTCAATATTGAGCATATCTGCCGTCTCATGTGCTTCGTTGCTGCGCTAGACATCATTTTCCCGACTACACGGCAGGTTACTTCTGATTATGAAAAGTTGGATTGGATCACCCAGACAATTAACGATCTTTGGCTTCAGTCTAAGAGCAAAGCCCCTCAGAATGACAGGCTGTTGTCAAAGCTGCGAGATGAATTGCAATCTCTGCTGCCGGAAGAGCGGGACGACCCGTTGGCCCTGATTCTCCCAGCTTATGAGACGCCTCGGCAAGTCGTCTTGTTGACCTACGTTCACGTTGCGTTTCGGCACATCGACGGAGACACAAAGGTCATGCTTCAAGAAATTCTGAAGAGGTTCCATGTCCCCGAACAGGTGGAATTTGATAACCACATGGTCAGATTCTCTCAAGTAAGTCCAAACAATTACCCTTGGTTGAGTTGTTGGTGGTGGAAAGAGCACTTGCTAACTATCGTTACTTATTCTAGGAAGCCCTTCGACTCTACCCCCCGACCAAGCGCATTTATCGAGCCTCGTGGTTTGGTGTAGTGGCGGCAGATGTTGAGTCACTCCACCATGACGAGAACATCTGGGGACCAGATGCTCTAGAGTTTCGACCAAGCCGTTTTGAAGCGCTCACCCAGAACCAGAAAGATGCTTTCATGCCTTTCGGCATCGGCAGACATGCGTGCCCAGCTAGCAACAGCTTTGCTGGAAAGCTGATTGCCATCCTGGTGGTAACCCTGATTAAGGAGTTGGGGACAGCTGAGACGGGCAGCAAGATCAAATTCGACGATGTAGACTTGGATGACGAATGCCATGTGAAGGCCCCGTTGCCTACTGGGAGGTCTGCAACGAAGAACTGGTTTGTTTACCCGAATCCCGAAGCCTGACTCCAGATATGTGTGTAGGGAGACTTTTGTCTGGAGGTTGATTGATCCTCTCAAACTTAGATGACAGGGATACCACATTGCCAAGGGGAAATGATTAGCCTAGGAATGTTTTGTGTTTTAGCTGGTCGCCTTTAACAGACAAATACAACTATTATATAGTTTAGGTAACTGTAGTTGAGAGGGATACATGTGCGTGATCTCTTAGCTGTGGTCATTGTGTCTAATAGACCTGTTGTTCCTGAATTTCTCTCGCGCCCACGTAAGCTTCTAACTTTATACTCCTAGATTTAGGCCCTACTTCCTACTGCTTTTACTTTTTACTTGCGACTACTAATAAAATGCTCTGTACTGACTATGTAGCCTAGAGGCGTTAGAAGTTGAATAATTAGAAAATAGATCGACGCAGGAACGTAAGATTACTTTGTTATGAGCTCAGAGTGGTTAAGTTAGCCTAACAAAGACAACTGCTGCACTTGACGTCACAAAGATACCGAGGTATCTTGGAAACACCTATTCATATAACCAGTTCCTGGTCGTTTTAGCCCCATGAATCAGTCTCATGAGGGAATAATTTGTTTCCCATTTTTTATGGTTTTATGAATGGTTTGATAAACATGCAATATAGATATTTTTGAGATATGTTTACCTGAGAACATTTGTTCTCTTGGACGGTTGTGTTGTCAGCCAAGTCGCCGAGCTACATTTTAGATGAGTCATCATTCCTAAAAAACCTCGGCATCTCAGAAATTAAGAGCCCGTTGCATCATCCATCATCATTCAAGTGTCAAGCGGGACTATACGCCGAACGCAGGTACCCCCCCCCCCCCAGCTATGACCGAGCAAATAGAGACCGCAAGTCCCATCCGTCGAACGCGGATCACGCGGATCGCCTGCAAGGCTTGTCATGCCAGGCGGGTCAAGTGTGATGCCGCAGACGGGCTGCCGTGCATGCACTGCCGCACCCGACAGGACCCCTGCGAGCTGATCGAATCACGACGGGGCAAGTAAGTTGCTGGAAGCTCACAAAGCAAAGCATTTATAGTTCTGTTGAGTGACTTGCGGTGACAGGTACACTCGAACACCGTCCAAGAGACAGCAACGCCGAACCCGCGGCAGCCCTCCTGACCTGGCCCCGGCTGAGGAAAGTCGTTTTGGCTCGAATCAACCTGTAAATGTTACAGCACGACACTTGGTTCATAGTGAGATCCCGGAAGCTGAAAAGCCTCCCGAGCGTGAGGCGCAAGATTCTCAGGTCGCGGGACGTGGTGAAGGCTCAGCCCATCTGTTAAATTCACTGAACCTTTCCTCCATCATCGACATGGTTCGTCGTGCAAAAGACGGCGATTTCGAGAATGTCCGTGCCACCACCCACGAGCTGACTCGTCTCGTCGAAAAAGTGAATCTTCAACCGAGCATCCACTTGCATCAGCAGATGTCTGTGCAGGACGCCCTCATCCTACCTGATGGGCCGATAAGCGACCAAATGATACAGTTTTTCTTTGAGTATTTTCATCCGGCATACCCAGTCATTGATAGGTCAGCGTTTATCAGCCTGTACAGGCAAGGAAAAGCGTCTACCCTTCTTCTACACAGCATATTCATGGCTGCATTAACCTGTGGCCCCGAGAGTCTCGTCAGGCTGGCTGGGTACACTGACCGAGCCACTGCTAAAAAGGTACATTTTCAACGCGCAAAGAGGCTATACGAAGTCGGGCATGAAACGGATGCCACAAGCGTCGCGGCGGCACTTCATCTGCTCAGCTTCTGGTGGAGTGAGCCGCACGAACAAGAGTCGTGGATCTGGGCAGGGTGCTCTGTGACTTTGGCACAGTCGTTGGGCATGCATCGCGCGTATGTAACGAACGAGTATGACCCTAGCAAGGATATATCTCACTGACCTTGTGAACCATTCTAGCCTGGGAAGACGCAGGATGAGCAAACGGCTAGTGTCAATCTGGAAGCGCATCTGGTGGTCCATCTATGTAAGACTGTGCCTTGTCCTTTGGTACCCCAGAATCTAACTTGGTAGATTCGTGACCGGCACATCGCAGCAGCACTTGGGCGGCCTTGTCGCATCAGAGACGAGGACTGCGACGTCGAAGCTCTGACAGAGGACGACTTCTACGTAGACTTGGTCGCCGACGATGAACTAATAGCACCCCAGAAGGCCCATCACGTCTCTTATTTCCTTGACATTGCTAAGCTGTCGGCCATACGTAAGTTGGTAGTCGATACGCAAACTTACAATTGGAATTAACAGAGGATACGTTTGACCTAGTTGGAGATATTCTTATTGGGGAGTTCAGCCCGAGGCCGCCGGCTCTGGAAAAGTACGAACCGACTTGTTCTGCCCAAAGGCTGCAGGCATGGCGTTCCGAAGCCCGCTGCGTCACGTCTGACAGTCTGTCAACTGAATCAAGCGGCTTATTCTTCTGGGCCAGCATGCTGGATGTTTCATATCAGTAGTAATCCCTCGATCCTCTGCATGCTCAGTAGAGACTGACCGAAACCTAGAAATGCGTGCATTTTACTCTTCCGACCAAAACCTACAAGAAACCAAGCAATGCCGGAATCCGAGCGAGCCAAGAGGGCGCAACGGGCGGCAGATGCAATAACGCGAACTGCGGAGGATCTTTTGTCTGTCGACTTATTACAGCACACACAACTTCATCTGTAAGGAAACGTTTTACAATCAGTCCATCTTTACTGAGCACGCCACTAACGTATATATCTCATAGCGTCCCTGGGTTGTTCAGCGCCCTATCCGTGTACACACTAGCTCTCGATGGAAGAAGCAATGTCCATCGGAAGCTGGTAGAAAACAAGTCACGGCAGTGCATTTTGGCATTGAGTGAGTTGGTCAAGGTCTGGCCCGTCGGTATGTGGCTAAAGATGGCCTTTGTGAACCTGTTACGACGACTTGTTAGCCAGAGATCTGTGGATGGTGCACGGGGGGACGAGGCCAATGAGAACATGGAGGCTCTCCATGGCGGCCAGTTCCATGATAACTCGGTTGTTCAGCCTGTACGGCCCCAAGAAGTCTTTCTGGGTAGTGGGCTTGGGACTGCCATTGATTTTGCATATGACGCCTCTTGGTTTGGGAGTTCAGAGTGCATTTTTGATGCAGAAATCTTCCAAGAAGAACTCTCTTCTTTTGTACCATAGATTATTTTATTTTCGAGAAATTACAACCTGAGGAACTATTCAATGACATCATGTTAGTAATGCCTCTCAGGGCTTGCATCCTAGTTAGCCGTCGCCATTGGCCGAGTTGAGTGATTTGCGAGTCTTGACCTCGGCGTCTTCATGAGGGTGGGGCTGGAGAGTAAACATACAGAATTCACCCTCCTCAGTTACTTTCTTTGACCCCTGACTCGCTTCATGGAGCCCGGGTATTTATTATCAGCATAATGAATTCTAACAAATCGTTTGCCGGCCCTATTATTCCTAGTAAACACATCTTTGTCTCGCGATGGTATCGCTGTAGAGTGGTAACGTACAAAGCTCAGTAATGTACATGTATACGGATTAACTGGAACGCCAAACTCGACAATGACACAGGTGCTTAGTGGCGATGAAGATGAGATAGGACCTTCGGGGCCTGAAAACTTTGATATGGCCTTTAAAGTTGAATTGGACGATGACTCTGACCCTGCATCCCCGAGAAGCATGTCGAGTCCCCGGAAATGGTTCATCGTGACAACCATTTGTACAGCAATTGTTTGCGTGTAAGTGATTGAAAGTTTTAGTTCCCATATGCGGCTACCGATCATTGACCTGTTTCACTTGAAGAACCTGCACCAGCTCAATATATACCACAACGTACAGCCAACTGATCCAAGAGTTCGCAGCTACCCGGCTTATGTCTGCCACTGGACTGTCCACTTTCGTCTTTGGTATCGCGTTCGGACCTTTACTTTCGGGTCCATTGAGCGAACTCTTCGGCCGGAAGCGAGTCTATCTTGTCGCGTGGCTCACCTTCATAATATTCACGATTCCACCTGCCGTAGCGCAGAATATGAGCACCCTCATCGCCACCCGCTTTTTCGCCGGGTTTGGCGGCAGCACGTTTCTATCAGTCTCTGGCGGCACGGTTGGGGACATCTTCGCTAAAGATGAATTGCAAAAACCCATGGCATTGGTGTCGTTGGCGCCCTTCATAGGCCCATCATTAGGTCCCTTCTTGGGTGGATTCATCAATTATCACCTGCATTGGAGGTGGACCTATTATATCATGCTAGTATGGGCAGTCCTGATCTTCCTTGCCATCCTCTTCATTCCCGAAACGTTCCATCCAGCCGCGTGTGCGGCCAAAGCTCGCAAGATCAGGATTGAGACGGGAGATATGAGGTACTGGGCACAATCGGAGACGACTCACCAGTCAAGCCCCAAGACGATAGGCCTTACTCTGCTGCGACCTTTTCAACTATTTTTCCTGGAGCCAATGTGCTTCTGCTTGAATATTTACTCGGCCATTTTGCTGGGAATCTTGTACCTTTTCTTTGGAGCAGTTCCTCAAATCTTTCGCACCAACTACGACATGAATCTCTGGCAGAGTGGACTCACATTCCTAGGCATCATCATCGGCATGGCATTCTCAGTTCTCACAAATCCCCTTTGGATTCTTATACGGTCACGACTGGTCGCTCGACATAGGGAAGAAACAGGCAAGGACAATACAAGCGAGCCAGAGTATCAGCTACCACCGGCGATGGTGGGAGGTGTCTTGATACCAGTTGGCCTGTTTTGGTTTGCATGGACGATCCAAGGGACAATACACTGGGTTGTTCCTATATTGGGTTCCTCGTTCTTCGGCTTCGGGTTAGTCTTGTCGCCTCTGACTATTCGTAACATGCTCACTCAACGGAACTTTAGGGTCATCTTGGTATACAATGGTATTTTTACATTTCTAGTATGTTACCTGCTCCTTTTTCGTTTCGCCGTCACAGTCATGATTGCTGCCTCTCGATCTGTTCAGGGCTATTTTTACTAACCCACAAAATAGGTAGAGGCATACAGCCAATGCGCAGCATCAGCTCTCGCCGCAAATGGCTTCGCTAGGGCATTTCTTGCGGGTATGTTTTATTCTTTATTATTAAATGCTTTGACCTCGGTTCGGATCTGACGAAGAAGGAGCAGCTACGTTTCCATTGATTCAGATTCCCATGTTTGATCAGCTTGGCTACTCATGGGGCACAACTGTCCTGGCATTCTTGACTGTTGCCATTATGCCATCCCCCTGGCTATTCTTTAAATATGGCAAGTTTCTGCGCAGCAAAAGCAAGTTTGCTTCGACGCCTTGACTCTTCAGTCGGGCACTATTCATCTATCTCAAAGTGGTCAAGGTCACACCCGGACTGTTAACTTTGAGAAGAAAGGTCTCTCGATCGCTTTGCATCGGATTACTCGGCCTATGGTCTGGTATCTCAGAACTTTTAGTTTATTCTTACTATTTATTGACATGGGTGCACAAATTTGCTGAATGCTCTCTTCTTTTATCAAGAAAAGATGGGGAGAGAAGGAAAAAGGTTTAGAGCGGGAAAATATGATAGAAATATATACAAGGTGCCGTTTTGGGTCTCTCTTCTCAATTGCCATCTGAAATGTATCAGAATATTCCCTAAGCTCCAGCTACAGAGTTTCCCCCCTTTATTTATACTCATCTAGCAGTTGGCATGACCCCGACGGGCTCGTGATCACTTAACAGTTACTTCTGTTTACATACAGAGTGCGACGGTTTCGAGCTGAGGCAGAAAAATAAAACGACCGAAACTGGGGAATATTTAAGGCCTATCCTCTCTATAGGACTATTTTTTGAGTTTGTCAATAATTAAGTGCTTGGTAATTATACATTATCAAGAACATTGGCGGCTTTCTACATGATTGTGCATTTTTACCTTTTTAGTTACTTTAAAAAATCTATAATTCTAAAGGGAATAGATCTCAAGTATATTTTTACTTGGAATATTAATTTAATTTAGTTCTACCTATTCATCTACTCATCATGTCAATTATTTCGTCGTTGGTCCCTGTTATATCGTTATAACTGAAGCGATGGTGAGAGCGGTGAGGGACGGCAGAATCGCGATCATCTCCGGATTCCAATTCCGAATCAGATCCGAAGGTGATCTGGAACCTTCAATTCAACCTGCAGTTGAAGATAACCTGCCTCCCCGTCATTGGTTTGCAGGCGTTCTTCTAGCCTTCTATTCCTGACAATTGAGCATTGAAATCGAGCTGGAGGCCTGTGAACTGCACGATACATGCACTCTTGATGGACCCGGTTAGGCCCAAGAAAGGTAAGCACATCATCGTTGCCTTTCCGTGCCTACACCTCATATGCTGCCCAGTTTGTCTGCAATGTGTGGATCGCTGATAGAATTGACCTATAGCATGCTATCACTGCATGAAGCGGAGGATCAAGTGCGATCTTACCCTGCCGAAGTGCAAGAAATGTGCCAAGAAGGGGTTGGAATGCCCAGGATATGGTATCAGATATCGTTTCTACGATGATAACACTACCGTGCTCTCCGAGATATCACATCAGGCTGCATCTTTCCCTAGACCAGCGAGAGATTGGAAGTGGGTGGACGATACGAGGCGGAAACGAGCACGGGTTCACCGGCAGAGCATCTTCAATACTGCAGGCTCGACGTCTAAAGGGCTTGAGCACCAAAACACATTTGTGTCTCAAGTTCTGCCTGCCGTAGAAGGAAATCTCGTAGCAAGGAACCACCATGCTCATATCTCGCAGATGCATAAGGATGTGGTCTACTTAGGCCCAAACCATTCGGGAGGTGAGCTTGTTCTTCCTACGCCTGCTAGGCCATTATGCAATCTACCCCCCAAGATGCGCTTGTTTTTCCACCATTGTAAGTCATTGGCCGGTTACAGGCGAACAGAGGACATGGAATAACATATCGGCTAGTTTCTACCCATGTCTCCCCGGTTATGCTGATGTATGATGACGAGGGCAATGGTTACCGGCACCAAATTCTTCCTCTGGCTACCTCAGATTCGTTGGTTGCTCGCGCCGTCTGCGTGGTCGCAGCGTTCCACCTGTCTTGGTGGATGCCGCAACTGCGCTTGCCGGCCGAGAGCTGTCGAGCGGCCATCATCAGTAGATTGACCGCATTGTCATTTGATTTGAACGACCAAACCTGGGCGACTATCATCCTGCTGATCATGGCAGACCTCGTAACCGGCCATGAGCATGCGATCATGCTGTACAAGATGCTTGCCGCGTTCGTGGATGCCCGAACACAGGCCAAAGCCCAGGGCAGATTGAGCCGAGCTTCTCAACTGGAAAGTTTCCTTCATTACCAGTCCCAGATGTAGGATATAATCTCTATTCACACTATAGCCGCCCGAACGTTGACTAACTCTAAAGTAGGCTATCCTTTTTTGCAAACCCAGTCCTGGGTGAGTCCAAAGCACTCATGGGCTATGGCCAAGTCTTGGGTAATCCCCTCGAAAGCTTTGAACGATATGCTCCCAAGCGCCGTCACGCGCTTGAGCAATACCCACCGGCATATGATGAAGCACAGAATCCTCAGCATTCACTGAGCGACTCTACAACCCAGCTCTACGGAGAGATTGTCCGCGAGGCTACCCAGATTTACATACAAAGAGCGCGGATAGAGGAAGAGGCCAGCAACTCAAGGCCACGCAGCACCAGTACCACTCCACAAGTACAAGTTGAACACAATCTGGTTTCAACTACTGCAATCCCCACAACGTCTTGTCGAGTAGCCCGTATGCGGCGTCTCCTCGGGCTCGTCGACCCTTCCTCGCCAGGCGCACACACAATTGCTTGGCCGGCATTTATGGCGGCCGCTGAAGCAAACAAAGAAGAGGATCGCCAGTTCTTCTGTGCTACATTGGAGCGAGTCTGGGCTTCGACTCGGTATGCGAACGTTTTGAGAGGCCTCAACGCGCTGCCTATGATTTGGGAGAGACAGAGGCATGGTGAGAGGTGGACTACTGTCTTGCCTCAACTTAAGACCTTTGTTATGTGTGATTGATAGTCGATTTCTTGTTAAAATGTGACTCTTAGGGTTAATTTTAATAGTGTTTACCAATCATGAATACAGCAAACTTAGACGGTCTCCTTATTCTTCACTCTTCCTGGCAAACGATTTAGGTGCTTACATGCCTCGTTGATTTCAAATATGTAGATAAATTTCGCTTCATATAAAATATAAACAGACGCTTAGGCATCCTCTTATCTATCCAGCTCCTTCTTCTAGCACTTCTCCCACAAAGCATCTAGATCTCGCCTATCCCATTCTCCGGGTCCGCGTGAAAGAAGCAGCTATGACTTCTCCCATGACCACAGCACTATCCTATTCATACAAACCCTCACTACAGCTTCGACAAAAACGCTGGCTTGGGGGGCTTACCGCTCAGATCATCAGCCACCTCCTTGGCAACCCGCTGCCCGTCCTCGATGCCTCCGTCCAGGAACCCTCTCCATCCCATGGCCCAATCTGCGCTACCAAACCAGATGTTGCCCTGCTTCTCGCGCAGCGCATCCAGGTACTTGCTGACCTGGTTGGGCTTGAGCCACTCCCAAGCGCCCTTTGCGAACTCGTCCTTGTGCCAGTTGTGGAAGACGATGCGCTTGAACTCCTTGGTGTCCGTGTTGGGCAGCAGCCCCCTCCACGCCTCGATCGTCTCGTTGATGTTCTCCTCCGGCTGGAGGTGCACGCCCGGCAGGGAGCTGCCGAAGGCGACCAGGTGCGTGTTGCCGGCCGGGGTGGTGCCGTCGCCAAAGGCGTAGGTCAGCTTGCCGTTGGGGTAGTTGTACGAGCCCAGCTCGCGGTACTCGGGGCGGTCGACCTCGATGTGGACCTTGACAACCTGGTTGCAGTGGCCCTCGAGGCTGGCCTGCTTCTTGAGGGGAGCTAGCGCGGGTGTGAACTGGACGGTGTGCAGAACGTTGAGGGGGATGGTGCATATCAGGCGCTTGGCGCGGAAGACGTGGCCGTCGCGGCCGGTGACCTCGACGACGCTTCCCCTGTCATTGACGGAGGCCACTGGGGTGGAGAAGGAGTAGGAGAGGTTGCCGGTGGCGTTGGCCTCATCGAAGATGCAGCGCTGCAGGCCGCTCTGGCCGCACGCGAGCTTGAAGCGGAGACCGCGCTCCATGAAGTCGGTGTAGGTGTAGTTGGCGAGAGCCCACCAGCGGAGGATCTCGAAGAAGGAGGCCTCCTCCCATTTGGCGCCGCAGGTGATGGACATGAAGGCCTCGAGCATGAGCTTCTCAGTTGGCGTCAGGTCGTGCTCGATCTGCTTGAACCGGTCGGCCATGGACATCTTGTCGTAGATGGCGACGGCGGCGCGGTTGCGGAGGGCGTCGTGGGGGTAGGGGATGACCTCGCGGCCGTATTTGCCGTCGACATTGACCATCTTCTTCATGGCTGATTCGACCACTTCGTCTTCCTGTTGGCGGGACATGGTGACAGTGGGCTTGTTCTTGTTCAGGATGGCACAGGTTCCCTGCTCGGTTGGCGAGACCTCGAGGTTGGTGCCCAGGAGGTTGTAGCGGAAGAGTTCTCGCCAGATGAATGGCTGTGCCCAATGCACCCAAGTGCCGCCCATCTCATAAGGGTAGCCTTCGATGTTGGATGACCAGGAGCGCCCGCCGATTCTGTCACGGGCCTCAATAAGAAGGGTCTTGTGGCCGGCCGTGGTGAGGTCGCGGGCGGCTGTGATGCCAGTGTATCCCGCGCCAATAATGGCCACATCGTAGACGGTTCCTTTGACGGCCGTTGAAGGGGGTTGAATGACACCGACGGTTGGGACACCGGCCTTGAGGCCAGTCTGGGGAGTCCACTGCCAGCCGTCGCGGCTGAGAGGTCCTGATGGCTTGCTCATTTTGGCTAATCCGGAACGATGAAACTGAACGATTCAGATATTGTAATTGTTGGGAAGCTTTGTTTGCAAAATTCAATGGGCCTCACCACGGGCACACGACACAACCTTTATACCAAGAGAGCTTCGCCATCCGGTTTCTCGTTTTTCATGCTCTTTTTGGCAATATTGATAATCGGCAGTAGATGCTCGGAACGTCGGAACTGCCACTCTGTCGGAACCCCACAATCTGAGCAATCTGGACAATCTGGACAATCTGGTCCGTGTCATTTTCTCACTTTCCCTTCCCTTTTGGGTAATTCTGAGGACCCCGCCAGTCATCGGCCGGATCCGACGAGTCATGAGCTTATTCCCCACTGCCTCAGAGATAACAGTTGCCGAGCTAATAGGGCGCGATGCCAAAGACCAATGAGCACTCCATATTCCCTCCGAGTCTTGATAACGGTGTCGTATAAGCGGGTGATGAAGGAGCAGTTCTAGTAAAGAGCTGGTGATCTATGTCCTGGCCGAAATTAGACGGGAGAAATCGGGGAATGTGAAGTTGATGCTCGAGAACCATTTTGTGAGCATGTTCAGATGGTCAAGCTGTCAAAACTTAGTATTAATATCCATCATACAATACTCAATCAGAAAGCAAAATACCTTCTCAAATGCTTCAAATTATGTGAAGGGGGAACTTAATATTGAATAGTAGCACTATGGGTTCGCACAATTAGAGTTAGGTATTTAATTTAGGGTAGGTGGGGAGGTAGCAAGCGAGTACACATGTAGGTACCTATGGATAATTTGTTAAAAATACAGCAGGGAAGTGTAAAGGTGCCGACATATATTCAGATTAAATCACTGATTTTGTATTATACAAAGGTTCAGAGACAAAAATGGCACGTGTTCGCTAACTGGTGAGAAATTGACAAGTGCCGCTCTTGACTCAAATCTTCAGAACTAATCTAGTGACAAGGTCCACATCTCCCACATGACTACATACTTGAAAAAGTCCCGTACAAGATACAAAAGTTCACTCGCAGAAAGCTGTGAAGCTCGCTACTCTCTGGAGAAGTGTTTTGGATCAGCAACGTAATCCATTGTACCACCGATAGCGAGGGCAAACACCGGCTTGACATCTCCAGTAAGATGGTATGTTGGAGCCAAGAAGTTTCCAGGAAAACCGAGGTCAAAGGGCGCCGCCCCATCAATCTCCTTGATATCCTCATCGTTGAGACGCAGAGAAAGAGCGTCGATATTATCCTTCAGATGCTGGACGGTTCGGCAGCCAACGAGAGGGAACACATATGTTGTCTTGCTCGAAACGTACACCTGCGCAACGTTGGTGATGATGGTGTTCTTACGTATAGCAACAGATTCAAGCGCGCGGCTGACGTTGATGTCATTCTCGGTCGGCTCGACTTTTCGGCCCCCGCTGGTTGCTTTCTGACGCTGCTCCTCAGTCTTGAAGGCGCCTCCGCCCAGCACGCCCCATGGGACGATGCCCATTCCCTCCTCGCGACACATCGGGATAATTTCTCGCTCTAGGTCGCGAATGGAGGCATTCCATCTTCCCTGGTACACACTGAATTGGCGAAGACCGTGGTTTCGAGCATACTCGTTGGCTTTACTGACAACCCAGGCTGGGGTGTCGCTAATTCCGAGGGCGAGCACCTTTCCGGACACAACAAGATGATTGAGGGATTGCATCAGCTCAGGGATGGATACGGAGAAGTCCCACCAGTGCACATAGAGCTGCAGAAAGATTAATCTTGTATAATATTCATCTGCCACAGGGATTTCAAGAACACGCGTCAACATACCAGATCGATGTAGTCGGTCTGCAGATTTTCCAAGCTGTTGTTGGCCGACAGGTGCAGGCTCTTCGTGCCATTGCCCTGGAAGTTTGCAAGGATCATCTCGTTGCCCTTCCCTGCGTGAAAATTTGTGGTGTACTTGGTGGTAATTACCATCTGGTCGCGCACACCGCGTTTTTTCATCCACTCTCCAATCCATTTCTCAGACTCATGGAACTGGTAGTTGTTGGAAGTGTCAACAAAGTTGCCACCCTGGCTATAGAAATAGTCCAGAATGCCCTCTGTAATTTCCTTGTTACAGGATCCCACTTGAAACTCGTCAGAAATGATCTACACCATTGATCTTTAGAAATGAAACTGATTGTATTTCTTCCAGACATCACCAAAGCTCATCCCACCCAAGCAGAGAGGGCTGACTCGGATTGAAGCGGTGGGTGAAAGCAGCCGATAGCGGCCTAGGGGGCTGTTGGGAGGAGGAGCAAGAGGCATAAGGTTGGACATTTTGAGTGTTCGTGGTTTTGCTGTGTTTTCTGTTGGCGGATTGGCTTGTTGGCTTGACTGAATAGGTAGAGAAGCGTTTGAGTCTGGCGGAATATCACGCCTTTAAATATTTTGATCGACTCACTTTCAAGCTTCCAAGAAGTACATCTCACATGTACTGTCCGATCATCTTAACATGATGCCAAGATCCGCAGCGTGGGTGTAGCCGAATGACCAAGCCCATGCAGACATCGCGTTGAGGCGACACTGGATGAGTGTCTAAACAGCATGTCCGCCGGGATCATCCATCAAAACGGGCCCACCTCGTCCAAGAAAACCCGCCGTAGCTTGTTAGCAATTTTCCCTGTTTGGATCGATATACTGGAATTGTTTTCTTGTTTTGGTTAATAGTACTGCTGCTGGTTCGTGCAGCTTGATGGGCCTGCATTGGCCGGGTTCTTGGTCATAACATTGTCGTCGTATCCAGCATGAGCTGATACTAAGTTCGAACCATTGTAAAGTCCATCTCAACGCCGATTACTTGCATGACTTATTGTGAAATGACTTATCTCATGTAACTAGATCGCTGCTTGCGTACGCAGTACCGTGCGAAGTTTGGGATTTCTTCTGTCAGTGGGGAGGACGTCGCATCTCCAACTGTGAGCTTATTCTTCTCTCCTATAATTTAGAATGTGTGATTGGAAAGAAATGTATATCATCGTGTGTGTATTCTTCTGTTGAATCTTAATAACACTCAGACTGCACGTTCTTCTACATTTCTGTTTCGTCTCGCGAGCTCGTCCTGGTATCTTATGAACCTGATCTGGTGTCATAGGAACTTAATGGAGTCCCCTGAACTTGATGCGTGCTTCCACCAGTGGCACGGCTTTCTTCATCAATAATCACCATGTCCACCTGGCTTCCGGTCTTTCGAGTTGCTGCTACTCCTTGAGCAGTGCCTGAACTCTGGTAGATTGTGTTGTTCGTCTCCGCATGCTTCAGTGAAGTTCGGTTCATGCTATTGTCTGGGTTCGTGTTATTATTACTGTAACCGTAACTGTGCCCTGGAGTGCGAGGTGATTCGTTCTGTGAAGTGCCCACGGAATCAGAAACAGTGACCCAGTGCAACACGAGAGTTGTGAAGAGGACTACGTTATCGTCTATTAGCCCCGTCGCGTCTACTTAGAAATGAGGCAGAGAACTTACTATCAGTATTGCATATCATGAAACACATCCAGGCAGGTTCCCCATTAAGAACCGTCGTCATGACAATATTAACGACAGTAGACGTTAGTGCAGCAAGGGATCCGACAAAGGTTCGGATGGCCATCTTTTTAAGCCTGGGATTATGATCATAGGAGTGGAGATCTTTCCGCATAGTATTAGTGGAAATTTGAATACAAGGTACCTAAGTAATATGAGGTGTCATACTGCGGATAGGTATTAAGAAGGTTGTTGTGAGGTATAAGTTGACGATGACTTCAAAGATGACCAGTGGAATAATCACAGCTCGTTCCATCCCGATGATGCACATTCCATCATCCCTAAGGTATCCAATGCGGCGGATCATATTGGCGACAGCGAGTCCGGCATATGAAACTGATCCCATTAGCGAGTCTAAATGAGCAGGAAGGTCTTCAGAATTACATACACAGCATGCCGAAGCAGTTGAACAAATATAATTTGCTCTTCAGGCGTCTCTTTCCCCGACCCCGGACAATGTGCTAGGTTCAGGTCAACAAGAATTGGGGTGCTGTGCTCTGAAAAGTGAAACATACGGCTTTTTCCACGAGAAACAGGTATATTATGATCTTTGACACAAGGTAAAAGACCAGGCCTGCATGTTATACTGTGAATCTTCCCATTTCGCGACGGGAGGCATTTGAACACTTACACAGAAAAATCCCGGCCTGACAGACCGTATCAGACGAATTTATGCCGACGGCGTTTAGAAGCGCTGTGGACACGATGAATAGTAAGGTGTCCGCGTATATAAGAAGGAGGATCCAATAGGATAAAGGAAGCAAACGCCAGCGGCGGATGTTTTGCACTCGTCTTGTGCCACATATTGATAAGACAATAAGGGACGCGAAGTTCAAAATCAATGGTCCGACCCTCTTGCCGATTGGAAGGATTAGTCCCAAGGAACCGTCACTCCTTAGGACCTCTCGAAAGCCAGAAGTGTCGATACCAGCCATGGTAATGGCTCAGTTTCTACAGAATCAGGTGATGTAGAACGCACGATCAGCACGTCGGAGAAAGTTTTACAAATGTTACTACCTCGTCTCATAACTGGCCTCGGGATCATTAGAGTGCTAAGTTTCCACTCACTAGAGAGCGGAGATCGAGAGTGGTTAACTTCGGATGGGAATCCGTTTCAATCTGACGCAAACCTTAACCAATTCCCTTTATGATCTCGAACCACCGCTACCGACAGGACCAGCAACTCTGGCCGATCCCTCCCTTTTCCATCGTATTTGCCCGAATTCTGCCGATTACTTCTCTGAAGTTCTAAAAAAAAGATAAAATCGCTTTATGAAAGTAGTGAGCTGTTACCCGGGTCGCATCATCTAACTGATGTCAGAGCTGTGGTCCAGTGACTACATTCTCTAATAAGCTTTCACCATGTACTTTTGGGCCTGGGCGCTCAAGATTCATTCTACTTTGATTAGTGCGCTAATACTGACCATACCTCGTTTTCAAACATAGTAAATTCCTGGTGGCTCGAGAGAGCATTCCAGACTCCAGTGCCTCCGCACAACAGTTGAGAGCCCGATGGGACTTCGAGCCATCCGAGATTCCGGCGGCCAACTTAAGGGAGCTGTTTCTTGTGGCCTATATCACCAGAAATATCAAACCAACCACTCAGTATGGCTCTAGGGCTCTCTAAGAGCAGCGTGTTTTTTTGACCCCTCGCCAAGCTGTTGTTCGGCTCTCAGTGCCAAGACTGAACCTCGATCCCGTTTGAGGTTAGTTTGCCGAGCGTGGAATGATCTCCATTTCAGTTTTAGCGTTTTCTTTTGGTGGATCCAACCTCAAGGCAGCAGTCGATTGTCCCTTGTCCCTGGTAAGGAAGAAGCCAGGAACTGATAGCTGTCGGATAGGTCAGAGTTGAAAGTACTTCACGATAACGAAGGAGAGGCTTGCAAAGTCCGAGACCCTCACCGTGCCCTTTCTTGTTATATTTTTTTTTTTGTTTCGAGAAGGATGAGGTTTTGAGAAAGGTATGTCTGGGCCTGTCAAAGGCAGCAATCACCATGATCTATATGCATGCTCCTCGCATGTGGGGTCATTCTACGTGGAGCCTGAGCTGCTGGTCCTATACGTCGCTCCATTCGCTTCATTTTCAAGTAAATCATGGTCTATACTAGAGGTCCAGCACACTCCACGCTACGTATGCTGCTTATTCACCCTTGGAAAGCCTCTCCAGAGACCGTTTCAAGTACAAAGAAAGCGACTTGATAAGTTCGTCTTCCACGACACCGTTTGACCATGTGATTGATAGTGTTAGAGGGCCGCCTATGACTGAAGCACAGTTCACCGAGAACGCATGACCAGTTACGGAACCGCTTTGAGTCATCATCAGGCGTTGGAGCACCATGGGCTTCGCATCTGGATCAGCGGTTGGATTCTGTCCAACCCCGAGATTGGATATTTCGTAGCTCTTAGTCCTCCGCTTACCCAATATCCCCAAGGCCGACTTGCGAAACTCGATTGCGTCTGGGACGTCGCGGAGCTCATCAATATAGGAAGAGGTGGCCACCTCCCGCGCCATTGACTCGCTAAAATCTTTCGCGATTTTGATGACATGTTCGCTCTCCTCTTGAGACTGAGGCTGCGTCTTCCGTATCGCGGTTAGATCAGAGCCAGGAAGATACATCGCCATAGATGCCGCGTGAAATACGATATCCTGTGCGCTGGTCTTGGTGAACTGACGCAATGAGTATGGTGTGACCAAGCGAAAACCGGGCGCTTCCGCGGCCTCTCTGCTCAAGAATACGCATATGAGGCCGTGAAGATACCCTGTCAATGTAATACCCTGGCTCTTGCAGAATTTGAGAGATGAGCCCAAGGTTTCGGGTGGCACTATTGCCATATGAAGCCTGGATCGATATCCATTCCCTGGCGGCAGAGATATTGTATCTCCAGGCCATGCTGGTTGATCACCATGCATTAGAGGCTGTTCACTATCCGGCCTCTGCGGATTATTCAAGTCGATGCGGTCCTCCACTAAGTTAGGTAGTGAAACATCCCAGTCCACAACCAACGGCCATTCTGGTTCTGAAGATGCGTTAGAGATCAGTGAAAAATGCTTCATGATTGCGTTGTGAAATGCCAAGCCACTGAGCCCATCGGCTATGGCGTGGTGAAAAACAAAGGCAATATCAAATCTGCGCTCTTCGAGTGTTTCTGAATCACTGCGGGCAGCCCCCCCAAGAAAAGACTTTTCCGCAAGATGGTGAATGACAATAATTCTCCATGCAGGCTTTCCAACTAGCCAAAAACTTGTGTGCGCCTTTTCTAGGCGTTGACCAAGTACGCCGTCCGCCGCTGACTCCGACATTTCCTCGCTCGAAGTTTCAGAGGGATAATTGATCACTTCGATCAGATCATCGCGATGAACTTCCTTGAAGCTTGCGAAGATGGTCAATCCGTCATCCGTAGTCTGGTTAGACAGACCGTAGCACAGCGCCGGATGTTCTCGAATGGCAGCTTGTACACTCGCGTCCAGTTTTTTCTCAAGATCAACCTTCCACAGACTGGAAGAGTATATGCCTGTGACTGCAACAGATCTGTAATAGCCAAGCTCATGGGCGATGGAAAACATCCGGCCACATATGCCTGAAAACACAACTCAGTTAGTGACATTTACCATCGCCGAATGTCTGCTTCTTCTCCAAAAAAGCGTAGATTTCAAAGCGAAGGGGATATGAAAATACCAAAAGTGGAAGTCTTTTGCTCGGCCATGATGTTAAGCGCTGTCACCAACTTGATGCGGTTTGTTTAGTGAGGAGTTGCGGGGAGGAATGACGATGATGAACTGTCAGATTCCTCTTGGACGGCGTAGTAAGACTCAACCGCTGACAAACAAGGTGGGTCTTGAGCATCTTCAGCGGTTCTAGTACCCGGTTGCTTATCTACTGCTTAACTACCGGATAAATAGAGGCATCATGTAAAAATCCGAGATGGCTAAGCTGCGTTTTTGTAACAATTGGGGGAACATAAATTGACCGATCGTTTGATCACTTCACACAGTTGGAAATTGTTACCATTCACTACAGCGCGAGATATAAAATTATGTTGTTATGAAAGATAACTCACATAACAACTCACCCTCTAAGTGTCTGTCAATGATCAACCATTGTAATCCACTGCTGGAAATTGTCATCAAAACTATCTTGCCGTGTCATATTGGTTTGTAAACGCACAAATTATCGTTGAAAGTAGAGTGACTTATAATCGAGCAGGGACAAACAAAAATCAAGGTTAAAAGCGGATAAGCTAAAACTGAAGAGCATCTTTCATCACCTCTAAGGCGGCGAACAGATCATTGTCATGATACTTCCTAGCACAAACCTGTATGTCAATGGGAGCACCCTCAAAGTCACCCTCAGCCCATAGTTGTCTGACGTGCTTGCATTCTTCGCTCAATGGTGTCTGCTCGTCTGTTGAGTAGTCCTCAGTACCCTTCTTTCCCGCCTTGAATGGCGCTGGGAGGCATACGCCAGGACAGTCAACATAATTCCAGAACGCCGTGTAGTTCCAGTAGAAGGCGGTTTCATGCGAACAGGCCGGGCCGACGAAAGCCGGGCTTATCACCACATCAACGTCTTGTTCCGTCCAATGACTAGAAAATTCTGCACGAAACAAGTCCCTGATTATTCGTTGTCGTAAAACCCCAGTGGTGCCGATATCTTCTCCTTCGGCATCTTTGATGATCCATTTAGTCAGTGGAAGCATGGGTTCTCCTGTGCTGGCAAGGTGAGCCTTGACTGCCTGGCCCCCATCAGGCCAGTAAGCGAGGCGGATGTTCTTCATTGCCTCTGCCACCTTGAACGGTTTGAAATCCTTCACTTCAAACGAGCCAGTCTTTTCTAGTTGGCCCTTGGCCCACAGCAAAGCTTTGGTCACCGGCGGTTGCGGTTTAATCACACCGTCATTCATCATAAAGCCAATCTTCAGTGGTAACTTCTTTGCACCGCTCAACCCTGTCCAAGGAATTGGAATAAGGCGCGGATCGCTAAGATACGGCTTCGCATCTGTCAGGACCCTCATAAACAGATCCATGTCACGAAGAGATGTACACATCGGCCCAGTCGAGCACAAGACATTGAGCTCGGCTCCAAAGCCCTCCGGCAGGAATCCCGACATGGGCAAGGTGTACGAGGTCGGCTTGAACCCATATATGCCACAGACTCCAGCAGGACATCGTACGCTGCCTCCAATATCTGTCCCAACACCAAGAACGGAACCTCTCATCGCGATAAGAGCAGCCTCGCCGCCTGTGGAACCGCCTGCTGTGAGTTGAATGTTGAAAGGATTTAGAGTGCGACCCAAGAGCGATACTGTTTCCAAGTGCATAATCGATTGCGGCTGGAGCGTCTTGCAGTAGAAGACGGCACCCGCAGCCCTGAGGATAGCCATCATCTGGCAGTCCTCAGTGTCAAAGACCCTGGTATCCCAATATCCGGTCGCAGAATAATGTCCTGCTAGTGGCATATGCTCCTTGATACTGATGGGGACGCCATGAAGAGGCCCAACAGTCATTCCCGTCTCTTCAAGATGGCGATCAAGTGATCGAGCGCGCTCAATCGCCTCGTCCATAAACCAGTCAACCAGGCAGCATGTTAGCTGATGGGCAATAATTGCTCGTTTAGCAAAAGCCGCCGCAACCTCGACGGCTGTCAGCTTTTTACTAGCGATGGCCTCTGCAAGTGCTACTGCATCATACTGATCAGTAATTTCAAGATCCTTGGCTGACAAGATGCCGCTCTCTTGGGGAACATTCGACACGTCTTTGGGTGGATTATCAATTAAAGCTTGTGGTAGCCGGAGTTCCAATGGTACTTTGGCTGCAAATTCATCTAGAATTTTATCCTTCAGCTCTTCGAAAGCTAAAGTGCCCTTTGGCAGTGAAAGGTGGGCGCTCTTTGGCTGGACGATGGACAAAGAGGCGGTAGACATTTTGCATCCGTTATGATATACCACTAAGCTTCATTGGCATAGGCAGAGATAAGGCGTATGCCAGGGGGATCTCTCCATATATGAGTGAGTCGGGGGCATGATAGGATGTGAGGACTGCTTAACTCAACATAGAAGAGATAGAGAAGCTTCAACATACATCTAGCTGTGTTTGTATTAGTTAGTGACACATGACGTGTCAGGTATCTCGGCCTCATCGCGCACCTTTTGGCGAGGTTTCAATGTGGTGGGGATCTGACTCCGAGAGATAAGAGCTGGGATCATGGGCTTAGACTTCTAGTCATTAGTTGCTTCTATCAATGTGTACCAAAGGTCGGTCTTCATCAAGTTTTAAGTTGTTGGTTCTCTGACATGAAATTGACTTCGGTTGCGTTACAAAACAAACCCCAGAGCAGACAAAAGCCAGGATAACTGAGTATTGCCAATCCCTCGCTCATCGGCTTCGCTGTTCCAATAATAAGTTAGTATCTATGATTTCGACGCTGGATTGTGACCCCCTGCAGATCTCGCTTACACGACCTTATCAAACGGGCCCTCTATGGACAAGATACGCAAGTCGATAACGTAGTGATGTCAGAAAGTGTGGGCCTGAGTAGCATCCCGGCTTCGGGTATAAAAGTCCACGGACTTGGGGATGCCGATGCCTCTATCTCAGGGCTTTTGAATATGGTGAGGGGAACAGCGAGATAACTGATCAGCTGTTTCCCGGGATAAACTAGCAGGTAGCACGGAGTCGAGAGACCGAAAGCCGATTATCGGGACAGGATCGGGCAGAAGGATGATCATTAATAATAGATCGCATTGTAGCATTTTGGCGACCCCTCTTTGCGTTGAAAAATGACATGAGTACATGGTGCTTTATCGCCGGGAAAGCCGGCCAACTCGTTTCGATCCATAGACCCCCTTGCAGTTGTGTTGCGGAGAGAGACGGCTCGGATTGTAGATATAAAATAGGTGGAACTACTGACGCGTGATCCCTCCCAAGTGAGACTTGCCTGCCCCCCTTCAAACATTTCGTCTACATTCAAGCAAAACTGACTTACTCCTCGTCAAGTTCTAAATATCAACGAACCTTGTTAAGCCAAAATGGCGAAGTCAAAGGACCAAGTTGCTATTCCTGGCACTGTACACCTCGTTGACATGCCGGGGCAACATTCATCGCGCAAATCAAAAGGCGGCATAGAGCTCATTCCTCGACCAAGTGATAACGCCGAGGATCCACTGAACTGGACTCCGCGACGAAAGAAGCTATCTGTACTTATGGTGCTCGTGTACACTCTTGGAGTTGGCCTGCCAGGTACGCTCCAATATTCCGTTCTGGCTGACATCACCAAAGATACGGGCATCTCTACAGCAGCGCTGGTCCAAGGCACCGGCGTGATGTTTCTATTCCTTGGCTGGGGATGTCTGATTTGGCAGCCGATTGCATTGACGTATGGCCGTCGTTGTGTATACCTCATTTCTACCCTGGTGGCAGTCCCCCTCATGGTATGGACTGCTTACTCGCGCTCGGCAGGGGAATGGTACGCCCACCGGACTTTACTTGGTATCTTTGTCGCGCCCATCGAGTCCCTCCCTGAAGTGAGCATCCCCGACGTGTTTTTCGCCCATGAACGTGGCTCATGGATGGCTCTTTATGTCTTCGTTCTGTTCGGCTCCAACTTCCTGGCTCCTCTTGTCGCGGGATGGTTTGCTGAGGCGTTTGGCTGGAGGTGGACCATGCACTTTGGCGCCATGGTCGCTGCTGTCTCCTTTATTATATTGTTCTTTTTTATGGAGGAAACGATGTACGTTCGTCAGACTCTTGAGGGGTTGGAGGAAGACAATACGGATGTAACAACCAGCGACATGGCACAGGACGGTACTGTGGACTTAAAAGAGAAGACATCTGGACAAGGAGATAAGAATGGCGCTGAGACTGCCAACGTGCACAATGGATCTGTTTTCGCACCCCCGAAAACGTTTGCACAAAAGCTGGCGCCATTTACGAGACCGTCCAGCCAACGTGCCAACATCCGGATGTTCAAAGCCATGTTCACTCCCCTTGTCTACATTGTGCAGTTCCCCTCGGTTGCATGGTCAGGCTTCATTTACGGCATCAACCTATCCTGGTACAATGTGCTCAATGGGACTGCTAGCCCGGTATTAAGTGCAGACCCGTACAATTGGTCAACCGGCTTGGTTGGATGTATCTACACCGGGCCAATTATAGGTGCTGCTATTGGAACACTATGGTCCGGCATTGTTGCTGACCGGTTTACACTCTATCTTGCCAAGCGAAACAACGGAATCCGCGAGCCCGAGCAACGTCTGTGGCCCCTGGCGTTATCTGCACTTATGTCGTGCGTCGGGCTCATCACCTGGGGTGTTGGGGCGGCGCATGACATTCACTGGGCGGGACTTGCGATTGGTCTCGGCATACTGACATTCGGTTGTGTCACTGGTGGTTCAGTTGCGCTGTCATACAATATTGACTGCTTCAAAGACATTAGCGGGGAGACGACCACATCTATTATCATCATTAGGAATACCTTGGGCTTTGCCATCTCTTACGGGATTACGCCGTGGTATACCAATATGGGCCTGCAAAATTGCTTCATTATGGCGGGCTTTCTCGCGTTGGGATGCACTTCTACTTTCTTAGTGATGATCTGGAAAGGAAAGGCACTCAGGAAATGGTCAGCTAGGAGATACTGGAAGTATGCCGAAGATAGCTTCGGCCATTCCTGAACCTAGCGAAGTACCGCAACTCTCGTTCGTGTTTCGAGTGATGAGAATGTGATATGACATCCTACTAAAACCTTCGTGTGGTTGGCTTCTAATATTGTTTACCAAACTAAATTTGTTGTAGTTTATTTTCAGAAACTTGAGTAGATGAATGCAGCCTTATGGGAGAGCAAAGAACGATTACCATGGGGATCCCTTGTCAGACCGTAGGATTTTTCTCTGCATGAATGTACAAAGACACATGCTTTGAGATTGAACACTCCATTGGTCAAGCTAGAAATATAGATGTTACTGACATGACTGTTCAATACCACCCCCAATCAACAATCTTGTAACCCCAATGAGCCAGTAAGCGGCAGCTGCCCACTTGTGCACCTCACTGATTTTCGTATGAGGATATCACGGTATCCTTTCAGCTCAGCTGCCCAACAATTTTCTGGTAATCATTATACGAGTTCTCACAAATTCATCCTTCTAATGGATTTACTGTCCAATTACCACCCACTGCAGCCTGCTAATACGTCCATAAGCAGACATGTCTTCCAATGTGGCGTCGGCAGTGAGATTCGATGGGTCCCTCGCTGCCTCGCTTCGGCATTGCTAATGCACCTCGCACTTCCCTTCTGAATGAGGCAAGTGGATCGATCCACATGCCTCGGCATTTGATTGTACAGGGCTTGGAGGAGAGACATGGTATAATAGGTGATGAGCCTACGTCAACCTCACTCTGAAGGTGAATACTTGCAACCTTTTCTTGGAGAGAGGCTCAGAGATTTAGTAATATCAACTAGAATGTTTATCTATGAGAAAAAGGTGTACAACATCAAGGAGCTACTCATTCAAAGAAATAACAAGATTGCTCACGAAGGGGAGAGTTAGTCCCTGAACAGGTGATCCTCACAATCTCCAACAGCTAAATATAGACAATTGTATTTAGTAAGGTCTAGTTCAGCGAGCAGCATTGCATTAGGCAATATTATGACATATGATGACAACTGGCTACAAATTGTAATTATATTTTCTATACTAAATGAGTGTGGTTTCTAACGGAAAACGAGTACCAAACGAATGGACGTTACGACAAGCCGTAACCGAATTACGAATAAGCAAATCAAACCAGTAAGAACCCCTCGACAACACATCTGCTACTTCCACCTCACCCCCGGCCCTGCATCAGCCACGGCAAATACACCACCTATTCAACTTGTAGTAAGAACCACCAATTAATCTAACTAAAGCTCGTTGGATTTCAGAAAGGAGGTGATGACCTCGAAAGATCCGGTGGCGTTCTTGTGGAAGAAGAAGTTGTGGCTTGTGTTGGGGTGCAAGTACGGCGTGAACTTGGCGTTTCTCCAGATGGTGCGGGCTGGCTCCTCAAAGATACCCTTGCACTCGCCATCACAGACGATGTAATCAGTTTCTCCAGTAATGGCCTAGTAAATCTTTAGTCAATGCCATGGAGGAAATGAGCTGAAATAAGCGAAGCGAAAGGATGACTCACCAATGCAGCACCAGTGAACCCACTCGCGTCAAATTGTCCGTCTGTAAGAGTGAAGAACTCGGCGATACCAAAAGCGTTCTTGTACTCCTCAGCATAGGAAGACGTGGAAATATCGTAAAACGGGTACTTGAAGTAGCTGTTGAAGTAATTAGCAATTGTTTCACCATCACAAGCCGATGGAAAACATTGCCGACTTACGTGTTGATTTGAGCGAATGTGTCGGACCAGGTAAGCCATCCGGCATCAAGCAGTCCAAAGCGTCTTGGGTTCTGCAGGGCAGCAACACGAGGTACAAAGGACCGAACCAGACCCTTGAAGTTGAGGCCCGTTGTATTGTAGTTTATTCCAGTCAAGACAACAGCATCTGCAATAGTGGGGTTTTCTGCGATGGTAAAATGCGTGATGTAAGATCCATATGAGAAAGACATCAGAGCCAGCTTCTCTGGCGTGCCAAAGTCGCCTGTATACTGCCCAGCTTTGACTAGCTTGGCCAACTCGACAAGAACAGCCTTGTGGATCTGGAGCTGGTTCGTAAACCCAGAGACCCTGTAAATCAATCAGCAAGTGAGGTTTTGTTGAATTCGAGACTACCGCTCACCTTGACGATTCGCCGTTACCGAGACGATCATAGAACCAGACTGAGTATCCCTGGTTGATGGCGTGCTGGACAAAGTTGTACTCATTGGGTCGGTAGGCCGAGTTCCAATGGGTACGAGCTTGTCCAATTCCATGAGTGGCAAGAATAACCGTCTTGGAGCCCCCGTTCTTGGGAGTGCAGAAAGATGCTGCAATGGTGTACGTTGCAGTTTCGTTCTTGGTTCCGACGATGGGGCTCGGGTAATTGGCACTGTCTCGCGTTGTCGCCTTGCTCAGGAAGTCCTGGAGCGCGTAGTCGTCCTCCCATCGGGGGAAATCGAACACCTTGTTTTGGGACGTGACAGTAACGGGAACTTTGTATTCCCAACAATTGGCCGCGGCGGGATAATACGGTTGGGTCAGTGGCCGGGCCTCTGGCTGAGAATCGGCCAGGACCATGGTACCGGAAATGGCAGAGGCGAGAAGGGCTCGTTTTAAGAGCATTTTGAAGGTTTTCAATGGAAAATCGAGTTATTTATATTAATGATTAGGAAAAGAAACCAGTTGGGGAAATGAGGGAGTGAACTGTGCTGGTCGATGTGTTGGAGTGATCATTGTCTAGATGCGAGAGTGGCAGCACCTCTTTATACTTGGACTCGCCCCTTTATTTAGTACAGCTCACCTCTTTGATGAATACAATGTATCCTCTTCGACATCGTGATGCCATAATCAGCTTGATGGCTTCAACGCTTTGCATGATGATAGTGGCTGGTTAGACTCCACGGCTTACACGCGGTGGCCCACTTGGAACGCTGACAGCTAAACATTGGAGGTTGCAGCTCGAAGCTTGTTGCCCGAATAAGGGCATCGTCAATGCGAAGATGAGATTGGATCTTAATCCGGCAGATGCTACACAAGATGCGCTCTGAGTGGTCGACTTCCCAGCTGAACAGAGTCTTCACGTGTGTCAGCAATGGCAGCCCAAGATGGATAAATAGCTCTTCGGCTCCCCAAGCTGGAAGGAATGCGCGAGCCCCCACAACCCTCGGCATCGATCTCTTCTCCTGGGGACGGAGTGTTCTGCTTCCAACCTATCACGTCCGGCCTCGCTCGCTGTCCACCATGGTTGGGGTCCCTGGGCGCAGCAAGGCCTGTACTACTTGCCGAAGGCGCAAGGTCAAATGCGGTAAGCATGAGAGCTCGGTATTCAGCCCTATGACGGAGATTGTTCCTCCTGACGCGGCCACTGACAGATGAGGCCAAGCCCACTTGTCAACGCTGTGCAAAGGGCGGGTTCGAGTGCCTGGGCTATACGAAGAGGAAGATATGGTTTCACACGTCCACGGCACCGTTCCCTGGGGAGGCTTCCTCTGAGCCGGATGCCCGGCGAATGAGGTTTGTGGCCGCGCGTGCGCAAGCAGCAGCGCTCCCGAGCGAGCTTAGTCTTATCGCGTTCAAAGACGACTTTTGTATTAGCTTCACCTTTGCCAATTTCGTCTGGCGGTCATACGGCTCCCCGTGGCTCGAGCAGGCAGCCCAGGGCAAACTGGGTGCTCTGGCCCTCGATGCGACGCGAGGGCTCTCACAGTCTAACTTTGGGAAAGCCAATCACCAGTCAGTGCTTGAACTCGAGGGCGTGCAACGATATAGTACATGCCTCAATGTCCTGAGGGATGCCCTCATGATTGGGGTAACAGGGGAGCTCTTGGTCCCCATCCTCATCATGCTGATCCACTCGGTGAGATCTTGACTCCTTGACCCAAGCAATGTGCCTGATCCATGTCCGTGTTAGCAACTAACAAGGGACAGTCTTCCAATGCCGATCGTGCCGGGTCGATGTTTCATCTCAAAGGAATTGCGCATTTGCTCAATATTTGTGGTCCAGAGGCTTTCCAACAACAGCCATTGATGAACGCTTTCGAATCTGCAAGAGCGACACTGGTAATTAATTCTATTATGTGCTTCCAATGAAATTAATATTAACGACACGGAACGCTCTCTCCAGATAATCGCTAGCCTAATGAGTAAACAGCGCCTGTTTCTTGATGAGGAGAGATGGCGAACAGTGCCTTGGGCGCGCAATCGCCACCTGAAGACACCGCAGAGCGAACTTGCCGACATCCTTGTCATTATACCGGGGATACTACAGGACCATTCGAAGCTAGAGATGGTAAAAAATAGGCGTCCAGACTTATCTGCCCACCTCCTGGAGAAGGTGAAGACGCAACTTACAACGCTCTATCAGTGGCGTTGGCGTTGGCAGGTCCGCTCAGGCAAACTTGTCAGCGTCCGTATAGAGGAAAACGAGCAGAACCGCACTTTCTCTACTGCCATAGGCTCTTCTAATGTGCCGCATTACAGAGCCCGCCTGCATTTCGAAACCTTCTCTGCCGCCGTGGAGTTAATGGTCTACAACGCCACCCTCATGTGGCTCCTTGCCTTGCTCTGGAAGATGGACCCTATGCACGCTGCTGGGCACATCGAAAACTGCGCAAAAGCCGCTGCCATGTTTCATGCCGGTTGCACAACGACCACACACGATTTCTACAAACCTCTCCGCCGCCCTGGTGGAGCCGTGACTGTACGAGATCCAGCCTTGGAGATCTGTCGGGCGTTCGAGTGGATCACCCAACATCATCATCAGAACCATGAGCCTGTGTTTTTGTACCTTTTCCCCATGGGCATGGCGATGAGTGTCCTGTATGGAAACCCTGCCGACGAGGCCTGGATTAAGGGGATGCTCAATAGGAGCCCGATCACGGCAAGCTATATCCAGTCGCAGGACGGAAGTGCCGCGAGCTTTGGTTGGTACTTGATCCTTGAAGCAATCCATCCCGAGTCAGTCCATGCGACGGAGCAGTTGTACGCTCCAGCGATAGAGGCTATGCCTGGAGACCCTTAAGCGATGATGACCGGGAGGTAGTAGATAGGGATGGGTTTTAGGCTGCATGCTATGAGGAAATGTGATATGGTTGTATGTAAGAGGACGGAAAACATTTATTAAAATCAGATAATCCAAGGCTGGGTCCTAATATGACAAATTGGTGGTTTCATTGTCTCACCACTGTGTAAGCTTGACGCCTCGTACGAACTGTAGCTACAGGATGTCGGGGTTTGCCGAGCTGGTTGACTGGCACGGTTTTCTCTTGTCTTCAACGCGGATAACTGCTTGATCCTCCACTACCTTGAAACATCTAACTAAAGCGATCCGTCAAACCAATACCAGCCAAGTTGACTATCGCCGCGCGGAGCAAAGACAACCTCGGCACCCGAAATTTCTCTTAGAGGCTGGGAGCGTGAAGCTGCACCTTTTGGTGATCGTGTTGTACTTGCAATTTCTGGTTGCCGGGCACTGGCTGCTCTGGCAGTGTTTGAAAGCTCGGTTTGTGATGTAGCAAATGTTCGCTCTCCTCTCCAAAAGCACTTTCTCGCCAGCAAGCACCCCACGCCATTCAATGTCGAGCACTTGACTTTCGACTATCATTAGGTTAGACATTTCCTAAAATAGGGACGCAGAGTAGTGCCTACAGCCACGGTCGGGAAACTCTACCACGGCGTCGTTTTCCGTAACGGGTTCTGCAAGAGATGTCGTCAAGGAGCCGGCAAATGACACTGCAAAGACGAGGTTGCGAAGAGAAATCATGTTGACTTCTTGTTTGAGATTAATCAAGAATGAGTGTTCCAGGTCTGTTTAATCATTCATAAACTAGAGTTTTGAAGAACCGTCGACCGCAATATATACACATGTGTCACATCTTCTACGCTCAACGAAAGGCCCTTGTGTTGTCATACCACCCTGGACTCCGCCCCGTAGTAGGATTGAGAACTCGTGAGGTGGAGCATGTTGCATGGGAGGTGCATTTGCAGCCACACATGGACATATTGCCAGGTTTCCCATTTTTTGCTTCGGCCAGCTCTCTTCAGGGGGGATAATTTGGTCTCCCAAGAAAGTACCTTACTGGTTCCGCAGCAAAATACGTCTGCTTACTTGGGTATAATTGATGACTGCATGGACTAAAGTGCATCCACTGTCCTTCTCTTTCTCTTTTGGACTTCACATGCCTTATGCAGAGTGCCCGCTTGCATGCGCATAAGCGCATAACGGCTTTTGGTGGGAGACAGGCTATTTTTGTCCATGAGGTCTGCTCTACCATATTATTGCTTCCTTCAGGTCCCAAAGCCAACAAAAGGCCCATGAACATCTTATGATACAAATCTTCCATATAAGACCAAATTCCTTTCCTTGTTATTAATCCATATATCATGCTCAGTAGTATGCCAGAGTTGGAAGAGCGCAAGTTGAGATCGATTGATCGAACGGTTGTGTTGAGACTATCATCTCAGAGAGACGGGGCTATTAGTCGTTGGTACCCATTGAGAGCCCGCTGTTGTATGTCTTTTTGGCTGGAATGCTTCGTGATTTTTATTATTTTGTGTTGTGGGGACTAGGGCATATAGTTTCCATGATAGCTTCGATCATCACATACGACCATACCCATTCGAAAACACGCGATCCCGTCCGCTCTCGCCTAGTTAAACGGATGAGGGGCGGATTAGTAGTTGGGTCGGTGACGACCAGCGAATACCTGCTGTTGTATGTTTCTTTTTCGATTTTTTTGACCTCGATTTTGCCTGCTGTAGTCATGAGGGCCTCTAATGCTTAGATTGTGAGCCTGACAGTTACCATCGTTATAAGTTCTCAGAGTAATTCTTTTTCTCTTAGAAGCCCCTGTAAGTTCTCGATTCCACTGTTAGCACTCTTGAACGCCTCGATCTCGTAGCTTGGAGGATGCTCCGTATGATTATTTTCTATTATTGAAACGAGTGCCTGGCATAAAGGGAAGTGGAGAAGAATAGGCATTCAATCTTAGCCGACGACAGTAACAGTATCGAACTATTCCAACAAATAAGGCCTAATGCTCACGATTCTCCCTAGGGTGAAAAGCCTGAAGCTGGTCTGAGAAGCCAAAGTTTCGCAATCCACCACCAGGAGTATAGATAGCTCCACCCAAAGCGACGGCCGCAAAACCCATGTCTCGGAAGTGCAATTGGCTCTAACCTTTCCCAGCAGTCTCCAGGGACGTTGTAAACCTCCGTCTCGTTATGTACAAACCCAGTAGACTCGTCCGAATTCTCGCCACCAAATGCATAGATTCTATCTCTGATAGCAGCAACAGAAATACCTCCTCGGGCGGTAGGCATCGGGCTGCGCTCGCTCCACATCCACGTCTTCAGTGAGAGCACGAAGACGGTATCCCTGTTATTCTGCGGCCCCTTGATGCGTCCTCCAATGACGTAGAAGTTCTGTCCGATGACGGGCCGCCGGCATGCTCGCGACCTTCCGGGAGAGGAGGCAGAGACCGCCGCGTACGCCTTTTTTATGTTGTATGCGGATACGGTAGAAACAGTATCTTGGATCCCGTTGAGGGTTTGTTCGATCCTACTAACGCCGCCGGCGAGGATAATCTCATCGCGGTAGACGTCCACAATGGAACTACCCCGGCCGGTCCCCTCGGGAGAAGGTGGGAGAACCGACCAGGCGTCAGTCAAAGGGTCTTATTCGAATGCATCGGTGAGGCCCCAGAATGAACCATTGATATTCCCCGAGAGGCCACCCAGGGAGTAGAGCTTTCCGCCCGTGGACGCGATATTTGGATGGTTGACCGGAATCGGGAGAGGCGCGGCGGGTGTCCAAGTATCACTGTCGAGATCGTATGCCTCCCTTGTGTTGACAGTGACAATTGACGAATTCTCCATGGGAGCTATGCCGCCGACAACATAAATCTTGCGGTCGATAGCGGCGGCAGCGTGCTCCTGTCTCAACCCCATTCCGAGGGGCGATAGAGTTTCCCATTTCCCTTCACTGTTCAGCGCGCACTCAGGAAAAGCATAAGCAAAATTGAAACTGGTTGATGCTAGGGCGGCGGAGAGTGCCCAGATAGAGACGATGTTATAAGAAATCATGTTAAAGTAGGTAGTTCAATGGTGAAGATCTGCGAATTTAAAGACAGATGAACTCCCTCAGTAACT
Source organism: Clonostachys chloroleuca (assembly GCA_037952775.1). Taxonomy (NCBI): domain Eukaryota; kingdom Fungi; phylum Ascomycota; class Sordariomycetes; order Hypocreales; family Bionectriaceae; genus Clonostachys; species Clonostachys chloroleuca. Next base: position 7,849,410 of record JBANAY010000004.1, read on the forward strand.
TGGTGAAATTGTGCTGCAAGGTCCCAGAAACTGGTTAAAATGCGAAAAAAGGGGCAGAGACTGCATTGATATTAGGTACGTGTATAGTATTTCGTCCTTCTAGATGATGCATTGGCATATTTCATGGGATGAAGAAATTGCGTGGGAGTGATTAAGCCCCGAAACCGAAACCGAAATCGAAATCGAGACGCATCAATGTTTCAATCAGCAAAAGGAAGGTGGATTCTCTCTCCTTGGCTTTTCTTCTCCAGACATCTCATCCAATTAGAATTCTCAGCATAAAACGTCCTCGTTAGGGGTTAAAAAACGCAACTCTAAATCCTGATATAGTGGAATTTCCGTCCTTTCCAAATGGGAAATCACTATTGAAGCTTAAAAATGTCAAATGAGGACTCGATCTTTGGTAAGTGATTGCGTGTTAGAATTTATTGGTCCGTGGTTTGTGTCTCTAAAAGCTGAGAGCATCTTTTTGAAGAATTTCAACTTGAAGCGCATAGATATTCTTGAGTAGTAAGAACTTTTTACGCGACATTATTTCATTGATTGTGCAAGTATAAAAGATTTATTCTAATACTTTCTTCTAATAAAACCTACATGTTGACTTTCTAGGTCATGAAACCAATATTGTGAGGAATGATTGGGTCTACAGGGTAGGTCACACATGTTGGTATGGCAGCCGGCGAATGACTCATCTTTGAAATGAATCTGCCTTGGCTAACGCGTGTCAGCCTGCCACCAAGTTTATATTCTGGTCTTATTATCAATGACCTCTTCGCATCCTCATCTACTTCTCATCTTCCCAGACTGGGAAATTGAAGAGGTGCATTGCACCGCCATCCTATCGAAATGCCGAAAAGAAAGAGAGCCGCCACTCCTGAGGAGCCCGTAGACAACGATGGCCCTATCTTTTGGTACGGCGTTGATCACAAGTATGGCGCCTTCAGTCAGTTCTTCCCAGCCGCATTCACCGTACCCAAGAACGAGATTCTCAGAGCCGTGGGCCAGACAGTCCCATCTGCATCTGCAGAGCAGAAAGAAGAGCTCGTTACGTTCAACAGGGCCGAGCAGTTCATGATGTACAGCAAAGCCATTTGCTTTCACGACCCCAAGTCTGCCGCACTCATTCTCCGATCGCAGAGCCCGAAAGAGCAAAAGTCCCTGGGCCGCAAGGTGGAGAACTTCACCGATCAAAAATGGAACGCGGTCAAGAGGCAAGTCGTAGAGCTCGGCAGCACCGCCAAGTTTGGCCAGAACGAGGATCTGCGGGCGATGCTGTTGGGGACAGGCGATCGTGAGCTGATTGAGGCAGCACCGAGGGATCGAGTATGGGGAATTGGGTTTGGGGAGAAGAGGGCGAGGACTATGACTAGCCGTGAGAAATGGGGGCAAAACTTATTAGGGAAAGCTTTGGTGAAGGCCAGAGGAAATCTGCGCAAGGATGAGGAGGAAAACAAGCCCGAGGGAGAATAGCTAGATTCATGCACCTACTTTTTGCGATCCTCTTGGATTAAAGTACGCTTGTTTTGGAATAACGGCTTGATTGGAAGCAGATTGAAGTTGTTGTTTTTAGCTACAAGATCGTATAATTTTTAGTCCTTTGCAATAGTCCTTGCCTTTTCCTCCAATTTAGGTTGCCCCTGATATGATTGGTATCATTATTTACTGAAGATGATATTCCATTTCCATTTTCCGTGAGTCAATTAATATCTCGTGTTTCAGAGTGGCAATGTCGGACTAAAATAAGCCCTGTTCTGTCCACCGGAAAATCAGTTATTATATAAATCGATGGTCCTGTTCACGTGTAATAGCCAGTCACGATAATTCACTAATAGTACATTAGATGCCAAATATATTGCACCGAGGATAGATTATGGATAAGTGCTTTAAAATGGCAGACGGATTCGGGGCCATGATAGTGAAGAGATGCCGCAAGATTACGATGCATGAAGACTCTCCCACCCTAGGTCTGGTGCTTTCATCTGCCAGTCTCACGGCCCAAGCCACTATCTTCTACCTTCATTTGTCCTGGGAGATCTTGAACCCCGAAGTTCGAAGCTTTTGGAAAACTCTGTTGGGATCATACTTTGCCGAGGCAGCCTGCAGTTTGTCAAGTGCCTCCTCGCCAACTGAGGCAAGTGCATCCTGACTCCCATGCGCGTAATTCAGGTATTTCCACTCCCGGCCCAGACCCAGTTCCTCTGCGTAAGCCTCAACATCTCTCACCAGCGCCTGAGCCTTGGGAATCGCTAGCCGCTCCACCTCAGCGTCGTCTGTGGATACGATAAGTAGGAACAGGATACCGTTTCCATCATTGAGATAGCGATCTAGACCCATAACATTGCCCCCCTTGGCGATGCTCTTCTCAACGATGGACTTTGTGACAGGTTGGACAGTGTAAACCGTTGTGAAGTTTGCGCTTAGGGTCTGGGTGATTTCTTCGAGCTCGGCGTTAAGTTTATTGACCTTTTCGAGGGCGTACGTCATCGGTCGAGGGTCATTCTTGAATGATGCAGTGATGAACATATTGCTGCCATCCCGGTTAACTGATAAATGCCGATACTATCTTTGCTTTTGGATGATCCAAACTCACCGGAATCCCATGGGTTGGCCCTCCGAGAGCTCCTTGGAGAGTGCCGACATGGTGTCAACCCTGGTGGTGTCGTTCAGGGCGGCCCCAATCCCGTAGAAACCATCAAAAGCCGGTGGCTTACCCAGGCCGAGAGTGTTTTCAACGGAAACCAGACCTACCAGACCTCCCGCTAACTTAGGCTGGTACGAGAAGGACACACTGACCGAACTGTTCTCGTCTTTGTACACATTATCAGCGAAATCTACCAAAGCGTCGATAAGATCACCCCCCGACTCCGATCTAAATATCAGATTGCCTCCCCAGATAGTCCCCTTCGAGGGACCAACAAGCTCGATCGGGAGCATATCGAAGCGTGTAACAAGGCCCAGGTTGGCACTACCTCCCTTGAGAGCCTGCCACAAGTCCGGATTGTCCTGGGCATTGGCGTAGACGATGGAGCCGTCAGCAAGCACCACCTCGTAGTTGGCGATGTTGTCGCAAGCCCATCCGTGTGAGGCGGCGAAGAAGGATATGCCACCGCCACTGAGCAAGCCACCCACGCCGACGGACCCGACACGGCCTCCCGCGACGGTGATGCCGTAGGGTGTGAGCACGTCGTATACGTCCTGCCAGCGACTGCCGGGTTGGATGGATACGAGACTTGTATTTGGGTTCCAGGTGGTGGCATTTATGTGGCCTTGGATAAAAGGCTGTTAGAAATGTATGGTGGGTAGCACTGGAACAGTTTTCGGCGTATGCAACTTACCAAAGTCTACCGTGATGCCTTTCTCTACGCTGTTGGAGAGAGGGTGCGAGCTATGCCCGCCGCTTCGAACGCCAAACGGGCAGTCATTCGCTACGAGGGCCTTGACAATGAGGGAAACGTCTTCGGCTGTCGAAGGTAGCACCATGCACCAGGGCTCCAGGGCGGCGCTTTTGGAGAAGTATGTCTTTATTCGGCCTACGTAGGTATCAGACCCAGGCAAGTAGACCTTTCCACGGAGCTCATCGATGCTGTTGAGGTCATTGCACTATATGGTATTTCTTGGTTAGCATCCGCTTAAGCTGCGATGTGCAACCTCAACGTATCAGAAAGAGGAAGGGGTTAGATAGACATACACAACGCGGAATAGAAGTTTGCTTTGCTGCTGCAAAGGCAACAATTCCGCCAAGAATTGTAAGAGTATTGAACAACATAGCTATATGATATTGCGAAAGTAGGTAGGATTGAGTTCAGGAGTGCATGTATAGTTGTGGCCTTGTGATGTTCGAACTATACTGTCGGCGGCTGGTTACTTATAGATGGGCTGAATCACTGGCAGTTAAGAATAGCTTTGGTGGTCAGTGCAGATCTTCCAAAACTGAGGCAGAATGCGACGAAATGCGACGAATGCGAAGGTCATTGGGCCCCAGAGTCTTTGGCCAGTCTGACGTGTGTACTCAGCTTCTACGAATCTGACATCCGTGGGCAATGATCCACACTAACTGAAATGCAGAATTCATGAATGTGATTGAATTGGGCACCTGTTGATGTTGTAGCTCCGACTTAATGCTCGACCCGAGACTTTGGACTGCCTACATACTCTCGGTATCGACAATGAAGGCCAAGGTGGTCGCAACACTCAGCTTTGACAGGCAAATAAGATATCGCAAGTATACATATGGACCAACGAGACTATAATAAACCCTCTCGTCTCCCTCTTCCTACACAATAAGCCCATTTACCAACACCTCAAGTGTTAACGACAAGGTTCGCGGCCATAGAGCTAATATTGGGGCCAAACTACTCAATTGAGCGATGAGGAGATGAGTCCATTCTTTTAGATTCCGGAGTATAGCTGTCAGACTTGGCTGAGACGATCCATTCCTATCTAGTCAGTTCCCTCGCTTTGGCAATGCGACATGCATCGTCAGATCATGAGGTCAACAGTAGCCCTAAATCTGGGGTATAGCTTGGGCAGTGCAATTTTTAGTCGCATCTATCGTGTAATCCACTCGATGAAGCAGCTAAGAAATACTATGATGTTTACTAACAACTCTACCTGCCTGGGTCTAATCATGGCCAAGCTGCAACATCGACGGACACTGTGTGAAGCAAATCCAATTGCCTGCTTTCCGTATTTAAACTTAGCAATCTAATCCTGCTTCCTGCTGAGTAGTCATAAGTTGATCTCAAGGAGGGTTGTCGCTGGTGCCTTTATCGTAGACGGGTATATGAATAATAACAATAGGAAGCCGGTGAATAGAATACTCTTGTTTTGGCCTCTTATTACTTAACTGGCGTAGACTCTAAAATGACTTGAACACAGATGGTTAGGTGGGCGGACAAGTGCGCAATGCCTAATTAGAGGAGTTACCTAGTGGCCATGCGCACATACCGCAGCATCTCGATACTATGCTATTTGTGCTATGCCGATGCCGAAAACTTGACGGAATTGAGACAATCTTTTCACCCACCGAGGCTATTCGCATACTTGCGGATTATCAGAATACGGCCCCGACGAAATCTCCGATCTTTCTGAGCTTGCCAACATATCGGGCGCCATCCACATAGCACTGCATATCTAGCAAGGCAGTTAGTTATATGTTCGGCTACATGGGGGATCTGGCTCCTTTCCCACACACTTATGTTCGATTATTTTCAAGTCCCCTTCCACGCATGTTAAGGCATGTAAAACAACGAGGACTGTTTGCACCACTAAGCTCATGATATGCTATATGTTCTAGTTTCAAAGAGGTTGATGGTAAGCCGAAAAGCTTCTCGGCATTCCCGTGACAAATCATTTCAAGTTGTTCTTGGTCCACAAGCCCGGACTTTCTCAACCCCTCCAGCCAGATCATACCCTCTGCCATTGGTGTGAATGGGTAGTCAATACTAAACATGATTCTCTCCGGGGCAGTGCTCTGAAGCATGCACGCCAGAGCCGCAATGTCAAACACGCCGCTAGTTGTAAACCACAAGTTCTGGTCATAAGCCTCATTGAAGGATCTTGCCAAGGTAGTCAAACCCTTTTAAGCCGCGATACGCTGCTTCCAGAAGGGAAGTGACTCTCCAAAATGGCCCAAGACTATCTTCAATTTTGGGAAACGATCAAATACGCCAGCTGCGTATAGTCGCGTGATGTGAGTTGCTGTGTCGTAGTGCCACCCGAACGCATCCATAGACATGGAAACAGCGGCTGCCGGCGAGTAGGATCCATCGTACGATTCCTTCATGCTGTTGGTGGCCAGCGTAGGGTGCAGATATATCGGACTATCTAGCTCCTGAGCCATGGACCAGAAGACATCATACTCATAAGCCTCGTAGTACTTGCCGTTGAAGTGATTGTCTATCATGGCACCGGAGATACCCAAGCCTCGAATACATCGACGCAACTCCTCGGCAGCGGCCGCTGGCTCGCTCATGGGTAGTGACGCCAGGCCAGCGAACCTGTTCGGGTACGCCTTCACCGCCGCAGCGATATCGTTGTTAATGGCAATACAGTCCCGCTTGCCAGAGAAACTTGCGCAATGACTAATGAACTGCATCGTTATGCTGCTGGCATCCATGTCCGCGAGACGTATGTGTGAGAGGTCAAAGGCTTTGTCTTCAATCTTGGGTCGAGATATGATGGCTTTGAATAGCCCTGGCTCCACGCTCCGGCTCAGGAAGTGTTCTTCCAATGTAATCAACGGGCGAGGCCCGCTACTTCCTGATACAGACATGTCTCGCAACGAGATTGGGCAGAAGATGTGATAACGTAGGTAGCGGCACAACGAGCCGAGAGCGATGATGTGCGAATACAACTAACGCGTCATGCGATCTAAATGCCTGGAAACCTATGCTGGGACGTGTTGACATCATCATGAACCGCGATCAACCTACTTTCCTTTGTGTTGGCAGTACCTATCTTCGTGCCGCTCTCGCCTGGACGGGGGTAGATTCACCATGCAATGCGTCGGACAGACTGGACTTAAGCACCTACCGGGCACCGGTCTGGATAATTCCTCCGACCCGGTATTTGGCTAGTTGAGGTAGAGCTTGGTGAGTTTGCCACCTCAGCTCGTCCTTCGGGACTCTACGGGTCCTAGAGGGTCGTAAGGTGCTGACGCAAAAGACAATGGTTCATCGGAGTAAATGAATATTCCGAAGGTTGTGTGCCGAGCGCATTACACAGATATCCTACAAGGCCGCCAATATGCAGCTATAGACAGAAGGTCCGGTAATTATGAGGGAGCATGGCGATGGAAGTAGTTGTACCATATATATTGCACTGTGGCTTGTATATACTAGATGAGGTTATGCACATACATTCAAGACCCTGATCATCTTACCAGCTTCTGACACACGAATCACCTAAAGGGCCGCGAGGGGCGGTCCACATACACGGCCAAGTCTATGACATAGCCGACGTCACCGGCAACAGCAGTATCGTTAGTGTCTTGGATGCTCTGAAGCAATGGGGGACCATCCGGCCCCTGCTGGAGCGGTTCGCTGCCGCTCCAGAGTCTGACAAAGTTTTGGCCAAAGTCCTTTCCGAAGCCCAACTGCAGGCACCAAACCCCAACCTTGGCTCTATCTTCTGCGCCGGCGGTGCCTATAATGACCACGGCGGCGAGATGGACAAGGCACTGAACATGAAGCCCGCTCCGACTTTGAAGGAGCGCGGCGAGCCGCCGTTCTTCTTCATGAAGAATGCTACCGGGGTATGTGGCTCCGGCTCGACTACAACTCCGGATGCCTACGTCACCTAAGGAGACTGGGAGGTGGAGCTTGTCGTCGTTATTGGCCGAAGTGCTAAGGAGGTGCCCGAGGAAGAAGCCTTGGACTACGTCGCAGGTTTCACGGTCGGCAACGACTTGTCTCAGCGCGAGCACGTACGCCGCAACAACCTGGGCTCTGGGGAGCCCTTCTTGTTCGACTGGTTTGCGCAAAAGTGCTTCGACGGCTCGTGTCCAACCGGCCCTTGGATCGTGTCGGTGAACCAAATCAAGGCTTTGCAAAACCTGAGTCTGAAGCTATAGGTCGGAGACGAGCTTATGCAGGACACCTCCACCCGGCACATGATTTTCTCTGTCCAGAAGCAAGTGGCGGCTCTATCCCGCCAGATAACTTTGTATCTCGGCGATATGATCATGGCTCGTACTGGGGGTGGTGTCGGGCTGGGACGCGGAAGGTTTTTGCAAAGAGACGCGACAGTCAGGGCCTCGGTCGAAGGTGTAGGAGACCTTATTCATCACATTGCCTAATCTACGACGGTATGGGTAGACTAATACAGACGTTGATAGTGTGGTGTTGGGCGATGAATGGCCATACCTGACCACATTCAATAGACAATGCCGTGTACACAGGCAAGATCATTATGTCGTGGAGCAGACACTGATAGCATTCTTCCCAGTTGAGCTACCAGTATAGTGGCCCCAACCCCTCGCGAATCCTATTGATCTTCCATAATACTATATCGATATTACAGTCAATAAAGCCTATGAAATTGAAGGGTCATATTTGCCAGGTGCAGTAATTGTGGCTAACCTGCATCTTCTCGTAGCTACGGCGCAGCCAATGGCCAACTTGTCGGACCAGAGGTGAAAAGATGACAGCCACAGGCTAGACCCATGTCTCACATTATTGCCTCTCACCTCTGTAGCAGGTGAGTGAGTCTTGTATAAGGCTTTTGTATGTGGTTTCTTTAAACTAGGCCTGAGGTCACACTTGGTAAAGAACATATCTGGACTAAACGACAGCCAAGTTGCATCGTCAATCTATACCGATCATTATTGGAAGGATCAACATGCATAACCTCCATTTACCGAGGAAGTATTTCTGATTGACATGAAATTATTAGCTCGTTCTCGCCATCCCCAGGAACCACCGTTTCCTGTCGATGAATAACCCCGTCAGAAACTCAACGTCGGACCTTCAAAGGCAATGCATCACCCATGAGAGCCAGACCGGGGGAAACCCCATGAGAAGGCTGGCTCGTGGTCCAAGGCAAGCTGACTATCGCTCATTGCAACACGAATAAATTAATCTCCGCTGTGTTCCAAATTGTTTAGGTTTCGAAACAAAATCCAAGCTACTCTCGTGTTCTTATCCTCTAATAAGATCCAAAACGGAATTCTCAGTGTCGATTAAAACTCTAGACGCGGCGGATTACATGTGTTATCACTTCTGTCGTCAATTTCCTCCGAATGTGGATGCACTTTAGGAAGTACGGGGCGCAATCCCGTGCTCTCCCACTCCAACCTGTAGTGAAATGATATGGTTAGAGTCTGATTGCTCACTGCTTAGTGCAGGCCGTTCAGTTTCAAACGCGAGACCCCACAGATTATCGTCCTCACTGACTCAAAAATGTGGGGGAAAAGCTTGTTGGCCGCGAATTCAACATCAATTCGCTGCTTTCATTAATCCTGCCACCTTAATATAAGTCTAGATATTAGGCTTGACGTAAACCTGCCCGCGGGTCAGGGGTTGAGGCTCACGGGCTGCCTCCTTGCCACACTCCGTGAAATAAAAGTGCCAAGACACGAGACACGATGACCCAATGAAATCTTTCAACTGTGACTGACCGGGGAAGGATCAACTGAGGGGCGGGGTGTAAGAGATAACTTGTCGGAGGCTATTCCCTTCTATGCAGCGGTGGATGTCGTTCCGCGTAAATTGAGTGGAACAAGCTTTCATACAAGCTTTTCTCAGTTCCAGAGTTGCAGGGAACTAGTTGGCTGCCTCTTTTCTCTGGGGCTGGGGCTTGTTGTTTCACAGGCACTCCTGAAGTGTTGCATTGAACTGCTATCAATCAATGGGTAGGATAGCGTGGTTACGTATGCAACTGGCTAAGGGGCTGGTTATCATGTAAAACCAACCAAACCAGGTTCGTGTTTCACATTTCTACTGGGAGAGGTTGTGTTGACGAACACCTTTGTTCGTGAAATGTGGGAACCAACCATCGATCTTCAGTGTTATGCTTCTTTTTATGAAACAACGCTTGTCTAAGAACGGCGCGAATATATTATGTAACTTGCATAGTGCGGGAATTGAGGCAACAGAAAACAACACAGACGAAGAATGAGAATACAAAGAATGGGAAGAGAGGGCGCAGCGTGTATACCAAAATAGTGAAATAGTTCTGAGAGAAAAGAGTGTGTAGCAACAAAGGAATAGTAACCGCTGCCATTAGGAGGCCGCCTCAACCCAGCGTCCCAGCGTCAAGGTATCAAGGTGGGAATAAGGGATGGAACAGGCTTTCAAACGCCCCCTGCACCCGGAACTGCTGAGCAAACGTCATGAGATGGGAAATGGGGATATGTGTGTTACTAGCTTTCACCGGCAAGTGGGAGGATACCCCTTACAGAACCCGATGGTTAGAATCGGAGTGCTGACGACGGTTGAACATAACGAAAAGCTTTCAATCGACTTTAGCTATAAAGCCCTCGATCATTCCTGTTGATAAATATTTTTTTGACTGTCTTCCCTAGCATCCTCAACAACCTCATCCTTTCGTTCTTCCTTAGAGCTCATTCTATCGTTACAAGCTGTGCTTGAACATCTCGTGATATACTCTGAACCAGATCCTCAAGCCGGCTTGACTACTGGACTATTCTCGCATTTACCTTGTTCACATTTTTGGCCCCAAATCAACAAGACCAACACTCCCTTCAAGATGCAGTACCGTATGATCATGGTGGCCTCGATGGCCCTTGGCACCGCGCACGCATTCCCTGCCCAGCCGCAGATCACGCAGGCTCCCAAAGCTACACGCGACCTTTCTAAGCGTCAACAACCCGATGCTGCCGGCAGCAGTGTTCTTGACGCCCCAATGACCATTGCTGCCGGTCAATCTTTTGATGGTGGCAATGTCATGTACGATCGCGGTACTAGCTGCACAGGCCAATCCGAAGGAGGTAGCTCTGACGCCGTGTTCATCCTTGAGAGCGGTGCTTCTCTCTCCAACGTCATTATCGGTACGTGACTTTGTAGACCTTTTCTTCCCTATACTAGAATGACTTGGCTGACGGCTTCTCTTGTAGGCCCTAACCAGATTGAGGGTGTCCATTGCAACGGTGGCTGCTCGATCACCAACGTCTGGTGGGACGCCGTTTGTGAGGATGCCTTCAGTATCAAGGAACAGGCTGATGGCGAGACTACTACCATTAATGGTGGTGGTGCTACTGGTGCTAGCGACAAGGTCATCCAGCACAATGGCGGTGGAACCGTGTCCATCAACGATTTCACTGTCTCTGACTTTGGAAAACTCTACCGAAGCTGCGGCAACTGCGATGAGATGCCTGCACGTCATGTAATCGTCTCTGGAGGCTCAGCCACCAACGGTGACATCCTGGTTGGCATTAACTCCAACATGGGCGATACGGCCAGCATCTCTGGTGTCACTACTAGCGGAGTCGACGAAGAGTGTGTTGACTTCGAGGGTGTCACTGACGGAAGTGAGCCAACCAAGATCGGCGCCTGCTCCAACGTTGGCGGAGGTGGCAGCTCTGGTGGATCGAGCAGCGCGGCCACCACTCCAGCTGCTACGCGCACCTCGGGGTCTGGTTCCTCTCCCACGTCTGCCACTGATGATGACGACGAGGAGAAGACGACATCGACCTCCAAGTCTAGTTCTTCTCCCACATCTGCCAGCGCCGATGATGAGGATGAGAAGGCTACCTCCACCTCCGAGTCTTCGTCCAAGCCCACTGGTGGGTCTGATGATGAAGATGGGAAGGACGAGGACGAAAAGAAGGGTAAGGATGACGGCAAGAACAGGCAGAAGAAGGAGTAAGATGATCAAATGGTATTCTTCGGTATTTAGCTTGGCTAATCTCTGTCTTTCACCGTCTTGGTACTGTCGGCAGCCAGAGTCGGATACACGCAAACTGGCCCCTGTTTATCAATCTTCATAGAGCGACGTATGACCGTCATAGCCGTTCGGATATAGTTCCCATTCATCTTGACTTGGACGACTATTAGACAATGGTAATATTACAGTTGCTATCCTCAACCGTCATGAATCTTTCCGTGGAGAATATCGTATGATTTTGTCTAAGAACCCCTCTTCCTCCCTTCCTCCCAAGTTAGAGAAGGCTTGTAGACAAATTATCTCACACCCGCATTTCAAACACTCTATACGCGCGCGGCAACTCATCGCTAAAAAGAATTTTGTGATTCATCATTTCGATTACAGCATTAATCCCGCGGATTGTAACCTTCCTGGTGAAGCGGAAAAGGGAACACACGTAAGCACGCTGGCGGAGGGAATCACTCTTCATAGAATCAGCCGAATGTTACTTTCAAGTCCCGAAATATTACTCTATTTACGCCTCGAGAAATCCTAGTGGCTTATCTCCCGCAACCATGCCAATTTATATTTCATGCAACCATTGTAACCATCAAAGGGTGTATGCTCACGTTTTGTTGGAGGGTACAAGGTCGACGCAGGCGAAATACAGACTGTCTGAAATAAGACTGGGGACATCAGTGTAGCTGACCAAAGGGGTAGTATCCAACGAGAACATGGCAGGGTTGACACCTTCTTGCCTCTGCTTATTCCCGCAAAGGGAGAAGGCAAACTCGGTTGTTTGCGCCATGTGACAAATGGACGCCTCGCCAGTCACTGGGTGGTAAGATGAGTGACTCTACATGATTCCCCATTAAATGGAAATGTGCTCTGACTAGTCCTCAGTTTCGGCAACTTGGCGCGGTCTCTGAAGTCCTCGGTTTCTTTGAATAATCAGACTCTGCAGAGCTATTATTTCGGGCAAAAGGCGAACTGTGCTTGAAACGAGCATCTAGTTAATAATATGGTGCTCTTTGTCCTATAAATATGATGAGTTAGTTGGTCATCATGCATTAAACTTTATCTCCGGTGGGAATGGATCTTTTGTCCCAAAGGTTTAGGCACACCCGTTCCTCCGATAAGAAATTGAAAATATGTCCTACAACAGGTCGAAGAGGGGGTGTGCCAGGTCACCGAGGCAAAGCCTTGAATTTGCTGTAACCACCCGCAGCTGTTGCAAGTAGTGCTATCAGACAGCACACTGTCGAGGTTTTATTTGCAGTCTGCGATACATGAGCATGGTCGACTGATAAAGCCAGTTCTGGGAGCCTACTATTGATATGTCTTTTGAAGTTCCTTGTTTGGTAAAACGCTCCGAATAGGATCCAACAAGATAGGAAAGTCATTTCAGCCTTACAAAACTCCGATTTCAGCAGGGACCACCCGCCGCATTTACTTCAGTGTAAAACAAGATTGAGCCTCGGCGGTTGAAAAATGCTTCCAAGAGAATCTTAGTTCTCCCGGGTTGCGCGGCATGTCAGCAAGAGACTGAACTTCAGTGGTTCGCTCGGTCTCACCACCTAGTGGTCCACCTTCTTATGCTTGCTTGGAGTAACAAGGGCCCTTGGCAGGGGCCATAATCTAAATTGGGGGCGAGTCACATTGTGCTAGTGTAATATTCAGCCCACCAACGTCACTCAACAAAGATCTCGCACCATCTTGCCACGCAACATCAATCCGCTTCTAGTGCTAAAATTTCTTCCTTCCTGCATTCAAATCCCCGGGATTGAACTTCTGGTAGTGGCATTCGCCAGAAAATCGATGCTTGTGTGCTTATTTTAATCTTTCAGCATGTGAGGCTGGGCACTTGTTTCGCCCCCAATGGTAACCCAGCGTACATTGATTTGCCCAAATGGACAGCATCAAGTGGCACAGGTAGTATCAAGTGGCATATTGGATGCAACTGTTGCAAAGATAAGTCCTAAGTTTCTAGAGATAGAACGGGCGGGTATTTGGGTATATATTGTACCTTGATCTGCTCCAAGTTGTACCAAGATCCTCTCCTCTCAATCAGCTCACTTTCATCTACTCTTCAATCTTCCTTACCAATTGGTTACAGGCTTCATTTTCATTACTTCTCTATTTGATACTCTCGTATTTCCTTACAACACTCCCTACTTTGTACAAAGTTTATTCTCTTCATTTGCCAACTCACGCATAGTTACCCATCAATATCCATTCACAATGGTTGGTGTTACTCACTTTACTGCTGCCGGCATCGCCATGCTGAGCACACTGGGCAATGTTGTTGCCTCTTCCGGTCCGGTCGGGGATATGGAAGCCAGGGACGTCATAGATGATTCCACGGCCATCCCCGAGACCAGGGACCTTGACGATGTCGAAACTCGTGCCGTCTTGGATGGCGACGACTCGGACCTGGCTGCCCTAGACAAGCGTCTCTTCCCTCTTGTTGGACTTGCCGCCAAGGCCGGCATCAAGGCTGGGGCGAAGAAGGCCGCCAAGAAAGTTGCCAGGAAGGGTGCTAAGAAGGGTGCGAAGGAGGGCGGCTCGCACAAGGCCAAGGAGAAGCACCAAAAGCATAAGGCCAAGAAGAACAGCAAGCCCAAGAAGAAGGGCCGCCGATCTCTGGATGATGAATACTTTGTCCTTGATTCTAGGGATATTATGGATGATTTTTCTGAGCTCAACTTCGATACTCGCGACTTCGACGAGGATGCCCTCCTGGAGATCCGCAGATTCACTGGCCCTATTAAACTTGGCGGTACGGTTATGAACCGGCACAAGAACCCCTTCAGCAAAATCATGGGGCCTGGCGGCGGTCGCAAACTGAAGACCGGCAAAGGAGTCAAGGCTAAGGCGGCTGGCAGGAAGAGACCTCGATCCTTTGATGAGGCTATCGAGTTTTACGAACAGTAATTTCACAGACGAAGATACATTCTTCTTGACTGTCATCCATCATCAATCAAAAGAAAAGCGCCCAAAGACTAATGGCTTTGGGACTCTTCAAAGGCTCTCAATCTGGTCATTGGGCACTTTTATAGGTCTTGCTATCAGTCTCAAGAGTACTCTGTCTTTACATGAGCTCATGGGATAAATAGTCAAGACGGCTTGGGCTACATACTGAGTAAAGGGAGTGGAGGAACACTGGCGCGTTCTGGAGGCTGGTTGTAACATTCATTCTAGTTCTATATACTATAGGCTTAATTGATAACCTCATATAGATATATAGACTATATACATTTGCACAAACTATCTCGTGCTATCCTTGTGATGTTGTGAGCATTGGTCTAGGGATGCAACACATAGTAAATAGCTCCCTTAACATGATCCTAGCCTCCAACACAGGCCTGCCTATCAATACCTTCGATGAATGCCTCGTCTAACCAATGCTTACGAGGTATTAACAGAAACTAGACTGCAAATGTCACCGTACTCATTCCTCTCTAAGATATTGTGATTGTTCGAGGTTTTCAAAATTCTTAGCCCTATCAAACTCCACACTGGAGATAAACACTCCCAATCATGCCTTTTAGGCCAGCCATTCTATGTATTGAAACCCAACTCTCCGGTAAAATTAGAGATCACTGCTTTAGCAAATTGCAAAGGGTTCTAAAAGAGGCAATGAGGAACGTTCAGCTACTCGAGAAGAGTATGATATCTGAGATTGAGGAATGGCGCCTCCTTTTCCCTTTCATATTCTTAACTCTATGCTAGACCATCAATCGCATGATAAATACAAGAGTGAAAAACAGGACGGGCTTGACAAACCTCACTACCATCACGCCATCCCGCTCATGAAACACGTCCTCCTTTTTACCATGCATTTGGCCACGTGTTAAGAAGAATAGCTTTTCGGATTTTCAACTACCAATTAAACATAGTTAAATCATACAGTTGTCTTGGCTCTATCTTCCCCCTCTTAGTTGTATGCTATGGCACATCATACCGTCTTGAACTCCAATCCATAACATTCCGGGGCGTCAGGCGATTGGCGGTTCGCAATCACCAACGGCGAGTAGAACCACTCATCGTAAATAGGACACGTCTGGAACATTGTCAAATCACCTATCGAAGACGGTTGCGGCACAGTGCAGTTCAAGAGCCCTCCGGCATCGGCCGAACAATATACGTGAATGTAGCTCCGGATTGCTATCTCAAACTGATCACTGTTTGGTGTCAACATATCGAACGGATAATATACTAACTTGCACGTCGCTTCCGACGCTTAAATCAAGGAGCAAATTTGCAGAAGATAATGAAAAGGCATGGATAACTTACAGCCAGTAGATCAGCTCGAACCCGGGCGAATATGTGGACACGGCCGCGTAAAGGACCTTCCCTCCTCCCGGTGCTTGTACGTGAAGTCGCCCGAGACAGTCGATGTTGAAGAGGCCTCCACCGACGGCTTGAGGTTTCGTTGGGACGTAATTGAGAGCGTAGAAAGGGAGGTCTGGCAGCCCACGATACGGTGCTGGCGTGGCGTACAGATTATTGTAACTGTCGGTGCGCGTCGCGGTGATATCGGAGACCTGGAGGTTGAAGCTTGATTTCGGATAGTTTCCAGAGCAGCTTGTTACGGTCACGGTAAGGGTGGAATCGGGGTGTTCTGTAATCTGTAGGGCAAGTGTTTAGGACAAGACAAACATGCAAGGTGGGGATGGAGGATGCTTCCTACATATGTGTATACGCCCTGGACGCCCAAGTTGGTTTCAGTAGTGGTGATGGTCTGTGTCGTAAATAATGTCCCCGATGTCTATAACGTCCTGGTTAGCCACCTGTACAAGTGCATGATGGCACGGAATTACCTTTTTGACAGTTGCAGTTACGCTTTGCCGGGTAGTTTCTGTTACCGTCTTTGTCTTGGTGACAGCCCCAGTTGGTTTCGGAATGTAGCATGAGCAGGCTTGAGATACAACCGACTCAGGAAGCCCAAATGCCCCCCATGGTTTTTCAGAATCCTGCCCTACGGCGCGGGGCGTAACTGCCGCCCCGAACGTTGATGTTTGCGTAACGACCGAGCTACAAGTCGGTTAGCATTGCAGGCAGACGTCGAGCCAACGGGAGCAAACGGCGAGGTACGCTTGAGACATACTATTTGTAGGAGGTGACAGTATTTGTCAGTGTGACGGTTTGCTTCGTGACAATTTGATTAGTGTGGCTTGCGGAATTTCCCTTGATTCAACTCACTGTTGTAGATGTGGTGAAAGTCTGAGTAGCACGACGCTGCAAGGGGTAAACCGTCAGTAAACTACTCAATAAAATATTATTTGGGTCCCTGTCTTACCGTTCGGGTCTGGGCAGCAACGATATTAGTGGTTGTTGCAACAGTAATTGTTCTGGTGTCTGTAGCAGTCTGTGTGACTGTTTGGGTCGCAGCCGAATAATGAAGCAAAGAACTGCAAGCTTTTGATACGAAGGGCAAGTCAAAGTTCTTGAGGGCCGAAACATAACGCTGGTAGGGAGCACACCCGCTTGATTGACCGTCAGCAACCCCCGCGAGGGCTGCAACGACGACTGCCGCCCACCCAGCCGCTGTTTTAAAGTGCATTGATGCCTCTGTGGATGGCTGTTTCTGTTCTTTGCGCCGGCGTGAATGTTGACACAACAGGAGACGGAGCTCTGGGGAGATTCTCTTTTTTATCACTTCTCTTACCACACGCGCATATCTAGCGCATGAAGAAGTGTGCCGCCAATATCAACTTTATGTACCTTAACGAGTCTAGACTCCCACCATCCACTTCAGCTTGTTACTAGTCATTCTTCTAGCACACGACCTAGTACCTTAAAGTCTGCTGCGAGCCAATTATATCCCGATCTTATGAAGCCAACCGGTTGTGGGCGATTGAGGCTGACTTTGACTATTTGAGAAGTATTAGGCCTGGACTCTTTCCGTCTTTGACCGGTTCTTGGCATTGAGCTGCGTGATGTTCAGACCACCAACCACATCTATGAGTTAGTTTCTGGAGTACTCATATGCCACTTTCGTTGATCACATCGGACTAAGACTCAACTATCAAACTTATGTTTTCTTAGTCGTTAAAGCAAGCACTACAGAAACGGCGCAGCGGTTATTTTGCTTCTAGGTCAAGCGAAGCTACAATGGTTTGGTTCTCAGCGAGGACAACCATCAGTTCCTTCTACAACCTTCTGGATTGGCGGAAGGAAGCTTAGTCGTGATAGGCATGGCTGATCGTCTGAAGCAATCAATTTCGATCAGCCTTTCCAACCCCTAGAGGGCGATAGTTGCGCTCGTCTTTTGTCTCCTTATTAGTATCTCCATATTTGAGTCAATGACAAAAAAACAAAGTCGTTCCAGGATGTGAGACAGAGCATGGAGTTGAAGTTTTGCGTGCTGGTAGTGTGGGGAAGTCTGTCCTTTTGCTATTTCATCGAATGCTTACTTACCAAATTTCAATTGTTTCCAAAGTCTGAACCCAGGTCGAAACGGAAAGGCTTCGCTGTGAACGTGACCGAAGCTGACTGCCGAACATGTAGAGCTTGCCATATTCAGAAGGTAACCTCACAACTCCGCACCTCGGTCGATCAACGACCCGGGCGATCACTTCCCCATCATATAAGACGTGGTCTATATAAATTATCGCCTGACTCTCGATTTATTTAGCCGATGTCTCAATGTCCCAACTAAATCGAAAACGAAAACATTAAAGATGGTCAACAAGATTTGGGTTTCGTTACTCAGCCTGGCATCCGTTACTGTCTGCCGGTCAAGCACGGACCCCTGGTCTGATACCAACTGGCACAAGTATGTGCGATCGCCAGGTTCTGCGGATGTCAAACCGGTTCGAATTTTGGCAGAGAAAACAGCGGGAAATGTCACGAATCCTGAGGGCTTGCTTGATGGCAGCCAGACTACCATCTTCACACGAAGTCAAGCCGAAGAAGACGCTCCTTCGGTCGTAATTGACTTTGGATTGAATGTTGTGGGCCTGCTGAGAATCCATATCGAAGGCTCAAGCAGCTCCTCAGAGAGCCTTCCAGGTCTAAGGTTGGCTTTTTCCGAGACCGAGGACGCTCTTAGCGACAATAAGAGTGACTATACTCGCTCTTATCGCGGCATCTATGAAGTGATGATTCCCTTAGCTATGAGTATAGCAAAAGATTGCTAATGGCTGTATAGGAAGACAAATTGACAAACGGCACTGACCAGGTATATCCTTCCTTTACCCCAGCCACCCAGAAACCTGGCCCATAAACGCTAAAGGTAGTAAACTTGCAGATTGCCGTCAAGAATAACAAATACACCTGGACTAACAACCTAGGATGCGAACATGGCCGTCAGGTCTGCACAGATGGTCTGCACGGCTTTCGGTACGTAAAAATATGGCTGGATGCTCTCGAGTCTGACTCACCATACACATCATCGACTGGATCAGCTTCTATCTCATTGGTCGATCTCGAGTGGTCTGGATACCTTGGACCTCCGGGAAGCTTCGCCGGATGGTTTGAATGTTCCGACTCAGATATTACCCAGTGGTGGTTTGACGGGGTATATACCGTTGAGACAAACATCGACTTGTTTCTCAAAAATGAGACTGAGCCCAGAGACGCATTCAGCCCAACCCTGGACGGCAAATGGGTTCTGCTTGACGGCGCAAAACGTGATCGTGATCCGTATGTTGGCGATCTCGCAATTGCCGCGTTGACTCTATATCTTTCACACGATTTCCCCGAGGCGAGTTTCAATATTCTTGAAGATCTAGCCCTTCATCAACGAGATGACGGATGGATCCCTCCAGCCAGCATGTAGGTGAAGGCCAAATGAATACATCTTCTGTCTTACCCGCTGACATGAGAGTGTGCGAGCCAGAGTCAATTATACACTGCCTCTCTTCGACTACCCTCTATGGTGGGTAGTTTGCAGCGTTGACCTCGTCATGTACACTGGAAATACCAGTTACGCCGAACACTATTGGGACGTATTGAAGAGAACTCTCGATGATTTTTATCCTGGGCACACCAATAACAATCTAGGACTTCTAGATAAGTCTGCCTCAATTGG
Organism: Clonostachys chloroleuca; assembly: GCA_037952775.1. NCBI lineage: Eukaryota > Fungi > Ascomycota > Sordariomycetes > Hypocreales > Bionectriaceae > Clonostachys > Clonostachys chloroleuca. Next base: position 7,868,773 of record JBANAY010000004.1, read on the forward strand.
TTACGGCGACTATGCCTTCCTGCCAAGATCCGGCCCAATTACCTACTACAACGCATTGTACATTCATGCGCTCAATCACGCGGCTCAGCTGGCGACAGAGCTCGGACACAATGACGATGCAAGCAGATGGACTGACCGAGCCAAGCCGATGGGTGGTAATCTGATCGCCCGGAACTTCGATGCATCTACCGGTGCATTCTTCGACGGAGGGCCATGCCCAAATGAGCCGGCTGGAACTATATGCAATGTACATGCGCAAGATGGCAACTCCATTGCAATTCTGGCTGGAGTGACTAACGATACTCTATCTACCACTATACTCGACTACTGGGCAAACGCAACCGCACTGCCGTATGGAAACGCATTTTATGACAGCAGTGTCCTCGGCACTGGTGATCGATTCCACGAGAGAGTTTATGCCTTAACTTCTTACTTTGAGCTTGCAGCCCGGTTTTCGACCTCGGGAAGCGAAAACTCGGCGTACGATGAGCTTCGTCGGCTCTACGGGTGGATGGCCACACACGACCCCGGTGTCACGCAGTGGGAAGGCATAGGCCCGGGAGGCGTCTCGTACCAAGGCCCATTCATGTCATATTCACACGGATGGTCAACCGGTATAGTGCCGCTAATGAGCAACTACGTCCTCGGTGTTAAGCCAACAGCTTCAGGATTCAGTTCGTGGAGTATTTGCCCAGTTGTGAAGGGTGAGTTGAGCTGGGCAAAAGGTGTGGTACCAACAGGAAAGGGTGGGAGCATCAAGGTTTCATGGGAAAAGTTTGGCACCGAAACCATAGATTCTCTGGATTTGGAGGTTGAAGCTCCTGACGGTACTGGAGGTAGCATATGTGTGCCGGATATCGGAAGGGACATCACCAGTATCGTGCTCAACGGCGAAAGCTTACCAATCGATGAGGTGATCAAAGTGGATGGGGGGAGGTACAGCATAACTCTCCAGTAACTACTACTTAAACGCTCAAAGGTTCTATCGAATCAAGTCCCTTCTCCATGGAATTATGTTTATTCTTTCTAAGTTGCCACCACACAATGTCCAATTCGCACAAGTCTAGTAGAGAGAAATAGTAGGTATTTTCCAGCTAATAAGCGGATATTAAGAATGTATGCTACATTCTTTGTATCATTTGAACCAATCCCTTTCATTAATGTATATTCCATGTGATATAATTAAACAAATAAGCAGCGAGGGGGGAATTTTGAGTCAAATAATTGTAGTTGCGAATCGTTTTGACTCTCGCTTCGATTTCTGTACCACTTGAGCGTAGCCTTCCTGCAATTCTCCCACTGGGAAGTCTGTATATGCCAGCTCATATATATAGTAACACTGACTCAAGTTCCAGATCCTGAGAATTCATTAGAATAAAAAGCATGGGCTAATAACAAGGGTCACCCACAGGACGACAATGCCCAGACACCCACAGGCGATTGCAACAGTCTCGGAACATCCCATACTGGCTATGTCACCATCTTGTTTTCCCACATTTCCATTCTCTCTTAGCCCACGGAACAAAAACATCAAGAGAATAGCGGGGAGGCTGATCAGAGATGAGATGATCACAAGTAGATAGTACCAGGATTGAGGTCGCGGATTCATTTTCCCTTGAGGTTTCGCAGCCGGTGCCAAAGCAAGACACAAATGCAGCCCTCCCTAAGTACATGTCAGCAGTGAAGCAAAACATGTTCCAGCCCAGGCGCTCGACATACCACGGCACTGTTATATGCAGCGGCAATCAATAAACGTCGCTCAGGGTTCTGTGTGAGGACAGCGATTGAGAGGCCGGTGGAAATTAAAGACGTAGTCCATCTACCGACGGCGCACACAAACAAATTGTAATATATGGTTGCGATGCGATTTTTAGCTCTCGTGCTCGTTTTTTCGATTAACACTTGACACTGCTGGGAATCCATTTGTTTAGGACAGTGAGATTTAATCAGAAAACCAGGTAAAGGAGATTTTTGGAGAGCATGATCATTATCTGAACGTGCAGTATCTACATTTTAAAAGATTTCTCCTTTCATAGTCACATCACATCCTTGGTAGGACTGAATGACAGCATTTTGGTCCTTGGCTGCTCGCCCGCACTCCTGAGGCTAAGCCAAGGACCAAGAGCTGGCTGGCATCCACATTTTCGGCCTACAGTCAGAGGGCCACCAGACGAGGCCTCAAAGGGAATTGAATGAAGTAGGACTTGAGCCACACTCCTTTGTCGAGTGGCGCAGCTCCTCTCAAGGGTGAGTGACTCATGGAACCTACTCTAGCCACAGTGGCTGTAGTGGCTGGTGTTCCCGAACTTACCCTTACCCTATACTCACGCCATTTCAAGGAATATCCATCAGTTCACGCTTCAATCGCTCATGAAATCAATCCACAGGCCTCTCATATTTTAGCTACCCTACAGAACACTTAGATCTACATCACCCCAAGTTTGAGTCTTCCAAATAACAGCTACTAAGAGGGCAATAAAACAAATACCTAGAAATTTTAATGCAATATCTCTATTTTCTATGAGTAACAAGCTAGAAGCAGATAGTCATCAAGCAGATGCTGCCTAAGTTATTTGAAAGAATTTGTGATCTGCTTGGTCGAAACCACGAAACCCTCCAAAACACGTCTGTTATTTAGAATTCATTATTAAGATTCGGATAAATTCATTCTCTCGTAATGTTTCATTTTACATCAATACTCACAAATAGGTTTTCCGATTGTGTTTTATGAGCTCATTTCGAGGGACAGGTGTGCTGGATCAACCTGCTGCTGAGTTTGGCATTTTTCTTTCGAACAAAGTAGAGTATCAAATCATCGTTTTCTAGATACTTCTATCCTAAGTTTAAATCTCGATATATTGGTGATGTTGGACATTTGGGTGTTAATTGCTGGTTCCCCCAAGGTCCTCTGAACGCCCCAGAATATGTAGCTGAGCACCGCGATCTATCGGCTGCTGAACCGCAGAGAAGCCCGCATTTTGCGATAGGCCTCTCTATGCATCAGCAGGAGGAGGCTTGCTGTAAACAAAGATACCGACGGGAGTAACTTGGGTGCAGACATAGTCGCCCTGTCCAGCGCCACCAGCGCGGCAAACAACAGGGACGTCACCCTCGCCCCAGTAAAGACCACTGAATAACCAAGTCAGTAACGTGAATATTCACCGTAGTATATAAGGGCCAAAACTCACGTAAGGGCAAAGTCGTGGTACATGCGGAGCGCAAATTCGTTGTCGCCAGTTCCCTTGTGCAGACTGAAACGGTACTTGCTGTAGCCGCAGTCAACGGTCTCGGTGGGGTTGGGGAAAGCAGGAAGCTCGGCGCTGCAGCCTTGGTCGGTCACATCGTTCGCCGTGATCTTGAAGTCGACCAGGTTGATCACAGTGCCAGTTTCGGTGGAAGACTTGCGGACGAGAAAGTCGCTGACCCAGATATCCTCCTTTGGAGTATCGGCGGCAACGACTGAGAAGAGCGCGAAGGCAGCGCTGGCGGCAATGGTGAAGGCACGCATATTAATTCGGTTGAGAGAGTAATTGGTGTTTTAAGAGATGGATTGTGGTTTTTGAGAGTGTTGGTGAGTTAATTTACCTCTCTTGATCTAGACTCTGCACCCTTATATACATTTGGGTTTTTAACAGATCACCACAATGGCTCCTTGGCCATCCGCCGCCTTAACCGAGTCGACAGCAATGATACGAATGACTCCGCATATCTGATACGAATTCCCGGGGCTGAGCGATTTCGAATTAAGTGCGGCGACCGGGTGCAGACTGGAGAAGCTTTAGTCAAGCCTTTGTCATGGCCTAATAGGCAATGCCAACCCCCATGGCATTGCCTAAATACGAGGCGATCGGCATTTAAACAGTTTTTTTGCTCTTATTATTCATTATTCATTCGTTACCAAAGGGTTTTGACTCCTCATTCAATTTTTTGCCAACAACATTGCCACAACGCATGACGTTGAGCCGTCACTTGCCAGTTGTAATAGGCCAGCGATGGTTTTGAAACAGACATCAGCAGTTGTTGATAGTCAGTAATAGAGCGCCCAGGAACCGAAACCCAGTACTGTCCACCTATAGTCCCACAGATGGCAGCAGGATTAGGAAACAACTGTCGCTGCTGCCAAGGCTGCCGTCTGCAACTTGCATGCATAAGAGCGTTTCTACACGAGGTCTCATGACTTTCACATGTAACTAAACATGGAAGTCACTTTTTGGGATACGGGATTATTTCAAAAAAATCACCTTTCGCGATGTTAAGCGATGTGTATGATTGAATTCCTTTACCGAAACTCAAACAACCTACAGCAACGCTGCTATGCAGAGTGACTCTGACTCAATTCTGTCAAACCTCGTAAGTACTGATGAAAGAAGGAAATGACCTGAGAAAAGTCTTCCGAATACGAACTGTTCACCGCTTCATGCATATCGGTTAACACAGCTTCACCGCCAGCATATTCTTCAAGAGGGGCGAACTTTAGCTTGAGGATCAAATGATCCGGGTTTACTAAATTGTTATGAATGCAAGACCCGAAGAGACCCGGATTATGGGTCGAATGAGCTCAAATCCACAATAGCGAAAGTCATATACCTCAAGCCTCAAATGATATGACATCAAGAAAATGAGGATCGGCACCATGCCTAATAATCCTTACATTCCTGGCCAAATTCACTCTATCAAAGCCTAGGACGAGGTGCAAGGCATTTTACGTATCCTCCCGGGCGCGTTGACCCGAGTTTCAGACTGTACAGTGTCTGATCGGTAGTTGATTTTGTCTATTAACGGGGATTTATAAATTTGACATTATATGACCAGTACATACGCATTTCTATCTATGGGGGTATTGAGAAGCATCTAACTCCGCCAGCTGTGTTGGCTGCTCAAGCTCTGCTAAACGCGATTGCCCATTCATCGCGGATCGGTGGCAGTCCATCTCCAGTAAGTCTGTCAAATCAAGCTCTGTGGTCGGCTTGCTACCTTTCTGGCTGGCCTCTGGATAGGAGAACGGGCTAGACGTCGGTCCAGATGGCTTGATTTCACCCTTCTCTCCCTGGTGTTCAGTTCGTCGTTTTTGGCGTCGAAAGAGAAACCATAGCGTCCCCATGGCCAAGGCGCCGGCGACCACGGCACCCACAGTGGCACCGGCGATGATTCCTGTCGAGGTCGTTCCATTTTCGGAGTCACTATCGTTCTCTACATCGTCCCTTCGTGTAAGCGGGGCGAATACTGTCATCGTTACATGTCACTCACCGTCTAAAGGCTGCGCCGTTACAGTGCGGATGATTTCGATGATGATGGAAGATCGAGTATCCGTTTCGGCCGGTGACTGCAGATTTGTTGTTGTTGATTGTAGATTTGTTGTTGTTATTATAGTCTATGTCGATGATAGCGTAGAGATAGCTGTACTTGTGGTCACAATCGATCTGCAACGACCTGTGTCCGTACATAGAGTGCCTGCATCGCAGTAAGTCTTGCCACTGCAGCAATCGGCGTTCTCTGGCATGCATCCAGTCCCGCAGGCCGTTAGACCGTCTTTACATGATCCCTGCCGTTTGAATAAAGCCTGAAACGAGTAATCGCCACCGCCCGTCTTCTCTACAATATCGTGTGCTAGGTCATATCCAGAGTAATCCTGTTGGCCATTTTCAGCATTGACGGGGCTATCAACACGCTGCGTTGGACCGGCTTGCGACCACCCCTCGATCAAGCCATCTGTTAGGGTTGTGGAAAGAAATACAAGTGCTAGAAAAATGTGCGATGAAGAATAGTGCATTATGTATTCGCTTGGCCGGTTGGGCGCCTTCGCGCGCCGTCCTTGCCAACAAGTTATGACAAGGAGAAGTTGAAGAAATGGTATGATTGAAACGTGGCAACGAGATTTATTAATGGACATCTTCTTAGAGTCGCATTCATGGTGGACTTTCGTCATTGATGCACGACCAAAGATCTTCCATGGCTGCAGGCGGTGGTGTTACTGTTGCTGCGCTCGGTTGGATGCAGGATCATCCCATCGACTTCCCTCGCAGGAGTTTCATTTAATGCGTGCTAACGATGTGCAGTTCCCTGGTTTATCTCTCCTCTGTAGCTTGGAATTAATATGCATGTTTTAGCGGGGTAACTGAACATCTCTTACGTGCGTTATGCGTTCGTTTGGGGGAATACACCAACTTTTAAGACGGGCAACATGTAATCAGAAAAATACGAGATTGGCTCAGCCTCCTATGCTAACTACCACCAAGAAAGGATTGCAGCAGGAGGTTACTTATAATAGCCCTGGCGTACTGAAGGCATAAAACATGCATAGATTCCTTTACGCCACACATTTCATTCATCTGACGACTGGAGATATCGACCTTGAAATGCAATACATCCCGGCCAGCTGTATACTTACTCTTTGCCCTAGCTGTATCTCAATGCTACCTAATTTATCATCAATCGCGTCATACCTCCTCATACTTCAAGTGTATTCCAAGACTCTGCAACGTAGTTTACATAGCTTCCTTCTCTTTTTGGCCGGATGGTACCACCCGAACCAATGAATACGAGAAAGAACAAAGCCCCAACCCCGCTCCTCAGTCTGTTTACGGAGCGGCTGAAGGTTGGGCAAGCGGGGTCATACCGATCCGTCAATTTATTCTGTATTTAAAGGATGCCATGGGTCTTCCTGATAGCACTTGTTCAGCTTCAAGTTTTTCCTAATCAAGCATGTTCTCGATCACCGCACAGTCTGGCACCGACATATGGCGCAAAGCCCCCAGCACAGATGTCTTCAATGGTAGGATCAATCTTTTTGCTATCATCACTTGTATACGCCTGCTGACCGAAAGAATGATACAGCGCCCACTGTGCCTGGGCCAGATAATCCCGTCGGGCCTCTGGGAAGCTTTGTATCGGCGTCGCTGACGTTTCGCGTGCCCACGGTAGTCCAATATGACCAAGCAGGAATGCTTCTTTCCTTGAATGTGGAAAATGCTACGGAGGCACAGAAGCCTCCTCCGAAATGGATAAAAACAGGAATCGAGCTGTACAACGGTGTCCCGCGACTTGGCACTGTTGGGACTGATGCTTGGTCTGATTGGAGCATTGCCCCAATCACTCGCAATGATCACACTGACGGAAAGGCCTGGACCACAGTTTCAGTTCAAAAACAAGAAGATGATCTTGGTTTGAGCCTTTGGGTTTATCAACTGGTGGGCGAGGATAAAGTGCCACTACGAGAGATAAATTGGCCATTTGGATATGGTGATGATTGGACGCTGAGCGTGGACGCATATGCTGCCAAACCTGGAAAGGGGAAGCCTCTGGTCGCGGACTTCAAAGACTTTCAAATAGTTTGGAAGAATTGAGAATCCCTCTAGGACGGCACATGATGATGATGACGTTCGTCGAACAGGACTTGGTTGGCGATTTATCTGTAGGATTCATTATCAACCAAGCAGACCAACCCATTACTGTCCATCTCGGCACACTTTGATGTCTACCAGAGTAAAGTTAGGGCTTTAGTTAACTGAAAAATGGTGCAGTTCTCGCCGCAGCCTGCCGTCTATCAAGGCGTTCAAATTGACACAGGACTTAACATGGCACTTCATAACTCCTAATCTATGTATGAATGGCCATTCTTCACGATGAAATTTTGGAGAAAACTAGGATTGATACAATTCCAAAGACATCCGGATTTCTCACATTCGCTATGCCGGTCCTGCTGAAAGCCACTGTACAGAAAGAGAGCCTCCGTCTCTGAACCAGTTTGAGGCGCTCAAGGAGTTTTCCGAGCCAATCTGCAACTTGGTATGTATAACCTTTCCCTCGGGGCCGATCCCAAATACCAAAATTGAGTCATTGCCGATTGGGAGGGCCAGAGGGGCCGAATTGAACGCGCCCCCGAGATCGTCCCATGAGAAACCCCATTCCGAGCCAACGAGCGCTTTGTGTTTGAGCGTGGAATCATTCCCAACTGCAAAGGCATCCAACCTTCCACTGCTCGGGGAAACCAAACCTACCACTGATTGAGCCGAGTATACATTCACCTTGGTCCATGGCCCAGCATTGGACGCATCATTGTAGGACAAGCCGGTGGACCTAAAGCCCAACGTCGTGACAAAACAGTCGTATGCGCCTTCAAGCATGGCGATAGCTTGGTCGGCAGGGCTGCCATTGTTGCCGTAGATGCGGAAGTGCGCCCCCAATGACGGTTGTTTTGAGCTTGCTGATGTCTACTCCGTCACCCCATGATAGATAAACCATGGCCTTGTCACTGTTTAGACCTAAAAAATCTGTTCGACTTTTCGTCATCGCGATAGTTGACGGGTTGCTTTTATAATGGCCCGTCAGTGAACTCCATCTCTCGAAACCCGATCCGTTCCAATGCGTTGAGGCTATCTTGAATGGGGCTTTTTCATTTCCATATACTGTCACGTCCATAAATTCGTTTCCTCGGCAAGAAGCTGCCAAAGCGCTTGCGACATAACCCTCAGAGCGACCCCAGCCTAATCCAGAACTCAGCGAGGCCCCCTGCCCATTCTCGTAGTACTTGTGAGCGAGGTCGTTCGTCGATGAGAGGGTAAAAAGGTCCATCCTCCCTTCTCTCATTGAGCATACTGCCGGTGCAGCGTTGCATGCTCCTCCAAAAGATGCCCAGGAAGACTCCCAGGCTGAGTTTCGATATGACTTCGTGCGCATCGTTTTATCCGTATCGATACCAAAAACGTCGATTTGGCCCTCGCGGATCGAAACTGCCGCCGGTTGGCTGTCAAACTTGTCACCCAAAGATTCCCAATCCTTTAGCCATCTCTCACCATCCGATTCGCGATACCATATCGCATTGTCGGTACCACGGCCGAAGAGGAAGAAGGCTTTCGGATAAGGGGAAGGTCGCGCTACGACTAGGATCGCCGGGCATATCGATGGGTGACATGTTGTCGCCACCGTACTCGGAGTAAGAGATGTCGTTGTTGTCGCGGTCAAAGCCATTTCAGTTCCTGTCGGTTGGCTATTCGACTCATCGCTACCATTCACACCCATCAGTAAATATGAGATTGTCCGTGCCATCAGGGAGCTTTGCCCGACCGATCAGACTTACCTGCTTGTCCCTTTTCGACTGGCAACAACGCCAACCGCGGTGCCGACGATAACTCCAATACCAATCAGCGCTGCTACTCCGACTGTAATCTAGATCCTCTTCCTCGTCCAAAATGGTTCTGGCTCTTTTTCCCCCACTCCCAGCATCGATGATTGCTGCTTCGGTCCCAGGTGATCCAGGTTCGAGTATTTGAAGTCCATCCTCAAACCTCTGCCCCTGACAAACCTGCGGTAGGCTATCTCTGTCGTAAACCTGTGGTAGGTTATCCCTGTCATAAACCTGCGGTAAATCTGACCCCTCGAATCGGTTATACGCCATTGCGGGCTGGCCGCTGTGAAGAAGGTCGATTGTGAGGGTGAATTTTCGCGACGGTCCTGCCGTGACGAACTTTCAACTGGGCGAGTGAGCACTTGGAATAATATGACATGAACTTGCATTTTAACACGACATAATATGATGCATGAACAGGGGCATAAGCAGCGTTAATGTGGTTGCATCAGCGCTTAAAAGAGTCGAGTACGCAGTGCTGAAGTCCCTTCTTTGCATCCAGTAACGCAAGTTTGACCCTCCACATGTCGATCCCAGTGGCCAGTGCCCTCCCATAAGACGGCTTCTTTGGACATTGATTGGCTGTGGCCTGGATTTATTGGCCTTTGCCGATGCCTCCCGCATAATGTCAAGCCTTGATTTTATGCTTTTTTTTTCATCAGGAGGTTGGAACTTTCGTCGATGGGCTTTCCGAGTAGCATATTGTAAGATAAGGTAGGCTTTCGTCGGCCGTCAGCCTTTAAAGGGAGAAGCCCCCCTGAGCAATGTGCATCTTTCAGATAGCTATTCAGCCGCATTTCGGATACTGCCCTGGAAGCTATATATGAGCATGCCATCAACTTACCGAATACAAGGGTCACCAATGCCAAGTCATAGTGACTTATCGACAGGCCAACAATTGCCCCCCCTGGGGCCAGATTAGACTACCAATGATAGATCTGTCTAGCAGTGCCGACACCTTCTTCTTACGATGAGAAATACGCTCTTGAATGGCTGATTGGGGCTTACCAAGTGTTATCAATTCAACCGCCACTCCATCTTACGCTTGGTCACCTTGGTGTGATTCGGTAAAACATACCCGCCATTGAGACGTCACGTAGCATCCATTGTAGCATCCGCGAGTATTTCCGTACCTGGTTCCTCCGCACGGCTACAACCTCCCTCTTCAGCTCCGCCATCCAGCCCATTCTCATCTCGAGCCTACCATCATGACCCAGTTCGCTACATATCCCAGTCTCCGCGGCAAGACTGTCTTGATCTCAGGTGGCGCCGAGGGCATCGGCGCCTCTGCGGTGGAACACTTTTGCAATCAGGGATCTAACGTCGTCTTTCTCGACATTTCCGAGGCATCGGCCCAGGCGTTGGCTCAAAAGATCCGTGAGACCGAAGGTGCAGCCACACCAACATTCATGCATTGCGATGTGACGGATTTAGAGCAGCTCAAGTCGTGTGCTCAGAAAACGCTCGAGCTATTCGGCCACGTTGACATACTGATTAACAATGTTGGCGCTGCCGGACCCAAGAGTCGTGTTCCTACGTCTGGGGTCACGCCCGAGTCCTTCGACTTGGATATAAACACTAATCTCCGCCATCAGTTCTTCCTGACGCAGGCTATCGTACCCTCGATGCAGAAACAAAAGTCTGGGTGTATCATCAACATGGGATCCATCACTTGGAGGATCCCTGCCACGGGAATCCCAATCTATACAACCGTCAAGGCAGGCATCATGGGTATGACGAGAACGCACGCCAGGGAATTCGGCGAGTTTGGGATCCGGGTTAACAGTATCATGCCTGGTGCCATTGCGACACAGAGACAGATTGATACCGTCCTTACGCCGGAATATGAAGCAGAGTCTTTGGGTGCGCAGTGCCTGAAGAGGGTACTCGTGCCAGCTGAGGTGGCGAGACTGATGCTGTTCTTGGCGTCCGATGATGCCAGTGCAATCACGGGAGGGAGTTACGTGGTAGATGGCGGATGGTGCGGTGATACTTAAAGGTCAGACAAGGCTTGAATCCATGCTGAGATGGTGACGACTATTGTTAGAAGCTTGCGGCCTCCTCGCGGTCCTTCCGAGGTGATATCATTCATCTGCTGCCTGAAAAGGTCTCGGATATGCTCCAACATTAGGTATGCTGAATGAAGAGAATTCGAAGAGAATTGATTTTAAATTGAATATTCACGCTCAAGATGTATATTGCTAAAATTTACGGTTTGCGAGTTCATCTAGCAGTTCTAATGCCTTTGTAGGCTCCATGTATCAATGGCAAATAGGAAGAACAACAGAGGGAAACAAAACAAAGCATTCAATAGTACAGAGGCAGTGACCAGCGCAGACAGAACCGATCACAGGCGTGCTTTGACGTCCTTTGACTGCCCAGGAACCTTTGGATGTCTTCTCCATGGAACCACTCCCTCCTTCTCGTCGGAGAATGGCAGTATGTCCAAAACCGGGCTGTTGGCAACTATAGGGATAGTCCTGCCATCTGCAAAGGTAGCCGCCTTTGACGCAGGTCCCGCTTTCGACGTGTAGAGATCAATGTCCAGTCTCGAAACATGCACCCAAAGCCTGGCGGCCGGTTCGCGTTCAACCTGGTACGCGGTAAATGCTCTGCTCAGGTCTTGCCTCGAAGGTTCTGGGTTAGAGCTGAGTGTTCGGTTGAGCTTGTTCACCAGAGAAATGACTCCTTCAATCCCACAGCACGCACCAGCACCACGGAACGGACTCATCTGTAAGGTCGGTTAGTAACTTTTTCTGGGCTAAAGGAATAACAGAGCACTCTACCTTGTGGACAGAATCTCCCACGAGTACAAGCCTGTCCCAATGCCACCAAGGTATGACCCCCTCATCATGGTTAACCCTACCGCCTATGATCTTGTTGTCCCAGAGGTCCTTGAACGTGGTTTGCTCGTTGACCGGGACGTCGAACCAGTATTTGACATCCTCATCCGTGACCTTATTCGGCGAAAAATACGTACGCTCGCTCACGTCCTGAATCCTCTCATATGTGGTCATATGAGCTTCGGTAGCAGTCACGAGGGCCATCAACTGCCTGTTCGGCTGGTGCACATACACCGTCTGACCGGGCTTTAGAGACTCGGGGCGCGGCACGCGGAAGAACAGGCCCTGGTAAGGGGCGCTGAAGGGGTTCGGGCCTTCGCTGAAAAGCCCAGGGGGCGCCTTTTCGCGCATGAAATCTCTGACGGTGCTCCAGACGCCGTCGGCTCCAACGACGATTGACCCGTCCTCCGAGGTACCATCCGCGAAGTCGACGGTAACTCCATCCTTGCGACTGGTGATATTGGTGACTTTCTTGTTGGTCTTTACGAGCTGATCGCTTCCCTTCAAATGCTTCAGGAGCACCTCGGCAAAAGTCTTTCGATCGAATAGCATAGTCGGATATCCGTGACTAGGTCCATCGATAAGCCCCTGGAATCAGCGCATTCGGTGTTTGAAGTTGGTGCTAACTTACGCAAACTCGAGCAACTCGAAGCCGTTGGAGATTTCAAGCTGCTCTCCCGTTGAAGACTTATTCAACAACTCTGTCATAACTATCCCAATGGTCTGCATATCCTCATAGAGACCCAGCTGATCGAAAATGCGCAGAATGTGCGGCCACAGGAAGATACCGAAGGCGGTTGGTGGCGGGACCTGTTTGCGCTGCTCGACGACGACAAAGTCAATGCCAGATTTCTGCAGCGCGATCGCGAGGACCAGACCGACTGGTCCTGCGCCGACCACGATGACCTTGAACTGACCCATTGTATGTGAGATGATGAAATCGCGACGAACAGACTTGCCACGGGCGCGGTCCTGGTTATATAGCGGCCCCTAATTAGCACATTCTCCATCAAGTTAGTCCCCATCGAACAAAGGATAAGCACGCGTCAGCTTACATGGGACTTGTTTGGCTTTTCGAGGAGACAGAGGAAGCCCAAATCTTCTTCTCGAGACGTACAAACTGATATTTAATGCCGAGACTGTTCGATACACGGTTCCTCGCTCTCATCACACATGAATTCACGCATCTTTTGTCCACTAGTAACTAGACGAAGCAAGTTGGAGTGGAGGCGCCGTAGAAACCCCTGAAGGGCCTCATAAGCGCTAGAACAACAAATTTGCAGTGCCAGTAGGATTTTTAGGCCCCGAAAGGATTCAGATTGAAAGCAGGGATTATATTAAAGGCGAAATAGGTAAAATCTCCAGACTGTCGTTGTTCGGAGCCTTTTATCTCACGTATCATTCCAGATGTTGGCGAGAGGCAACAAGAGCGTGGAGTATTCCCGGGGACCTGCCGAATTAGCAATATGACCTGAAGTATGCCAATAACTCATGAAGTCTTTTCTCATCTTGATGCAATAAATTGATGGACCCTTCCGAATTGTGACTAATCAAACCTCCTAGACGTAGCCACAAGAACAGCGCTCAAAGGTTGATGGCTTGAATATCGAACCGAAACGCCAAAACCGCAGGTTTCTGCAGAATGCGCAGGTAGCGTTTACCAGCAGGTTGTTCATGAAACGCTTCATCATTACCTGCTGAAAAGATAAATTTAAATACACCAAGACCTCCAACGCTGCGAAACCTCTCCAAAACAAGACATCCTCATGAATGAATACAACCTCAGATCAGCCGCTCTTTGCAAGTGATCCCCCATGGCCGAACTAATAAACACCCTTCTCTTTCTCACCCATGTCCCTCTTCAGAATCTCAACCTCGCCACCGCCGCGAAGAACACCCACACGCATAGTCGAGAGCAAATTGTGTGCAGCATTTGAGTGATTGTAAACACCCCCATTAAAGATAGCTGTTGCATCTTTGCCGAGGCCAGACTTAATAAGTGCCTTCCCACCAGGATGCTCGGCGATAAAGTTGGTGATATCGTGCACAACGCCAGCGATAGCTACAAGATCCTTGCCAGCCTTGACTTGTTCGGCGTATACTTCCCAATCCATGACAGGAAGATCCTCTAGCGGCGTGCCCCAGTCAAGGCTGGCGCGTTGGCGATCAAGCTTCTTCTGCTTCTGCTGGAGGACGCCCTTCTCGATCTCGTTCTGGGGGAAATGCTGCAGATTATACGCGAGGCCGAGTTGTTTCCACGTCCAGATAGACCACTTGGTTGGGTCAAACTGCCACCAAAGAATGGCATTACGGTAGTCTGAGGGGAACTCGTGGTGGAAGTTGTGGTAGCCCTCGCCAAGCGTCACGATAGCGGTAAGAAAGTGATCTCTTGGTGTTCGACGATCATCGTAGGGCTGGTCACCAATCATGTGTGCAAGAGAGTTGACGCAGAAGGTAGCCTGTTGGATCCAAAAGACCTTGAGCAGGCCCGCGTAGATGAAGCCGCCGAGGTAGTCGCCCCAGCCTAGCCCGCAGATAAGGGTTGGAAAGATGTATGCCATGAAGACTACAATCTTAAGATAGTGTGTGTGCTGCCAGATGACAAGGGGATCCTCGTTCAGATCTGTGATGTCGGTGCGGCCCAAGCGCTTGGGGTTCTGTTTCCAGACCATCCAGCCCATGTGAGAATGCATGAAGCCGCGAAGGGCATCATACGGATCTCTGTTGGTGTCGGTATAGCGATGGTGGGCGCGGTGGCCCTTGGACCACCATCTGATGGAGCCCTGGATGGCAGAGGCACCGCAAAGAGCGAGGTATAATCGTAGGGGAAGGCAAGCTTGGTAGGCGCGGTGAGCCCAGAGGCGATGGTAACCTTTGTTTTTCCATGATTAGCAACCGTCTCAGAAAATCCTCAAGCATTCAATAGTTTGAAGAAGACTAACCTGCAGTAATGCCCAGCCCGCTGTTTACGTAAAATATGAACGCAAAGATAGCTGTGTTGAGTCGGAGAGGAACCCAGTAAGAGGCAATGAAGCCGAAGAATGGGATGATGACCACAAAGGTGCTGTTGATCCAGTTGACATGCTGGTACCAATTACTCCATGTCATTGGCTTATCCGAAATGTGAACCTTATCAAGATTGTAGGCCTTTGAGCGAATGGGTTTATAATCGGTAGTCCCATCGTACACGCTCTCGGCGGCCGTCTGAGTTGTCCCCATGACTGGAGTTGAGCCTCGACTGCAAGGTCGGCCAATTGGAATGAAATGAAATGAAATGATGACAGTAGAGTTTCAATTGTTAACAGAGGCAACGGCGACTTACAGCAGGCGAGAACAATGGATAGCAAAACAAGATATCTTGTATCACGCTTCTACGAAGACTGGCCGGGACACAAAGCGATACACATTTCCATATGTACTATTTTCATTCCTATTTCTACCTTCGACTTACGTAGACTCCTCGTATCATGAGACCAATCAATTCACACTCGTTGGGAATCAAATCCGGGGATACAGCGGCACACAGCCTGTTGGGTGACTAGGATGTGCACCAAAGAGCAACGTCTAGATTCACTTGGAGCATCGGAGGTGTGGAGATGGTTGTTGGGCAGTAGTTGGGGCATTTTGTTGGGAGCCACCCATCTAATATAAACCTGTTTGGAAATAATCAGGCCAGTCAGCCTTAATTCTGGGTCGATGCCTCGCCGTCAAACACGCGATTCCAGGCCCGATCAGTTCCGTACACACTCCTCCAGCCTGTCCTTCTCCGGGCCGTGATTCCATTGGGGTGACGAATTGCCAAATCATAATTGTCAATGGCTGACATTTTGGTTTTGGGGGCTCTGTTCTCCCAACTACAAGGGAGAACACGGGATAGAGCCCTTGATCCCTGTAACCTAGATCCTTTCTGTAGCCAGGAGAAAATGCCCTTTCCTTTCATCATGAGATGATCGACTGAATTATTCCCAGTCCAGGAACAGCCCTTAGTATGTATGCTCAACGAGCTCCACCACGCGTCGAGAAAAAATTCAAGGAGGGATGCGCCGGAAAGTCATAAGCCTTGGGTTGGTGAAATCGAACTTATGCCGAGCCCCAACACTTGGTTCGGAGCTCGCTCCGTTGGCATCTTCTCCTCATAGTGCTACAGCTAATGAAAGTCCACTTGGGAGGTGTCACATGTTTCCTTTAGAATGACGCCTCGGCATACACCACCGTAACAACTCCCCCTGGGATCTTAAACCCTGCAGTGCTCAAGGTCCATCACAATTCTTCACCCTAACTCTTTTCTGAGAATGCTGCAGTAAATCAATGTTAGATTGTTCGAGGACTAAGCGTTTCACGTAGCGTTGATACATATGTGCCCTTCTTTGCTACTTCTACCCCATTTAAACATGGCCGCGTTAGCCACTGTAGCAAATTCTAGTGGATGTTAACAACGGGCTAGTGATGGCTGCGATTCGAATTGCCGCTGTTTCTCTTCGTCAGATTACTTCCTGTCTCTAATCAACACTAGTATACCATGACTTAGGTTTTCAAACCGATGGATGTGAGTATTGGTATACTGAAAGTTTCTAACCACCAAATGGAACGAGTTTACCGTCAATTCTGACAGATTTGTCCTCGTTGTTGAGTTGCATGGTGCCAATATCCCCCTTCGCCTTAGGTACATCTTGCATGTTGTGATACCTAACCGTCGCCTCTTTGCCAGTGAAGCCCTTGATGACTGCCTTCATCTTATCTTCTAGCTTTTGTATATCCGCCTTGGGCAGGTCTGGGTAGGCGGTGGCAACCTCCGGCGCGCTTAGCCAAGCTCTCAAGTTCTTCTGACCCTTGCCTCCAATATCCACCTTGATCTTGTTCCAAAGTGTATCCATCGAGTGGTCGATTGCGAAGAAGTGAGCCAACAGCTTGTCCTTGTCGGTCGGCTGAGCAGCGTCACCAACGACAACTAGTCCGTAGCAGGTCACCAGATGCTCAGTCCAGGCGCCCTCCCACTTAATAACTTGAGCGTAAGACTTGAATGCATCGGGCTTAACCAAATCGTACCCATCAGGTATGCTGGTCTCAGCCAGTGGTTGGAAGGTATCACGCTTTGGTGCCCTCTTGCGACAATACGCGCTCATTTTGGCCCAGAACTGAGCAGACAAGCCGAGATCTGCGAACGGAGTGTCGGCATTTTCGGTCGATAGCTGGTTGTTTACTGCTACACCGCTTGCGAGGCCAGCAAGTGTTGTGCCCACGAGTAGAGCCGAAAAGGGATTAAGGAGATGCATCTTGGGTATTGAATATGGGTAACACGATGTGCAAGAACGTTCAGATCATTGTGTTTAGTTTAAGGACATGGGAAATAGTGCGAGTGACATTCTTTACATATACCAATTCCCACACTATGAATCATGTCCGATCAGAAACCTAATTATGCCGAATGATTCATCCCCCTTGCATTGCGGGCCTCGGCTCAATACTATGAAGCAGTGTAGAAGATAGCCGACACCTGGGTTCAAGGGTTAGAGTCCCAGCGTATAGCTAGACATTACCTAGTTTCCATAGATATTTCCGATCTCTCTATGACGATCGGTTACCCAACCAGGCACTCAGAGGAATGCTTTTGCACAGGTATATAATCTAGGCACTGTAAACACTATTTGGTCTCGGATCAAGGCCCCGGCTCCCGTGGCTTGGGGGTTTCGGATTTCATTCGTCGAGCATGTAATCTTCCGAAACTGTCTTTGTTAACATAGTCACTCTCAGAAACAAAATGACCTCAGTACCGAGTCTATAGTCTCAGATAGTACCTCATACATCTAAAAGCAAGCGGCAAGGCAATCTTTCATCAGGGCGGCGATGACCTGCCAAGACTCTGCCCTCATTGAAATGCCAGCGGGCTCGCATTCTACGAATATGGTAAGAGAGGCATCAACGACCATTGAATTCCTGTACTGATATACGTTAGCCTCAGGGAGCTCAAATTCCGTTTCCCACCTTTGTTGCAGTCCAATCCGGATGTCAATCTGGTCAAAACTGAAGTCCCAAGCCACATTCCATTCCATTGCATGAAAAAGTCTCCCTTGTACTGGTAGAAGTTGAATATCACTGGTTTGACGCATTCCTGGGCCAACCCCTCGTCTCAAAATCAAACATTAACTTCTAAACACATACCAATCGTATAATTATGATAAAGGACATAACCGAATCATATGCTCAAGTCCTGCCATGTTATGCAAGATCTTAGTTCGCTGGAACTCTACGAAGTCTTGATCTCACTAACGAGAGTAGACTTCCAACCCTCGCTGTCAAGGGGGAGTGCCCTCGTAGGTTACCATCCAGATGCAGCTAGGTGCCGACAGAATGGTCGGATACATCAGCTGCGGGCATGCTTTGTTTGTGGTTACCCCATGGTGTTTAGCGATGACGAAGTCTTCACTCTCCGTCACAGCCAGGCTTGCCTACCTGTGTAAATTGCATGCGATATGGGTAGGGCAGGAAACATTGCTTGAGTGTTTACACCTCAGTATGAATAATTAGCTGTATATTTATGTCATCCTAGCAATCATTCAGGCACAAAATCCGCTACTTCGCCCTCTGAATCGAGTTCCAATGCCAGCTCTTCCTGAGGCACGGGATATCTGCTGTCATTCAAAGGAAACAACTCAGGGAAGGTATGCTTGGACCTTACTCTATGAAGCAACTTAAAAAGATACTTTTTGTCCCTCAGATATCTTTACCAGACGTAGTCGGCATTCTTCCAAGACCTCGAGTTCGCAAAATAGCCAGAATGGCCCCGAAAGTAAGTCAGTTCGTTAAAGCCTGCGTACTCGAGGTTGTGGCCATCTTTCAGCAAAGAGGGAAAAAAATCATACCACACGCCGCCATCGACGTGAATCTTGACTTCTTCCAGTCTTATCCGTTGAATGAGAAGCTGCTCACCATGACTACCCTGCATCGCTTTCAAAGATGAGACACTCGCATATACCCGATGAAGCCACAGAGCCTTGAGTCGCTTGAAAACTGGAATGTTTCTTTCCGCAAGATAATCAAGGTCCAGGAAGTGGGTTGCGCCCACCGCAAGTGACTCGAGATTCGGGCATGCGGAGATGGACTCCCAGAGTGGTCTCTGGTGCTCTCTGTTGGGGTAGATGTCTTGAAGCGGGCTTTGAAGAAACTCGTTGTTGTCGTGGGGAATGGCGTCTCATCTTCTTCGTCTCGCACTGTATTCCTATCTCCGAATTGGCCAGTTTGATCGCTAATGCCAATGTTGAGATGTTTGAGGCGGTCCCGGGCCGTCTGGTCTAAGCAACTGACCACTTCTCCGACATTATGCGTGCATGGTAGGGAGAGAGAAAGGTCTGTCAGGGTGCTCAAAGCAGGTGATAGAAAGCCATGCCGAAGAATTGCGGTTATGTTCTTAATGATTTGCAAATCGATGCAGTCCACTTTGGCTTCTGGGTCGGTGCGGAGTTGGCTGTGAAGTGGCAGCCTTATCGCCTTTGGATATGAGAGTTTCAGTGCCTCAACGCCCTCGATATTGTCAAAGAGACTTCTTAGGGCTGAATAAGGAAGCGTTCTCTCATCAAGCTCCGGCGCCAAAGGAAATGCTGTCTCCTGCCGGTCTAAAAGCCGGTCAGAGTAGATTGGTTGACCAGTCTCTTGATCATCTCCTCTGCAGGATCTTTGGTATCTGATTGAATGAGTTATTTTTGGAATCAACAACTATCCGACGAGTCTTCGAGCCTTTGCCACACATGTAGCGTTGATAGCCATCTCGAGGTTTCTGCCTTCATCCTCCAAAGACGCTCTCCACCAGTGATGTTCCCGCAGAATAGCAGTGGAAGCCATGTTCCACTCATGGGACACTAGGCGGAGATTCAAGAGCGTTCTGAGATTGATTTTCACCTTGTAGAAGATTGTTTCGTGTTCTGGATAACCCGTCAGCCAATAGGGCCTTCCCCCCTCGAAGCTAGCCATCCTAGAAGGCTCACACTGCTTGAAAACCTCCCAGCTACTATCGCTATAGAGCTTCTCCGGCCAACGCAGCATGAACACAGGCTCCAGCAATTGCAAGACAATATTAGAAACGACTTCAGGTGGTAACGCCATTTCTTAGATGCGTAAGCCTAAGTGGAGATCAATTTGATTATGGCTTTAATACCCTCCCCCATCCGGTCGTTGGATTCTTTGGACAGAGTATGAAGGCGGATGGTTGAAAGCCAGGACTTCCGACGCTGCTTCTGTTCTGCGGCGTTTTGATCTAATAAGCAACTTTTTAATCCCTCGTGATCAAACAATCTAATTACCCTACACTCCTGCCGTGTATACTTAGCAACTCATGTATCTTTCTGTCTAGCTGACATATTCCCTTCACAGTAGCCCTACGAAATTTAATTTTGATCCCGTTGAAGTCAAGACTTAAGATACAGATTAGTCTAGCTGCTCACTAACCATAGTCTAGCACAGGGATGTGTTGACAGTTGCCGATGAGCTCACCCCATGATGTCAACGTTTTACATATCATCCAACATCCGCATTAGCTGATGATGATTATAATACCAGCTTCCAAGGTTTGAGCTCTGAGGGTCCACACCTGCTCCAAAGAGACCAAGGGATAGTTGTTCTTGGGACTCCAGAGTGCTTGTAGCGATGATGCTACTTGGCGCCTGCTGATAGTCGCCAGAGTCAGGTTGAGGAAATTGGGGTAGGGTGAAAGGCACAATCCCAGAACTCTGTGTCATTGTTGTGGCATTCATGGAATTCTCGGAAGCCCACGGCGCAGACAGGTCTGTTTGGCCTGGTGTCTGGTCTGATTTGGACCTCGCGTCAAGGTATCTGACGGCAGCATCGTACAACGCCCTAAACAAACGGAGATAATTCTTCGGTGCAGCATCCACGACGCATGCAACCATCGACTCTATGCTGTCAATACAATCCTGGAGATACTCGAGGTCGGAGGCTTCAGACGTCTCTATGACGTGACAGAAGAGGGTGGTGAATGGCACAAACGGGGCCTGGACAAGTGACCTAAATGCGAAGAAAATTAGCATGTACGTAAATAAATACAGCCATGAATTCTTCAATTGAGTACTTCTATGAGGGATCTGACCTACCAGTTGACATGAAGGCTCGCGCCTATTGAGTTCTTGGCTTCTCTGCTAAATAAGACCAGCGTCGTGCTCAATTCGGACATGGCAGCTCTAGCGACCTCAAGACACTCGTCCGATATGCTTCGTCCGGGAACATTTGGCTTGATGCTGCGGTACACAAGAGTCAGTGTAGACAAGTTGATAACGCGGTCGATTTTCCAAATCAGCGAATTGGGGCCACGATGTCGATTCGGTCCCCAAGCTTCAATAAACCTCCGCTGTGAGAGTCAGCCACAGGCTCTGGGAATGGATGTACTATTGTAAAGCAAATATTCGGGGCGTCCGGGTACAAGTATAAAATGACGAACCTGCACTTCAGTCTCAATGTCCATGACCTTTTTTATCTCTGCCGCCAACTCATATGCCCGCGATACACGGCTGTGCTCCGACTTCGAAAGACTACCGGGGCTATACAAATCATCATAGAGACTCCCTTGAATTTGTGCCGTTTTTATCCATGTTGGGAAAACTGCACGAAGATAAGTATCGCAGTTGTCACTTGCTTGCACGGGCGGGATGGTTATATCTTGGTCTCGGACGGTCGATGATCGTCCGATACGTAAAGCTAATAGTCTCTCAGTTGAATAGATCGCCCAGAATAACCAAGTCGTCTGACTTTTCTTTTCGTTTGACTCAGGCTGAAGAGGAACAGCGCTATGGTATCCAAGGGTTTGCGCGCTGTGAACAGCGGTGCAAATGAACATCCAAGCCATCGATATTTTTGAGATTTGCAAGCAATATGTTGCCTTTGCTAAGCGTTAGCGTTCAAATCACATAAAAAGCTAGAAACAAGTATACATCTTACAGCCATGCTCATAGCATATACAAGGTCCATATTTGAACTAATGTGGAAGCGAATGTTTAGTAGAACAGTCTCGAGGTTATCTCGGCACAGGAATGCTTGCTCCTCGTAGTCTTTCTTCACGTTAACATCTTCGACCAGGCTCGAGCACTCGCAAAACAGCCAGAACAGGCCAGCAAAGACAATTATTTGTTCCAGTTCAGTTGGCGGGCCTGGGGAACACATCCGAATCACGTAGTGCGTGAACTGGTCCAAATTTTGAAATTCGTATATCCACATTCCGAGAACGAAGCGATCCTCTATTCATGCAATTCCTGTCAATGACCTTAACGCCACCCCAAAGATTGTGATACGTACCCTGAGCCATTCGGAGACAGCCAAATATTTTCTCCATTGGGGGAAGAGGAAGGTCCCGAAGATCGGAACTAGAAGGAAGTAACCTCGCATGAGGGAAAACGCTACCCAGGGAGTCCGACTTCTGTTTTTGCGACTTCACAATATCGTGCAAAGTTTCCAGGACTAGAGTCATCTCGCCTCTCACTTCAGAGGCCGAGTTTCCGCCTATCGCATTTTGAAGAAACGTAGCGGCAAATTGGGCGTGCCCAAATAAGGAAGACTCGCCTTCATACTCCGTTTTAGGAGAATCAGCCAAAGCATCTATGCTTTCTTCTGCTCCGAGGTGCGGGGCTGATGCCGCGTTTGGTGATGTATTCATTGATGGACAGCCGATATTCGGTGTTGATTTCTGGGATGTTTTCAGGATTTGATCCATTTGCGAACGTGTTTCAGTCACGATCTCAGTAAGGTCATCTAGACGAGCCATGATATGACTGATGTTGGTTTCTCTGCAAAATTGTCAGTCGAAAACATATATGTTCCATGTTTCGACAAGCGTACAGATTGTCCGAGACTCTCACACGTTGCCTTCTTGGTTTAATCTTTTGGCCTTGCTCATATGAGCACAAGGCCTTCACCCTCGTACACTGAGCACATGGTAGGCCACGACTACATCTGGTCTGAAGGGGGTCAATAACCTGGAGGTTCGATAGGTCTCACGAATTCAAGGTACACCAACCTTGCGCTGACGACAACGGTCACACTATACGATTATTAGTTCCTATTTCTCTTCATCAATTGATGTCGCCACGCACAGCCAACTTCTGGGCGTCCGTCGGAGCGTCTTGGGCTTGCTCGTTATCTTCACAATGTCTATCCATATTCTTAGGTGGGCCTTCCCTTGAAGATGCCGTCCGGTCTCCGGCTCTATGGGAAGAGGATATCAGAGGGGCGAGGGGACAAATGATGGACCTCAATGGTTGGGTGAGGAATGGAACCAGTACGGCGGCTCTGGGACAACTCTGCCGGGAGGAGTGATGTAGATTACATAGAGGCAGAGGGGGAAGATAAGGGGCTAACGGAGTTTAATGGGCTCCGGATGCCGTTAGTGTACCAATGGCAATCATTTTGCAAGTGCCTTTCTTCCATCGGAGCCCGAGGAAGCCGGTTGTGGAACATCTTGACTCATCGCGGCCGCCAAGAGACTGACAAACCCCATAGTCGTCTTGCACTGGTTGATTGGCCACTGCAATAATTAGTAAGTGATAACCCACTTTAGCAGCAAAGCCTGCCTGATGCTCTGACGAGGCGATACTTGGCCATCGGTGGTTTTGTCCCATTTGGCGCCGAAGACGCGAGTTGACAGGCACCTGTTACTAGAAACGAGGTAGAAATGTAGCATGTATAATTTGATTGAATCCTGGCTCATTGCCATTGTGATTCTTCTCATACTTTTATTTTACACGTCACTGTCTCCTAATTTCTTGTCAAGACGGCCAAACAGACTTGATTTTGACTGCATCGTGTATAATCCTGTGGCCTCTTCACCAACACGCCCAATAGGGCTTTCCCTTTTCTATCTCTTTTTCCTCGATTAATTCTGGAAATCTTGGATTGCCAAGATGAAGCAAGAAAACGAAAAGCAGGGCACTGCAGCCACTCGCATCGTCGAGGATCCCGCGAATCCCATCGACCAAGTTTCAGCCTTCAGTGGATTTTTCGTACGTCTTTCGGTCCTCAGTCCTTTACAAAAAGATTATCAAGTTCTTTTTCATTCATATACTGACTCACATCTTCTCGATAAAAGCGAGTGTTCAGGTATGGCGCACCAAGCGACTATGTGCTTGAAGTAATTGGAATCCTGGCCGCAATCGGATCAGGCATTTCCTTGGCTCTTGTCAATATCGTTCTCGGAGACTTCATCAATCTGCTTGTCGAAGTGACCTCTGGAGATTCAATACCGGACGACTTTATGTCGCGGGTCAGCTCAGCCGCGTGAGTGTCTTCCAGCCCAAAAATTCCGCTCAATTTAGACTGCTAATGCTGGTCCATTCCCCCTCAGACTTCGGTTTGTCTACATCGGCATTGCTCGGTTCGCCTTCACTTATCTCTACGCCTCGCTCTTTACCTATGTCGCCTACCATCTCACCAGAAATATTCGGCACAGCTATCTCCGCGCTGCTCTGAGCCAAGAGATTGCGTTCTTTGATGGGGGTCAATCAGGATCCATTTCAATGCAGGCAACTTCCAATGGAAAGTTAATACAGGCTGGAATCACAGAAAAGCTGGGTCTCTGTGTACAAGCCACCTCGACATTTGGGGCAGCCTTTGTCATCGCCTTCATCAGCCAATGGAAACTAACGCTGATCACATTGTGCATCGTCCCAGCCGTGTTTTTGACTGTCGTTGCCGCGTCTACCGTAGATGCCGGGATCGAGACTAATATCCTCAAGATATACGGACAGGCTGGAAGCTACGCCGAGAATGTACTCGCGGGCATCCGGACGGTACATGCCTTCAGGCTCTGGGATCATGTAGGCGTCAAATATGAGGCCTTCCTTGACAGAGCCTACAAACGTGGGATGAAGAAGAATTTCCTCTACGGGATCCTGTTCGGTGCAGAATTCTTCATTGTTAATTCCGGAATCGGTCTCGCGTTTTGGCAAGGCATCAGGATGATGGGAAGAGGAGAGATTGCGGAAATTGGCACCGTCTTCACGTCAGTTATTATGACTCGATTCCGCGAATCTGGCTAACCCTCGAGCAGAGTCGTTTTTTCTATCATTGTTGCGGCGACGATGATTGCCTCCATAGCTCCCCATACGATCGCTTTCAGCCGTGCGGCGACCGCCGCCGCCGAGCTATTCACCCTGATTGATAGGAAATCTCAACTAGACCCTTTTGACGATAAGGGTGAGCGACCTAGCAGTGTTGAAGGATCGATCGACATGAGGGACGTAGAATTTTGTTACCCTTCCCGGCCAGAAGCTACTGTCCTGCGAGATTTCAGCCTTCATATTCCAGCAGGCAAGGTCACCGCTCTTGTGGTAAGCTGTGTAGAAGGTTACCTCCTTGGAAATTTCGCTAACATCATTCAAAGGGGCCCAGCGGTTCTGGCAAAAGCACAATTATTGGACTACTCGAGAGATGGTATAGCTTAACGTCCGGCAGCATCCAACTAGACGGCACCGAACTCGACCAATTAAACCTGAAGTGGCTGAGGACAAACATCCGGCTTGTCCAACAGGTACGCAAACTTGATCGAGTTGTGTCAACTAATCCTCGATGAGAATCAGAACTGATCTGGAACTAGGAACCTGTCTTGTTTAACACAACAGTGTTTGAGAATATCGCCAACGGCTTAGTAGGAACCGAATGGGAGGACTGTTCTGCCGAAGAGAAGGCTCAGCGAGTTGAAAACGCCGCAAAACTTGCCTTTGCGCACGACTTTATTCTCGAGTTGCCGCAAAAATACGATACAAGGATAGGCGAGAGAGGTGGGCTTCTGTCGGGCGGACAGAAGCAAAGGATTGCTATCGCTCGCAGTGTAATCTCTGAACCGAAAATTCTTTTGCTCGATGAAGCAACAAGCGCCCTCGACCCCAAGGCTGAGGGCATCGTGCAGCAAGCATTGGATAACGCCTCTAAAAATCGTACCACGATCACGATAGCCCACAAGCTGTCCACCATCCGCCATGCACACAACATTGTTGTCATGTCAACTGGTGGAATCGTTGAGCAAGGCACTCATGCAGAACTGGTATCCTCTGGCGGCTTATATTCGAGCCTTGTTCACGCTCAGGACCTCTCGGCTTCCCCGGAGAGCAACACAGATGAATCAAGCTCCGACGAGGATGCCGTCGAAGAGATAAAGCTCGACCTTCGGCAGTCCCTCACCAAAGTTCATACCAAGGATGTTGAAAACTTGGAGCTATTGAAGGATCGTGAAGATTATGACCTTCACGAACCGATGGGGCTAATGCGAAACGTAACTCGACTGATTATGAAAACACCTGAGCTGGCAATCTGGTACATCATCAGCTTTGGTACCAGCGCGATTGGCGGTATGTCCCCTTGCGGCAATACCTTTAAACTAGAAGAAAAAGAAGCTAATACAGAACCAACAGGTGCCATCTTTCCCGCCCAAGCCATTCTCCTTGGACATGTCTTGGATGTTACGAACGCTCCAAATATGGTTTCTCGCGGAAGTTTCTACGCACTCATGTTTTTCGTCATGGCAGTTGCCAGCCTAGTCGTCTACTTCGTCATGGGTTGGGCGACGAATATCATAGCGCAGGTAAGTGAACTCTCACTCTGATCCATCAATCGAAACGAACTGAATGCTGATTATTTGTGACCGCTCCAGTCGCTCAGTAGACGTGTCCGGAAAGAAATGTTGAGCTCGATTATCAAACAGGACTTGCGCTTTTTCGATCGACCGGAGAATACGGTCGGCGCAATCATCAGTCGAATTGATTCCTATCCCCAGGCCATCCTGGAGCTTATGGGGATGAATATAGGTATGGTGTTCATATCTGGCGCCATGGTACTCATCAGCGCCATTCTGGCGCTCGCAGTGACCTGGAGAGTCGGTGTGGTTGGAGTTTTCGCCGGTCTGCCGCCACTCCTTCTCGCTGGATACGCGCGAATCCGTCTCGAGACGAAGATTGACAGTGATATGGGTAATGGGCTGGCTGCTAGCTCCTCATTGGCCTCGGAAACCGTCAACGCCATTCGAACCGTCTCGTCTCTCGCTATCGAGCAACGCGTGCTCAATCTCTATGGCAACGAGCTGGATACTGCTATTAGCAAATCCGCCCCAAGGATGTTCTTTATGATGATCTGGTTTTCATTGACTCAATCCATTGAATACTTCATTCTTACCCTAGGCTTTTGGTAAGCTGATCAAATCCACCACGCCCCATGTTGGCAGCAGTGAACTGACCAGGAGGATTACGATAGGTGGGGAGCGAAACTCATCGGCGAAGGGAAAGTCAGTTTCTACGAATTCACTGTTTCGTTCATGGCAATCTATTTCTGCGGCCAGGGAGCCGGCCTGATGTTTAGCTATTCAAGCAGTAAGTCAATACCAATTTCAGACAAGGATCAACACATTGGCACTGAGCTCAGCCATCTATATACAGGTTTCACAAAGGGAAATCAAGCAGTGAACCATTACTTCTGGTTGTTGGGGTTGCAACCAACTATCCGAGAAACCGACGAAAACCAGGGTGTTACTCCACAGAATGGATGCAGCTCTTACAACTTCCAAAACGTCAAGTTTGCATACCCATTAGCGCCAAAGAATACAGTCCTAAAGGGCGTATCTCTGAATGTAAGTCTCATCATACAACTGATCAATTGGCTCTTCGATTTTCTGATTTACTCTCCTACGCAATAGATCCTCCCCGGGGAGTTTGTCGCTTTTGTAGGTGCATCTGGCTGTGGCAAGAGCACGATGATATCTCTCCTGGAACGGTTTTACGATCCTGCAAGTGGATCTATAGTCATCGACTCTGCGCAATCCCTATCTGAAATGAACCCTCATCATTACCGAAAGCACGTCGCGCTCGTACAGCAAGAGCCTACTCTCTTCCCAGGCTCTATACGGGAAAACATCGCCAACGGGATTGACAACCCCACAGGTGAAAGGGATCATGACGCAGAAATTGAGGCAGCTTGCCGGGCAGCCAACGCCTGGGACTTTGTGTCTTCCCTCCCGGAAGGCCTCGAAACCCCATGTGGCACCAGCGGAAGCCAGCTTTCAGGTGGTCAGCGACAGCGCATTGCCATTGCACGGGCTCTAGTGAGAAATCCGAATGTCATTCTCCTCGATGAGGCTACGAGTGCACTTGATACCGAGTCCGAACGGGTAGTCCAAGGCGCTCTTATGACAGCAGCTAAGGCGGGAGATCGCATCACCATCGCGGTTGCACACAGGTTGTCCACTGTCAGGGACGCGAATCGCATTTTCGTCTTCTATCAAGGGCGGATTGCCGAAGTCGGCACTCATAACGAACTGTTACAGCAGGGTGGAATATACACAAAGATGTGTGAGGCGCAGAGACTCGGTGTCTAACCCCGGTACCCCATGATCATTTTCCAAAAATCAATACAGATGCAAGCGTCATTTAATAAAGTTAAAGGCTTTCGAAGGACATTCAAAACACTCGAGAAACTACACTCACAGCAACAACCAACTTGACCATCTAATTATAGATTGTATTATATTAGCGATCAGATCTCGGTTTCAATTTCAAATATTATTCCTCTCCTTGATTTTTCTTGTGTTTTTGCGGGCTTTCCTCTCTCGATGAATAGAGTCCTTTTTGAGAACAGGGTCATCCAGGCGTACATCTTTATTTGTTATGAAAGAGAACAATCAAGAGTCAGCAGGAATAAAGGTTACTTTATTGTCAGCTAAGAAGAAAACAATGCAGCCTTTATTGCCACCAGAAAGCAATCAGCTAGGAGACATGATCCACTACAGCTTCGGTAGAGAAAACAACCCAACCCCCTTTTGTTCATTCCATCCACCATTTAATCATCGATCGGTTCTCCTCGGTTAACAGTCATGGGTATTACTATAAGAACGGTGGAATCCTCAGCAAACCCCCAGTCCTCCACTTTCTCACTCGCCGAAGCCTTACCCAGGGCAAGGTTCTACATCTGTTGAGGCATCCTTCAATAACAGAGACAACTCTCATACCCCTTGGATCCATGCCTATCAAGGATCACTCGTCCCGGAATAACTCGTTAAACACGACCGCTTGGAGATTGCAAGAGAGTCTATTAGGAACGCCTCGCGGATCTACAGTCCTCCGGGGCCCGTCAAAGACCGCTGTCCCGAAGGGCTTGGCGGTATGCCGGCGTGGCGTCTTTGATTCTTCCGTTTCTGACCAAGTATCGCAGTCTGAATCAGCTACTTGATACTTGCGGAAAAACTCCATCTGTGACTGCCGAACACTTTCCGGAAGAGTAGCCGGCATCGAATTTCGCCTCGAGCGAGGTGTCTCTGCCGATGTGTCAGACACGGATCCACCAGACACTGTCCGATCAGATCCATGTCCTTTATATGCCGTGTAAAAGCTTCCGGTTCTGTCAGATTCTAAACAATCTGACAAGGTTGCCTTTTCATTGACATAGGGCCATGTAATAGCTGGCCACTGTTTGAGAATATGCCTAGCCGACGCTCGTTTTTCGGGTTTCGTGGACGCCATCTTTCTGAACGGCTCAATGAGCGAGTGCCTTCTCGACTCGATCTTGCGCACCAGATCATGAACTTGATGGTGGCTATTGCACTTCAAGCAGTCCTTCGCGAAACCATCGATATCGTATACCACGAGCATGGTCACATAGAGCGCCCAGACATCAACCTTGGTCGTCAATTTGACGCAGTATTCGAATGTCTCTGGTGCCATGAAGACCATAGTCCCCGCGGATAGCCAGCTGCGCGAGAAGACGGACGTACACTTGCTGAGACCAAAGTCAGCAA
The DNA here is from genome assembly GCA_037952775.1 of Clonostachys chloroleuca. Lineage (NCBI taxonomy): Eukaryota > Fungi > Ascomycota > Sordariomycetes > Hypocreales > Bionectriaceae > Clonostachys > Clonostachys chloroleuca. The sequence continues at coordinate 7,898,510 of JBANAY010000004.1, forward strand.
GGACGAAACGATACCTCCCCTTTGATCTTGTGCTGAACAGGATGTTTTGGGGCTTGACATCGCAATGGACGATTCCTTTGTTATCCAAGTAATGCAAAGCCTCAAGCATCTGTTTCATAACGGACTTTCCGATTTTCAATTGGTGTATGCTCTTCGAAGGCTCTTTCATTGAATTGGTGTCGTGGATGAGCGAGGCCAGGCTTCCTTCCTCAATTCTCAGGAAGATTTTTGGTCTTGCTTCATCCAAGCCACTGGCCGAGATGAACTTGACGATATGTGGGTGTTTCAATTTTGCCAGATTTTTCACTTCGCTCTTGGCAAATCTCTGAAGCAAAAACTTTGGAAACCGCTCTGGTCTGCTGTCGTTCTTCTTGTAAGTTTTGAGGGCCACCACGGCTCCAGTATCAAGGTCGATAGCCTTGTACACTATTCCGCAGCGTCCAGAGCCCAGAATTCCGGCCTTGACACACCGGTTGATATCTTTGGTTGATGAGCGGGAGTCGACGCGCGCATCAGGATTTCGCATCGTGAAAAGAACTTTGCCCCTTACTAAGGCATCTTCGACATCGCCGGACCACACCAACTTGAATTTAATCTTGTGATGGCGGCCGATGTTGAACAGTTCATACTTTCCAGGGGTCATTGCAACCTTGCGAGATCTTCTCTCAGGGAAAACATGGCCGCCCACCTGTGTTGTGTTGTTGTTTGACTTGTCGTGGAGCATCACCACTCCAGTCTCAGGATTGATCTTGAAGCAGCAATGAATGTCTGAAATGCCATCATCACCACCCTCAACGGTGATGTCGCCCTTGTGCCCTAGAGTGAGGAGTGTTTTGCCGCCTTTCGCAGAAGGGATGACCCCGACGGAAAGTGCTACAGTCCCGATCTCCTCCTCTGCTCTCTGGCTGGCACGAAACTCGGAGTTGGCGGGGGAGGTGACAACCTTTATAGCTTTACGGTTGGCCGGTGCGAGATAGAACAAATGGATACCGGGTACGGCTACGGAGCTCCGGTGTGACATGGAGTTGTCGCCATACCTAGAAAATGAGTATCTGCACATGGTAGTCAAGAGTTCGGGCCATACACTTTCAGTCGAGGGTGAGGGTCGTGATGGACAGAGAATGTTTTTCGAGCAAATGCTGAAGGATAGATGGGAGCTAACCAGATCAACCAACTCCATCTCTTTATATCTAGGTATTTCAAGACTGTCTGGTAACAATGCTGAAACTTGAACTATCGGCCTTTGTTCACAAACAAATCCTCGAACAAAACTAACTAAACTAAAGAGTTAGATAATTATCCTAGGGTTAAACGACCAGCAAAAAAACAAAGAGTTAACATTCCCGTCAAGAAACTGCGCTCGTGGTGATTCCACTTCTTTCCATTTGTCCATTTCACAGTGATGCCTTATTGGGTAACATGGACGGAACCTGAGTCTGCACACATGACTTGAGCTCAGTGAAAGAGCGAGGAAAGACATTGCTGGGCCACGTGTACTCTAATTTGTTGTGTGGATAGCTGGTAGTGAAATTCACTTGGGCTTTTGGGTCTTTATTAGTACCAGGGTTTGACTACATGTGTTGTGTACTTCTTTGTGCTAAGGCTTAGACCGAGAGTAGGAAGTAGCCGAAAGTGATTAGGTGTAACGTGCATGTTTCGCATCTTATCACGCACCTTCACCACAGGGGTATGATGCAGAGATCTAACAGACCTTTGTGTCAATCTATCGGTGGTGAATGCTAAATTGAGAAAATAGACCCCTAAAACTACAGGGTAGTTACGTGTTGATGCCCAAACATCGTGATGAGTGGCATGTCTGTAGGGTAGACTCGACGGATCAGAGACCAACTGTGGCTAGTAGCTTCGGTTTCAACTGTGGCTGGTATCTGGGGCTGGTATCTGGGCTGATCCCTGTGGCTTGCGTCTGACCCAATGTGGCCTTGCGCGCGCGATGGCAGATTTACGACGAGGCAATTCAACGATGATTAATGGGACAAGGATCACGATGGGATGATTCTTAAAAATCCACTCAATCAAGGAGCGGACCCACCCCATTGCATTCCTCCAGCAACCTGTTGGGGAGCAACACCCACCAGAGCTCTCCCATCAGCAGAGACCGTTCTCACGCGGGCTCAAAAGCCGGAAGGATGGGGAGAAGTCATCCCCTGCTCCCAGAGCCAAATGCCCAGAGCCAAGGGTTGTTTATATAATCCGTCGATTATTTTCCTCTTTGACGGTTTTTTAATTTCGGGGTTCGGGCACAACGGGACTTCTGGATCGCTATCGGCCAAACGGTCTGGTTGGCTGATCTCGATGTTGCGGTGCTCACTCACTCCGTGGCGGCACTGCCTCCATCGTGCATCGTGGATTACAGTCAGATCCTCGGCTATGAGTGCGGCTGGGCTGAGACAGTTCTGTCACTCCTTCCTGCTGCCATCGAATTCAGTATGCACGATATTCCTCTCTGGAGATCACCAGATCGTTAGATAACGACTCCAGGTCTTTGGAATGGGGATGTTGAGAATTGACCTGCTGGTTTAGGTCTGGAGAACCACGGTGACCCTTGGAGACGACCCTCGAGCGCTGGATGCTATTTACAGTGACGTGCAAGGATGGGGGCTAGACGTGCTACGGGAGGGCCTGGTAACAAGCACGCCAACCAAGCAGCCCTCACTTCTGGTAGCCTCGAGCTGGCTTTAAAGTCCATTTACTATTCCTGCGGGAATAAGCTGCATCAAGCGGCAAGTGGGAGCGTGCTACGTGCCCCCATGAATCACTATGTGGTAAATCAATCTAGCGATGCTGGACAGCCCTCAGGGGAGTGTTTCGCGTCCCAGTTGATTAGGCTTACATAGCACAACAAGCAGCTCTGGCTACAGGGGAGATGCATCTAAATATAGGCGTCTGCTTCAGGGTCCAGAATTTTCCCACAGGACACCAAACCAGGCCAGTGAGAGCCAAGCAGCCTGTCTAATCTACGGTCGACCGTTGCTACCGGCGCCGATCCAAAGCAACCAGGTAATTGAACTTGGATTAGAGTACACGGTAGTTCTACTGCTAGCAGGGGTTTGATTCTTCCTGCTTTTATCACCGCGCGTTCGGACATTTCGGACAGCTGGCCAGGACCATTACTGACGCCATGAGACAGAAAGGGCAATCCAGCGTAGAGCTGCAGAAGTATTCTGTAAGAATTGAGAAGTAAGTAAAACTCCAGCTGGTAGATGTGGGCTCCTGTAGGTACGATGATGTGCAGCTTGTTTCGTGTGAAGAGAATAAATAAAACAAAACGTGAGTATTATCACCATTGGCGCTGAGACAGAGGTGACAGCCCCTCACGCCTAACACCAAAGAACCAGCACCCGCAGCCGAGGTGGAGGGTCGGTTTGGGTCTGGCAAGCATGGGAATATGCAGAATGATCGAGAAGTAGCGAATAGCAGCGCGCGATGGCCTAGCTGACTGCCTCTTAGCAATCATTACATCGCCGCCAGCAGACGCGATTTGGCCGGTGCACGGTCTAAGATTAGGCACGGGTCCCTTGCAAAACAGAGAAGAGGATCGGGAGTCGGGACCGGCCAGTCCCCGCGCCGCAGTCTTAGAGTGCGCACATGGTGCTACCAGGTGGAAGCCCAGTCTGTCTGTCCCATGCTCACTCACTCATCTAGGCTCGAAAGGGATCGCCTGAGTAAGTCCCCCACTGTTTCCCTGCTGGGCCAGTGAGTGCCACAGAGGTGCTCTTAATATATGCTGTCCGCCTCCGGCCGCGAGCTGCTTCGGATTGGCGAGATGTGTCTCTGACTGTTGAAACCATTTCTTTTCCTTTGGTCTGAGTATTTCCTTAGTTCCTTTGTCTGTCTCCTTGTTTCCTTTCTCTTCTTCTCAAGTGGCTGTTGCTTCTTTTCTGCACCTTCGCTGCTGGTCAGTTGTTTTGCCTTTGACTTCGACACCAGCAGATTGATTTCCTTTCGTTTCTTCCGCCCGCCCCGGCAAACAACAACGCATACACACAATGGCTTCAGAGGATAGGTATTTTTACGCTAGCCTGGTCTTCCTGGTGTTGGCGCTCGTGGTAATCGTGCCATATGGCCTGCTCGCCTTCATGAAACTTCGTGCAGCCAGCAAATCCGCCCGCAGCGGTCTCCTCTGGATCCGAGCAACGGCCGTCCTGGTGGGAGTGTAAGCCACAGCCTCAGCCCCGCGCCAAGATCGAAGCCGACTGACTTGACATGTTGATTGTAGATGGATTGCTATATGGTTAGCCGAATTGAGCATTGCCACACACGTCCAAGTGGCCGGACCGACACCGTACGATCTCCGCGCATCGCTGTACCACCTCGAGGGAATCAAGACCCTGATCGGCTTCACCACCTTCGCCTCGATCGTCTACACCGAGCTCGAGCTCGTCATTACCCTCGAAGATACCGACCAGACCCCGATCTACCGATACTTTTGCTGGGGTGTCTACGCTGTCTCCATGATGCTCAACATGGCCCGATTTGTCGTATACGAAGTCGCCCTCGTTAAGCCCGACGTGGCAAAGCTCGGAAGCGTTTCTGAAAAGCTCGAACTCGTCATCGCCGTCCTCATTGCCGTGTTCTCCATGGTCGGTGTCCTCGCCCTCATGCTCTACCGCATGATCCTCCACGAGACCGTGAGTAGCCGTTCTCGCCTAGTATTATATACGAAGACTTGGCATATTAACGTTGTGACGTAGGACTTTATCGTGCTTGCCCTCGCCTACGGCCTGACATTCGTTCGCCAGCTTGTCAGCGTTGTGCAGGTTGTATTGATGGACACGGATGGACACAAGGCCGACGACTTCCCCCTGGACGGCAATTGGCGCCGGCTGGTCGATGTTCTCGTTATTGGATGGACCGTTGTCGCCTCCGTCGCCATGATCTACACCGTCGTGGCCAAGAACACCGAGTCCCAGTACTACGACGGGGCGTCCGACACTGCCTCGCTCTGCAGCAGGAGGTCCGACAAGTCGTTCAACTGCAAGGACAGCGTGACCTGGGACAACTTCTCCGCCGAGGCGCTGGAGAAGTTCAAGGCTGACGTGCAGCGCAACTCGATGAACCGGAGCGTCAAGGTGCAGCGGACGTCGATGCTTCGTGAGTCGATGAGCCACCGGGAGTCGATGCAGGGCGTGGTGAACCCGAACCGGAACTCGATTCACCACAAGATCATCAAGTCGTGATGTGCTGGCATCACGATCACCAGTGTTTCCTATCGTCTTGATCACCATTAGCGTTTCCTTACGGGCATACAAAACATTCACGGGGTGGGGTGTTGGAATAGGTTGGAGATTTTTACTCTTCTTTTCTTCTTTTCATCTTTTCTCTTTTTTCTCTTCTTCTCTCTTCTCTCTTCTCTTCTTCTCTTCTTCTCTTTTCTTCTTTTCTCTTCTTCTCTTTTCTTTTTCTGCTTTTTACCTCTTCTCTATATCTTATTCTTAGTCTTTCCTTAACTACATTAACGGAGCCCCACGATACCATGTATCTGATACCAATTTGTGTTCATCGGGGAGTTATGGTGGAATACAAAATTTCATTCACCACTGAATAAAACTACATCTTCTGGACCACCACCAGGCATCATCACCTAATCAACTGCCCACCAATCTGCCTCATGAAGTAATCGTGCATGAATACGACATATCTCTGATCGATCGTAGCGCCTTGGCCGTAGATCCCGCCACGTTGGCCCTACGTCATGCCTCTGTCGTCGGGCGACTCTGGGGCTGAGAAGGCTCCGGTTTTATGGGCGATACAGCTGCACGACAATCATGTGGCCCGGCTAATCACCAGGCAACAGGGCGGTGTCGGTGTGCGCATTCTGAGGGTGTACATCACCAAGTGTTACTGATATAAAAGCCTGCGCTCTTCGCCTGCTCTGCGTCGGCGCATTCCTCTTTCTAACCATCGAGTCAACGTGTCGGTTGCTATAAACAGTATATCTGACGTAAGTCAGCCTGCAGCGCATTACCTCTCACACCATCCCCAGGGTCTAATCCTCTGGCAGAAAAGATAAAAACACATCAACATCTCACAGAATTTACGAGCTATTGAAATCATGGGAAATTCCTCGAGTAAGGGCTCGCGGGGCGGTAGCTACGGCGGTGGTGACGGGGGAGGCAGTGGAGATGGAGGCGGCGGCGGCGGCGGCGGTGGAGATGGTGGTGGATGCTAAGACGGGAGCTGTGTCGATGGGCTGTGTTCAATAGTAGTTTCAGAGCATGTTGTGAAGTCATAGCATCATTGAGCAGCTAGATTATCTACTGCCATCATTTACATCGACAAGTATACTTTGAATCACAACGATGAGCCTTCATAGTGATTTTTGTCGAAACTTACAAGAACTCGGACGAGAAGTTGGATCCCATGTTCCAAGTTTGGTGGTGAGATGACGGAATGAGCTGGGCCAGTACTCTATTTAGGCCATACGCGAGACAAAAGTCTGTAATATGGCCCCCAGATACAGGGAATGCCACACCAAAGTTCCCTTACCATGGCCGCCGGACTTGATGGAGTGAGACTTGATATTGAATGACTACATATACTGAGGCGTAGATGCGTATGACCTACGGGAGTAAAGTTAAGTAAATGTTGAATTGGAAATAAAGCTATCAAAGGGAAGAAAGATAGTATAGTGTTGGCTACTGAGTAGAGTATTAGCTGTATATATTAAGCCGATGTCTTCTGAGCATAGCTGGTAAGCTGGAGTTTACTGACTCCTATCTAAATTGTTCAATCAATCGTTTGCTTATAGGGCTGGCCAAACTCACTTTTGGTCAGCAGAATCGTATATATATCGAGTATTGAACGCTGCGAGCCTTCTTCACGATCCAGTAGAGGAGATGAGTGCTGACTTACAGCACAGGCAGAGTTGCACCTCATTTCAGACCAAGCTCTTGTAAAGAAAGATGGAGGCCATTGAATCCTATGGAAAGCTCTCTGCATGATGATTACTTGACAGTGCCCATCCCATGTTCTGGCTGGACGTCAGCATATAAGAGCACGTTGATAGATATGGATTTAGATATGCTGATGCGAAGAGAAGAATACTAACTAGATTGCATGAGTAAAAGGAAAAGGAAAGAAAACCGAGCCAACCCAGACAGCTATGAGGAAACAAGTTTGGATTAAATGCGTTATAGCCACCTTGACTTCGCAGATACAGTCACAAAGCTGAATGTGAGTGAGAGTAACCGGCACAACCACCGATGTACAAAAAAAAAAGCTGGACCAGTGCCCGAGAGCTTTAACTTCTACTCTAGCATTCAATTGTTTTCTAAGGTTGAAAAGCATTGAACCAGTTTCTCCTTCACGTCAGACATTGACCTCCATATCCACGAAGAGGATGGCACGAACTGGTTTTCTAATATTTTGCATTCTAATTAGGTAAGATAATGGCAAAGATATAGCCTTAACCTATCCCAACGTCATTCCTGTGGTTCTGAGGCAAATCAAAAACCACAGTACGGCAAAGAGCAGCGAGAGACCGGGAGGCAGCTGGACATTACTTCACTCGCTATCGCAACACGTTAGAGAAGAACGGCGATGAAGATACAATCGAGGACAAGAGAGTTTGGCTTACATGTTCGCAAGAACTGGGCGGAGAAGAGAAAGAGTCTAGTGCTGCCTGTGCCTCTCTGGCCCTATCATTTGCGCACTGCGTGATATCAAGCCATATTCTTACTGTGTATTCTGAATAAGCAACGGTTTCACCTCACCATGAGCGACTGAGGTGCAAAATTGAGTTTTCCTTGGGGAAATAATGCCTACGTACTCCTCAAGAAACCAGGCAGTCTCGCGGGAAAGAGCATGTATCAAGTCTGGATAGTGTCGAGGCACTGAATTAGCAAGTAACCATATATCTGCCTGTCATGAAACCACTCTAATCAGGCTATATACGGCATGAAATCTTCGGGACAATTCGCCGTGGACATAGAGTATCCATAACCTTAACCCTAACTTTATCTTAACAAGCATTTTGATGGTAGGGCTGAGAAATGTCCTATTGTTCTCATTCGCAAACTCTTATCTAATTTAGAAATTGGGTTTTATTTCTAATCCACACACTCGCCAATGCCAAGGTGGCCAGGTCGCGTATGGTCCTAAAATGTTTCCTTCTAGATGTTTGGGTCAAACCGGCTTTGTTTCTTTTCTTTCTTGACTCATATACGTTTATGAAAGAGGCCCAGGAACGAGTTTCATGGGCAAATCCCAGAGGAATGTAAGTAGACTATCATACATGGAATTTCTTGCTTCATTGATAGTGGTTGATATTGGGGCTATACCTCATGACGACTACATCAGTATTTCTGTCGCTCTAGGTCCTTAGTGTACTGCTCTCCATCCACTCCGCTAAAGGTTATGTCAAATCCTCTACTGGTGAAATTATTTGTGAGTTGAAAACCCCCTTCTTCCTCCTCTCTCGATCTCCCTGATCGTCCAGATGATTGTTTCCCTCCCCTATCAGTCGAGACCCAACCACTGAGGCGATACCAGTAGTTTCGCAAAAACGAAGGGCCAGCCCAGCTTCTCATGTTGATTTTACCTATCCGAACAACAAGAGGCCAGCACACTGGAAGACACGCGCACACTATCCCAGTGCCGCAGTGAACACTAGTCCAGACCTGTGTGTGGAAAAAGGATGGTTGGCGGCTTCCGGGGAGGTAGCCAAAGATGGCTTTGAGAAGTCCTGATAAGATCACGCTTTGTGGATGAAACTTGTCAGTACATTGAACTAGCAGAGGATCGAACAAATAGCTACTTACACGACACCTATCATGAAGACGGACGCCACCGCAATCTTTTGTCTAATGCTCAAGTGCAGCCCGAGCACGATCTTGATTGGCAGGATGATAATCAAGATATCGATCACAGCCTCAGCAAGGCCGGAGGCGAACCAGAAGATGTTGTAGTTGAAGCAGTACCGCGGGTCAGACAGACTGTTGATCCATGTATCTCATAGGAAAGCAGTTCAGCAATTTGGCAACGGTACAGCCGATCCAGAATCCGATCACGATCGCAGCTAGAGCGAAGATGAGGCGGCGGAATAGCGCGTCGCAATCGAAAATTCGTTTATACATGAAGATGATAGAAAGCTTCGTTGTAGCAGAAACGGAAAAGTATACCATGCTCATCGTCCAGCTGAACTTGGTGTAAAGCTGGTCCTTTCGGGAGTAATCGTGAGACTCAGTCTCTACGGTGGCCGTCGTTGGCCCCGTGGGATTCATACTGCTGGCTATAAAATTGAAAAGAAAAAAGTCAGTAATTGATTTTCCAAAGCATATGACCATATGTGCTATGGTATATCATGGTCATCCCCTCATTAACATGTAGTGGACACGAACCGTATATGGAGAGGACATCGATTCCAAGCATGAGCAGGAGTGATGCGAGGATCAACCAATCATCCCATTTTGCTCCCGATTTCAGAGCAAACTGTACATAGAAGCGGATTATGACTGCTAACACAGACAGGATGGCAAAAGCGGCACCAACAGCAGTGATGGTGTCTTCATCTTTCATCTTGTCTGTGTTGGTGTTGAGTAGAAACGGAGCTCTGTTCGGAATGAGATCTGCCCTTGGGATAACCCTGACACGACGCGGGAACTCATTTGTGCATGAACATGGTTGGTGCTTGGCTCCGTCCACTCTTTGCTCATACACTTCTTGATTGGTCTTCAGAGCACGAATATGCATGTGCCTTGCTAATCCTGCATTGGACTTTGTGGCTTGGGCACAGCATGGGCGTCGGTTTATCTGACTGATTCAGCCTGCAGCCGGTAGGATTGTCTTTGAGTACTGTGCCGAACAGGGGGCGGGCCATTATGCATAAATGGATCTTTGATAAAAAGTCTCCTCGCAAAATGAATTCTTGGCAAGGATGGACCCAGTTCTTTCCTGCAACGTCTCAGGTGACATTAATCGGCGCTTGACGATGCTCCACGCAACACCACATCAAGAGATATGATGCGCTGCTGCCTTTTTCGCTTTAGTGTCTTCGCCGTCCTTGTTCAGGGAGGTTTGTAAGATTGTAACGCTAGATCTGGTCTGAACTGTCACAACCCTGTATCGCATGGCGTTCTGGTTGAGATAGCGATGTGTAGGCCACTATGCGGCACAATGGCATCTACTGCGAGTATCCAGAAACTAAAGGCTGTGGTGGACCTACACTTGAGTCCTGATCTCCCGAGATACCGGTCTCTTTCAGTTAAATAATTTTCTTCCAGCAACCGAGTGTGAGCATCTTGCGAGGTATACATATCTTCACCATATCATCCGGGCGACAAGAGCACAGTCAGCTCCGCAGAGGTATTATCGTTCCCCGATATGCTCCATCAGAGTGCGTGCCAGGCGTTTATCATGTCGTTGGTCCGCGAAAGTGGCGTTGCTCAGGGATTGGTTCGACTACCTCGAGCAATTTTCAGGCGCTTTTCTGCTGCCAACAGACATACGTAAGTACCTATTATCACTGTTCGTGCATTATGGATATGGCCCAAAAACAAACCCACAGCACATTTGGAAGCCCGTAAACAATGGTACATAACCCTGGCTGGTGCATGGCCCCAATGGCAGGCTAATGCATCCTAATCACACCCGGCCAACACAATATCGGTCTCTGCCCGCCAAGCATGAAATCACGGAATGAACCTCCGCCTCTGTGCTTAAAACTGGAAAAGCACCTGGATGCCCTGAGAAGAGCATCTGGCACATTCCGTCGAACAATACCGCATCTAGTTGTCATTCGTCAGAACCCGTCCCACAATGGCACCAACTCAGCTCTCCCCATCCGCCTTGCTGTACACTCCTACTGCCACTGCTTCCGAGCCCACTGTCAGCTCTCGCAATGCGCCAAACCTGGTCATTCTGACTACCTGGATCTTTGCCCGCCGAGACCACATAGCCAAGTATGTCGAACAGTACCAGGCATTGTACCCAGGGGCCACGATCCTTGTCATCCAGTCGTTTTTGTATCATTTCTTACGGCCATTCAACCTACGAGAAGAGCTGACGCCCGTTATTCCTGTCATCCGAGGCATCCTCGGTGATGGAGTAAACCAAACTGGCAAACCACAGCTGCTGTTGCACGTTTTCTCCAACAGTGGCCTAGGCACATCATGGGTGCTGAGAAATGCATACCAAACAGAGAGCCCTGCCATTGAAAAAGGCATCTTGCCGCAGCATGCCACCATCTTCGACTCATCGCCTGGTCGTTACGACTACTGGGCAGTCGTCGCGGCGTTGCTCTACGGCATCCCACCAAGCGCCTGGCTGCAACGCATCGCCGCCATGCCGCTCGCTCACATGCTCAGCGGAGGCATCTGGGTGTGGTGCCGCATGCTTGGGGGCGAGGACTGGGTCTTCAGATATGCTCAGGCAGCCAACAACCCGTCTCAAGTGGACGAGGTGTGTCGGGCTTACGCCTTTGGAAGAGCTGACCGGCTGGTCCCGGCCCACTGGGTTGAGGCCCATGCTGCGGATGCCACTGTGCAAGGGTTTAATGTCAAGCAAATGGTCGATTTCGGCACGAAAAGTGCTCATGTGGCTCATGCGAGGACTGACCCATCACGGTACTGGGCGTTGGTGGCTGACACTTGGAAGTCCGCCGTGCATGATACCAAGCTCTAGATGAGGGAACTATGATTGGCGGCTTTAGTTGAGAGGGAAGTTCCCGCGAGGGAATGACATTGGTAGGATAATGCGACAGTTACAATCATGTATCTAGATGATCTTAATCCATGGGCCAATCGGGAGCACGTACATGACCTGGATCGACTGATAACCCAAAGTGCTTACGTGGTCTCCTTCCTGGGCATCTGTGCTCAATGTACCGAGCAGGCTGGCTTATGCTGTGGCCATGAGCAACGGAAGCTACCGAACCCAGTTGCTCCATTCAAGGTTAATCCTGTGCAAACAAGCAGGGGTGTGTTAAACCTATCACCGATGTGAACCGATAGAGCCTTGCTGCAGCTCGAAGGCTTAGTTTAGGGGTATTTTGAAGAGCCTGAATAGCAAGAACAATATTACTTTCGTACGAAGATGAAGTCATTTTTTATTGTTGAGAAATTTAAGAAAATAAACAAGGAAGTACTTCAAGATGAGGATGCGCCGCTCACTTGTGGATCACGTTACCTATCGCAATAATCCTCTATTTCGATGCGTTTTATTGGCTCTATTATTTGATGGAATGTGGTTAGACAAAGGTCAAAACATTATATCTCTTTTGTTACTTCGTATAGAAGATCGCGATGACGTACCAAATATAAAGACGGCCACACCTTGCTTGCCGGCTCCTCCGAACACCCTCGTCGTAAAGCCTTCCAGAGTGGTAGAGTGGCAGAACTTGTTGGCGCTGACGACGTGGACGTTCCAACTGAACGTCACCAGCGCGTCTTCCTCGAATCCGACCATGCGATACGTCACATGTCCTTGTATGCCTGCGCCGATGTGTGTTGACTTGAAAGACCATATCACGCTTTCCCCTGCCAATATGTACGGAGGGGGAGGTGACTCCGGATTGAGCTGCTTGCCATGGTCGAGCTGCGGTGAGTTGGGCTCCAGCTGGAGCTCCTCGTTAGTGTGGTTAAGAATGACGACTGTGAGCTCTCGCGCCGCCATTGTAGAGACGGTATATGATACTGCGACGATGTTTTAAACAGGAATAGAGAAGTTATGCTAGGGGTAGATGTTTTGTCTTACGGTGAAACGGCTAAGCACTGGCTTTTCTATGTTATTAAACTATTAGCAGATAGCTATGTTGCGCCTTGTTGGACACGTAATTTTCGCCGCTGGTATAACCTAGCCACGTATGCGGTATTACTGTTTTTGAGAATAGAGTTTGGGATGGTATGGGATTGCTAGGTGGCCTATGAAGATCCGGATAAGGAGTGAGGGGTTTAGCCTGTCCAGGATAGCTCAGTGATTTTGAGTGAAAGTATGCTGCATGATCCCAGCTCAGCTGGTAAATCAAAGAGATTTAGACTCATCTATGCAAATCGTACGCGTTGTCACCTAGGCATTGCTTGCTCTAACGTTGCACTGCTGCCGATTCCAGAGGCATGCATGACACCTCAGCCGCTCCATTGGGATGCATCGAATTGAGAATCGTTTTCCTCTTCAGGAGCTGGAATATACAAGAGAACTATCTTTAGATCCCTTTCGGGAAAATGATTAATAGAATGCCCAATATGGAGACAATGGGCAGCGGGCCTCGTGAGTCTTAGCTCTATCGAAAGTTCATGTGGAACGCTTTAGTTCATCTATGGAGCTATCCAGTACCATCCTCGTTGGAATGCAAGACGTGGCTTGAGGAAATTAACAAGATTGGGTGGCTGCATCGAGGCCCAGGGTCTCATGATACATCTTTCACGCCACAGAGAGACCCCGCAAAGAGTCGAGGCTCTCCTGATAAGGGAGACGCAGCTGAACGTTGAAAGTGGCGACGAATCGGCGGCGAGCATCGAAACTATATTTAGTCAAACTTTAACCTAAATAACGCTACCTATTGAGATAGTGATTGGGGAGCTGCCAACAAACGACCATGTATCTCTCATGTCGTCTCCTTCTCGGAGAGACCATGGATATATTCTTAAGCAGGAACTGAACTATAGGTTCGACACAGTTGAATTTAATCAGAACATCAAGCTATCTTCAAGACCTGCTACAATTTCCAAAATGGGACGAATGGATGAAAACAAAGGTGTCGTGCACAAGGTGCTGTCTGTGCTTTTCCGTACCGGTGAGCTCGTTAGCGCCATCATTGTCCTCGCACTTCTAGGTCGCTTCACTTACTACGTCCACGGTCATAGTCACAATAATGGGCGAGTTGTCTATACTATGGTGGTCGCTGCGATTGGCATCATCTTCTCGATTCTTGTCATTGCACCCTTTACCGCCCTGTTCCTGAGCTTCCCCTTTGACTTCATCATGTGAATTATGTGGTTCATCGCGTTCTGTCTTCTTGAGACGGTAAGGCCCGAAATCCCTCTTATCTTGCTTCTTTACCAAATTGAAACTAAAATATATAAACTCATATAGGAAACGGGTTCATCTGCGTGCTCTAGTTGGTGGTACAATAACTACTAGGGATACTATTAGGGCAGGTTCTGGAAGGTTAGACCCGTCGGAAACGTCCGGGTCAATGGAGCTGGCTGCTCCGAGTGGAGAACCGTTCTGGCCTTTTCCTTCATTGCTATGTTTCTTCACCTTCTAAGTAGTATTCTGGTACGCATCTGTTCCTCTTCAAATTTTTCGAGAATGCGTTCTAATACGGAATTAGGGTATCTATATTGTCAAGCGATACGGTAGATGGAGGAAGGACAGGGCCCCAGCCGACTTGAAGAAGTAGGAAATAGCGGCACACCACGCGAACAGTGGTCATTCCAATGGCCAGCAGGAGACTAGTATTAACAACCCTTCTCAGGCTCCGGTAACGGTGTAAATAAGTACTGTTGGATTTTATATATTAGATAGGCAGAATTATATAGTTATATTTATCTAAGTTATACTGTTCCAGTACTTCTAGTAGGGATAATTATATAATTTAGTATATATCTCTTCTTTAAGCTTAATATTCTTCTAATCTAGAAAAAAAAATATTTAGAATAAATTATTCTTAATTATAACTAACTATATTATCACAATTTATCAGGAACCTGGCGTACACACTGTCAAATCGACGCACACATTTCTCTCACCGAGCTTTTGCGGTGTTCGATATGTCCGAAGACCTTACTACGCTTGTTGGCAAATTCTCTTCAGCTATCCGGGGAAGCGCAACACCCAAACTTGCTTACATATTCTCAGGTGTAAGAACTCCCTGAAAACCCCTTACAAACACATGACTGACTTCATTTTTTTGGGTCTCTAGCAAGGTAGTCAGTGGTACGCGATGGGACGGGAGCTCTTCTATCGATATCCAATATATCGAAAGTCCTTACTTGATGCTTCGGTTTACTTGCAGGGACTTGATTGTCCATGGGACGCTGTGGGTAGGCTAAGCTTTTGTTCTTTTTGTTGTTGTTAAAATTCCCAGAGACTAATCTAATCATTCAATAGATGAACTTATGAAAAGCGAAAACGAGACGAATGTGAATGATGCCGAATACAGTCAACCGCTCTGTACAATCATCCAGATAGCTCTAGTAGATCTGCTAAACAGCTTCGGTCTCCGGCCTGCGAAAGTTGCTGGACACTCGTCAGGCGAAATTGCAGCAGCGTACGTATGATTGTGACTACTATGAAAACAAATCGAGCTAAAATCACGCTGTGTAGATACTGTGCAGGGGCTCTATCGAGGCATTCAGCATGGAAAATTGCCTATCTTCGCGGGCTGCTGGCAGCACGGCTTACTTCGACCTTGCCTGACAACACAAACAAAGTCAAAGGCTCTATGATGGCACTTGGTCTACCCGCATCTGAAGCCAATAAATACCTAGACCAGGTTGCTGATCGTTTGGGATCCAAGCGGCTTGTGGTTGCTTGCATCAACAGCCCGTTGAATGTGGCAATCTCAGGCGAGGAATCACACATCGATCATCTCAAAAACGTCCTTGATGCGGCCCCAGGTGGGATATTTGCAAGGAAATTGAAGGTTAGCGTCGCCTACCATTCCTTTCAAATGCTGGAGGTGGCAGATGAGTACGTGACTCGGATTGGACGGCTTCGCCCTCCGCCAGTCAGTTCCGCATCAGCGCCTCTCATGGCTTCTTCCGTAACCGGGACATGGATTCTCCCAGATGAGTTGCTAAAGGCAGAGTATTGGGCTAGAAATATGGTATCACCGGTGCTTTTCTCAGACGCTCTCGTAACAATATGCGCTTCATCTACGACGGGAAAAGCCAGTTCAACAACTACCAAGCTAAACCGCAGTCATTTAAGAACAGTACCGATCACAGAGATCGTGGAAGTTGGACCTCATTCAGTATTACAGGGTCCTTCGAGAGAGATACTTCGCTCGATTGGTAAAGAAGGGAGTGTGCAGTATGCTTCCGCATTAATCAGGAACAAGTCTGCCACCAATACTATTCTAGAACTTGCCGGCCGTCTCCATTGCTTGGGATACCAACTAGATCTCGAGCAAGTTAATAGCAGCACTTCAGAAGTAGAGGCATCAGCACCTCTCAAGGCATTACCAACCTTACCTGCGTACCCTTTCAACCACTCGAGGGTATACTGGACAGAGAGCAGAATAAGCAAGGCTTTCCGGTTTCGCAAATTTAAGAGACATGATTTATTGGGTGCTCAGTCATTCGATTGGAATCCCCTTGAGGCCAAGTGGCGTCATACTATAAGGATATCGGATCTGCCATGGGTTGAACACCACAAGATCAATGGGACGGTTTCGTATCCAGCGTCCGGTATGCTTGTCATGGCCGTCGAGGCAGCTCGCCAGATGGCTGATTCAACGCGAAAACTATCGGGGTTTGTGTTTCACGATACCTCTTTTCATTCAGCACTGGTAATTCCAAATGATGGCGATGGTATCGAGGTGAACCTTCATATGCGGCCTCGCAAGAACAGCAGCGAGAAAGATGCAGGCTGGTTCGATTTCTCGCTGTATGAACGTGAGGAATCCAGCCAGAGTGGCTGGAAAGAAAATTGCAATGGCTCCATTCAATTAAATTACACCGATGAACAAAGCAGCCTTGACGGCGAAACCGATCATCTAGGGGTCAAAAAGGAAGAGGTTGCCTGGGAACAGTCCCGTCTGACCCGTATTCAGAAGATTCGGGGCAACTGCACGGAGGCCGTCGAGCCAGACAAGCTGTACGAGAAGCTTCTCTCGAGTGGGTATAACTACGGCCCTTCGTTCCAAGGTATCACAAGCATGAGTTATGATGGCAAGGATTCATCCGTAGCCACAGTAAAGACGTACCGGTGGTCAGACTATTTTGAAGGACCGGATCCTGGTGTTGAGCATGTTGTGCATCCCACCACCCTCGACACGATCCTTCACACCATGCTTGCCAGTCTCACTGGTGGCGGTACAGAAGAAATCTCAACAACCATTCCTACTTTTGTTGAACACATGTGGATCTCAGCTAGCCATGGACTCAGTTCCTTGGAGGCAGATGCGGTTAATATTGTTACGACTGGGCAGAAATACGGTCGCCGGGATGCTCGATCCTCGCTGACTGTAACAGCCTTGGATGGCCAAACTGTCTTGATCGATGTTGCTAACTTTCAAACAACCGTTGTTGCGAGCGATGGAGGCCAGGGCAACGAAATCGAACAAAATTTCAAGCCAGGCTACACACTGGATTGGAAGCCTGATTTGACCCTTTTATCTCCAACAGAGCTCCAGGAATTTTGTGGCGAGTCGAACATTGATGTGGTTCAAGGCTCAAAGGCTACAAACCAAGAAGTCGTCACATTCCTTACTGTTTCCATGGCCTGGACACTCAAAATGCTCGAAGGCCATCAATCAGAGACAGAGTCCAATCACATCAAGTGGATGCGTCGACAAATCAAAAGGTTAAACAACCCTGCTCTGACACAACTAGACGATACCACATTCGAACGGATGGTGAGCAATATTGAGAGTCATGGTGCACAGGGCAGAATTCTTTCAGCCATTGCAAGAAACCAGGCCGCTTTGCTCAAAGAAGGCAATTGTAAAGTAAACTCTCCAGCACTCGTCAGACTTGCTGAAGAATATATCGACAATACTGTAAGTCAAAGTCCATCATCTTGAACTGTATGCTTAACAACAGGAGTCTGACAACTTTCAAGCTTCAAGCACCGTTCTTTGACAAGTTGTGCACTCTTCTGGATTGCATGGCGCATAAGAAATTGGATCTTCGTATTCTAGAGTTAGGTACAGGCAGCTTATCTCTGACGGATCGAATCCTGACGACGCTCAACACCCGAGACAATGGAATGGAATCAATTGCAATGCCACGTTTCGCATCCTATGAATACACCACCGAATCACACGAGGCTACTGATGTTTCAAAGTCAAACTTCAAAGGACCAAGCGCCAAAGCCAGCTTCAAAACACTGAATATTGATCAGGGTCCGGAAAACCAAGGGTTCGAATTGGGAAGCTATGACATTATACTGGCTTCTGGCGTGAGTCATTCCAACAATCCTCACCAATTGGTCTACTGACATGTTTTTAGGGGTTCAAAAACCTCCTAGATGACCTCGATTCAGTGAAAAATGCTCGAAAGCTATTAAAGCCGTAAGTATATATACAAATAGAACTCTACAGGCGCACGCTTCTGACGTATGCTCTAGTGGTGGAAATCTCATTGCTATCGAGGCCCCGAGGCACGATGAAGCGCTTCTCGCAAACTTTGTATTTGGTCTGGGCAACGACTGGTGGTTAAGTAAGTCTAACTAATGGCATTGGCTTTCGTTGGACCATTTGAATAATCATCAATATTGACTACCGCAGGTCTCGAGAAGTACACATCCGTACTCTCTGTTATGAATCAGCAGCATTGCGCTGAAGTACTCAGATCAGCGAAATTTTCTGATCTGGAGGTCGTCCTACGCGATTCGCACGATCCAGCACTCCAGAAATTTTCTATCATTACCACTACTGCAGTGGAGGAAGATGCTGTTAAGGACAGTGGCGAAATAGAAAGGACGAATGGGAGTCGCCTCATTCTCATCCACCATGACGATGATGCCAAACAAGAGAGCATTGCGCAGCAGATACAAGGCTTAATCAACGACTCTCAAAGTACCGACTTTTCCGATATACAACTGAAATCTGTGACATCCGCAGTAGACCTGTCACCTTTTGGCCAAGACACAATGATCGTCTACCTTCTCGAGCTTGGAACGCCTGTGTGGTACACGATGGATGAGAACCTCTACTACAAACTCCAAAAGCTCCTTGTTTCGAACATCAATTCCAAGATGCTCTGGGTGGGTCAAAACGGGTCTGCAGGAGGCAGTGATGGGCCTGAAGTGAATCAATCGGCTTATCGACTTATTGATGGCCTCTCGCGCGCGCTCAATTCAGAGAACGACGGTGAGATATTGAGTCTCCTGAGTCTTCAACAAGAGGAAAGTCTCTCCTCCAGGCAAATGAGCCACATCCTTGCGGTAATACGAAAGATTCACGCTCAATCGGATGAGTTCATGGACACTGAATGGGTTGAGAAAGATGGCCGACTATGTGTGCTAAGAATGGTCCAGTCGCCATCGCTCAAGGACAAGGTCTCCTCTCGATTGATCCCACAACATGAGACCCAGCAGGCCTGGTATGAAGGCAAAGGACCTGATGATAGGGTGCCGCTGAAACTGGCTTTCGGGACTCCTGGCTTGCTCAACACTATCCATTTTGTGCAGGATAAAGAGTACTCGACTACACAACTTGGAGAGGGCGAGTTGGAAATCGAGGTTCAAGCCGTT
This sequence comes from Clonostachys chloroleuca, assembly GCA_037952775.1. Taxonomy (NCBI): domain Eukaryota; kingdom Fungi; phylum Ascomycota; class Sordariomycetes; order Hypocreales; family Bionectriaceae; genus Clonostachys; species Clonostachys chloroleuca. Next base: position 7,917,890 of record JBANAY010000004.1, read on the forward strand.
GGAGTCAACTACAGAGACGTTCTATCAGCTCTCGGAAGATTGAAGAATGCTCAGGTTGGCTGCGAGTGCGCCGGAATCGTAACTCAAGTTGGTTCCGGGGTATATGGCTACCAAGTTGGAGATCGCGTTGCTGCCATCTCTCCCATCGATTGCTACCGCACATATCTTCGTGTTGACCATCGCTTCACTGCCCACATCCCTGATTCAATGCCACTGAATATAGCAGCAGCAATGATCATCAATCACCTGACCGCCTGGTGGACTCTTCATGAATTAGCACATCTTGCTCCTGACGAGACTGTACTTATCCATAGTGGCGCAGGCGGCACGGGTCAGGCTGCGGTGCAGGTGGCACAACATATCGGGGCTCAGGTCCTAACAACTGTGGGCACTGATGAGAAGAAAGCCCTACTCAAGGAACAGTACGGGATAGACTCCGATCATATCTTCAGCAGCAGAGTGGCCTCCGCCTTTTCTCGCGGGGTTCAGCGTACGACAAAAGACCAGGGCGTCGACGTGATACTCAGCGCTCTAAGTGGTGAAGGTTTCATATCATCGTGGGAATGTCTCGCGCCGTTTGGCCGATTCATGGAAATAGGCAAACGGAACATCCATGAGCGCAAGAGTCTGCCCATGGCGCGGTTTGACACTGGCGTCTCCTTCCACGCCTTTGAAATCGGAGTTGTCTGCAGGTCAAGACCCAACACGGTTCGGCCGATGCTGGAGCAGCTCTTCGGCTTGTATGAAAAAGGAGTGTTGCGGCCAGCTTTCCCGTTGCAAGTGCACGGCGTGTCAGACCTAGAGAAGGTCCTCCGAGTCATGCAGCGAGGCGACAATATGGGCAAAATCGTGATAGAGATGCGGCCCGAGGACAAAGTAAAGGCAGTCCTAGATAGGAAGCCAACTACCTCACTTAGTTCGGATGCAACGTATATGGTAGCTGGAGGTCTTGGGGGGCTGGGGAGGAGTATGGCCGCATGGCTTGTAGATCGTGGTGCCCGCCATCTCATTCTGCTGGCAAGATCAGGGCCACGGACGCAAGAGGCTCGTGATTTTGTCGAAAGTCTGACTCTTAAGGGTGTCCAAATTGCCACTCCGCCTTGCGATATTCGCGACGCCAATGCCCTCCGATCAGTCCTCGACAATTGCTCATCTACTATGCCACCTATCCGCGGCGCTATTCAGGCGACGGGACTTCTCCGCGATGCGATCTTTGAAAGGATGTCATATGAGACATGGCAGGCCGCTGCCGCGCCGAAAACATTGGGATCCTGGAACATGCACTCCCTTCTTCCCGCCGACATGGACTTCTTCATTGGTATATCATCAGTAGCTGGTGTAGCTGGTGGTCGCGGTCAGGCGAACTACGCCGCTGCAAATACCTACATCGACGCATTCATGAAGTACCGTGTCGAGCAAGGGCTACACGGGGTGGCCCTTGACCTAGGGGTATTCCTCGATATTGGCTTTGCGACTGAAAATGCTGATCTTTGGGCACGCTGGGAGGCACAACGGGCCCTGACAGTAACTAAGGCCGATTTGTTCGCCCTTCTGGACTGCTGCTGCTCCGAGAGGATACCTACTCAAGTGGTATATGGAATCAATAGCTTTGTTCAAGATCCTTCCATTAGGCACCAATTCTTCCGCAAAGCAATGCTTCGAACCCTTGCGCTGGAGGATGAAGAGGAAAGCGGCAATTCAGGAGGATCAGGCAAACAAGCTGCCCAGGACGTAGACTTTAGTTCTGTCTTTGCACAGGCCGTCACTTTGGATGATGCAGCGGGTGGCGTCAATGCAGCACTTTTGCGGAAGCTATCTACAATGCTCGCACTGCCTCGAGAGCAGCTAGACCCAGAAACTCCACTACATACATATGGTGTGGACTCTCTTGTCGCCGTCGAGTTGAGAAACTGGTTCGCGAAGGAAGTCCATGCTGAGCTGGCTATTTTCGACATCCTAGGCGGAGCTACGACACGCTCAGCAAGCACATTAGCTGCGGTCAAGTCAAGACTCAAGAAGGGAAGTTGGGAAGAAACCAAGGTTTAGCATGTCACATGCCAAGGAAACTGGGCATCAATCATCAAACAATACGACGTCTGGCAAAAACAAACATGATCTGTCAAATTCACGTCAAGAAAGGGTGGTCAGAGCGGTCAATCCTGTGAGTAGGTTGCGCGGAGCCATGTATTGTATATATTGATAAACCCCACGAAGCCGATCATTCAAGAAGAACAAACTATTAGCAGAATACTCTTGATCAAGCCCCCATCTAATATGTGATGAAGTGCCTGGCCCATCCGGCTCTTGTTCGCCAAGGGAATTGAACGCATTATCTTGAACATTATTTTGCCATCCAGGGGTAGGCCTCCCACCACACATGTCGGCTCAATGCTTATTCCAAGGCGCTAATGCAGTATTTATTGGGAGGCTTGGGGGCCATCTCTCAGCTGTTCCTACTCGCCCAATAAGACAAAGAGCACGGTCGTACTCTAAATTCAAGCGTAATTCAGCTGTGCTGCTAGCTGTTTGTTATCCCCCTTGAAGGGACTAATACACCGCCACCCGAGACATGATGTCTTACTTTGGGGGTCATGATGGCACATCCGTGCATAACAGTCCATTCTGCCGAGTGACATGGCGTAGCATGCTGCATTAGACAAACTTGTGCTTTTGGTGGGTGGCTGGCCATTGAATTTCCCCCTCTCTCCTCTCTCCTAACCCTCACCACTCCATGTCCCATCCAGTTCGTCATAACGACTCGTGAAATTGGGCGTGTGAAAAGACTGCGCAAGATGCAGCTTTCTGCTTTTCCCATGATGGGAATATCAGCACGTCTTTTCCTTCTTTTACTCCTTGTCATCCATGCCAGCGCTGAGGTGCCCGATCCAACTATCACAGAGGCTCCCAGCACATTCGAATTGGTTGCTCGGCAGGCCCAACGGCCGTCCAAATTCCTCGGCTTCACCGTAGACTCCACTGGAGGCTGTGAGTTGGCACCTGGCCGCCAAAATCAAAGGAGGCAGAGCTATGAGAACTAACAGGCCTGAATAAATGACAGAATAACTTGCGGATCCGGTTCGACCTTTGCGATATCCTCGACGTGGGCAGGATGTGCGCGCACGTCGGCCCCAGGTTTACCTACAAGTTGTCGAAGCAGCTCGACACTCGTCTACGCTACCGGTTCAGCCCTGTGGTATGTGTATCATCTTCTTTGTGATACGCTGTGTCCAGAGGCACCTGCTAAGCTGTATGGGTAACAGCTCCTCGAACTTGCCAGTGTGCGGCTTCCATTTCATATACACCGACCTAGACGACCAAGCGCCATTTACAAGAGTCGGCTGTGCCAAGGTTCCGAATCCCATTCGCTACTATCGAACAACTACAGGCTCTCGCTCCTCAACTCGGATCACAACAACGAGATCATCTACGTCGAGAACTACATCGAGAACCACGACGAGAACCACATCGAGAATCTCATCAACGAGCGGAATAGAATCCACAACCTTCGAGACGTCTACGATTGCAACCATATCATCCGAAAGCCCCACGAGTAGCGAAACAGATTCTGTTGCCGACGACGTAAACGAGCCAGTGCCTCAGCAACCCGCCAGTCTCGCATGGATAGCCGGCCCCATCGTCGGCGGAATTGCTGGCATCGTCATCATCGGCCTACTAATTTGGATCATCAAACTTCTACGGAGGAGGAGCGCCGCTCGACAGGATGCCTCCATCACGCCCGCCGGGCCGCAACAATCGCCGCAGGTGGAAAAGTATGTCGCTGCGTCGCCGAATCCCACCGTTTCCCAGCCATCGCCGGCCCCGCCGTATACCTCGCCCAGACCCTCGCAGTGGACCTACTGTGCCGAGTTACCTGCCACTCGGGTTTCGTCGCCGCCGACTGAACTAGCTGGGAGTGGACAATGGGGCAACGAGTTGTCGGGAGACGCGGTCAGGCGAGGGTAGTAATGAGCACTAGCCCCTAACACAGTATCTTATGGACCGTGTATAAATTTACTGATTGATTTAATATTGAAGGAAGGCGTAATGAAATATATCATGACAGTCTGTTGAAACTAGAATATCACTAAGGACACTCCAATTGACAACGAGTAGGGCATCTACTATCCAAGCATAAGATTCATGAGCGGGCATAAGAAAGAAAACAACGAATCTTCATGAAGAGGATGCAGAAAGCGATACCCCAAGATAAGGATCAAACATAAGCACGATAAACCGAGGAAACAACCCAAAAGATCGATGCCGGGACCGCCTCGCTTCAGGGACTTCGCTTCTTGAGGGTAGATGAGATGGTGTCCCTCATGAATCTCGGGACAGCCAGTTGTTGGTTTTGGGGTGGTAGGGTTTCTTCAAACACTGGTGGGGGGTTCATTGGCTCTTGAATGACCGGTAGCGGACGCCATTCGGGGTTATAAAGCCTCAGCTGTTGGTTGCTCCTGTGAGTATACGTCCGAGGGTCATTCTCGTCCCATCGAAAATGCACACTCGCGATGTAGTACTCTATGCGGGACTGGGCAGTCCCGTATCTAGCCCATCTATCATCGCTTCTCATGCTCTTCCCACTCCATGTGGAATACGCAACTGACTGCGGGGACAAAGTGACCCCGTCCTCCCTCTTGAAGAGCCATTTCTCCATCATCTGCGAAGCTAGCTCATCCACCTGCTCTTTCATGCGACGAACAGTTTCGAGCTCGATAATGAGTTGACGCACACTCGTTGGTAGTACCTTGGAGACTCCTCGCGTCCATTTTCCCTCGAGTTTCAGCGGTCCATTCTCCCAGTTGAACCAATCCGTATGCCGGATCGTGATGGTGATGATGTGAGGGCGAATTCCAACGTTCAGAATCCTATTCATAATACCGTCCTTCTCCAACGAATACACCTGAGCGAATACCCGAAGATCTCTGAACTCCTGCCTCAGCCACAGCATCGGGAACGAAGACCGCAGCTTTTTCAATGCGGTAGCCAAATTATATGCCGGGGGGCAACACCACTCTTGGAGGGCAGCCCAGTAGATCTGCTCGCGAAGGAAGAAGGGGAACTGCCAGTACTCCTGGTAGACGGCGCGGCAGGTCCGCAACACGGCCGTGCAGGTTACAAGAGGCGCCGAGTAGCCTGGGCGGACATAGGCTTCGCAGCGATGATATTCCCGCTCGGGAGATTGGTCAGGATACGATTGCAGCACAAGAGTGAATATCTCGGTTCTGATCTCGGCGGGGATTTTCGTGAGCAGGGCCGACCGAATCTGTCTGATGGCGGACCCTTGCAGGATCCGTTCGTGGAGCACCACTGAAGCCATCGACCTTTTTTTCATCATGCAGAGAGCTGTTGAGAAACTCAGAAACAGGAAGATTCAAATAAATTAGAAGACATTCATGGGCGGAATCATCAGGTGCACGCCCTCCAAGATTATATAACGGGCGGTTTTAAAGGCAGCAGTAGGCAGCAGTCAGCCCATCGGACTCTTGACGTGCATCAGCCACAGAAGTCCGAGGTAACCACCCAGAACGTGCTGACAGGGCTTATACTGAATGTGGAATTACTACTGAAAACTGAACGCGATGCAGAGCTGAGGCCTGCAGTACTGAGAAGTGTACGTGGTTTCAGTCACGCCTTTGTAATTTGTGCCCTCGCAACTGTCAAGTTGATCGACGGAATGATATGTAGGCTGTGATGGTGAGGATTGTTTGACTTGGTCAATGCTCAACTGTGGATAAAGTCATGGATTATTGGCAGTAAACTGCCTGGAGTTGATTTTGCATGATGCTTAAACGTGAGAACTAAGTCGCATATGCGACATTTGTGAGGGTTGAGTCTACGTTTGGAAGGCGTCGGAACCGGCTGTGAAGAAGTTCATCACCATCAAGCAGTAAATTTCACACGGCTTGAGTTATGATACGGAAGGCCCAAGTTCAAATGCCTTACAGTATTCTGGCAATGACAGCCCCGGGACGAAACAAGCTCTCATGGAAAACCAACGCACTCTATTCTCCATCTTCCTCCGCGGCGTGTTTCTCTTTTCTCCACCTCGGGCCGCACTTCTGAATAACAAACAGCAGAGGAGAGAGCAGTGCTGGCAGGGCGCCGAAAATCGTAAAAGCCCATCCATACCCAATCTTGAGAAAAAGAGGCTCGATGAATGCGGTCCCCGCTGCTCCCAGCAGACACCTTGCCATGTTGTTGGCCGCTGAGGCTGTGGCAGGGGCCTTGGGGTGTAAATCAACAATCAAGGTGTTCATCACGCTGAATGAGCCGGGGAAGCAGAGCCCGATGATGAACTGCAGAACCAAGGGCACGGCCACGCTGGCCTTGGCCTGGAGAACCCAGCCGTACGCGACGAGCGTTCCGACCCCGAGGACTATCACAGGGGTGACTGTCTCAAGCCGGGCTTTCTCGAGCGGAAAGTTCAGAAGATTGTCGCCCCGTCTTCTGTCGATTTTGAACCCAACCTTCTTTGCGACGCGACGGTAGTTCCAGTCTAGAATGTATCCCTGGCCAACGCTGGAGATGCAGCAGCCGGCACCGTATGGCAGATAGCATAGACCAACCTCAAGATCCGAAAAGCCGTACGTCTTCTGGAACAGAGTTCCCAGAGTTGCTGCCACAATAACGAAATCGAGGTATAGGATCGAGCTGTACAGTAGGATAAGTGACATCTCCTTGTTGAATATAATCTTCAGGGTGTATATCGGATTTGGGAAGCGCAATTTGGGCCGCTCAATGGTCTGCCCAGGCGCCTCTTTTCGCCCTTTGATGATTTCAAAGAGAGTTCTGTTCCATCTCTGCGGCGGTATACTTCCATTCCCAACCACAGCTCGACACGTCTCGGGAACGACCAACAAAAAGGGAATCAACCATACAACGGCCAGTATGGCGCTGAACCAAAATATGGAAGGCCACCCCAGGTAGGCTGAGAAAATTCCACCGAGAACAGGGGCTAGATCCCATCGTGAGCTCAGCCGCCTTTCCAACTTCGCAAGAGAAGATCAACCGACTTACCTAGCGTGGGTCCAACATTGATGCCACAGTAGATTATGCCCATATATTTCCCCCTCTCGGAGCTCGTGACTAAATCCGCTACCACGGCAAAGCCGAGTGCAATCGTGCCACTATTACCGCAGGCCTGGATCATCCGCAGAACCAGCAGGGCCGGGTAGCTTCTTTGCAGAGCCAGACCGATGTTGGCGAAGAGGTAGATCGTGAACGAGAGAAACAGAGCCGGTCGCCGACCTGCGGTGTCGCCCAAATCACCGTACATGGAAGGGATGATGGCCTGGAAAATCATGTACGACGTGACTGTCAGGTTAATCAAAGATATGCTCACGTTAAGGTCTCTAGACAGCGGCACAAGAGCGGGATAATATATAGTGGCGGTCATTGGAGAGACAAAACTGGCAACTGCGGCCATGAAGATGATCCATCTCCTGCTTCCCCTGGAGAAGACGGAATACTCTGGTCCAGGTGTCTCCGTCCTCGTGAGATTTAAGTCTCCGTTGGTGGCCGATGATGATGGCTGGATGGGTTCTAGAGCGATGCCTTTCCCGCCCGCTACTTGCACTTGCTGCTCGACATCAGCTGCTATTACAGATGATTCTGGCTCCGTCATTTCCCCATCATGGGGATTGGTCGCGTGACTCATGGCGTCTTAGACGGGACATGAGCCGCGTTGTTTGAGTGGGAAACTTTGTGCACTGAGCGTATCGAGAGCCGAGCAGGGCCGTCTCTTGGACTTGAATGGATAGAGGCGTCTCGCAATAGCGCTATTCTCATGAGCATCACTCAATTGAAGTGTGGAGGAACTGGGAGTCAGTCGGTGAAGGAAAAAGAGGGCAACGGACTTGAGCCACTCTTATTGCCGGTCGGTTCAGTCCTCGCCGAATACCACCCAACGCAAGATAACCCGCTCCCGGTACCGGAGGATACTCAAGGCACCGCTCAGAAGGCCGCAATGCCGATCGATCTCTGGTAAATTGATGGCGCAATTGAAGGCCGTGGTTTGGCCACCAACGGAATGGAACCGCCGGCCGTCCATTGCCGCGAAATGCCGATTTATCCATGGCTTGATATAAGGCTAAGTTGTAAGTTCTTCTCAGTTTACAAACATTTGAAGTTGGAAAATTGTGAAACCCAACAGTTAAATCTCATCGGATTTTTCCCTGCTCTATCAAACACGCAAATCTTACGCATGGGCGATGGACGTCTCTATTTTGGTTGACTACTCGATTTGGGATCGGAACGTTCCGAGGAGCATGTAGCTTGCCGGTTTGTGGGCAATTTCATAAGCCCTGCGTGTTGCAAATCGGGCTGTTGTGAAAGATGTCCTGCCAAAACCTCATATATGATGGTCTTGATCAATCACGAGACGTTCGAAACGTGAGCAAGATCGAAATGGGATAAGTCCTTTGACAAGCATGTTGGTGAATCAAAGAAAGACATGGAATTGGCGCATACATATTCTCCATCAGGAAGAACCCTCCTCAGAGATGCAGGACTTATGATGGTCTACCCACAGAAGCGACAGAACTCAGCTAGGCCGAAGGCACCATACCATGTGCGAAAGAGAGAGCTCTTTTGACGTCCCGGATTTGCGGCAGTTGAGAAACTGGCTGTGGTTCCCTTGCGCCCTAAAGAGAGATGTGGCGCACAATTAATCGTGGAGGTGTATTCCTTTCGTCATCTCATCACCATATGATTCCCCTTCACGCTCACACAATATGACACGACTGTCTAAAGGGGGAAGGAACTGGCTAGCTCTAGCTTTTGGGTTCAGGAATTCTTGGAATAGAGTCATATCTGCCAAGGTGCTATTTAGACAATACAATAAGCAGCGATAATACAACAGACTCTGCTGCGATTCATGTTTACCTACCTATGCCCAAGAGGAAGTGGCCAACCCCATTGGCCCGGTATCAAACCAAAGGATTAGAGTCTCAATATTGTAGCGGTACATCCCGTGAAGGCCAAACGGTTATCAGGAGTAACAGGGCAGATTAATCTTTCATTCCTCTTATGGCCTGACGTAGCCACGAAAATACAAACTGCGTGTGTTTAAATGATAAGAACATATCGACACAATATGCCGTACTTATGCATCTAGCTCCTTGCAATGGTTCGTAGGGCACCAGAGATCACCATTTACCCAAATTGACCTGAATTCTATATAGATTGGATCTTAGCCAAGCCTCAAGGATTAATAAGTATGCATCATGAAAGCAAGCCTCATTCTGAGCCTCTTTCATGCCTATGCAACATTACTTATGCAGTAAATAAGTGGCTACATCATAGAAAGATACATGATTGGCCTTCGCAAACAGCACTGCTTGCAGGCTGCCCATCCTTATTCCTTAGACGCAGCCAAGAAGAGGGGAACGGCTATCTTGGAGGTGCGTCGCTGCGCATCAATGGCTGCGCGGGCGCATTGTTCTGCACATGCACAACAACGCCTTTTAGGCCTAGCAGGTCGAGCCGTCCGCTAGCCCAGCCGGACTATTGCATTGGAGGACACCCTCACTGGCTGTTTCGCTGCATGTCTCGGATGGGGGACCGTCCATCGAGGACTCTCTATCCGACTGTCGAGAGCAACTCGGCCAGAAACGCTACACAAACCAGGAGAAATCTCCCATCGAACGACATCCTCTGTTCAACATGACATCCCATTCCTCAGCCTCCCTTCGTGTACCGGGAACCTGGTCACCGGAATGCATTCCAGAGAACCAACCTCCCTCTCTCCAGACCCCCTTGCCCTCGGCCGCCCCATAGAAATCATGCACATTAACGAGGTTAGGCAATAATTTGCAGACCTGGGCCCTCAAGGACGAACCAGTAGCATCCACAGGCGCCCCTCCCATCGACCCAGGCGCGGCCCATGTCCACGGCGGTGGGTATTGTCCCCATGCCATGTAGGGGGAGGCGTAGGCAAGACCCTCCCCCCCCCGTCCGTCCCTTCAGGTGAGCCGCTCGATCAATTGAGTTGTTTCTCTTTAGAATTAGGCGTTTCCCTCTAGATTAGGCTTGCCGTCTATTCTCTACTCTATCTCGTTTCGAAATCTTCTTATATACAGCAATGGCCAGCGTCACCAACGCAAACGCCCCCAAGCGGGTGGCAATCATCGGGGCAGGAGTGACAGGACTGCTGATTGCCCAGGGGCTACTAAAGGTACGGCTCTACAGCTCTTCTGCTCTGTTCCCTTCATGCGCTAGAGAAGCACGAGGAAAAGCAAACGGATAGGCAGGAGAAGGTCAGACCTGTTGACGCTAATCTTGCCCCTTCCGCTAGAATGGCTTCCAAGTGACGGTGTACGAGCGAGATCCAAGCCTCGAGTTCCGCGGTAATTGACTGAACCACCCCCCTCCCCTCCCTCTCTCTCTCTCAATCCCGACGGTGCACCCGCCCCCAAACAATGCCGGCCGGTCGCTGACGCCCATTGGCAGACAACCGCCCGGTGAGCTTCATGATCCACTGGGGGTTTGAGACGCTCTCGGAGCTGCTCCCCGCCGATCTGTGGGCGGACATCCACACGACCTTCTGCAACCCCGCCGCGCGCGACGCAAAGGAGAGCGAGGGCATCAAGTTCTACAACGGCCACTCGGGAGATCTGCTCTTCCAGGCTCCGCCGACGGTCATCAAGCGGGTGACGAGGCAGAAGCTGCGCAAGCACGCGGCCAAGGGCGTCGACGTCCGATGGAGCGTGACGTTCGACGACCTGAAGGTCCAGGACGACGGGGTCAAGATCACCTTCAAGGACGGATCCGAGACCAGGGCCGACTTTGTCATCGGCGCGGACGGGCCGAGATCCAAGGTGAGGCAGCTGCTGCTGGGCGAGGAGAAGTCCCAGCTCACCAAGTCGGACTTTGTGTGTGGGTACACGAGCGCCGTGCTCGGGCAGGAGAAGGCGGAGGCCATTCTCAAGGCGCACCCTGTATGGGCCATGGTCTACCATTCAATGGGCGTGCTCGCCATCGGAGGTACGAAGATCAGATCCAGTGCCGAGTTAGAATGTCAGTCAACTAACATGGCGAAATGCAGCCGAGGACGCCGTCAATCCGGATGACATCTCAACATGGATCTTCAACATCACGCGCATCTGGCGTGGCGAGTCACCGCGCCAGGAAGGCCCTGATGCAATCAAGACCATGAAGGATATAACCGAAACGTTCAGTGAACCGTTCAAGTCCATCGTCCAAGGTTTGCCCGAGGACACACCCGCATTTGTTCGCTCACTGTACTACTGGCGGCCGGTCCAGTGGCCCAACTTTGATGGCAAGATCACGATCGCTGGAGATGCGGCGCACCCTATGCTTCCATGTAAGTTCAATTTCTCATCATCAATTCACTCGCCGCCCAGTCTCGTGGTGGCCCCCAGATCCCCTCAGCGACGAGTCCCATGTTCCCTCTTTTTGCCATTGCAATGCTAACCGTCTGGCTCCTTCCCAGTCCGCGGCCAAGGGTTGAATAACGCTCTTGACGACGCCGTCAAGATTGTACGTGCTCTCGTGGAGGTGTCAACTGGCAAAGCAGAGTTGAAGGAAGCAATTGATAAATATGACGCGGATGTGGTTGAACGTGGCGCAAGAGCTGTTGATATTGCCGTCAACGAAGGAAAGCTGGTCCAGGACATGGACAGATTGACAGAGATGGTGGTCGCGAAGAAAGGAGTTGGCAAGCCCTGAGTTCTAGTGACTGTTGAGGCTGAAAGAAACATGATATTTGTAGTAAATTCATACCCATCCACGTGCAAAGCCAATTAACGCTGCGGAAACCCCATTCGCCGTTGCAAAATTCAAGGAGCAATAAATAAGACAAAGAGAGAAAGTACAAAAGTACATGCTGAGAAATGTGTCATGTCGTCGCTTCGTTAAGCTCATCCTGTCGTAGGCTTCTGGCCGTAGACAACGTGAAATGTGTAGTAGGAATGTATCGATGTGTTGGCCAACGACCTCCGCACACCTATCAAGTACTTCTCGATCTCTTCAGGTGTCCACTTCAAACCACGCGAGTACGGGCCCATGGCAACGCCTTGCAGGGCATCTGCGATCACTGAGCGGTTGTACATGCCAATGGTCTTCCACTTTTGGTCCCTGGCCCACGCGCCGATAGGTACCTTGAAGATCTTCTCCTCTACATTGACGAATCCAGCGTCGATGAGAAGCTGTTGGTTCCTCTCCATGCCGAGAAGATCAACTCCGAAGCAGCTGAAGCCCTTGGCGAGGTTGCTCATAAAGTCGGCCACCAAGTAGTCGTCGGGCATCGTTCCGTCGTCACACGAAGGTTTCAACTTGAGTTCCTGTAGCTCGATCCAAGCGCCAGGCCGCAATGTTCTGTCGTCATGTTAGTTGATGCGCTGAGGATTAATAGCCGGTCAAGCCCGAGGTGTCCATACCGGTATGCCTGCTGAAGCAGCTCAGGCCAATTCTTGATGGCTGGGGCCATATGTCGGGCGTGAATGAAGTCAATCGACTCTGGTTTATCGATCCATTCGGATTCGACGTCGTCAACGTAAAACTTGACGTTAGGCGGCACGAATGACGGTTGGATGGGGCTGAGGTCGACGCCGATAATCTCTGCGCTTGGGTATTCGTCACCCACTGGAAGGTAGGCATTAGCATAGGAGTAAATTGGAAACGAAGCGCTGGTAGTATTTACTGTCGATTGCCCATATCCCAGTACCGGTTCCAAGGTCGAGGATCTTCTGAGGGTGGTCGAGGGGAGCAAAGTGCAGGTTGTTGTTGGCGACATGCAGGCACATGGTGTGCTTCATGTCCTCGCGCTCCTGCTCGATGTCATCGTTGGGGATGAGGTACCGGCCCTCCTTGAACTTGTGATATCGGCGGTTGTTCTCGAATACATAGTCGCGCACGCTCGAGGCCAGCGACGTGGAGGCGGCAGAGTCCGAGTCCGACTCGTACCCTTCGACAGAATCCGAGGCGTCGAGATCGGCTTCGATGGATTCTGGAGAGTCGGCGTGGTCGGCGCTCGGGGGTGACGGTTCACCACTACTGACGGATTTCGGGGGTGGAGGCATGAGGCTTCGCGGTAACGGTAGAGTCGAGGATTCGTTTAATTGGCATCAATCAGGAGGGGGAGAGGGGAGGGGAGGAAGAAAGGCTAGCCAGGCGCAGGATTTGGCATAACCGACGCTAGACAAAGCAGAATGACGAGAACGAACTGCCTTGTAGGGAGCGACAAGACTGTCTTAGGTTGGACTTGACAAGAAAAGGGAAAAATAGCAAAATTGCAATACAGTGCTAGAAGAGGGACAGTTTAGGGGCGGATTCAATCCAAGCCCGAGACAAGACCAGCGACAAGAAGCAGCGCGATCAAAACGGACGGATGGCCTGGAGGAAGGTGGAGCCCGCGCCAGGCCATCGCTTGCCCATGTGCGCACCTTCCTCGCCTCTGGCAGGGGAAGGTGCAATTAGTGGTGGTGCAGCTCGCAGCGGACCCCGGCTGACTCAGCTCCCGCGCGCCCGCTGTGGTCTAGCGGTTCAGCCCTCTGTGCTAACGCTGCGCCGTTCATCCAGGCGCCTACAGAGCGTTGAAGGAAGCAAGCTCAGGGGGCCGATCAGGGAATGGCAATGGTGCGGCGGGTCAGGTGAGGATGTGGAAGGTCCAGTCGTCGGGCTGTCGGCCGCTGCTCCAGGCCTGCAGCTGTCCGAGAGCCCTGTCCCCCAGAGCCATAGAGCCTGAGTCCTGACCGTTTAATCGACCTGGAGCGGGGCGGCATCTGATCGTGGTTCGATTCCTCCTCCAGCGGCGGCCATTGGGTGAATGCCGTGGTGAGGATACGTAATTAACTCATTATTGGATTCCGGATGGGGCCAATGCAGCACGAACCGGCCCAAGATCCTCGGCTTATCCCGCTTCGTCTTGGGTTCGCCTTGGCTGCTCCCCTCTGCCACGTTACGTGGGTTAAACCCTAGCAGGCCAAGGCACAACCCGTGCAAGTGTGCTGCACTCGTTGACTGAAGCAGGAAACCATGGCATCGGGACTGCAGTAAGGTTGCATCTGCCCAGGGTATGACCAATGAAACAGACATTGATGGGATTACGGAGTACTCGGTGTTTTAACCTATTGCCGTCCACATACTGTTGGTGCAAAACGGTCCGGTGTGCTACATCATATGAAGACTTCCGTTTACCTGCTCTAGGGTAGGTACAGCCTCGGCTACCGACAATGAAGACGAGGATCGCACGGCTCATTCACCAAGGCTTCTCTACCATTTATGTTAATCAGGTATATCGCTATATTGCCGGCGCGCGTGAATGGGCTGGCGTGCCGCTCGGCCCATTAGACTCCCAAGCCAATGTCACTTCTCTCTGAATATCGACCCAAATGTTCGCCAGCGGGTGCACCGTCCCGCCTTCATTGGACAACTCAAGCGACACAAGCTCGCGACAGCACCTGGCTGCCAATGCCGAGTCCCAGAACCCTTCGCGGTGCTTGTACGCTTCCAGCAGAGCAACTGCCTCCTCTCTAATCGGTCCCACCCGACACTTTAATGCCGTCATGGTCAGAGGGAAGATGATGCCCCAGTCCGTGGATAAACTCCCTACCCTAGAGGCCGAGCCGTCGACATTGGTTTGGTTCGAAACAAATCTTTGGCCAGCAGAAGAATATCCTGCAAATTGCAGATATGCTCGCTAAACGCGTCTTCAACGTCTCCAGTCATACAAACTGTAATGAGTACTTGCGTGAGGAAGGTATGCATCCGTAACAGTCGAAGAGCTTGCTGTTCCTGACTCCGTATAGGCACGGAACAACTTTGGAGAAAATTGGTACGGGCACCCAGCAGCTTCTCTTGCTCGGCCATGAGAACCTGGTCGCTCCGGTGATCTAATCGATTCTTGAGCACGCTGCCCTCGCAAGTTCTCAGCAATCGAAAGCTGTAGTAGAGCAGCGCGTCATATTTCTCTTTTGCATCTTCAAGTCATAAAAGGTTGACTCAATGCATCATCGAGGGCGGCGAGCTCGGGCGGCGAGCCCGTCAACCGGAGTTTGGAGTACGGCGCCTCAGCATCGAAATGTGCAGCCTGTAGGTCAGGCCAGCAGAATCCCGTTCTCATCATCCGACTCACATCATGCGGCAGCATGTTCCTGGATTCTTCTAGTATCTTCAGCCCGGTCCTGATGTGCCCCCCGGCAGCCTCATACAGGCCGCGCATGAGATCAATATGAATGAAGATCAAACAAGTAGCCAACACGGAAGTTGCCGTCCGGCCCCCCATCAACAACCTGATGGCGGCGTTATATTGCCCCACCGCAAACTTGTGCTTCTCGTTGTGGGTTAGCTGGTCTTTGGAAATAGGCATGCCAAGGCTCTCCTCGGTCTCGTGGAGGACCCCGAGGGCGATGGCGGCATGCAGGACGGCCAGTTATGACTGGCTCAGCTGAAGGACAAGCGACGTCCAGAAGCCACAGTCAAACCACGCGTACATCTCCCAGGCAGTCCGATGCTGGAAAAACTCGAACCCGCGGAGCTCCTGGGCTTTGGCGTCGGGGAATATTGGTGCGGCCCGTTGATGCGCATCGCGTACAAGACGGAGATGTCTCGTCGCATTTCACTCGCCGTATTCTGATTTGTTAGCTTTTAGTCTCATTCACACTTCAGTGAGCTTGGTCATCTTACCGACAGGTGCCACACCCCATCTTCGAGCGCCGTGCTTTTGGTTTGCTTGAAGTTTCCATTCGCGCAGTTGTAGAAGTAGAGACTTCGAGATTGTCGATGAGAGAAGTGGATACTCATTAGATCTTGATTAACAATGTCAGTAATGTCGAAGGAACAAATGAGAGTACGTAGCATTGAGACTTGTAGGTGAGGCTGACACGCAGACTTAACCAAACACAGTATTGCCCTGCCCCCAAGTGTATGTGCTTGGAGATCTCAAACGGGCAAATAAAGCCGGATCTTGGGGGACCGCTTCTACAGCCACACATTGGTTTAGTAATTTGTAGAAATACAATTCCCTGATAAGAGTCTACGTATTTCTATATCTATATAGACGTGCTCAAGCTTGCTCTGAGCCGGAACCTCATCTGGTTGACAAGAGACAAGCGGAAGGGGAGATGCCCCGGAAAGATACTTGCGCATTTCCTTGAACGCGCATTAGACAGTGCGCCCTGGCTGGTGTGCTACATGACAGTCAGTTCTGAGAACTGCTTTTTGCGGATGAAAGCATATGGATAAAACTTACACCGATGCCATCTATTTCAATAAGCCCAGAGTCGGGGAACAATGTGAATGCTCTCCGGGTGCTATTATTATAGTGAATACATTACGCTCTCGGAACAGGGAGATCAAATAGCAAAATTCATCCGACGAGTGGCGTCACACGATATGCTCTATGGTGTAGTGAGCCGGGAAGCGACGCAGCAGCTGTTCCATGGAGCGGATGAAAGGGCTTTTGTGCTGTCTCCCCTATCTTAACAATACTAACCGAGCTACTAGATCGGACTCGACTGAGGCTTGAAAAAGCTACGTAATAGAAAATACTGTGTAACAATTCAGAAATTATCGACGTATTGAGATATTGTCTCTGAATCATTGCCTGAGTTGGAATTGAGGCGTGGAAGCATCCTTGCGGTCCTTCAACTGGCCCTCTGACCATTTCCCGTTTCTTCTTTACATGACAAATACAAACACGCGCCTGGCTGACAGCTTTAGGAGGTCTAGTGGTCCAGGGCTGGAGACCTCCTGCAGAGGCAGACGATGAAGAGTTAGTTTGGCTGTTAAGGCATGAGACGGAGATCTACTGAGCTTGCATTGAGAAAGTTTGGTTGTAAAAGGATTCTAAGGGGACACGAAGGTGGGGTTTGGGCATAGAAAATGGTTCGACAACTACTTTTTACACACTTTTGAGTTTGGCAATAGGCTGGGAGGTAGCGCTTCTAGGATAAAGCCCTGATACTCTTCGAGAGATGTTGATAATTTATGATATGTCTAAGTAACCCGGTGCCACTTCCCATGAATTCTCAACATCGCTCGAAGATCGAGAGGGCTTAGCTTAGATAGCTACCGCTAAGACATATGATAAAAAGTTGTAGCAGAGACAGACTAGGTAATACTGATGTTGATGAATAATGGTGTTCATACAGTGTCGCTGATTTCTTAGTTGTGCACAACACATCATCGCTTGTCATTCAAGGTGGAAGGCTAGTATCATGTGACTTTTTTGGATGATGGTATCTTTAACTAGAAGGTGGCTAATATGACGTTCATCATGCATCGTCTTGGTAGGATATATCTTGCTGGGGCTATATTGCATAAAGCAGTTTCAAGGTTATACATTTACGTCGGAGTATAACTTCCTATCATGCCGACGATGATTCTCCACCTCTAATGACTGGCCACTACGGCGTGTGCTTGATTATTATAGGTGGAAGCTTTGGACTTTTCCCTGTGGCACGATGTATCTCATTAAGCTGCATGATAAGCTGCTTGGAATGTCACAGGTGCATTTCCACGCTCGACGGGTAGGCGTTGTATAATAGTGGAGCGCGGCTAGATGCAGATTGATGCTACCGTAGCAACGTCAATCAAGACGACGAGTGTTGAAGCTATGCTGGAGATGCATCCTCTGGGATGGAGTGAATCAAAACTTAATGAGAATTACATGGATTCTGTCAAGTATCTCACAAGCCTTTGGACTATCCAAGGACACGTCATAAACCACCATAGGCGAGCTCCGTGTGGATATGGAGCGTGCAGTTCTCATCGTTGTATTGAGCCTCGAGCCCACACCGATCGCGACGTTATGGAGAGGTATTGAGTTCAACTGTTGCGAACGAAGAAACACTGTGAACAATGTTACGACAACCCCAAATGTTCGTTGATGTTACGTTTCTCACTAGTTGTCGACTTATCAAATCACCGTGCCGTGGCCAGACCGTGTAACGATGACGAAAGCCAACATGTGATTTCCTCTCGGTCTCCGACCTTCTTGTTTCTGATATGTTGCAAAAATCCCGAAGCCTTGGTCTCAATTCAGCTCAACCTGGGAACAACTCACATTGTTGTGTATGATTGCAGAGTTTCAGTTTACTGGGTACACGAGTCGTTTGATAACTGGACAAACCTTTACCGAGAAAGCCTCGGATAATACCTAGCAGAGTAGCCTGCTGCCAAGTTTCATACTACCCTAAATGCAGTAAGTGGCGTGATAGGGTGTCTGTCACTTCTGACAGAATCTCAGCTGTTGCTCAGCTGGAAGAAAAAGGGGGTCATAGTAGCGATTGGTCACTCACACTCATGCACGGTATCCCACGCATCCTTGAGTTGAAGGTTTACAGAAAGCAGCTGAAAACAAGTTTTCGACTTCCAAAGAGTAAGGAGCGAAAGCAAGCCAATCATGAGAGCAAGCCCGGTGTGATATCAGAGGTGCAGTAGAGGATGGGCGCTAGCATGCGGGCGGCACGCATCGTGGCATACGTCTCTTTAGCTGCAATACAACCATTATGACAGAAGGTTGGTGTGGAGTAGCTGACCGGTTGGACAGTTCAAGAAAGAATGGAACGCGGGCAGTCGGGGAGTAGCAGCCGGTCAAATAGAGCCGAGTGGTTTTCAAGGATCAGCTCCCTTCCGTCCCTACCCCCCACTCAATTTATTCCTGAGCGCTTCGTTTGTGCCTAACGCAGCTACCCTGGTAGATAGCATCAAGGAGGTGGGCTGTCAAGGAGATCTACTGGTCGGTTATGATGGTCACACCTTTGCTCCATGAACCAACGTGTCCGATCGATCGTTCTGGGCTAGCCCGGGGGTGAATGAACAGAATCCTGACTCACACACAAGGCCCGAATCGACACTGGGCAAAGTACAATCACAGCCCTCGCCCTGAAAAACGAAAAACGCCACAGGTGGGGAGATTTATGCCGCGGGGTACTCTGACAGCGGCATTGGATCAGGCCCTACCTGGCTCCCACGTGATTACTACCCCCCTGGCCCGAGATGCTAGGTTTCATGCGGGCGTGGCATGCGTGTTAATGAATTAGATATCGTGATTCGGGCATTTCTGGGTTGAATTGCCCGAAAATCAGACCTTGAAGTGTCCTTGCCGACCGGTGTTATGACATGTATAACCGGCCATGAAACCATGACACTTCCTGGATTCAGCTTGCCGCTAGACCCCTAAGCCTCTGGTGTGTAGCAATATTCGTCGAAAGAGTCAACCCTCCTGCCGAAACGGAAATTGATTCGTTGCAACCCGGCTGGGGCGTGATACACCAGCAAGCAGGCTGGATGGCTCTCATGGTAACACAGGGACGTCGATCCACTGAAAGATGGGTGTACACCGGCCATCATGAGCTAATTCTTTCGTAGCACGAGTGTAATAATTAGAATTTAAACCTGATATAGTGAAAGCAAACTGAGATGTCTATTTGGTCACTCGTTGCACAGAAATCGGTCTCCTCCACCTTCTGTAGCCCTTTGAGGCTATGATGGCTGCCAACGTTGCTTGACACAGGTGTCACGAACCGGGCAATTACGGAAGGCGGCATCCTGTCCACGCCGTAGGTCTCAGGGGTTGCAAATTCAGTACACTTACGGGTTCGAGAGGGAGGGTTGACCGGTGGCCAATGTGGGCCAGTATACCTCTCCGGAGTAGTATTCAACCAAAGCTGCCAATCAGGCCGTCCGGAGGAGCCTGCATCCTGTTACAAGGAAGAAAGCATGGTACGTACCCTGGAACTTCTGAATATACTGCATGAAAGACCCCCAAGCCTTACCCGTGTGATCGACGATGGTGGCTTCCCGGAGAGTTGCATAAACTCATACAAACACGACTGCCCCCACCACGACGCCTGGTCAAGTTGGACATGGCGACAACAAGGAACAAGGTTCCTTTCGTGTACCACTAAGTACTGCTATGGGCGGTTATATCATCTATAGATGCCGTTGACACGTCATTCGGCGGGGATGCGGCTCTGCGCTCCTTAGACCGAGAACCCCGCGAGCGGAGAGAACTCCTGTCTACTCACAACAATCGCCAGACTCAAGGCAATAGTAAATGTTGAGAAACAAATGGCGTGTATCTGTCGTGAAAACTGTATTGAAAGCATCTGTAGCTAGAAAAAAATATAAAGCCACCTCCAGATTCCACCAATTCCTAACATACCCATGAGTAAACACATCACCACACCCAGCCTGACCTTCTCTGCACTCTTGATTCTCTACACTCTTGACATCTCTAAACTACTGCCTTCTATAACATCCACCATGGTGACAAACACTTTAGTGACCCCATATTACTCCTCTGGCATCAGGGAGAGATTTCTCCTTCACGCTTTGCACTCCCCTGCAACAATTAAGAACATCAAATATGCTGAGCTTGACTACGAGTTCGATCCCATAGCTTACCAGAAGCGCTCTCTCGCGAGAGTTGCAACTGAAAAGCTCCCAAAGACCCTGCCCAAAGGATGGCCTGCTGCCGTCCGTGGCCCTCTCGCCTGGTCAGGGAAAGACTTTCCTGACGAGACTCCGTTTATCTACATGATCTCTGATGAGGAGAACCAGGAAATAGCCAATGCTCTTGCCCGCTTTTCTAGTGAGTTTTAGAGTCCCGAACTTATCGGTTGCTATGCTGACATGCTGTAGAACTTGGCATCAAGCCGGAGAAAGTTACACCGGAACTCTTCCCGCTTCCAACCCTACAGCGTCGTCTACAGAAGATCCAAGATGAGATTTACTACGGCCGAGGTTTGGCGATACTGCGTGGGTTGAACATCGACGGTCTCTCTGACGAACAATTGACCGTGTTGTACCTCGGCGTGACTTGCTATGTGGCCGGCGTGCGCGGCAAGCAAGATCAGCGTGGTTCAATGATCAGTATGCCGCCTAGACTTTGTTTCTTTCTGTCCTCATGCTAACTGAATTTTAGTGCATGTACTCAGTCGAGATGACGAAGATGCTGTCCACAACAAGCTCATTGAGAAGGTATGTTGCTCCTCTAATTGATTAAAATAAGATGTCTAATTCATGTTTAGCCATATCACACTGATACAAGTTGCGACTGTCTGTGCTTGCTTACCAAGGCATGTGCGGCAAGTGGAGGTAGAAGCCTCATCTCCTCAGCTTGGAATGTCTACAACATTCTGGCAGCAACGCGGCCAGATCTGATCCACACCATGATGCAGGCAAACTGGCCTTTTGATACGTAAGATAACTCTTTCCAATGTTGGATACAGGGAGACTAATCTTGCACGCAGATCTGGCCGTTACCCGCCATATGTCAACCGACCCATCCTGTACCTCCATGATGGGAAAATCATCATGAATGTCTCTCGTCGCCAACTCTGTGGCCATCCTAATGATCCACGAACCCCGGGGATCCCGGGCCTTACTGAGGCCCAGGCTGAGGCACTTGATGCAATTCATGCCATCGCTAGGGAACATGAGATCAAGACCACCATGCAGCAGGGAGACATTCGCTTCCTCAATAACATGGCCTTGCTCCATCGTAGAGAGACGTTCTATGACGATGATCAATCAAAGAGACATCTCATGAGACTGTGGCTGCACAATCCTAAGCAGTGTTGGGGGCTTCCAAGAACTCTCAGGATTGCCTGGGCCCGCATTTTTGAGGATATGGAACGTGAGGCCCATTGGGATATGAGCCCTGTGAGGGAGGGTGGACGTATCTTGCGCACCGGACAGTCTTGTGACTGAGTATTCACTGCAAATAACTCCTTATAGTTTCCTCCATGTTTCTTCCTTCCTACTCTCCCTTGTGTCTTGAATCAACGTCTTCAATTAACAACGATCGTCACTTGCTATTTGTTTTTATCTAGCTTGGAAGAATGGCCCGAGGCTAGGATAGTGAATTTAGAGGACAGATCTTTGACAACATTGTTGCGTCAAGGCTGCTTGTCTGGCTCCCATTTAGTGTCATACAGCTGTGAAGCCCAGTAAAGATCATCCCAGACCCTTCCCTCTTTTCGTATGGCAGCAAATAAGTTAGCTGAACGATGAGTCTATTAGTATGGTTCAGAATATAAGGTGAGGAGGAAGTACCTTTTGCTTCAACCAATCTGCTGGTTTCAGCCAGAACTTGAATTTGGCTTGGGTCTAAACATCCCGATATTGTCACAGGGTCAAAGAGGTGAGTTCCATGGTTAACATGGAAGTGTGCCAACATGGTAATGGCACCCGAGTGCAAGGCGGAGATGGCATCCGGATTCACGTATTCCCCCTGTACAATTCTTATCAGCTTCGCTCGGGTTATTTCACGGTTGATTCCAATTCCTCACTGTGTGATTGATCTGCCTAGCATATTCTTTGTTTCGTCTCGTGAGCATGGAACAGCTGTGAAGGAGGATGAATAGCCCCAAGTAAGAAGGATACCGGACCTTGGGGTTTGCGTTCTTCAGGAAAAGCCCAAGTTGAGAAACAATCTTCTTGCTCAAAGGAATGAGAAATCCGGAATAAACGATGATCTGCTCCTGGGGTGTGATAATAGGGGGAGCGGCACCTTGCCGTGCATATTGGAACTTGAATCATTGACAGGAGCTAGCCCAAGCGTCTCCTGGCCGGTAATTTCCAACGAAGTGGAGGTGATGCGACATGCAACCCAGAATCGAAATATATTGATGAGGAGTTCTTTCTCCTTGAGGTCCTACGAATGATCCTAATTAGAAACATGCTTCAAGGCGGCGCGTTAACATACCTGTGTGTGTTCTGCATGCCAGAGTGCGGCAGAGTATGTCCTCTGTATCAGTACATCATGGTGACTCACGGTAGCCTCGACAAATATCGCGACATACTGGTCAATGACGGTGCCATATGACTGAGCTGCTTCTGCCAAGTTGGCGATTGCATATGGCGGCATGTCGTATTTGGTCATTTGTGAACCGTCCCACCATGATCTGAAAGTGACATCTGTACTATTTGGTATGAACTTTCGTAGTTTTAGTTCAATCGGAGCATGTAAAATGGTTGGAGTAACGTGAATGGTCAATATATCAGTCGATTCCCAGTCATTTGCGTCAAGGTCGACCATGTCCATTGTTGCCCATCGTTGGCTGGCTCTCTGAGCCGGCTGTTGCTGCACGCGAAAGAGAGCGGCATCAGAGACCTCGTAACGAAGACAAGCTCCAGTCCTGAGTGGAGTCAGGCGTTTTACACAAGGCTTGCAGATAATCCCGTCATCGCACTATGGTATTGATGAGTTCGCTATGAGATACAAGGGCGCAGCAAACATACACCTCTTTTTCCTAGGCGACAAAAGTAGCAAGGATTCGAAGCTTTTTCTTCTATCTCATCCGTAAGCATTCAAGTCATGTGGCTCTCCGTTATCATGCTTACTGGGTTGCGGCTGTCGTCTGGCCCTCTTGCTCTTGGGCTGGGGACCACGCCGACGCTATCCTTCATGTCAGCGTCCAGTTAGAGTTCAGTAAGTTCTGTGCTAACACACCCTAGCGGGTAGCTTGACCGGGCGAGTTAAGCCTATGCAAGCTGGCCAGTGTTTTGGCGTGTGTGGGAAACGAGTGCCCTCCTCACTCCCACTGCCGCGTGCTGAGGGGGTTCTCGGGCAAGATCGACCCATGAGGCATCGGAACTTAGGGTGCTATCGGTGCTTCCTGAACCCTGTCCATCAGTGAAAGTGTGCGGGCGCCTGGCTGGTAAGTCTTCGGCCCGTCCCGAGGCATCATCCGCGGGGAGAATGGACTGGCTGGTTGGTTGCATCATAGTGGGTTGTTGGTCCATAGTGAGGTCAGCCATGTCGTATCCGGTTATGTTCTCGCCTATTTCGCCTAGAACCAAGTCAATGGCGATATCGTCTTGCTCTTCGGGAGGCCTCTGCTGAGATCCAGATAAGGTCACACCAACACGGGTGGTGCCATATGTGCTGGGGGTGGTTTGTTGAGGATAACGCGCGTCTTGGGCAGACCCCGGGCTTAAGCGAGAGAAGAGATACGCCGGTGACCATCCTAGCTCCAGTGCAGCTCGCTGTATCTGCTCGGTGCTCGGCATGGGATTTCGCGACATGCCAGCAAACAAGTCGCCCGCTGCAGACCCTTGCTGGGCAGCCTGGTCACCATCCATCACGTGTATCGTGGAGGTGACAGGGCTTGTGAGCTCTTTTGGAAGCAAGGCGGTTGGTTCGCTCATGGCCTACCTTACGGGGTATTCTTCACAATATACTTGCGTAGCCATATGCCAAGCTGCCTAACGTGCAACGACAGTAAGTAGGCAAGGAGGAGAAACCAACGTCATTAGTAGCGAAATCTCTCTGCCACTGATTTTGCTTCCTTTGACCCTACTGGACAATCAGTTATCACATTGACTCCTTACCCCGCTCGAGGTCATGATTGGATGGCTGCGTTACGGCTGAGCGTAATCTCCTCTTCACCTGCTGCACGTGCACGGAGAGAGACAAGCTCCTCCGGTGTGTGGCAGATTTTCAGGACACGTGGACAAATAAGAACCAGTAGAATCACATCTTGTGTGACAAAAGTGCAATTGCATCCAAAAATGGCGACGTGTACAGGAAAACCAATGCATCAATGCCCAGTAGCCCCGAGGCCTGTCTCACAACTCCTGCAGTCCAACTCAGCTCAGTTCAGCGTCAACCAATGAGGTTGCAGATAGCTCCAGTTCCGGCCGTGTGTCATTAATAATATGCATTTCTGGTGCGGTGTGGCTCAATGATAAGCAATGCAACATTCCGCAGTCGACAGGCATTCGGTAAGTCAGGCACGGTCGCCACTCTCAATGGCCACAATCAACCCTATAGGCAATGTAATCGAATTGTACGAGTAACGAGTTTCCATCAGACGGAGAGACTTTGTGATAAAAACAACTTGCTTGCTTAACGTCCCATAAGTGGCAAGTGTGTAGGGACGGTGTGGCAACCGATCGGCATAACTGGTTTCAGAATCAACCCAGGAGCCAACCAGCGAGAGTTCAAGTTACTACTCTAGTTTTTCTTGGGCCGAATTTGCAGGTTGTCAGTTGTAAATTTGGGAGGATTTCGGCCTTTTCCGTCTCCGCTCTCGGCAGGCCGTGCAGGCCGGGCAGACTTGTTGGTCGGTTGGTAACGAAACGCACCCGGATCAAATGACCCTGTGTCCTCGGTAATAAGTTGATTGCGACCGTTAAACGCTTTGACCCTGGGGTTCTTACCATTTGCGGCGATCAGGCCAATATATGAGGTTGGTGTGCCGCCGCTTGTCATTGTTCAAATATTGTTGTCTTCTTTCTGGTTTGACTTGTTTTTTTCTTCCCTCCCGTGGGCAGAACAGCCAAGTTTACAAGACGAGTAAGGCGAAGAGACCTCCCCTCCTTTTATGGTAAAATCTACCTCTATTCTATGAGGTCTTACTACACCACAAGCTAGCTATAGCCACGCGATCATCGTTGACTCTAGTCGGCGAGTGAGGGAATCCCCCAAGCACCAATCTAAGAGCACCCTAAGAACCGAAATGTCGAGACTTGCATACCACCAACCGAGTTATCTGCGTACCGGTTCGCTGAACAGATTCTTGGCTGAATATACTTGACTAGATTGGGGTACATTCACCGGTTCCGCGTCTGACATGCAGCAAAAGTACTCGCTGAGATATCGTACTCAGCGGTTTCATATTAGTCAGTTTATGCGATCCTATCCTCCCAAGAAGCAGCGAATGAGGAACGAGATAACTCGAGCTCGCCGCAATAGAAGTGGGGATGCTGCAGCTCAGTCTATGTATCTCACCCGAATCGCGCATTTCATGCACCGGTGAGTTTCACCACGCAAGCTAGAGAACTTGACCAAGCTATTTGAGTTGAATTACGTCGCCACCGGAACTGTCGTTAGTCTTGCGCGAAGTTACATCATATCATCTGAAAAGGGGAAGAAAATGGGGGAAATCGCAAGAATGACTTGACTACGAAACTGGCTGACGGCTTCTATGTGGATGAAAAAGATGGACAAACTGAGACCGAAAATTAAGAGAGAGAAAAGCAGAAAATTTTTGCCTCTAGCCACCCACTCTAGAACTGCTGGAGTGGCGGTTCTCTCACAGCTAAACAAATCAACCACGCCCGACATCCGAAACCCAACGCGATATTCCATCCAACGACGTGATCCTCTTTCCCCCCTTCCTTGAGCCGAGAAAGCTACACTGACCACTAGCAATGGAGAAAATCAACTCCAGTGCTTTTCAACTTATCCACAGCATCCTGCACGATTTTTGCCATCGCAAACAAGGTCTCCTCGTCTTGCCTCCTTCCGATCAACTGAATGCTGATAGGACAGCCATGGAATTCTCCAGGGTCATCTACATCATAATTAGCATTCGGCATGAATTTTGGGTGGAGAACGAGCGTTACATGTTTGCATTACTTCCGCGTCCTTTGAGGTGAGAGGCTTGAACTTTGGATCTATCTCGTCGATGTGTTGATCCGCAACAGTAATTGGGATTCCAATACTGGGATAATCCAGAACATTCAGTGAGGTTGCATACGCTGACCCCAGAAAAATGAGCATAGCATTCAAACAAAGCGACGGTATATTTGATTTCTCACCAGAGTATTTGGTTTGAACTCTTTTGATTCCCGCGTGTGGGGTCACTGGTGAAATTATCGCTTCAACTGGATGACCTTTGATTGCTGTGTTAGTCCAAGCTTTGCCCCTTGGCATTAACTGTTAGGGGGTTAGGAGGCGTACCATTCGTAGTTCTTTCGAATGATGATTCCCAATAGTCGTTCCACTTCTCCCGAAAAGCGACCATCCGAACCACAAACGACTGGTAATCGACAACAGACATCGAAGGCACAGGCCTCCTTTCAGGGAATGTAAGTTCTAATTCAGGTGTCATAGGCTCATCGGATAATTCCAGGGCTTCCCAAACATCTAAGCACCCATCACCACGAGCGAGAGCGCCCTTGGGTCTCATATTAGCTGCTGATGCAATAATATTTCGCGGTATCAAAAAGACCCGTTGCTTACATGGATATTGGCCACTTCGCTGTTGCTAGGGGGATACCAGCCAACAAGTTCAATTTCAGCCATCTCCATTGCTTTCTTTATGATTCTCATCGCTCTAGCAACAGGAGGATGTGGAGTAACGATCCCGTCATTTTCAAGGAATCCAAATGCGAGATCAGGGCGCTTCGGCAATTGACCGTCATACAAACCTTGCCACGGCATCCTAGTCACGACCTGGTCGCGGATCCATGGACTGGTGGATAATATTGATTTGAAGACCGATTGGAGAGCGTCAAGAGAGGGGCCCATGATGCCTATAACAGCTGGCATTGCCACCTGTCCCGGGCTCTGATCTGGTCAGCTTGCGCGCCTATTGAGGTTCCGAAGCACATACTATTTTGACACCACCCCGAAAGGAGATGCGACCCGTAGATGGCTTCAGACTGTAGACTCCCTGGTACGCCGCTGGTATAGACACCGAGCCCCCGACATCCGTGCCGAAACCGAAACAACTCCCTCTCAACGCCTGTATTGCGGCTTCACCTTGATTTTCTTTTGTTAGCGGTAGACCTATCGCAGTAACGTAGATACTCAATACAGTTTTCGTACCTCCTGAAGATCCACCTGTTGACAAGTTCCGGTTGTGCGGGTTAACAGCATACCCAAGAATGTTGTTGTTGGTAATAGCAGACTATAAACCCTCGTTAGAATGTTTGAGAGATTCTAGGCTGAAGATAGACCCAGTGGGCTTTGTTAGACTCACCCAAGTTCCAGTTGCGAGTGTGGTCTAACTTCATATCAGCGCACGGGGAAGCCATTATGTCACCTTGATCAACACTTACCTTGCCGATAGGGATAGCCCCCAATGACTTGAGCTGTTCCACAAGCAAACTCTCGGACTTCATATACTTTTCGGAATCTAATTTGCCTTCAAAGGTGCCAATCCATCCTATGTAACCGGCACTACTGGGCATCCCTTCAATGTGAAATTGATCTTTCATCGTAAATGGGAGTCCATGCAGCTCTCCGATTAGCTTTCCATGGTTTTTGAAATAGTCGTCACATTCTTTTGCTTGGGTCAACGCCAGGTCGAAACCAATCTCTAAGAGCAGGTCACACTACACCATGACCAGTTAGTATCATATGTGTGAGTGTAGGAAAAAAAAGTCTCTCGCAGATACTTACAATCTGATGACAGTAAGCTGCACGTTTGCAAAATGCAGACACCACTTGAATAGCACTCAGCTTGCCTTGGGACATTTGACCAATGAGCTCCCGCGGATTCGTGTTTGTGATGAGCCTTGTCTCGTCATCAAGCAGGTTCTCAATCACTTGCCCTGCAACTTTAGGTTGTTCTTTCGCCCATGTGATAACTTCAGGGTCTAGTCGCCAGTGCTTGGGTATCTTCTCTTTGTCAGCCGCGAGCTTCTTCTCAACCGTGTCGCGCCAAAAGCTCTTCTCGGCAAGAGAGTTGTAACGAAACAGCAACCCTCTTTTTCGGATAAAGACAATGAGCAAAAGCGAAAAGGGTAGAACCAAGATAAAAAATATGGGTGATAGAGCAATGGATTTTGTTGAAGGAAGGGTGAAACCCAGGCTGAGTGACCTCGCTTCATCGCCTTCAGTCTGGTGTAGGCCGTTCAAGTCTCGCCAGTTTGGCACACTTTCATGTGCATATGGCGACGTCAGCTCCATAGCGACGTCAGCAAACAGCCTTAGTCTGGTAGGTGTTTTGGGGCGCAAACTTGTGGCAAGGGGCAGGGGATGGTTGGTTATCAGTTGGTAACAGAAACAAGTGCAGTCGAAAGCGCCGGATTCAACGATGGGAGCCCGTTGACTGGGAAGAACCTATTTGGAATTTATTCTTATTTACTTTTAAGCACCCTGGGGATCTATTTATGCTTCTCACAGAGAAGATAGCGCTCGTTATCTCGTCAACGAATCCGCGTCCCGCATACACGTTTGTGGGTTATGAGTGTCGACACAAGCTCAACACATTCGAGTACCATCATGTGAGCGGAGTCTACCCAGTAGCTGATCAAAATTACAATATGATAGTTAATATCTGAAAAAAGAAATCATCAAGTTCAAAAATCATCCGGTAGATAGTACCATGAATGCCAATAAATTCCCAAGCGGATCATCCCTGTTCCCCATTCGCCTACGCGAGGTCAATACGAATGAATTAGAGTTTGAGCCTAGTTCTAGCTGCCTAGCTGGCGTATAGCACCTGGTCCAATAATGCTTCTTGGCACGCAAAGCGTACCGCTTTCATAGTAGGTGTGGTCTCGAACCCGTAAGCTGTAGTTTCTCGGAATGGATCAAGAGACAAGAGAAAAGACGTGATAAGTAATTTGATAAGTCTTCTATTGGCCTGGCTTCTTCAACTTTGTGTCACTTCTCATCAACCATGGGCAGTGCACTGGACCCGGTCTGTGGCTCCTGATATTTGCTCAGTGAATCTCGCCGGATGCACGGTTGAGCATATTTTCAAAAGTTACCTATGGAGGCTGCTTGTGCTCTATTGTTTTGTGATCAAAAGGGTGGGATTTTGCATTCCCGCCCTACAAGCCATGAAACAGAGACACCGCCAAAAGAGGGTGTATGATCCAGTTCACCCCGTACCAACGCCCCAACCTACGAGTTGGTCAAGTGAGACATGGAAGCTTGGCGAGGCATGAGCTGGCTGCCTATTTCATCTGTGGTGATCCAATATATAAAAACTCAGTGATTGGCAATGTCTAACCCACAGCCCCTCTTTTTGGTCTCACATTGCTACACGCTTTCAACTGGATTGGCATTGTCCAGGAAACTGGCACCATTGCATCATATGTGGCATCCCGAAGTTCCCAAGATTATGACAGTGATCGCTAATATTCCTATGCTTGTTTAGGCCAAGGAGAAGGGTTGTCCTCAGCAAGGACACCTCGCTTGCTGACTACACCGAGACTCGAGGCTGGCTTCTATGAAAGCCACCGTCCGTAACTATTCATAGGAAGCGGAATATTTTTACTCTCTGTGAATATGGAAAGATACTGAATCTGCCAACGAGGAACAGGGGCTGTGAAGACCAGGCTGAACGCTTTGTCTGCCTCTTCAACCCGGCGAACCAGTACAAAGCATCTCCGCCTGA
Source organism: Clonostachys chloroleuca (assembly GCA_037952775.1). Taxonomy (NCBI): domain Eukaryota; kingdom Fungi; phylum Ascomycota; class Sordariomycetes; order Hypocreales; family Bionectriaceae; genus Clonostachys; species Clonostachys chloroleuca. The sequence continues at coordinate 7,947,943 of JBANAY010000004.1, forward strand.
CCTCGCTTTTGTGCAACGGCGGTATTATCTGCACAAAGATTTGTGAAAATGCTCGAGACCGGCCTCTCCGACGCTAAAATTTCATCGCAGCGATCATACGATACTCTCCGAGGTCGCCCTGTGTATTCAGATATGACTGAATTTTTACGTGTAAACAATAGCACCGGCGACGCTTTGACGCACATGCATTCTTTCAATCTAAGACTTTCCCGGATCAACACATTACCATTTGGAAAAAAATTGAGACCCATCACAGAGGAGGTGAGACTCGACCTCACGAGGGGACACAGAAATCTTGACTGATCACCTACACTAGCGTCCAATGGTGAGCTGAGGTGGATATGTCTCACTCGCCATGTCCAAGTATGCCTATCCTCAGGCCAGTATGATGTAATATCCTGGCTATGTTTACTGCAAAATTACATCCAACCGTAAGATACATGCAAAGGCGTATCTCCCCCATTGTTACTGGGCAGACAAGAGTTTGTTATGTCTGAGATGACGTTTGCTAATAGTTACGTGTAATATTAGGAGCAAGATAAGTTGGTGGATGCTTACTCAGGGGATCGGTAAGCAGAGGCCCTATTTCCCACAAAGCCTCCGCCTAGACGGTCACACTTGAAGGATGTTTCTAGAGCTTAGAGCATTGTAAGGGCAGTCTAGACGTTTACTTCCCTTTGTCAAAATGCTGAGATGCAAAATACGTGCAAACATTGCAGCCGTTGATTGTACTTTTGGCCATTCGGGCTTACTGCCGACGCATAAGTGGGCAGTGGGCCACAAAAGAAGTTTAGCAGGGGGCCAAAGTAGCCTTGCCTTGCAACCTTCAAGTATTGAGCTGAGTCTTGTAGATAGAGAAACGATTATCTTCGATTACGGCATTTGCTGCTTCACTTCTACTCTATCCCAACATTGTGTTCAACAGTTCATGGCGATGACTCATTGCTTGGGACATAACATTCGGCTAACTACCCGCAGGGGTTCGTAAGCTTCGGGTTATATCCGCGGGGGATAAAGGGGGTAAATCCCTCCCAAGGCCCTGGAAATCCATAAACACATCAACGAACGAACACCTTCTAATTCACAACTCACCATCGAATAAACCATGCCACCAACTGAGAAGAGTGATGATGCCAATGCATCCTTGACCCCGCTTCAAAATGAGGATTCTTCCAACCCTAGCTCCAAGATTGGAACCTTTCAGTTGTCATCTCTTATCCCCGACGATCCAGCCTTTACGCCACTACTCTATAGATTACGCGAGGAGACCTTCCAAAACAGAACTGTGCAGGTCCGGCACGGGTCATATCTCAGGCGGTTCACAAAAGATCCAGCCCGCAACCTAGTAAAGGCAATAAGCGAGGCCGGAATCAATTTGGATGACTTCATGAGCGAGTATGGATTGACAGGATGCATCGTCGTCCAAGAAGGGGCCATACGACTGGAGGAGTATCGACACGGTAACACCCCCGCATCTCGCAACGACATCCAGTCCATCACCAAGTCATTCGTGTCAACCTTGATGGCCATCGCGCAGCAAGAAGGCAAACTTTCGGTCAACGATCCCGTGTCCCGTTATGTGGAGGAGCTGAAAGACACAGCATGGGCCGACGTCACCCTTCGCGCTCTGGCCAGCATGTCTTCAGGCGTCGTTGAGCAATCGGACGACCCTCGGCCTGCCGACATCCCAAATCCATATTGGGCGACCCACCTCTATCCATCGCAGGATCCCAACGCCGTCCTTGAGTGGTTCAAGACTTTTAGAAAGGTGGCTGAGCCGTGGGAGGAATTTCATTACTACAACCCGAACTACTATGCACTATCAACGGCGATTTCTCGAGCTGTTGGGGAGCCCCTAGAGGATTACCTGTCTCGGAAAATCTGGGATCCCGCGGGTATGCAATATGACGGATACCTCAGAACCACTGCGGCTGGCAGAGCAGATGGACACGGTGGTTTGTCCATTACGTTGTCCGATATGGCTAGGTTTGGATCGTTCGTCTTAGAAGACTTCAAGACCGAAGGAGCCGGTCCCAGTGTACCTAAAAGATGGTTCAAAGAGATCTCTGAAGGTCGGACTAGCACTGGACCAAGGGCTCCTGGTGTGAACGGCATGGTATCGGATTTTGGGTACGAAACCGGCTGGTGGGTGCCGGCCAGAGAAGGTGACTTGGCTCAACTCGCAGAGCTAAAAGCGTTTGGCGGCACCGGAATGTATGGCCAATCCCTCATCATCATTCCTAAGCTGCAGACTGTGGTCGCGATTCAGTCAGGCTACCACGATGCTTCTTCCAGTGACGTTTATAGCCACAATGCAAGGTTCACTGCGACAATTGCCAGCATCATAGCACAGGGAAAATAAAAAACGAAAGTGCAGTCAATTAAAGAATTTTTGAGTCGAATACGTTCCCACCCAACAGTACGAGCTATTTAGTGGAGAGGACCAGTCATGCATGTACGGATGCGTATGAGATGGATAAACATTTGGCATACGCGGAGAAGATAGCTCCAAAATCATCGCAGGTCTTATCACAGGTGATTTCGCCGTGAAGGACAGGAGATTGACCCACAGTTCAAATGGGCCAACACGATGAGGGCATCACCGCGAAGATGGTGGGGGATTGTAGATACAGTGCTATCCATGCTCACCTTGCTACTCATGCTATTTATCAGGCGAGACTAGGAGAGGAAGTGTCTAAATGATGTACTGAATAATGGGGAAGATCAGGCTTAATCTTAATTGTCTGTGTAATGGCCCTGGGTGGACAAGGCTGAGCATCAGCAGTGTATGTATACAGTCTGAGGTCAAGCAGCGATCAATGCTAACATTCTGATCAACTCTATACTCTAAAGACTGAGAGAATAATACAAGGTGCCATATGTATTTAAATATCTCATAATTGGATTAGGGCCTGGGAGGAAGACACATATGCCGAAAGTGCTGCCTCATACAATGAAGTGTCCATCAGTCTGGGAATCAAAGCCAAGAGATTTGCGCTACAATATTCTTAATAATTAATACCTTGTGCTTTAGTTTGTAGCAAATTCCCATAAATAATAAGGGTTGGAATGATAAAGAGCCAAAGCCAAAATACAATCAACCGTCAAGGTTGAATGAAGAAATACAGGGTAGGTTGAAACTAAGGTTCAATCTCGAGAGCAAGTTAAACAAGGCACCATTAGCCTAAATCAGCCCGCGGTTTACTATGATGAAGTCATAAAGGAACTGGGCGATATACTATTTATAAATAAGGATTAAAAAGTTACCATTATTGCGATGGTCCAGCTAAAGTTAAGCAGCTGTGAGAGTCAGCACATGTGTTGACGAGTGAGTATTCGGTGGTTAGTTCACTTGGAAATCTAGCTCACCACTGTGGGCGTGCGTTCCCGTTCTTCGCCCAGTTTCCTTAGAATCCCTCCTATTCAACTTTGATATCATTTCTTGAACTGCTTCTCGCAAAGGTAAGATTGAGGCGAGTCAGTAGGAACGTTCGCCAAGCACATGTTGATATGTTACCCCGCACATTTCCCGTTACAGTAATTTCCCTTTTCTACCCCATTTCTCAATTTCCTCCCGAGCCTGATGATCATGTACGTATCAAGTCGCTACACCGGCTGGCGACCGGCAGCAATACCGGGATTGGCCTTCGAGATAAGAAACCAATTAAATTAATAATTTTGGTTGTGTTGCAATGAGGGGCCGAGTTATGTTTGATGTACTCGAGGCCGAGGGAGACGCCTACAATGCTGAATCTCATGTTTTCGTCGTGCGTCTTTAATCCACGCTTTCGCGCTTTCGAGGTTCTCGACGTGGTATTACGCTCTTTTCATCTCAACGTACGATGGCGCCTGGCCTTGCTCGCAAGTATGAGATTAATGCCGACATGGGCGAAGGCTTCGGCCGATGGAAAATGGTAGGTCTTGCAACATTTTTCACCCAACTTGTTCATTGATCGCTCACGCCCACGTCCAGGGACCTGATGAAGAGCTGATGCCGTTGATCGATGCTGCAAACATCGCTTGCGGTTTTCACGCTGGTGATCCTTCCATCATGCTTAAAACAATTCGCCTGTGTAAGAAGCATGGCGTTAGGGCGGGTGCTCACCCCGGCCTGCAGGATCTTTTTGGCTTTGGCCGGAGAAAAATCGAGGTTGACACAGGAGACATGTATGCCATGATTCTCTACCAAGTCGGTGCGCTGAAAGCCATGTTGGATGCCGAGGGTGTCCAACTATCGCACATTAAGCCGCACGGCGAGCTGTTCTTCTATATGCAACGGGACAAGGCGATTATGAAAGCTGTCCTTGACGCGTGTGCCACGTTCAAAGTTCCCGTTTATGCGTGCCAAAACCCGGAGCAAGAGGCCATGTGCGAGGAGATGGGCATTCCATTCCAAGGCGAAGTATATGTCGATGTCGACTACTCTCCGGAAGGGAAGCTTGTTCCCGTGTCACAGTCTCAACAAGTCAACCCAGAGTTGTGCCGTACACGTGCTGTCGGCGCGACAATGACTGACAGTGGACGTGACATCAATGGGTCCGACTTCAGCTTTGGATTCAAGGGCAAACCATTTAGCATATGCCTTCACTCGGATGTTCCCACTGTGCTTGACAACGCCACGGCAGTACGAAAGGTAGTCGATGAGGCGAACCGGGCTAAATTTCCTTCAGAATAAACCAATTGGGCAAACGGGATAGCAAAAGAGGTTCCGGGGGCTCTCATGGCACAAAACATGGTGGAATGCATAAGAAATAATATGTTCTCTACATTCGGTAGTTTGATCGGCTTTATTAAATTTCAACCACCAGTGACTAAAGAAGTCGATCAATTACAATATACAACCAAAAATGTCACTTAAAATTCAATTGGGCTTCAGCTGTCTGAGTTCTGTAATAGTACCGACCCTAACGCCGGTTTGGATGCCCAGGAAAGATCTCTACAGTGGAACCGGTAACTCGAATGTCATGATATTGCAAACGAATCCGACACTATTGAAGTCAAGTGAAGCGATATGCATTCCCTGTAACCCCTCGGCAAGGGGATTGCGGTCGAGAACCGGCATCTGCCTGATGTTATCAATGTGGGGTGGATATGGCGCTTTACTGTATCAAACAAGCCTGGCACCCAAGAGATAACGATCCTTGGAGGCTGAGCGTGACACTGGGGTAAAAATGGCTTGTTATCATCCTCGCGTGTGGCAAGCTTCCTCACAGGGGATCCTGGCAGCAAGTACAAAAGTAAACACGCTCCCTTAACAGTGCCCTGATGTAGCACATTGAGTCATTGTCTTGCACTTTTTGGTCCTCAGGACCCTGCCAATTCAACCTTGTTCAATTCTAATTGAAATCATAATTTCTTACATCGCGGCCTACAAAGCCCAAACCTTAACCTCCTCGAAATGGCGACTCAAGTGCCCGTTCCCGGGACTGTCCAGTTGGTCGACGTTGAGGGCATCTTCAATGTCGAACATGGCAAACAATCTCGGGACATTGTGCTCGTTCCGCAGCCTACCAACGACCCCGATGATCCTCTGCGCTGGACGGTCCCGCGCAAGACAAGAAACATCATTGTGGCTATGATATGGTGTTTCTTTGTCGCCGCCATGATCTCTGGCTTGTCCCCCGCCTACCTTTTGATCGAGAAGGACACGGGAATCTCTGTTGCCGACCTGAGCACTGGAAACGGTATCCTCTTCCTCTTGCTCGGTTGGGGCACTATGATATCGCAAACCCTCGCCCTCCACTACGGCCGACGTCTTACACTCATGATCTCCATCGTCACATCAACCGCCGTGACCGTTTGGACTGCGTATGTCAAGTCGAGAGGCGAATTCTTCGCCAACCGTGTTATCCTCGGCATCGTTGCCTCTCCACAAGAAACGCTAATTGAAGTCATCATTGGGGATGTTTTCTTCGCTCACGATCGTGGCTTTTATATGGGTGCATACAGCTGGACGCTTTGGTGTGGTGCATTCTTGGCACCTGTGGCATCTGGCTATGTTGCACAAGAACTTGGATGGCGATGGATTCAGTACATACTGGCATTCATCGGTGCTGGCGTTACAGTCATGACTTTCTTCCTTTTCGAGGAGACTATGTTCTATCGTGACCATAGCATTGAAGGGCTTCCCGATCCTACTACTGTGAACTCGGTCAACGTCAAGGATACCTCAGGAGCGACGGAAAGAGATTCCACAGTTGTTTCCGAAAAGACAAATGGCGAGACGACCACGGACAAAGGTCAAGGCTCTATTTCACAGTCTATCGATCCCCCGGCCACGGAAAGCACCAAGACCTATCTCGAAAAGCTCAAGCTATGGGGCTATCACGACCCACGACAGCCGAGTGCCTTCAAAGTCTTCTTCTTGCCGATTCGCCTCCTATTCATGTTTCCAGGTATGGGCTTCGGCGGCTTGCTTGTCGGTGGCATTCTAGCCTGGTACAATGTTGTCGGTGGTTCGTTGGCCTTGATCCTTGGCAACCCGCCGTACAACTTTAGTGCCAACAACATCGGCTTGACTTACCTCGCCTCCGTCGTCGGGGTCACTATTGGGTGCTTCCTTTCCGGTTGGGCGTCGGACTCCCTTGCGCTTCGTATCGCCCGCAGAAACAACGGAGTCATGGAGCCTGAGCAGCGCCTATGGACATGTCTCGTGGCTCTGGTTATGCACCCGGCTGGTTGTCTTCTGTATGGAGTGGGAGCATCGTATCACATCCATTGGTTTGGGGTGGTGTTTGGCCTTGGTCTCATTTCCATCACTCTTCCCATGGGCTCCAACCTCGCATTCACATATATTCTTGACAGCTATAAGGAAGTTGCGGGAGAGGGTCTGGTTTCAGCCATTCTAATTCGCAACATGATGGGTAAGTTTCTTCAAGCTATAACTTCCAGGGCCACAGTTAACTAACTCATTCGGCCAGGTTTTGCTTTTGGGTATGCCGTCGTGCCAATGATTGAAAGTCTTAGCCTTCGATATGCATTTGTCTTGATCGCCATTCTGGGTTTGGCGGTTTGGTGCACTGCTATTGTGATGATATATGTCGGCAAACCCCTGAGGCGCTCCACCGCAGCTTCATATTGGAGACTCGTTGAAAAGTATGGCGCAACTGCCCATTGATATTCAACACTAATATTCAATTGACTGTTAAAGGAGATAAGATGGAGGGGGTTGTCGAGGCTTGATATCTAATAGCTTGCTAATATGGCTACGTCATGATGCTGAATGATATCAGATTAGCCATAGACAGAAGTAGCAGTTGCGTAAGATGACTCTATATTTAATTTATTCAAACACCTTATTTAAATACCCGGGTAAAGTCTTTCCATCATGGCAGGGCTTAGAGCTTCCAGCAAGAGATATGTCCGAATCCTGCCAATTAATTGATCATACGTTTAGCTTCAGTGCATCCCGCCTCTTGAGTTATACTTTCTGGCGGTATTGTGGATGAATATGACGGCATGTATTTACTTCAGAGAAACATCAAGTCGAATCTTGTTTTGCTGCCAACACAGGTAAGTTCAACGACGGGATACACTGGAGCAGTGGAATTACTATTGAGCACCCCAGACCAAAGAATTCTCCAAGTGAAGTAAAAATCGTGCTGCCGAATTGAATATGAACGTCGGTCCAAGAGTTCACAGTGTTGTGAGATTTGTTTTACTCTATTCACAAGAAACGACCTCATTCCCCTGTATCTTCACCTTCAACTCTCTAGGCCTGACTAGTAGAATTAACGTGATTTGGCCCGTATGCCCACGCTTGTTCCAATGACTATCTTCTCCGTTTAGTCTCATTGAATGAACATTTAAATGTGGAAAGACGTATCTCGAACTCTTGTTTTGAATTCCGACTCACTGTGTGGAAAGTGCCGTTGCAAGCTTGTGGCTCTGATTTTCTACCCCAAGGAATTACGGAATCAAGAATAGTGTCCTCCCCTCTATGATGCACTTCCTCTTGTGGCTGCCTCTTCTGGGGTAATTAACCCCGGGACCAGCCACCGGCTTCCCCAGTTTTGATAACGCATGTACGACAAACATGGCACCCCAGAGCAACTGAACCTGGACCCATGTATCCCCGGTGGGCAGACCGGGTGCATTCCAGCGCCCCTGTGTCTTGCATATTTCATTCACGGTCCGTCTCGTCGCCTCATGTTGCTGTCTCGCTCTCCTTTGCCAATATCAAACAACCCATCAGCTCCAAGCCTCATGACGGTGACCGATTCAACCTCGCTGCGATATATTCGCAAAGTCCTCGTGGCTAATCGAGGCGAGATTGCCGTCCGTTGTATCAAGGCTTGCAGTGAGCTCGGAGTCCACAGTATCGCCATCATCACAAATGCCGACGCAACCTCTCTCCACGCCACGTTAGCTGACGAGGCGGTCCTGCTGCCGGGCGATGACAGTACCGCTTATACAGACGGGTGAGTGGTGTCTCATTACTTACTGCTGCACTTTTTTGGCTTTTGCTGATCGTACGTTTCATCCCAACAGAGATGCTATCTTGGACGTTTGCAAACGCACAGGAGCTGATGCCATTATCCCCGGATACGGCTTCTTGAGCGAGAATGTCCAGTTCGCAGAGGCAGCCGCATCAGACGGCATCACATTTGTCGGGCCTTCCCCAGCATCCATAAAGGCCATGGGTCTCAAGCACGAGGCGAGAGCCATTGCTGAGGCCGCAAATGTACCCGTGATACCTGGTACCCAGCTTTTGGAGTCCGCCGCAGCTGCGACAGAAGCTGCCGGAAATTTAGGGTTTCCTGTGATGCTCAAAGCCACGGGCGGAGGCGGTGGAATGGGACTGCAGATATGCGAGAACAAGGAGCAAGTTGACAAGGCATTCTCCATGATCGAGAGCCGCGCTGGTGCACTCTTCAAGAACAGTGGGGTGTTCTTGGAAAAGTATTACCCACGCTCTCGCCATATCGAAGTTCAAGTCGCGGGCAATGGAGATATTGTCGTGGCCTTCGGAGAGCGCGAGTGTTCGTTACAGCGGCGACATCAAAAAGTCATCGAGGAGTGTCCCAGTCCGTTTGTGGAGGCGCATCCGGGCCTGCGCGAGAGGATGCTTGACGCAGCAATCACCTATGCATCGCAGTTGAAATATAAGAGCGTGGGCACCGTCGAGTTTCTAGTTGACGATGAGACTGCCGACTTCTTCTTCCTGGAGATGAACACGCGCTTACAGGTTGAGCACGGCATCACTGAGATGTGCTACGATATTGACTTAGTACACTTGATGCTGAAGCAAGCCGACTATGAGCATGGAGGCCAGTTGGGAATTCCTTCAGACGTCTTGCGAGGTCTTGGAAGACCCAATCCACATGGATCAGCTATCGAGGCCCGAATGTATGCCGAGGTCCCGCTTAGAGACTTTGCACCGAGCCCTGGAATCTGCCAGTTCTTGAAGTGGGCAGAGGGCGATGGGGTGCGAGTCGACACTTGGGTCCGCAATGGCCAGCGAATCACACCTTTATACGACCCCTTAATTGGCAAGTTGATCGTTCACAGCCCTGATGGTAGGCCAGCTGCCCAGGTGAAGATGCTTGCGGCCTTGGCAGAGACCGCCATTCAGGGAACACAGTCCAACCTGGAATACTTGTCCAAGATCATCGAGTCGGACATCTTTGTGAGCGGTAACACGCTGACCAATTCTCTGGCAACATTCAAATTCGAGAGCTGCTCTCTGCAAGTCCTCGATCCGGGTGTGTATACAACAATCCAAGACTTTCCAGGCCGCATCACCGTGGGTCATGGAATCCCCCTGGTGGTCCGATGGACGACCTCAGTGCTCGTGTTGCCAACATTCTAGTTGGGAACGATCCCGGAGTAGAAGTTTTGGAAGTCACCTTGGTGGGACCGGAGCTCCTATTCCACGAGGCAGCCGTTGTGTCCGTCTGTGGTGCTCAGCTTCCTCTTACTCTCGGTGGCGAATCTTGTCCCATGTGGTCCAGGATCATCGTCCCGAAGGGACAGACCCTCAAACTTGGCAAAATTACCGGCAATGGTATCCGAACGTACCTAGCTGTTAAGGGTGGCTTCCCTCAAATTCCTGAGTTCCTTGGGTCCAAGTCGACTGCCCCCGAGCTTGGGTTTGGAGGTATCCAGGGACGAAAACTTCAAATCAATGATATATTATCTCTTTCACCGCACTCTGCAACCTGGACAGCCGAAGCAAACCCAACCTCACTACCATCGGATGCCATACCAGCTTTTGGCTACACTACCTTGTACTGTATGGATGGACCGTACGGCTCTAATGACATCCTCACCCTCGAAGGGCGAGATACTCTGTACATGACGGATTGGGTCGTCAGCCACAACAGCAGTCGAAGCGGCGTCCGATTAGATGGGCCACAGCTGGAATGGGCGCGGACGTCGGGCGGTGGCGGCGGATCGCACCCATCCAATGTCTTCGACTACGGCTATCCAAATGGCGGTGTCAACTTCACTGGTGAATCACCCATCATCTTTGCGCATGACCGTCCAGACCTTGGTGGGTTCGTCTGTCCGATAACTATCTGCTCCGGGGAGATGTGGAAGGTTGGTCAGCTGAAGCCGGGCAACACGGTACGGTTCCAGTGCGTGACTTATGATGACGCCCTTGAGATTGTCAAGAGGAAAGACTCGTATCTTGACGCACTAAGAAATCTACTCGGAGGGAACTCCTCTCCTGTTCCGTCCCCTATCATCTCCCTTGACCACCGCTCGCTATCCTCTATTCTACATCAGACCACGCAACGAGGAAATCACCCAAAGGTCACGTACCGCCAAGGAGGCGATACCAGTATCATCGTCGAGTACGGCGAACAAGTCTCGGATTTGCGAAACACAGTGTGCGTCCAACTCTTAGGGAAGCAGTTGTCGACAGCAAACCTTCCCAGCGTCCGTGGTGATGCTAACTTCTCGTCCCTGACCGTGCGCTTCGATCCACTCCAGATCAACCAGGGAAGGCTGCTACAGCTTCTCATCGAGTTTGATGGGACCGTTGGCGACATCACCGGGATCAAAATACCTGCTCGGCAAGTACGGTTGCCTGTCTGCCTCGACCATTCATCACTTCAGGAGTCCGCTCAGCGATACATGGAGAGCATCAGACCCACAGCAGCCTACATGCCAGACAACGTCGAGTACCTCCAGAAAAACAACGCCCTCGAGTCGCGCAGTGACGTCTTTGATTCACTTCTAAAGACGCCGTGGCTGACCGTCGCTGTTGGCTTCTACGTCGGAACACCAATCATGTTCCCCCTCGATCCGTGGCGTGTTCTGACGGGTCAAAAGTACAACCCCAGCAGGGTCTACACACCGAGCGGCTCCATCGGAATCGGAGGATCGTTAGCAGCTATATACCCCGTTGCCGCCCCTGGTGGCTATCAGCTCATGGGTCGCACGTTGGGCGGGTGGGATGCCGCTGGCAACCGCCCGGGTTTTTCGTCCACGCAGCCCTGGCTGTTTAACCACTTTGACCTGATCAAGTTCTACGCGGTCTCCGAAGAGGAGTACGACAAGGCGGAACGAGACTTCCAAGCCGGCCGGTACGTGTTTGAAATCGAAGAGACTACGCTCGATATGGACGAGCACATTGCAAAGTTTGATGCTGCGGCGCAAGATCCGAAGTATCAGGCATGGCGGAAGCGTCAAGATGCGGCTGCTCAGGAGTTAGGAGAGACTGAGAAGCAACTCTTCCGCGAGTGGATCGAAACAAAAGAGTCCAATAACAGCCACGATAATGCTGAGGATGAGGCTATTGCTGGGAAGACGGTGTTAGTGGAATCTCCCGTGGATGCCAACGTTTGGAAAGTTTTGGTGAAACCAGGCGATATTCTAGAAAAGGGACAGACTGTTGCCATTTTGGAGGCCATGAAGATGGAAATTAAGATAGTCGCTAGTGATGACCAGGCTGGTGCTACAGTAGTGAAAATCAGCCAACCCCCTGGGAGTATCGTAAGTCCTGGGGCAGTAATTGTTAAGGCCAGGAGGGAGGAGTGAAAGAAAACCAATCAGATTTTAATTTTTACAATGTCTGGTCATATATATAAGGAGTCAATAAACCCGGTAAATCGTGGAAAGATTCTTACAAAACTGTAACGGGCGTTTAGGATGATGGCGGCTAGTTCATGTTCGGTAAGTAGCGTATCAGCGTCGTGTGATGGGTGTCACGTGAGTCTCCTCTTGTGCCGGTCAGTCTCCAGTCTTCCGGGTCCAGACCATCATCCCATCTCCATCTACCATGGAAACCCCACACTTCTTATCTGTGGAATCATTTCATTTGGTGTTCCCAGCAATCGTCGCAACAAAATTACCATCGGAACTGCATCTGCCCCTCTGCCTGTCTTCCATGCGGCGTCTTCCTACTGCGCTTACACACCTGGGCGGCCTCCCCTGCTAGCTATTTACCATGAAAGGCCGGCCTCGGCTCCGTGTAGATCCATGCAGGTTCTGCGGCAAGGAGTTCAAGCGGCAGGAACACCTGGAGCGTCATATCCGAACCCGTGAGTCAAGGCCTGTCGTCTACTTCGCGATCTGATACTGAGATATCTACTTCAGACACCCGCGAGCGACCATTTGCATGTCCATGTGGCCGGAAGTTCTCCAGACAGTATGTCATCTTATCTTACTCGGAGTACGAGTTACGCAGTCGCCTAATGATTCCTACCCAGAGACCTACTCAAACATCATCGGCAGCTCGCTCAGTGTTCGCATACACGCCAGAATGGAGATTCCAGCTACCAGCCTTCCTCAATTGACACTATCATTGTTCATCCATCTTTACCGACTAATGAACATAACCAAACTTCCTGCTTTGATGACCCCCTGCCGGGGACCTCGCTCCCTTTCCAAAGCCCTGACTTTGGCATACCTAACCAGGCACTAGTTACAGAAACTAGACGGAACATCTCAAGCAATAATGCCACGGAGTACTCTCAGCAGCAGCTCATGGGGAAATTCTCTATACGTGATCCCATTATGGGCGGCCCCGGGGATAGCTCTGGCTTCATTACCCAATCATCAAACCTTATGGCTCCCAATGAGCCAAGCGAAGAACTGCACATAGAACCTAGCGCTGATTTTGTGCCGCTCCGGTCGTTTGACATGGACTTCCCATTTAACGAAACAGATATGATCAACAACTATCTCATGGGTGTTTTCACCCCGATAAACTATCAAGGAAGCGTCAGTGAGAATGCATCACCCACATACGCCGAGCTTCCTCCAGATCCAGCTGGCGCTCCTGGATCAGTCGCAGCTTTCCCAAATGATTCAATAATGAGCTTGAACCAGGACATCGCGAGTCAACCCCAGACTACGACTCAATCACATGATACAGCCGCCTGTGTGCAAAGTGATCGAGACACAATTGCCGGGCCACTGGATGCCATCGACGACATCGCCCCAACGAATCCATGGGCCGTATCTGCTGTCGCCTATGAGAAGCTATCCGCGGAAGTCGCAAAACACATGGACGTGTTACCCGAACCTTTCTCTCTCCCAGGTCGACACACTCTATCAAGATATGTGTCCAGCTGGATCCGTAGTTTCCACCCTCATCTGCCTTTCATCCATCTTCCGACAACGTGCTTGGAGTTCCGGACGCCCATGTTGCTGTTGACTCTTGCCGCTACGGGGTCATTCTATGGGTTTGAGCATACACATGGGTATTCCATGTACTTTCTAGCCAAGTCCATCATCATGAAAGAGCTCGAAGAGCGCCGTCGCAAATCCACATTACACCTTCTTCGGAGCTTCCCCCGTTACGCCGAACTTCACACCAGCTCCTCAGTAGCAAGCAGCACACCTTCACAGGCAGAAACGCCACGCCAGCCAGGCTCCGTCGCTGCAGACGTCGAACTGCTTCAGGTCTTGCTGGTTCTTGTCCTTACAATGTCCTGGCTCGACGGACCACTAGCCCAGGACGCCCTGGCAATGAGCAGCCAACTTGCCGAGCTCACCCGGGACGTCCTGAAATGTCCGCTGGTGCAAAGCACAACCGACTCATGGAGAGATTGGGCACGCGAGGAAGAACGGCGACGTACACTCTTCTCAGCCTATTTCGTGCTCAACATCTTGACAATTTGTTTCAACGTCCCTCCGCAGGTCCTCAGTTCCGAGATCGAGCTACCACTGCCATCCTCCGAGGCCGAGTTCAGCGCAACCACACCCAGCGCATGGCGCAGTCTGAGGCAGAAGAACAACCCATCTCGGCTGACCTTCCAAGACCACCTCGAGCAGCTGCTCTCCGGGAAGCCGCTCGCCAAAGAGGACTCGGCGACAGAGTTCGGAAACTACATGCTCATCCAGACCCTGCTGATCCAGCTCTACTTTGAACGCCAGGTCGCGTCCTCGGCCCTCAGCGCATCAGCAACCCTCACCACCGCCACCATCTCACTCTACAACAACGCCTTCAGCGCATGGCAAACATGCTGGGACTCGGCCATCGAATCCGCCCTCGACCCGTCCTCGCCCCACGGTCCCCTCGCGTTCAACTCGACAGCCATCCTCCGCCTCGCGCACGTCCACCTCGGCGTCGGCCTGCAGAGCCAGTGCGCCCTCCGCTCGCGAGACCCCCGAGTCGTCGCCCAGGCGTTCGAGGCACGCCACGACTCCATCCCGCTGGGGGCGCCTCACCTCGACCAGGCGGTCCTGCAGGCCATCTGCGCGCTGAGGATACCCGTCCGGGTCGGGATCGCGTTCGTGGCGCGCGGCCGCACGGGACACTGGAGTGTCCAGCATGCCATCAGCAACTTTGCCTGCGCGCTACTTCTCACGCACTGGTTTGAAAAGGTTTACCAGCTGGTGAGTTGTGACGGCCTGGGGGCCCTGAGGGGAGAGGACAAGCGGTTGCTGAGCATGGTCGAAAGGCTAATTGAAGAGACTCACCTGGAGGGGACTTTGGGCGGCAGGGAGGATGCGGCGAGACGGATACGGCTTCTGTCCATTGCTGCGTTGAACCTTTGGGCGGAGACGTGCAAGGGGATTCAGGTGTTTGAGATTGTTAATGTGGTGGGAGAGACGCTTTCGCTTGTGGCAGAATCGCTTGGGGGCCGGCTTTAGATAACACCTTCTGTCTTTGTGTAGGATGAATAATGAGAAGTATTTGGCAGCATGTTATATTGTTTAAATGTGTCAAACTATGCAGAATGGTGAGAAAGGTTGGCAGAGACGAAAGAGTTCCCTTGGTGGGAGTAGGTGATCTGGATCAGCATCCAGGGGTCTATGCTGAGGGCGATACTCCGTTCACCCAGAAGATGATTCAGGGCCTATCATTTGGATTTAACCGTTACTGACTTCAGTGGGTTTGCGAGGGACTCAGCTGGATCAGGTCAACGCCGGGTACTTTGGGCGTGATGCAGAAAATGGTGCCACATATCCAATGATTGGTCCTTGTACTGACTTGCGATGCAACTCTCTAGTCTCACGGTGCCCAAGTACCTCCTACACCAGCACCGCCTCTCATCCTGTGTAAGCTAGGGGCAAGGGACTTTAGTGTGTGATTCTCCATCTCACCCTCCGGCCAAGGTACCTTCGGGCCAGCTAATTTCTTTCTTCTTCAGGCAGTGGATCCTGCTGTAAGGCAACAGTCTATGCCAAGAGCGGCACGAACGGCCCACCAGACAGTATAAAATTTCACCGTCTGCCTCAGAATCTCCGTCGAGGACGAGCATTACACAACCCAACACCAAATATACGCTCGTCGTTTACTCATCAGACTTACAAAACCTCCAACATGGCCAAGGTCGACGACACATCGGAGCCCCAGTCGGCGTCGTACAACACCTGGTCCGGTCCCCCAGGCCGGATCAACGTCTTGACCCGCCAGGGCGTGGCCCTCCCCATGATCGCCCTCCTCTACACGGCCTCGAACCCGTTCACGCCCTTCGTCTGGCTGCTCAACCTCGACGGCAGCTCCCTCTTCGACCGCCTCTTCGCCGGCATCGCCATGCTGGGCGCCTGCTACTTCCAGTGGCACATCGCCAGCATCACGCGGCCCCTCGCTATCGTTCTCCCGGGACCGTCGGGCACGACCGTCCGCAACGGCCGCGTCGAGAGGAGCGCGCCCGTCGGCTTCGTCTGGCACCCGAGCAACTACTGGCCCTATGTCCTCTGCGAGGCCATGCTCCTCGCCGCGGCCGAGTTCGGGCCCAGCGAGCTGCTGAGGAGGACCACCGTCTGCGGCGTCGTGGCGGGGCTCTGGCTCATTGGCTTCAACGCCACGCCCGAGTCTACGAAGCGCTGGGCGTATGACCAGATCAAGGCTTGGATGTTCTGGATGGTTCTGAGTGAGATGATGATGGGTATTGGGCGAGGAGCTCCGGCGCACGCCGTCGCAGATATTGAGCACGGGGGTATCGGCTTTTGGTCTAGGATAATAATCGTGAATGAGATCTAGAATAACGGAAATAGATATCAATATTATATCTTTCACTCTATCGAGATTTCGCAACCAGGCTGTGTCTGATAACTCCCTTTCGGATCTGATTGACCTGCAGATTACATGCCATGATCAGCAAACCGCTAGAGCACTCCTCAGCCCTATGAGACACCAACAGGCGCTGTAGGACAGGCAGGTCTAGCGGGGGGTCAGCCCTACTGTACGAGTCAACTGGTTGTTTGAAAGACACCCAACCATAGCGGCTTACCCTACACCTGTTCGGACAACTCTGTCATGGCTTTCATCAAGGAGACTACGTGTTCTCTTTTCCCATTGAACGGATAAGAGTTCGACTACAAAGTAAAAAATAGCGATGGAAGATTCCAGACGCGACATCTCAATGAATAAGCGCTGCTAAGTCAAGGCTGTAACCAACATGGGGGGAAGAGATTTTGTACAAACCTTCTTCAATCACTCAATTGCCGTCAGGATAAACCACTCACCACACCACTATTTATTCAGCTCCTTCACCTAGCTACCACACAGTTCCTTATGCTCATTTCACATGAATCTAAACATTTCAACATGCCAACTCAGTCAGTACCAGTAGTCCCTTAGTCAGACGGCTTGAATTAACATATGCGCAGCCTTCGACACATCACCGCACACACAATCTCGGCGCATCCTCTCAAAGGCCAGAGATGAGAGACTTGGAGTTTAAAGTTAAAAACATTAGTGGAAGATGCTAGAACCAAAATCTCAACGCAACGAATACGAAAGGCAAAAATAGGCTCCACCAGCCCAAGGCAGCAGTCATGTGGAAGTAAAATTCTTCTAAGCCCTTCTACCGATCACTCACTTGCTCTTAGGATGAGCCGCTCGGCAGATTATTATTTCATCTGCCCTCTTTCACCTGGCTTGATGCTCGTCTTACACCAATACTGAACACACCAAGCTCGAGGCTTTTCGGCTTGCAACATACCAACCCAGTGAGTACTAGCACTCTCTCAAAGGCAACAAGATCATCTTGACCGAGCTTATGAAGCCTAGGAAGAACACCTGCGATTTAAGATGTGTTGTGTCCCCATGCAAAGGCAGTCCCGGTTCATCAGGTTGATCAAACTTGATCGGTCTACGCTATTTGAAGACCTTTACCAATGCCAGAGCTAGAAGGCTGGAGAATCTATCTCGGTCAAGGTCTTCAAACAGTGTAGTCTGATCAAGTCTGATCAACCCGATAAACCCGAACTGCCTTTGCATACCCAGCATATCTCGCTTCTTAGTATACTTATGTCTCAACTGAAGAGCAGCATGAAATTCTCCAAACTCAACGGTATTTCTTTGCTTCTTCCGTAAAAGTGTATTTTTCTTCTGGCGAAAGAAGTGAGATGACTTCAATTAATTTCCAATGTGTTGCTGCCAAGATATGACAGTTTACAAGAGCGGCGAAGGACACTAAGACTTTTTAACTCAGCTACGCAATTCTCTTCTCTTGAATAGTCAGACATTATCCCATTTAGGTTGCAGTATGTCATCCTTGATAAGCCGGCAAGTCTTCTTTTCCTTGGCATCAGCCTTTCAACCTCATAAGAGTTTGAAGCCTCCCAGTCAAAGGAGTATATGTGTGGTCCTTCGGGAGAGTTTGAGTAGAAAGTTAAACAACAATGGGAGATGCCAGAACCCGACAACTCAACAAAATGAATGCGAAATGTAAAATAAAGCTTCGCTAGCCCAAGGTGTCGTCCTTCTCATCTTGTATACCTTCTTCTTTTTGGTTGCTGTCCAGATGCGGTCCGAAAATCTACTCTGACAGCGTCGTCATGGTCGACTCCTCTCATCACATCATCCGGGCACTCAAACGCTGTCCATGTCAGTCGGGCTCAATCAATTCCAGATTTTATCATCAGTTATCGCTTAAACAGGGCCCTGCTTTGCATATTTCCACCGTAAAGTAAACCCTGCCACTAGGTCAGCGTTGACAGCCCGCCTCGTGAGATAATCTGAGAGCGATGGCCCCCAAACAAAGTAGTTCAGCGCCGACACCCCATAGCGCCCACGCCTCTCAAATGCCCTTCTTGCAGAACCGATCGAGTGATCTGACTGGGTAAGCACCCGTGACTAGACCTGATTGATGGTCTTGTCGATCCTTTTTTCCAAAACCACGCTGTTTGAGGTTACCGAGTTTGTGGGTAATAGCCCCTGCGTCTGTTCGGTTATCTTCATATTCTGAAACTCAGCCCTATGGCGTTGCAGCCACCCTCGTGGATTGCATATAAATGCGAAACATGGCACGATAAGATGTATATGATTGGGCACCGTGAAGCACATTGAAATGGCTCTCTATTGTTCTCGTGGGGTTGAAAGCTTAGGCGGTTATAACAACACCTTGATATGACAGACCCTCGCCTATGGCCCGTTCAGCTGGCTCTAAGCAGGGCTAGGGAAACTACCCAGGTTCGCCTCATTTCCCTCGAATTGGAAGTGCTGGCTAACAACTGCGGGTCTCTCATCCAGGTTGAGTTGCATGTCAGTGCTACCCTTGGACAAAAATATCCCCAAAATACACTGCGTCCAATCGGGTCATTGGACCAAGTCAAGGTTCATGAGCACTGGCTGGACTTTGCATGCCGTTCTTCAGCCCTTGACATCATTAGCCATGTGGATGGAGAGTCGGTTAACCGGTCAGAGGATTTGGGATTGACCCATTCCACTAAGCAGCTGCGTTTCCATTGCAATGATTGGGTAGCCTGATGACTATGAACGGCGTCTTACCATTTAGCTAATCTACTTCTGTCGTGGTCTGGGACAAAAATAGAATCGAATCCTTGCAGCTGCTTATTTAAAGATATTAGTAAATGAGATGGGTACCGCATTCATCTAATGGGCGCCGAAATAGGTCTCCCAATGTAACCCTTCACAGCGAACCCTGTCATAATCGAAATGTTCTTCCCATTGGACCATCTCCGCGATCCATGGGAAGTTCGAGAGGTCAGCCTGCATAAGCTGACCAACGAAGCTGAATGATGTGCACAACAGCATATTTGGGACTTTAGTGACTGGGCACATATGACTCGGTTGTGCGCCCACCAAGTTTTCTTTTCCTAATTTTCTTCTTTTTTTCTGTTTATCCTTTTCTTCTTTTCCTTTGTTTTGCTCTTCTTCTTTACCCCTTTTTTAATTTCTTTTGTTCAACCCCGGCATCTAGCTAGGTGGAGACGATACAACCATGGCCGCACCGGAAGAGTTACCTTGGGATGAGGATAGTATGGTAGTGGTGGATCACGACGACTTGGGAAGTTTTGATGCGAGCAGCTTTGACACTACGCTGCCCCTGGAGACCGAACAGTACATCCGCAACTGGCTCCAGCCAACCGAGTACAACGCCAGCAACGGCGAGTGCAGCAAGCACAGAGCGTCGCATGTTCCTGGAACGGGGGACTGGCTGTGGGAGTCCGAGGCGTATTCCGAATGGCACGGAGGCAGCGATCACGGGATGCTCCTGATCAAGGGGATTCCGGGGTCTGGGAAGTCAGTCATCGCCGGCAGTCTGATCGATCGGCTCTCGCAGGAGGGGGTGCCGGTCCTGTACTTCTTCTTCCGCCAGATCATCGACGCGAACCACACCCCGGATGCTTTGCTTCGCGACTGGTTGGACCAGATTCTCAGCTACAGCGAGCCGCTGCAGCTGCGATTGAAGGAGTACGTTGAGAAGAGGCGGGATCTGAGCAGTGTGTCCATGAGCGATCTCTGGAGGCATCTCAAGCTGTCGCTGGCGGACCTGCCAAAGGCGTACTGCGTTGTCGATGCGCTTGATGAAATGGATAGCGGCAACGACGAGTTTCTTAGGACCCTCTGCGAGCTGGGGCGTTGGCGACCGGCTAATATCAAGGTGGTCGCGACCAGTCGCCCGATTACGCGGATCGAGTTCCCGATACGCCAAATACCTATGCTGGATATTCGACTGCAGGAGGAAGTCATCGAGGAGGATATTGCGACCTATGTGCAGCACCGGCTACAGGAGTCTGGAATCCCGGAATCACAGCATGAAGTCATCAAGAGAGCCGTGCCTGGAAAGGCAAACGGTCTCTTTCTCTATGCGAAACTCGCAATGGACGCCTTCCTCAAAGACGGAGTGGACATTCAACAGGTCACCGATAATCTGCCAGCCGACTTGAATGTTCTGTACACCGATTTGCTCCAGCAGCACATACAGCAGTCCGAGGTGCTCTGGTACCTCCAGATTCTCATTCTCTCCTGGGTGACGCATGCGTCTCGTCCTCTCAGACTGCTGGAGATTGCCGAGATGATAAACAAGACACATAATACAGACCTGTCCAGCGATCTGAAAGCGAAGAAGGAGCTTGTGAGGAATTCTTGTGGCCCTTTGTTGGAAATTCTGCCTGATGAAACAGTCTGCGTGATTCATCATTCATTGACCGAGTTTCTCAAAGGATCTACTCGTCGACAGTCACTGGGGCCAATCCAGAATCAGACCTATCCCGTACTAGATATGGGAGCAACGCACGCCCGGCTAGCCCAGGTCTGCATTTCGTACTTACTCGGATCAGGGTGTCTCGATGTTGTCGGAGAGGCGGATCCGATAGATAATCGCTATATCGCAAAAGAAGTGCCGGAACCAGAGGGCGACACCCGGATCAGAACTGAGCTGAAGTCCCAGCATCCTTTCCTGGGATACTGTCTTCAGTACTGGCATTTCCACGCCAGGAAGGCCGATGATTCCATTCCACTCACCGAGGAGCTATTGTGTGCCCTGGACGAGCTCCTCTCGAGCAAAAAGAACACGACAGCCTTGGCAATGTTAGCAGAGAGGAAGAGAGACGGATGGGAGCCGATCCACATGGCATCCTTCTACGGACTAAGCCAATATGTTTCTCACATTCTGGAGAGAGGAGACGTGGATGTTGAGACACTGGATGCGGCAGATGAGACACCGATGCTATATGCAGCTGGTAACGGGCATTCGAGCGTCATCAAAGTACTGCTGTCAAACGGAGCAGACCCCGACGGCCCTTCTCGGAAGAACGGAGTCAAACCACTTCACCTTGCTGCATTAAGAAATCACGGAAAGGTGGTAGATCTGCTCCTCAGGGCGGGTGTACACCCCTTCACACGCAAGACAATGCAGGACCCCCACGACGACTGCATAGGTACAGGAACAAAAGGTCACACGCCGCTCATGTACGCCACATTATACGGCCATAGAGAAGCCGCCAGAGCCTTTCTCCCCTATCTCAACCAGAGGATCACCATCAACAGGGCGCTGGTATGGGCGGCTCAGGGCGGACATAGCGGCATTGTTGAGGATGTACTCAAGCACCCTCTTGTCGATGTCAATGCCAAGATTCGGTGCGAAACAGCTATATTCCATGCTGCTAAGCGCACAGACATTGGCCACGGAGATATTAATACCATCATTGCCTTGCTCAAGGCAGGGGCTGATCCCTCCATTCAGTGCATCCCGACTATAGACGAGTTCGAAGGTTGGGTAACGGAGGATGAAGACAGAGATGAAGAGGAAGAGCCGGAGGAAAACAAACGCTTCTCGCGCATGAGCACGGCCCACAATGCCCTCCATGCTCTATGCGGTGCCTACGGTGAGCGATATTATGCCTGGAAGGAGAGCCCAGTCTTCAGTGCCCAGACGCTCAATGAGGTCATGTCGTTGATGTCGCGCAAGTCTCTCGATGTCAATGCCAGAGATCGTACCGGTGCCACAGCATTGCGTTACGCTGTCCAAAACATGCCTATGATGGTCGAGCCGCTGCTGAAAGCTGGAGCAAACGCGAAAATCCAGCCGAAGAATGGTGAAACGATACTTCACGGATGCTCTGACCCCCACGTTCTGCAGCTTCTTGTGGAGGAAGGCCAGGTGGATATCAACCAAGTTGAGACTGAGAATAGAAGATCGCCCCTCCTCTTCGCCGCCATGAAACCCTGGTTGACGCCCGAGATTATACAGAAATACGCCGAGTTGGGTGCTAACATGTCCCACACGGACATGAAAGGCCAGGGAGCATTGCATTTATATCTTGGAAACTCCTTTAAGGTGAATGAGTCTGCCGAGGTAATTGTTAGCACCCTGCTTGAGATGGGCGTTCCGCCAAACCTGAGGAATCACAAGGGCGAAACAGCCTTGCACATGGTCATTCAAAGGTGCAATAAGAAAGAAAGCATAGTCTGTCAGAGTCTATTGTCGGTTCTCGTGTCCAGGGGAGTTGATCCAAATGCTCGAGATAATGCAGGAGAGACTCCTCTCTTCAAGCTCGTTTCGAATGCTTGGGATATCGGAGGTCTTCTTGATTTGGTCCGGACGTTGTTTGAACTAGGCGCACAGCCTAATGCGGTTGACTACCATGGGAGAAACGTGCTGTTTCATCTTCCGAAGAGAACGTTCCCTGGACTGGTTGAGGAACTTCTGGAACGAGGGGTCAACCCAAACGCCCGCGATCACGAAGGAAACCCGTATGACTGGGCGCTTGCTGAACCTGGATATGTCAACAACTTTGGACAGTCGTACATTCACATTGTAACAGCAACTCCGGACTCGGTTCTGGATGACCTCGATACCTACTCGGATATTGACGCGAAAGACAACGAAGGTATCAGGCCTTTGCATATTGCGGCAAGATCAAACGAGAAGAATGTGGCAGCATTGTTGGCAGCCGGTGCCAGTCCCACGGAACCTACTCACGAAGGAGTCACGCCTCTGCACGTCGCCGCCCGATTCCGTCAACCCAACATTGTCGGCCGGCTAATACAGGCAATCAGGGCCCAGAGCGGCAACAGAGTCCTATTGTCCCACTTGAACTACGTGCGTGAGCAGCTTCCTTCAGCCCTACATCTTGCTTGTCGGTCCGGTGTTCCGGAAACAGTGACCCTTCTCTTGGAAGCGGGGGCGGATCCAAACCTTTACTTTGATCAATGCCATGATTTGATGCAAGTTCCTTATCCTTTGATTTACCTGGCCAAGTATGAGGAAGAAGAGAAGCTTTGGACCAACCGAGCCATTCGAAGCCAACGCCGAAACTCTTCCTCGCAAGCGGTAGACTTTAAAGCGCTCGGTATCAAACTCAATGATCCATGGAGGCCGTTGTTTGACGAGGAGCCACCAATGGAGACTTGCACATGTCTGGAAGGTGTCTTGGATCTACTTTGCTACTACGGAGCCCAAATGGTAGATTCGCAAGGGGAGTCTGTTCTTGAAATCGCTATTCAGGAGAGTCAAGGGAACGACTACACGACTGAGTGTCTGATACAACTTCAGAGCTGTGTCAACCAAGGGCAGTCAGGAGTGACTTCGATAATGAGCTTAATGATGTCGGAATTCCCCGAGTCTTGTGTTGAAAACATGGAGAGTGTTGATTACGGAGTCCTTGCGGCTCTTTATCGTCGGGCAAGTACACGAGAAGCATTCTTCGAAGCCCCGCCGGACATGGCCACTCCATTCCAACCACGCTTCAAGTCCGAGCCTCAACCGGACATCACTGTCTATGATCTCGCAAAAGACCACCAATGGGGTCTCATCCTCCAAACAGCTACGGAGGAGGAGGAGTCTTTCTTGTCAGGGTATTACGGAGAGGCATCCATCTCACACCTGGTCTTACTAGGCCTTGAATCAATCGTCCGCGAACTCTTGACTCCAGAGAGCCTGAAAGAACTGGAGCAGAGGCATCAGCAAGACATGATGCAGCCACCCCCTCGTTTTAGAGGTGCCCTTTATATGACAAAGACTCTCGAGCCGCTTCTTCTCACCGCTTGCCGCCGAAAGCAGTGGAACCTTCCAATGATTCGCTTGCTTGTTGATCATCTGGGTGCCGATGTCAACGTTCGGGGGTTGGAAGTTGATAACAACAGGATTGTCAGGCATGAGTCGGCACTTCATGTTCTCGCTCGTCAAGACTCTTGGGCTGCATCAGAGGCTATCCAATACCTTGTTGATCACGGAGCAGATATTAATATCAGGGATCACTATGATCGCACGCCGCTCATGTGTACAACCTCGGAGAACACGGCGCGCATGTTTCTTAAATACGGCGCCGATATCCATGCACAGACCAGACTCGGCAAGAATTGCATAGACTTCAACACTGAATGTTTGGCCAGAACCAAGTTTCTCCTATCTTGTGGAGCACAGGCCAGTATCCAGTCAGCATTCTACTCCATGGAGAGCCAAGCAGTGCATTGGAACGGAGATGCGGCCGTGCTGGATGTTCTGGGAGCCAAGGTTGATCTCAACGCCCGGCTGACGCAGAAAGATGCCAAGCTGAAGTTTGAACGCCGGTATACCGAAAAGTACGCCGTCAACAGAGAAGAGCTCTATCTTCTGTACCTGGCAGCTCTTTACCACCCCATGAGTCTCACAGTCTACAATAGGACCGACCTTTCAAAGGCTGAGATTTATGACCGCATCTGCCCGTCTTATCTGCCCTCCTTAAGCGCGGGGCCAGTCCCTATGCCAAGTTTATGAGGCAACCCCCTCAAGGCAGCTCCGAACCGCCGCAGGAGTTTACTGTGCTGCATGATATTCTCGAGCATGCAGGCTTGGTGGAACCCATACTCCAGCTACCCGATCTTGACGTGAATCACAAAGATGCCCAGGGCCGGACCTTGTTGCTCGCAGCCTGCCGCAGCATAATAGGCCCCGACTCGGCTATCGACGAATTTGACACTGCATTCCAGGGGAGGTATAACGGACCGGAGTTTGAGAAGAAGAACGAGAAGCCATCTCTTACGCAGTTTCTCGTGGATAAGGGTGCCATAGTCACTGTGCAAGACAAGGACAACAAGAATGCGCTGCATCACCTCCTCCAATCCGAATCCAGGAACGGGTCCCAGTCTCTGGCACTCCTGTTATCGCTCGCACCAGAGCTCGTGCACCAAGTCGACAATGATGGCGCGACACCTATGCTCTATGCCTTGCAAAGAGTTGCCTCGAAACGGGCAATCCCTTCAGACGTGGAAGCAGTTGCAAAACTTCTGGAGGCAGGGGCGGATCCCAATGTAACGGACCGAGACGGCAATACTGCACTCCATTTCCTCGGTGCCCGTCTAGCAGGCTTCGGTTGGGATTCTAACGAAGTCGCGGCGCTGCACGATCTCTTCCGTGGGCTCGTCGAGCTTGGATTATCTATAAACGCGAAGAACAATCGGGATGAGACACCCATTTTCGCCTTTTTCCGTGACCTGGGAGAAGCTTCCAGTCACAAGCACGATATCAACTACGATATCGTGAAACAAAACGAGTCGTTGGACTTGTGGATTAGTGGGGATGATGTCGCTGACGTGTTCCACGTTGATGATGAGGGAAACACCCTTCTGCACTACGTGGCGGCCACGAGCAGCGGCCTACAAAAGAACGATGCTGGAACGATCATGGTTGATAGGTTTCTTTGGCTGGTTGAGCAGGGACTTGACGCGGGGCTGGAAAATCGACGGAGTCAAACTTGCCTGGATGTGGCAAAGGTTAACGATAATGATGCTATTTTGGCGCTTTTTCAACAGGGGGACTAGATGGCTTTTTTCAAGTATATATATGAATTGTAATGGCGAGGCTTCATGGACCTCGTTTGATTTTTTCTCTTTTGATAAATGAGCATTTGACGAAATAAACCCAAGCCATGGACTATGAATATCGATATGAGATTAACGATTGGCCCAGTGATGAACATATAATGTCTATTGCGTTATGCTCACGCGTTCATCTTTGGGATGAAAGCTCTTGCTCCCTTCGAGACTCATTGGGAGAAAAAAATCGAGTGTTATATCAAATAACTAGCAAGATCAACCGGATACGGCACATAAATGGGACGAGTCTTTGCCAAGTCTTCTCCAAGAAATTGCTGCACGGCACCGTTTATGGGTGACATGAACCACGTGGAAGGTTAAACTTGATTCGGAAATGTCCTGCAGACAGCCCTGGTCTATCTTTCCAGACTCTCGGGGACTTTGGCGCGTGGCATGTCAGTGCCGACCAATGAATTTGTCAAGTCGGATTGACATGCACATTGGGAAGTATTGCTACGTTACTGCATGATCCAGGACCTCCTGATATAGAATACACAAACTTGTTTCTTGAAATTTGGAAGTCACCCAACGCGCCTATCAACAACTGCTGCCAAACGACCGAACTGGTCTGTAAAGGGTTTTCCCAGACCAATCATTTCCGTGAGACAGTTGAATCTGTTTTGATATTCCGAGTACTTGCCATGAGAATCAAGTTCAAGAAGTGGAATGAGGACCCTTGGATAGATTTACTAAACCTCGATTACAGCGACCTCTGTTCAAATCAAAAATATTCCGAAGTGGTGAAGAAGCTAGGCTCAGCTCGGCAGATGCCAATATGGTAGTTGATTCAGCTCTTATGCATGCCGATGAAGGGATGAACTGCGAAATGGGGGCGATCCTGAATGATCGCCAGACTGACGCTACGCAGGATGATCCAATAGTGGAAATGCGGTGACGAATAGCTCAAAGAAGAACGCTGATCATTGAATTCATCGTGATGGCCATCTGTCTAGTTCCTACTTGGTCCTGGTGCTCTGCCTGTATAGGAAGTCTTAGCACGCTTTTGTCAATCCGTGCTAGGGACTCGGTTCCTGACACCTGTCAATTAATTTCAATGCCGCGAAGGCACATGGGCTTTCGGGGGGTTTTCGTGTAACTTTCCTGTTTTGCCCAAGCGCAATGGGGCAATGTAACGGCAAAGATGACCTTTCCTTTATGTACGATCTTCCATCGTTCCATTATGCCACCGAGAAGCTGCCAGGTCCGTGGGTCTTAAAGCTTATCTTAAGATGCCTTCACCATCAGCGTCGCATCCTGCATGGACATGCCGGACGGTCAGGCTCGGACGATGGCTAATAAGGAACGGTTAATTCGTCATGGCGAGCTATTTCGAGCCACCCACAACGGAGCTCCCTAAAACGTGTGTCTGGACTAGGAGAATTGGCATTCCTTTCTTGGCAACTAAACTATTTGTACGCCGCTAAAAGGCCCCAGCTAGCTCAATGCGTCGTTGGCCCTTCGTTGCAGGTGCCAATGCGTTATTATGCCGTCTGCTTCGCTGCTTCAGTTCTGCTTATGCTGACACTAACGCAGGCGGGCAGGAGCTAGCCCGTGATAGTCCAGGGGATTGTTCAGTTCAATGCGTGGGCAGCAATTACGGAGTGGTCCGCCTGTATATGAATACCTGGGCCGCAGCCGTCGGCCCGCCCCCTTCAGTGTCCCTTCATTTATTATTCGGAGATCTTCAAATCTCGAACCGTATCTGGCTCTCACGAAATTATGGCGAATCTTCTTCCCGCATTGGCCGTTGTGGCCCTGCTGGTCGGCGGCTACCTCTGGCTGTCTGCAAGTCAGAAGCCCAAGGGCAAGCTTCCACCAGGCCCCAAGCCGGCCGCGCTGATGGGCAATGTCAAGGACATGCCACCCCCAGGCGAGCCCGAGTTTCTCTTTTGGCACAAGCACAAGGCTCTCTACGGTCCCGTCAGCTCCGTGACCGTCTTCGGTCAGAGCTTTGTCCTCATCCACGGCCGAAAGGAGGCCCGCGATCTACTCGAGAAAGCCTCAATGAAAACCTCCGATCGCCCCGCCGCGACCTTTGTGAGTGAGATTTGTGGATATGAGAACACCGTGGTCGGCCACAAGTACGACAAAACCTTCCGCCACTACCGCAAGCTGCTCCACCAGGAGCTGGGCACCAAGTCCAAGGCCGCTCGCTATCAGAACATCCAAGAGCTCGAGGCTCGACGAATGCTCCTCCGAGTCCGTGATGACTCTGATAAACTGCTCGAGCACTACAAGACGTACGTACACATCCATCTCCCTGTTCTGAAGAACCCCATCACTTCCCCTTCTCCTCCTTGTCGATGGCGCGACGGCTAAGCGACCCTGTCTTCAACTAGAGCTGTGGGGGCAACTATCCTGAAACTGGCATACGGATACACAATTGAGCCACACAAGGCCGACCCATTGGTCAGCCTCAACGAGCGAGTCATGCAACAATTCATCCTGGCTGTGACGCCCATGTCGTGGGCTGTGGACCTCTTCCCTGCCCTTCGTTATCTTCCGGATGGCTTCCCCGGGGCTTCCTTCAAGGCAAAGGGAAAGGAGTGGAGCGAGTGCCTCCGTACAATTGTCCATACCCCTTTCCGATTCGTCCAGACTGAGATGACCTCGAACAAGAACTACCAGGAGTGTTACATTTCCAAGCTGCTCCAGAACCCTGATGGTGATGAGAAGGGCGCTGGGCCTGTCACCCTGAGCCCCGAGGTTGAGCATGATATCGTGTGGTCTGCAGGCAGTCTTTACGCCGCTGGAGTGGACACCCAAGCACTCACCCTGGCTGGCTTCACCCTGGCTATGATTAGGTTCCCTGAAGTTCAACGCAAGGCCCAGGAAGAGATTGATCGCGTCATCGGAACGCACCGGTTGCCCTCGTTCGAGGATCGTGAGAAGCTCCCCTATGTCCAGGCCGTATTCCTCGAAGCGCTGCGCTGGTGGGCTGTCCTACCCCTTGGTATTCCCCACGTTGCCACTGAAGCGTTTGAGTACGAGGGCATGTTCATCCCCAAGGGATCGTTCCTCATCGCCAACATCTGGTCCCTGATGCACGACCCCGAGACCTATGCCGACCCCGAGGCCTTTGACCCTGATCGCTTCCTCGAGCCTCGCAACGAGCCCGACCCTTCGCCCGAGGCCTTTGGCTACGGGCGCAGAATCTGCCCTGGTAGACTCTTGGCAGAATCCACCGTCTGGGTCAACATCGCCAGTCTGCTGGCCACCTACAACATCTCACACGCTCTTGACAAGGACGGCAAGAAGATTAGCGTGGACCACGTGAAGCCATCTGCTGGCACGACTAGCACACCTTCGGACTTCCAGTTCAAGATCACCCCAAGAAGCGAGGTGCACCAGGAGCTGATCAAGAGATTCGAGGTTGAACACCCCTGGGATGAGTCTTCTGCTAGCCGTATTAAGATGACATCGAAATAAACTGAGAGGGTTGAAGTCTGTATAGAGTAGTTATGCATATAGACAATACAATGATGAGAATGTAATTGTAAAAGTAATGAACCACTCAACACCGAACAGTCAAAGCGCTCTCACTCGAAAGGCAGGGAACCGTCCTGTATTGTCAGCCCAATGTAATATAGATCAACTAGGAACCTAATCTACCTCCATTAAGAACAAAAGTTAAAAAGTATAAGAGAAAAGGATTCTTCTCGTGTGGAAAGGAATGATGCAGAAGTTCAATGTCTATAGGAACTCGCGTGGGGAAGGACAGATGCCTAAATGTTAACCCAGGACTTGGTAGACTGCTCAGACCGATAGCAGACAGTTGTGTGGTGTTAGAAAAGGAGTATTATCACATCTCCATTCCATTAGTGGAAGTCTGTATGTGAAGATAGATCATCCTAATCAGACTCATTGCTCTGCTATAGAATCGCTTTAGCGAAGCTAACGTAGTCTGTGCAACATACCTGGCCGAGTCCCTGAGGCTATTGGTTGCAGCTGGGAGTGATTTTATCTGACTTCTACTCAGCCTGTCTGATGATGTACGATCGACATCCCTCCTAGCATCGTCTGAGTTTGCTGTGGTAACTGTCTCAGAAAATCCGACCTAGCCTTAATTATTCAACTAGCAAAATCCATTGCTAAAGCATTTTTGGGGCAAGAACTGGCATCAAGTGCAGTATGAAGAAAGGATTCACACTTGAAATGCTTCTTTTACCCTTTCAATCCTAAGCTGTTCCAAGCGCTGTCATGGTGTTGGTTAGGAGATACATTTATGACTGCATGCGCAATAAATAGGCGGCATCTGGTATATAGTTTAGAAAAGTCTCTTACCACTCTAGAGTCTGTTTACAGTAGTACCTCCACTATATTTTCATAATGACAGTCGCTGAATCAAGACAAAGAGTCTAATATTCGAGCGTCTCAAATTTGTCATCAACCTAGCACCACAAATGTGAAATCAAGGCGGTAATAAGTATCCTCTATTCACTTATGCATACTGCCTGCATTAGGGTTTTCCTCCATTGCCCAGCAGACCAACATATTTGGCTTACTAGCTTTGAAAGGTCAGGCCAAGCAACATCCTCACGATACCGTTTCCTGCATTCTTCTTTTAGCGGTGCCATGTGCTGCCTTTGAGCTTTGTGCTTCTAAACGGTCACATACCCGATTCGTAGCAAAGATGACTGCATAATTCTTCATATTGTGATTGGACCTGATGATGTTGGGCACAACGTGGCTTAGCGGTTGCTGCCCGATGTTCAAATAATAGCTCTCCCCCTTTATTTTTGGTATATGACCTTGACACACGAGCTGTCTTGCGTTGTCAAGCAGATCCTCGTCCTTTTGCTTGTGCCTCCATAAAAATCAGGAATCATCATCATGCTTCAAACGAAGGACATGGAACAATCTAGCAGCATCGAACATGACTGCACACTCTGCCAACGAGAGAAAGATTTCCCACTTAATCCACGGCTGTGCGACAGCTGCAAGGGCTGGGATGATCTGACTCGTATCATGGAATGCCTGGAACCGGAATATCCGCATATTGACCCCGAACGCTTCGACTATGGACTCAGCGCAGAGGATAACATCATTTTACGGGCACGGTGGATTACGATCAAGACCTTGGAAGCTTAAAATATCGGCCCTTGGACCCATATTCGCGTATTCTCCTCCATGGCCTGGATACTGTGTCTTAGGATTGAAGAAGCGATTCGGCTCTGCATTAGCCCTATATCACGCATTGAGGTTGGCCTGTGGCGGCCTTTCCGTGTTCTCTCAGGAACTTTCCCGTGTGACCCCCGAGAGACTATCACAGCTGAGGGCTTGAGAATGGAGGAGAATGGAGACAAGCAATCAGTGAGATTGATTTTGCCAGTTCGTGCTAAGTCCGAGGCGTCAGGAACAGCAGGGGTTCTCTTCAAGATATTGCTGGTTGGATTAGAGTTCCACTACGCTCACTCTCGCTATGAATTGGAGGGCGTCACAAGATGAGACTGTAGCCGACTCGACCCTGATATTGTCAAGCAGTTCATTCAAGATTGTCGAGAACACCATGGCAGCGATTGCAACGAGCTTCTTTGGGCTGCGAAAATCCCTCGGTCTCTCCGAGTCATTGATACAAAGAATTGGTGCGTTTAATCAGCTCCAGAAGAGCCATTCGAGTATCTCGCTCTCAGTTACGTCTGGGGGGTGCCAACGGAAACACAAAGCCAGAAGGATATTAAAGTCCTGCAACTCGATACAACAAATCTCACAGAATTGGAGCAAAAGGATTCTCTGCGCAAATACTCTATCCCAGAGGTCATCCTGGATGCTATTACTCTCAGCGCTGATCTCGGCTACCAGTACCTGTGGGTAGACCGGCTGTGCATTATACAGGATGACGTAACCATAAGCACAGTCAAATTAACGCAATGGATTCCATTTACCACATGGCTACGCTGACAATAGTCTCCCTTGGAGAATGCTCGAGTGAGGGGCTCCCGGGGGTGTCCTCTCGCCCTCGAGATACAAAAGAACAATTCAAGCGACGGAGCCTTTCCATTGATGGAAAATACTGGTATGCTTTTCCGCCCTCAATACACAATCAAATCTCTGCTTCGAAGTGGAATCAACGAGCCTGGACCTATCAAGAGAAAATTCTGTCCCGGCGACACTTATATGTAGACAAAAATGATTTTCACCTCAACTGTTTCGACGCAATATTTGAATCAAACACCGGGTGGATGCGCAACCATGACGTACACCCAAATCAGAATTGGGTTGATAACCTGGGCCAGGCTACGATACAGGGGTTAGAAAAATTATTGGAATACTTCACCCTGCTGAAGCAGCTATGAAGTTTTATCAGCAAGCGGTTGCTAAATACGCAGCACGGAAGCTTACCTTTGATCAGGATACGTTGCTATAAAGCATGCCGAGATTCGAGATTGTTCGTTGCACAGAAAATTCCCCGGCAAGTTGTCATTCAATACAACCGTGGCTACACTTGAAATGCGGACTGCGATGGTTAGTAATGGCCATAAAGTATCCGATGATGTAATGAAGACGAACTTCAATCTCGTCACCAAGGACAATGTTGTGGTTGGCCAGGCCTTTGCCAACTGTCGTGAATTGGTTCTCCGGACGTTGAGCAGTGGTGATAAACACCGAGTTGCTGTTGTCGGCGCCTGTATCTCTAACGAAAAAGGAGGGAGTGAGCCTTGGGGGTTGATTGTCATCATTCTTGGGAGGCATGAAGGGGTATATCGTCGCTTGGCCCTTGGCGTGGTGAATCCTGGTGCATGGACAAAGCTGAGCCCCCAATGGGAAACTATTCTTCTTGCTTAGTTACTGAACACCTATCCTCTTGACCAATGTTCTCGCGAGAGATAGATCGAAAAGTGAACCTCAGGTTCACTCTCTATAGACTAAGATATATCGTTCAATCAAAATAGAGCAAATCTATTTCTCTAGTATCTGGTGACTTGGGGAAAATATGGATTGAGATAATGCGCTTAAGTCAGAATCATCAAATGATGATGAGCTTTAAGAGGTAGTGGCCTCCCACTCTTCGTTTATGCGAATTCAAGCCGTTTTTACCTAACCTATGCTTTGTGAGAGTTTGGGTAAAAACAATCAAAATAAGGATAGAAGATGCAGTAGAAGGCTAGGCGGCTTTCTTTTTAATTTAATTCATCTATATTACCCTTTTCAAGTGCCTGCTTCTCTTCCCGAATTCAACAAATCAATCGACAGGCCAGTCCCCGCATAGCTTTCGAATTTACAGTAAATCCCTCTCTTATTTGTGTGGGTTTCGCCCGGGCCCGATCACCTACTTCACCGGGCATGGGTGGATGAGTTACTGTGTGATGCTATGCCGTTATGTTCCTGCCTGTATTTTGCTTAGTTAAGTCTTTGTTTTCAATGTGCTGGA
The DNA here is from genome assembly GCA_037952775.1 of Clonostachys chloroleuca. Classification (NCBI taxonomy): domain Eukaryota; kingdom Fungi; phylum Ascomycota; class Sordariomycetes; order Hypocreales; family Bionectriaceae; genus Clonostachys; species Clonostachys chloroleuca. The sequence goes on from JBANAY010000004.1 coordinate 7,981,269, forward strand.
GTATATCTCTAGGCCCTGGGCACTGGGAAGCGACATCATTAGACACTTCTTTCTCTGTTAGCTGTCCGGCTTGCCAGGACAAAAACATCGGACCAACAAGTTTTTCTCACAACTAACCCGGCATGGATCTTCGTTGTCAGCTACCCAGGGGATTCCCCGCGTTTATGCGGCACCTCAAGTGGCCAGAATCGGCAATAGAAATCGGCACCACAGCAACAGGCAATCTTCCTGAAGGTGGGGGAGCGGCCAGGTACCGAAAAAGACAAGGGGCGTGGAGCCAGAATCGGTAGTATAAGTCGGCACTATGGGAGGCAACTGCATGCACAACCCCTTTCGACGCAAAAGAACTTTCATTCTATTTTAAACGAAGGAACTAATCCCCAACCTGATCTGATAGGGGTGGGGACAAAGTCCCATCCGTTTCGCCCCCACAAGGTCAGTGAACGCATGCATGGTGGCGGTTGGTAATTCTCTGAAACAGCGGTCGTCAAGGTGATAGCAACACCTACCAGACCTTTATTTACATCTCATTTGAAACCGGGGGAAATCTTCAATCGAGTGATGGTAACATTTTCTGCAGGCGGGTGGCTGGGAGATTAATGCTGGTGTGTGACCAGAACAAGGCTGCGACAGGTGAGATGACACAAGAACCAGTGAATTGCGCCACAACGCAGGTCGCCAAAAGCAGAAATGAGCTGATGCTGTTGGTTAGTAACGGAGCAGATGTCTGCCCAATCACATTTGCTCATGTCAAGCCTTGACGTTACTGTTCCCCCTTATCTCGTCACCTTTCATCTTCTCTCTCCTCTCAACATCCCGGCCAGGCCTCCATTACACGCATTGCCAAGCACGCATTTGGCCTAGCACAGTGAGCTGAGTTCGACACGAAAAGCTAGCTATGCAGGTTTCTGAGCTGGGCAGGGTTGTGAGATTTGTTGGTTCTAAGGCTTCTGCGGCCGTTTCCTGGTCTCAAGGGGACTGTAAATATAAAAAGCCCGCAGGCGCCCATATCTGTGCCGCTTTGGTTTCGGGGGGGAATATCAGTTATCTGACCCTCCATGGGAAGCGCCAGTTTCTGCCTTCAATGCACCATTTCCTCTGCCTATATCATGGAGAGCCCACCCAAAGATTCTGATCAGAACCATATACTAGAATCGTTGAATGCCACCTGGGGTGAAGTTGCCAAGTTCCTCAGCAGCGCCAAGTCACCGAAACTACTCCACAAAGAGGAGACCGAAAAGCAATGCCATTCCTTCCTTGAAAAAATGCAAGCTTTTCAACAGCTTCCCGGCCAAAACGATTATGCAGAACTCAGAAAAGCCGTCGAGATCGGCATACGGTGGAAGGACTGCTATGACCAACGCAGCAAAGATGTGTTGGCGAGAGAGCATGCCCGGTATATGAGCGATTTGATTCACAGATGTAAACAATCTTTCGAAAGGACTTTTGCTGAACTTGAAGCCTGCTACCGACACCCAATTCCTCCACAAGACTCGGCCGAGAGCGAGCAGCCACCTGCCCCGGAAACACAAAGCCGCAGCGAAGTACATCACGGTTCGGAGCGTTTAGATAACGAATCCGGCACATGTGCTCCTACTCCTAGGCCAAGCCAATCACCTATGTCGAATAAACGGAGATTTGTCACCGCGCTAGACGAACCCCCAACACCGATCACGGGCCCTACCATCGACTTCCAAGAGGTGTATCAGGGTGGCAACGGCATCACAAGATATACAATAATTGATTTCGCGCACACTCTTTCAGCCAACCCAACTGTCAGTGGCCAGTGGTGGATATTGCGATGTGTCAAATGCGGCTGGCACGGAGTGAACCAGAGAACCCGGACCTTATACGACGGCTCGCGTCATGCCGCGAATTGTTTTCCCCAGTTCCAAATAACTGACCACGCCTCGGTAGTCGATGCGCTTGGAGTTCTCGTCCTTAACTGCGATCGGGGCCTCTTCTCGAAAAACAATGATGATGTCAAGAAAGCGCTTATCGACGGGTCCTATGAGCCAGCTTATCGAAATAGGAACAAAAGGACGAAGCTCGTGAAAGTGCCGGTACCACAAAGGAAATCAAATGAGCCCCCGATAATAACTGACCCAAAAGTCGGGATGCTTTATCTGGCTCATCAGCGGGGTGGTCTCGTATTTGGGGCTATCGTCCTTCCATTGGGGGATTTTCGTACTCGCGTGGGTATTCGAGGTAGCATATATGACCCAGAATCGTTCAAAGCTCTACCGGATTGTTACCGCTTCCATACGGGCCAGAGGAAGTTCTCCTGGGCAGAGGGATACGAAGATGACGGTGGGAATGTCACGATGCGACAATTTCCGGTTTACTACTTCGATGGTCCCAGTGTTGATATGGGGCATGTGCGATGGATCTCTGCTGACGACCTTGAGCCCTTCGATGTTACTAAAGTCGCTGCTGGGTACGAAAAGCCTATTGAGGAGTATACTATGTTCTGCCAGTGTAACAACGGTATTAAACCTTTTAGCTATGGTACGTATGTTCAATTCGCACGATCTATCACTACGGTTGAAGCGATGATCCTAATACACTCATGAGGGCAGAACTTTCAAAAGAAGTATGGCCATCAGTTAACTCCGACCATGGACAGAGTTCTGAAGCTGCCAATGGAGAACAAGAGAGCAACCGTCCAACTCAACCGACGTCAGAGTCTCCCATTGTCATCGAGGACGACGAGGCTTTGAGTAACGGGCCTGATACCTCGAGACCTGAGGAGGAACAGATTCCTTTCGTCTCTATTTCTAGCACTCAGGCACATGTGCATCCACCAAATCTGGAGTCACACAACCAAGTTGATGGCGAAGCCAATAGCTCAGATATTTCAGCTCCGAACACCTCGAATTCAGAGAGATTTCCAAGCCCTCAATTTTACATACCACCGGAAATGGATATGAACGAAGCAGTCTATCAACAGGAGCAAACAGTGTCGCAAAAGGGAAAAGCTCCAGAAGCATTCATGGACCTTGGAGGCTATACTTCAGCTACTGCTTCTCCCGTCGCCAATCGACCAGCGGCAGCTACGATGCAAGTAATTAAGATCGAAAATGGCCAAGGAGAGAATGTTAATTCTATGAGCTACAGTATACCTTCACCTACCAGAAGCGGGCCAACTGTCCAGGGACACGACGTCGACTCGAGACATTCCCACTATCAGTTTGCCGCGGAGAGTCCTCAATTCTCCATTCCCGAATCAGCATTTTCCACTATTCATGGTTTATAGACCATAATTTGACAGTAAAATGTTAAAGGGAAAAGGGAAAAGATAAAAGAAAGAAAAAAAGGAGGTCTGATGTGTGTGGTAATAGTTTGGGCGTACACGAAAGGTTATCAACGTTGTATTTCCGTACTCAATATATTGCGAATCTATGACTAGCTAGCGTTCAATGGAACCAAGCTCATGAAATAATCCACAAATACCCTCCCCACTCGTGGAATTGAAACAAAATCAGTAGAAGCATTGAGAAAGTCGTACTCTCAGTCAAGCAGAAGAGGTTTGGTCTCGACTAAACGACAATAAGTTAATATAAGCCCGGCAGGTCGTGTGCTGGCTGATTTTCGCTTCTTTGCAGCTGTTATATTTGGGTTGATACAACTAGGTCCTATCGCTGAGTTTTAGGTTCCACATCAGGTAGCCTCCGTATTAGACTTAATCTTTGAGTACAGCCAACAAATCATACCGTTATCTATAATTCCAGCAGCCTGAACAACGAATTAGAGGCTGTGGGATTCACTTCGACGAGTTCTCATCTGGTCTCCTAGAAATTCCCACAAAGCCTTGCGCATAGCCGGGTCTTCGGAGTCATGAGCTACTCCGGGGACAATTGTTAGCAGTGAATCCACCCCGGCTTCAGTCCACGTATCGCGCAGCTTCTTCACCGTGTCAAGCCTGGACTCGTTCATGGGTGGTAAGTCGTCCGCGCTGCCCATCACTTCCTCTAGCCATTCCCAAAACTTTGAGCTCCCGTGGATCTCGGTGTCTTTCTCGCCAACGACAAATTGCAGAGAAACCTCGTTCAAGCTTGTCATGTTGACGGTGGTATTGAATATCTCTCCCACATTCGAAACTCCTTGAGGCCAGGACTTGCTCTTATCAGGATACGTCACTCGACCCGGGGCTCCAATACTGGCCGCAGCAACTCGATCAGGGTGAAGATAGAGGAATCTATGGGCGAATTGACCTCCACCTGAAAACCCAGACAAATAGATGCGCGTGGTGTCAATGCCGGGCCAGCGGTACGCAACCTCGTCGAGGATGTTCAGGAGTTCAAGGTCAGATCGAAGGCTGTCCGTGTGAAGGACCTTGAATGAACTTATATCATTAGGTCCCTCTATTCCTGCTGGAAAGAGTGGTGACAAGACCGCAAAGCCTATCTCATCCGCAAATTTGGGCAGCTGGTCGTCTACCTGGAGAGCGGTCATACGACGGCTTGTTCCGTGGATATTGACAAGAAGTGGCAGCTTTTCTTGGGTTGAATTTGACAACTCATTGTAGTGATCTTTGGGTACATATACTCCATAAGATACTCGAGGATCAGATCTGGACTGGATGATTGGGAAACCCCCGAGAAGGAATACATATTCGAGGTATTCTGCGGGCACATTGGATGTTGTTAAGGCGCCCTCCATCCCCGGGGGAATCGACGCCAATGTTATTGAACTGAGAAAAACAAGACTTATAGTAATATTAAGCCTCATGATGCCTGATTTCATATTTATGCTGACCGAGAAAAATAACCAGTGGGGAAATGTTGAAGCTAAGGAATGGGGGTTGAGGTAGGGCGTGGTTATTTATACATATGTTCTCGCCAGTAAGGTACGTCTGCTTTTCTGGTTACGGATTAGAGTGCATTATGCATCTGGAAGGTGGGATATGGGTCAATCGGTTATTGGTTAGATACCCTCAATTTTCCTTGCTTGAGTGAGCAATCTCCTCACCAACCAAAGCCGAACTGATGATGTACCCTGGTAATTCAATCTATCCTCGATCCTTAGAATGGCCGTAACAGTGGATTATCTGAGATGATCAGCAATGTAGCGTATCAAGATTGTCAGCCGGCAGGGTCTTACGGACTTTGAAGCCACTCATTAAAGCCCGGCGGGCTTTTCACATACAGCACTATATATTAACAAATTCATGGGCCAATCATGTGGCCATCGGAAATTGCCTGTCCGGCTGCGCTTTCCCATTGGTTGAAATGCCAAGATAGGGTTGACGTATTGGTCAAAACCAGCCAATGTTATGAGGAAAGAAGGAGTTCTCGATTCGGAGGATGTACGCAGGCCACGACCGCTAAACATGGCTTAACACAAACAAGTTTACCACATAAGGAAGTACTAACTATTCTTACTACTGCTGAGAAACCGTTGTTTAAATTAGCACTTTGTTTGACTTCATTAACTTTTGAGCTGGCAGGTAAAAGGCTCTGTTGTCTACCTGCTATATTTCTCCGACCCAATATATAGACTTAACTACTTTTATTCAGTCCCTGAGAGAGAAACCCCGTTTAGAGGCAAATCAAGAGCCGAAAGAGGAGGGAAAAGATAGTTTCTAGCCCTAGGCAGCAGCACCGCTACCACTGTCTCCACGTCTGCGATTCTGGGCTTCTCCCCCAGCTTTTTTCATCGCCTCGTCCATCTCTACTTTCTTTCGAGACTCTTCACGCTTCCTTCGAGCTTCATCAGCTGCCTTGCGCATGCGCTCTTCTTCCTCTGAGATAGGGATCTTGAGGAAGCTGCCACTATCGGTCATGTTGAACTGGAGTTGTAAAGCGAAATGGTAGAGAAATGATTACTAGGACAAGAGCATACGCTGAGGATACTCTAAGAGTGCATGCCACTGGTTTGAAAAGCTGATGGTGGTGCTGAGCGTTCTTCAGTCATGAACAATGTAGTTTCTTGGAGGGGAGAGGAAGGCTGCAGATGCAGATATAGTCAGGAGCTGGGCACTGCTTCACGAGCTCTGCAATTTCAATTGGTCACACTGCTGTCTATTCACCACATCCTCCGGGCTTTCGTTTGTCTTATTTGTCGCCCTTCACAAAGCCTTCAGCCTGCAGTTTTAGAGGGCATACGTCACAACAAAGGCCGAAACTAGATATACAGGCCGCAAAAAGTCAGTCCTTAGTGCTTAGACAAACAGTTCATCTCAGCCAAGATCATTCCTGCCTCAGTATACTTTATCTATCCTCTCCTTAAATGGCCCAACAAAATAGCTTGAAAGGCTTGCATGTTGACGAATCTTTAGACCAACGTCTTCAAGGTGTATTGGCTGACATTAACTTTAGTCAAACGTTTGCCGACGAGCTCCCAGCTCCCGAGCAAATTGTTGTGAGCTACTCGGCCATATCCTATCACTGAACCTAAGATGTGACAATCTTGGATGAACACATTCACGTGGGGCAGGTTTGATCTCGTTTTACACGCTGTGGGACTATCTATTAGTATACGCTCGTATTGTTTATTGGGAGATTGTATACATCATAGGGTTACCTGTATGCACAAACCAAAGTAGTGATTATATTAATGGAGGGGAGATTTGCTTACTATTCAGAACTGTGATAGGAAGACATTCTGGGGAACTTAATTCATTCACCAGCCTGAAGAAATTTTGCCGGCCACACCGAGAGTGAGAAACACGCTGTGATAGAAGCAAGGCGAATGATGCGCATAAATGTGGTGCGGCGAAGAGATCAAGACAATTATATTACAATTATGATGTTAGGATTTTGCTATCGAAACACCCCGTCCAGCTCAACCGCCTCTGTGCACACTAAGAGCCACTTTTATATAGCAGTAAAGAAGGAATTAAACTCTACAAAAGTTATTCCCTATAGATACAGGTATTATAGTTAACTATATCTTTTCTTTTAGGCAAGAATAGCCTAATAGGATGTAATATCGATAATTATGTGGTTTTTTCTTCGCATTTTTACAGCGCCCTGAGGCCCCCTGAAATCATGGCCCTAGCGCTTAGAGTGTTGGTTGACTAGCCGGACGTGGATGGTTCGATGGCAAAATCCTGTTGCCCAGTTGTTGGGTGCACGACTTAAGCTGTTAGGGAGCGGCACGGATGAACCTCCAGCCGTGTTTCGGTGGCCAGACTTATTGCCTACCCTAGACCTCTTCCCTTTTGCGCATTTCGCTGGTTTCTTACTGGGTCTAATGAATGAATAGTCCTATATTATTGTTTTTATTCTTGACTTTTAAACTCATGAAGTCCGTTGATACGAATGACTCGAAGTTTGGTGTTGAGATAAAAGGGTTCACATCTGTTTTATTCAAACATTACCGGTGGTGAATTCAAAAGGATCCATTAGCTTTGTGTAAAATACAGAATGGTTTCAGCCGCTCTTTTAGCCAAAGGGCGCCCCTCTACGAAATTAACCAAACGATTCTGCAATGGAACATACAGCCCAATTCACGGAGACTCGCCTTTCAATTTCACTTTTGGTAAGGCTTGTCTACCAGCATTTGGCTATCTGGCCCGTTGCCTCTTATCAGCATTTTCCATCAACGTTATCAGCACGTGCCCCGAAACGCGTTGGGCTGTGGGGCCTGGGACCGAGTTTTAGTGGTCGAGCAAAAATACCCACTAACCCACAGGGGTTGGCAAATCAGTCTGTCGGTGTGCGCAATCCCTCAGTTCCCTGACTATTGAGATCTGAATTCCAGTCCTAAGCTTCGACCCCCGCCAATTTCTGTCTACTTACCAAGGGGACGCCTAATTCTACGCGATGGAGACTGCCTCTTATCTCGTCATTGGCGGATGTGGCCACCAGGGCGCCCACATCGTGAGGGTCCTCCTCGAAAAGTATCCCAAGGCAAAGGTCGCTGTCATGAGCAGGAACCCAAACGTGAACACGTTCCCGGGAGCACAGTATCTGTAAGTGCCTACCTAGGATACGACGACTTCTGTTCTGTGGGTGTACTCACCAGTAATTCGTGATAGGAAGGGCGATGTGACGTCCTCTGACGATCTCAAACGCGTCTTTGGCATCTGCAAGCCCCTGGTTGTGTTCCACACTGCAGCATTGATCGTGGCGTTCAGAAAGAAACAGCCAGACTCGTTGATTCAGGCCGTCAATGTCGATGGAACTCTCAAGGTTATTGAAACCTGCAAAAGCTTTGGGGTGAAGGCACTCGTGTACACAAGCAGCACGTCGGTTATGCACATAGACCAATCCAAGCCCATGACGGATGCTCTGGAATCGGGTCCAGAAGTCAACGAAGACTCCAAAACAAATTCATACAACAAGTCCAAGGTAGACATCTCCGTTTCCATAACTCGATCGTCCCGCTCATCTGGATCTAGGCTGAGGCAGACCGCATAATTCGTGCTGCTAATGAGGATAACGGCCTGAGGACTTGTTCTCTGAGGGTCGCCGCGATTTACGGAGAGTTTGACACAGAGCAGCTCCCGGGATATCTCAACGTTCTCAAGTCAAATCAACACTGGATGCAAATCGGAAAGGGCGAGAACAGGATATCTGTAGCATGTGAGTCTCCGGCCTAGACCTTCACCCAAGACAAAGCTGTTCTCATGGAAAGCTCTTTATCTTGACTACAGTTAGCTAACATCTTACTTAGATTCAGGAAACGTAGCACACGCCCACATCCTTGCAGCGGAGAAGCTTCTTGCCGGAGCTGAGGGCGTGGCTGGTGAGGCTATCACTATCAGTGATGGGTCTCCTAAGTTCTGGGAGCATGGGCGTGCAGTATATCGTGCCGCTGGGACTGACGTCAAGCCAAACCAGATTATCCGAATCCCCTACGGTCTCATCATTATTGTTGCCCTGTTCGAGGAGTTCCTTGCCTGGGCCATTGGAAGACACCCGACGCTGACGCGCGAGTCAATCCTTTTCTCTGTCAACGACTACACGGCTAAGAATGACAAGGCCAGGAAAGTGTTGGGCTATAATCCTCCTGTAGGCTATGAGGAGAGCCTGGAGAGGAGTGTCAAGGTGAGTGATGAACTCCAGTTAAATTCTCCGAGGTTTTTCTGACTTGAAGTAGTGGTGTCTGGAGAACATCGAAGGACTTAAGAAGTAGCCCGCGGTTGCCTATTGGGAGGATGTGTGGGGGGTTTGAACACTGGGGTCTGTATCATTTAGAGGTTTAGACTGATAGATCACGGTGTAACTCATAGTTTTTCTCCGAAATGACGACAATGCGAACTGGCTGAGACTTGGGGCTCAGCCTTGTGAAGCTGGTTGTTGAGTCGGTGTTTTTGTTGACCCGATACACAGTGCTTTGTCATTTAATGGGGGAGAATTGTGGAGAGCCGCTGGAAGATGCCGAGGCACTTCTATTTTCAGGGACTGCCGAAGTGGATATTTGGTTTACATCAGACGAAATGCTCTGCAGACTTTTCGTAGCAGGTGGCAAAGTAATTGTTACTTCTGAAGATGCATGGAAATTCTTCGATGACCGGTGGCCCGTCTTGACTTACTGCTATCGAATACGCCCGATTCTGATAGGCAACAGGTCTGTTTCGGAGGCTGAACATGGCGTGCTCATAGCCTTGTAGCGGCAAACCAACCTTGAAGCGAACCTCGGCTCCTTGCTAGCGCTGAGATTAGGTGCTTATTCTGCTCAAATTTAGCACGAAAGAGCATTACCCTTGAGCCTTGGCTGGTTGAGTTCACTGCCAGGAACATGTAGGAATTTTCTCCAGTGACGAGGACATGCCGCCACTAACTTAGACAATGTATCCCGTATCCGGCACACTTTTTCCTTGTCCTCCCCATCTGCCGTCTCTGCCGCCGCGGTGAGCAGGCCCAATTGGTCATTTCTCCGAGACAAGGCCCTAGGGATGGATGTCATCACATCATCATGACAGGAGCCGCCCTGCTTAGAAATGCATTCCACTCGTCGTTCTGATCATCCAGCTGAACCCGCCATTCCGGAACTCCGTCTCCGTCTCCGTCTACGTATTTTATGGTTTGCTTGGTTACACGGCTGTTTCTACTATTTAATAAAGTCAATTACCTCACCACGTACATCACACACAAACAACCCCTCTCACTCTCACAATACCATCATCCTTTCCAGCATAATCACGCAATCATGACTCAAAATAAAACCCTCATTTTCAAGAAGATCCCCACTGGCCTCCCAGTGGAGGGAGAGCACTTGGTGGTCGAGGATCGCCCCATTGATCTCACCAAGGCACCCGAAGGCGGCCTTGTCATCCAGAACCTCTATGCCTCCTTCGACCCATATCTGCGCGGCAAGATGCGCGACCCTGCCGTCAAGTCCTACACCCCCGCCTTCGAGGTAGAGCACCCCATCGCCAACAGCACCGTCGCCAAGGTCCTGAAGAGCGACACCCCTGACTTCCAGGAAGGCGACTTGATCAAGGCCTTTGTCCCCATCGCCGAGTACGCCCGCGTCGAGAAGGCCCATCTTGCCTTCGCCCGCAAGATAAGCAACCCCCACAACCTCGACCTCGGGCTGTTTCTCGGCCCCCTGGGCATGCCCGGGCTGACCGCCTGGTCGGGCTTGTACAAGATCGGAAAGCCCAAGAAGGGCGAGACCATCTTCATCAGCTCCGCGGCGGGCGCTGTTGGCCAGGTCGTGGGGCAGATCGCCAAGCATGAGGGACTCCGCGTCATTGGCTCTGTGGGCTCAGATGAGAAGCTGGACTTCATCGTCAAGGAGCTTGGGTTTGATGCTGGCTTTAACTACAAGAAGGAGAAGCCTCATGATGCGCTGCCCCGGTTGGCACCTGATGGCATTGATATCTACTTTGAGAATGTCGGCGACGACCATCTCGAGGCTGCGCTTATCAGCTTGAATACTTTTGGCAGAATCCCTGTCTGCGGAATGGTAAGCCTGAGCATTGATTGCATCACATACGTTAAGACGATCACTGAAACTAATACCCCGCGGTCTAGATTTCCAACTATAATACACCCAGGGACCAGCAGCGAGGTGTCAAGGGTCTCTTCCAGATCGTCACCAAGCAGCTGACGCTACAGGGCTTCATCCAATCAAACCCCGAGTACGGACCTGCTTATACACAGGAGCACCAGGAGAAGATGCAGCAATGGTTCAAGGAGGGTAGCGTCAAGGCTAAACTGCATACTACCGAGGGTATCGACAAGGCCGCTCATGGCTTCATTGATATGCTGACCGGCGGGAACTTTGGCAAGGCAGTGCTAAAGCTCAACTGATTACGACTGTTATGACATAGGAGGGTAGCATTGAAAGATGAATTTAATATGATAGATTCTGATCTTGCATTGCCACAATTGACTGGGTTCAAACAAGGACCAAGAATGAGGGCTTCAAGATTCAATCTGAGAGATCGAATGACTCGTTTTCTATACTTGTGTTCTAGTATCCACACACATTCAATGAAACGAAACAAGAGTTGAATTTAAACTCGCAGACTCTCCGGGATCTACCGTGCATTGGAGCAGGGATAGGTTGTATCGGCTACACTTGTGGGAGGTGAATGAGAGTAAGGATATGGCAATAGTGCCTTTGCCGCTATTGCAATCATTTCTTTCGGAAGTTTAGAGTGTGTTCCGCTCTTTTTAAACAGTAAAGCATACTGCAAACGGAAGAGCAGCCTGTTGCGAACATGGATGAAGATCTGCCCTGTTGCTTTGGAGGGGATGATATAAGACAGCCAAATAGACCACTCGTAGCGCACTCTTATATCCGGCTGCTAAGTAGCTATATTTGAGGGAGATTCCAATCGACTAAGAAAGAAGAAGCTGGATTTTGTCGTAGAACCTTCATGCTGTAGCCATATTACTGTGGCATAATGAGGAACTCTGGTTCTTTGAGCAGGGACTTGTATGGCGATCAATGCGATTTCCTTCCATCGACATTCACGATATCTACGTTTTTCGCTTGGCATGTAATGCGACCATCCCGGCTCAAATTCATCAGATCAGGTGACTCCCTTGCCGACCTTCGGAGCCAACCTGCAGCCAATTGTTGCATTCTCCGGGTTCAGGTCGCATAATCATGGAGGGTCAACACCCTTGTCTGCCAATGAAGGACACCTCATGATTACGGCCAGACCGACATATCGGACTCTTCCCCTCTTTCTTCACATCGAACTTTTCTCCCAGTTGAGTTTCGAATTTGCAAGTAGGCCATCCAAACGCGATAACCATGGGGATAACCATCACCGTTGAAGCACCAACCCAAGCCACGGAACTGACCAATGTGTCCTTCCAGAGAAAGGACTCGTGTCCGGTTTCTCGCCAAGGTGATGGCGGGCTTGGGCCTGCGCCATCCGAGCCAGCGTCCAGGCTCTTCACCATAGAACCTGTGTCATCCGGAGACTCTCACCCAAGGCTCGTCATCACCACCCTTCTAGTGACCCTGAATATGATACAGGTAAGAAATTGTGACTAGTATCTACCTTCTCTCGTTTAGAACTTGACTAATGGGACGGTGTCAAGTTCTTGTACAATTTCATCACTATTGCTGGCGGTCTGACGTTGAGCGTGGACCTTGGCCGAGAGCCCGGTGCTGGTCAAGCGAATTGGATGGCAGCATCATATTCGTAAGTTCCATTCAGCCTGAGCGTTTATTCACCAATCGAGAGAACTACCCGCTCATCCTTATTGCAGACTAACCCAGGGGGCCTTCGTCCTGATCACCGGCCGCCTTGGCTCCATATACGGACACCAGAACCTGGTGCTCGCCGGCTGTGCCCTGTTCTCTGTCTTTGTTCTTGCCAACGCCTTCTGTCGCGACTACATCTCCTTCGTGGCAATCCGAGCTCTCGCTGGTGTCGGAGGCGGGATGTTCATGCCCAACGCCGTTGCGATAATGACTACCGTCATCCCGCCAGGCCGATCTCGTAACCTTGCTCTGGGTTTCTTCTCTGCCGCGCCTCCCATTGGAGGGGTGATCGGTGCCCTTCTTGCTGGCCTTTTTATCGAAATTGTTGGCTGGAAATGGCTTTTTATCCTTATGTGAGATTTATCCAGGTCTCTCTGCTCTTTTGTAGCCTGTTCTAATCTCTTCAAGCGCTGGATGTTCTGTTGTCGTCACAGCCATTCTTGCCTGGGTATTCCCCCGGGAGCAGCCCATCGACCGGCATGGCAAAATCGACTTTGTCGGAGCCTGCCTGGGCCTCTTTGGCCTTCTCCTTTTCAACGTTGTCTGGAAGTGCGTATTTTGGGCCGTGATTGCATAAATGACCTGGAAACTAATACAGAAAATAGCCAGGCGCCGAGTGTGGGATGGGACACGCCGTATGAGATCGCATGTCTGATCCTGTCCGTACTTTTATTCGCATCATTCATTGCGTGGGAGAAGTATTTCGCCAGAGATCCGATCATGCCCGTGCAAGTCTTCCGGGCTCCTACATTCACGGCTCTCATTTTTGTTGTTCTGCTTACTTACATGGGCTTCTCCATCACGCTCTGGTATTCGGTATCCTGGCAGCAAATCCTCAGAGATATCTCCATCCTGAAGACCGGTATACACTTTATCCCGTTCGGAGGAGGTGCAGTCATCGCTGTCGCTCTCGCGGCCTGGCTCATCTCCCGGGTGGCAGCACAATGGATTTTGGCCATCGGCATCGGTACAGTCATTGTGAGCAATCTTTTGTTAGCCACTATGCCCATCCAGCAGACGTACTGGGCAGGAATCTTCCCTGCCGTGCTGCTGTCTAGCTTCTGCCCCGATCTGGCCTACGTTGCAGCCCAGTTAATCGCGAGCAACAGCGTAGGACGTCGCCATCAAGGAGTTGCAGGTAGTCTCATTGGCACGCTCAACCTGTACGGAAACAGTCTGGGTCTTGGATTCGCCGGTACCATTGAAGCGCAAGTGTCTAGTGGGCTCGAAATCGAGGACATAGTCTTGGGGTATCGCGCAGCATTGTATTTTGGCATGGCTTTGGGCGTGGTTGCGTTGATTCTGAACTTTGCTTTCGTTCGGATGCCAAAGGACCAACGCCAAGGCTGGGATGAGTCCCTTGAGTCTGACCTGCCAGAGAACACATCGGCCCTGGCTTCAGCTGTGGATAGACGGATGGTGTCTTCTCTTGGGTGATGTTGCTATTCAAAACCCCGGCACTCCTCTTTGGAGAAGCGGCCGGCGCATCCAGATCATATAAAAAGTGACACAGCGGTATGCATTTAGGAACAACAATGGCGACGAGAATCCTAACAGAAAAACGATTAATTCAAATACTTTGTTTCCTTGTTTTCTCGCTGTAGGAGTGCTGTGCGTAGCTTTGGTTTGTTACTTAACCTCTCTCTTATTTCTATCTGACATGGAAAGAGGGGATTCCCAGTATCTTAACCCCAAAAGACTAGACAGTTGTTTTAGTTTTGTAACACCTTCTTGCCTACATCACCGGTTAATTATCGAGCTAGCGAGCAGTGCCCAGGGGTGTGATATTCAGCTGAAAAGCCGCCCACCATGTCAGCTCTGCGACAGTTACATCGGCCTCCAAAATGAGCTGACCGCACTGCAGCCATAGCCACCAATGGCCATGATCACCTGCTGCATGACTGCCTGACTGCACATATGTGCGTGGGCTAAGCCACAATGATCCACGGCGCTGGGGGCCACGTTAAGATACAAACCACTCGAACGTCAGCATGTTTGCATGTTGAGTTTGTGCGCGTCATACCGTCCATATCATGGATCCATTTTATTCACTTAGCTTGGCGTCATCGGTTGTCCAAGTAATTGATTTCAGCTCGAGATTACTCTCAGGCTCCTATCAGATTTACCACTCCGTCGATGGCCATACCGACGATGACCGGGAGCTCAAGGAAAGGGCGGCAGTTCTTCGTAAACTGGCCTCCACCTTGACAAAGCGAACCGCATCAACTGCTGTCGACAGAATTTCAAAAACAGTTGATGGTCTAACTATAAATAAGGCCCCGGATTCGACTGGTTTGGGTATCCCGGCGGACGCTGCTGGTCCGCTCGCTGGTTCGCCGGGGGAAACAAATGCCGCACAAGATGGAGATGCTTCTTCGAGGCATCATGAAATGGAGAGAACTGACACTGAGTTTCCTGGACAAGGGCCCGATGACGAGGCCATGCCAATTGGGTCGAATAACACGCTTGGGGTTGAACAGGCGTACCGGAAACTCCAGACATTGAGATCCAGAATGCAATCGACCGCGGATGCTTTCGTCCCCGAAGACACACAACGCAGCGAGCAAGAAAAAGGCATCCAAACAGTTGCGGCCGGGTGCAGCGAGATGGCGAAGAAGATCGAAAGCACACTGGAGAAGCTCCGCGCAGACCCCAAGAACCAGAAATTTCGGACGCTCGTTAGCTTCCGCCAAGCCTTTCTCAGGACATGGAGCGAGAAGAAGATAAACGAGATGGAAAAAGCGCTCGACAAGAAAAGGAGCGATCTGATCCTCCACTTGGTGGTGGTTATGAGGTAGGTATATGACATATGTCGTTTCTTGTGCCTATTGTTGATATATTGGATACAGTGACCAGCAATCCAGCGTGGTAAGAGAGCTTCGCACTTTGCGAGAGACGAGCAATCGTCTTGGGTCAGCCTATACGGATCACTTGGACAGTATCACGAAATCCTTCAAATTGATTCAAAGCCAGGCGGGGAGGGAGTCAGAAATGCGACGGAAGAACCCGAGGGCTTATTATCAAGAAAGCAACGACAAGGACGGCAACGACGGAAAGACGTTCAATCTGTTTAACCTGCATATAACCCCGCAAAAGAAGTCACTGGAACAAAATGATATCGTAAGCCACGACGAGAGCGCACAAGACCTTCGCTACCTGGCTGAGGCTCTCTCCCTCCTGACCTCAAAGGCCTCCAAGGTGGCGATAGCTCAGAGGGTACTCGCCGGTCTCCATTACAAGACCATGATGATGCGGATGGAGAATGTTGCCGAAGCATATGCGGAAACTTATGAGTGGATATTTAAGACGCCGCGAGCACGGGCAAAGAAAAACATCAAAGTGCACTTCTTCGAGTGGCTGTTGCAGAAGGACGGGATATTCTGGGTTTCGGGCAAGCCGGGCTCAGGCAAGTCGACTTTGATGAAATTTCTCTGCGACCACGCTCGAACTGAAGAAGCCTTGATAGAGTGGGCAAAACCACTGGATCCAGTCATGTCAAAGCATTTCTTCTGGAGCTCAGGAACTGCCATGCAAAAATCCCAGGAAGGCCTCTTCAAGTCCCTTCTGTACGATGTGTTTAGGAAATCGCCCGAAATTATGAAAGCTGTCTGCCCTCAACGATGGGAGGCAGGCAGAAGAGCAGAGGGTGAACTGGACCCTTGGACGATATCAGAACTGCGCCGAACACTGGTTTCTCTCGCTAGGTGCTCTGGCCTACCATACAAATTCTGTTTCTTCATTGACGGACTTGATGAATATGAAGGTGATCATTCGGAGATGATCGCCGTTCTAAGATCGTTGGCCACTTGCCCAAATATTAAGCTATGCGTCTCAAGCAGGCCCTGGAATGTCTTTGAAGATGCTTTCGGGAACACCGATACTAGGAAGCTATACCTTCAACACCTGACCAACAACGATATACGGCATTATGTGCGCAAGAAACTGGAGGAGCATCCAAATTGGCAGGTCTTACCAGAGGAGCAGGATATTTATCGCAGTATATTGACAGAAGTAACCACGAAAGCGCAGGGGGTGTTTCTGTGGGTATATCTCGTCATCCGCTCGCTATACGAAGGCCTGACCAATGGAGATCCATTGCGTGCATTGGAAAGAAGGATTCGCAGATTGCCAGCAGACTTGGAGCCGTTCTTTAAGCACATGCTCAACTCTGTGGATTCGTTCTACCATGCACAGATGGTTCAAACGTTTCAAGTGGCAATGGGCTCACCTAGTCCGCTTCCGTTGATGATTTACTGCTTCTTAGATGAGGAATACGAACACCACAACTTCGCACTTCACATGCCCGTTAAGCAAATGCCAATGCTTGAGGTGGAGCGCCGACAAGCCCAATTGCGCAGACGGCTCAACGGAAGATGCAAGGGGCTTCTGGAGGTGTATGAAAATGCGAGCGAGGGAAAGTACTTAGGCTACCGCGTGGACTTCCTTCACCGGACAGTCCGAGATTTTCTTCGGACTAAGGAAATGAGTGACTTCTTAATGGCTAAGACTACAGAAGATGGGCCAAATGCTCTGATTTTCAAGACCTTTGTCCCCTTGATCAAAGCTATTCCTTGGGAGGAGATGGATATGTCAGAAGATAGCCCCCTGTCGATCATGCTGATGGATGCAATGCACTACGCGTACAAGGCTGAGCAGGAGTTGGGCAAACCTCAGACAGAGCTCCTCGAGGACCTTTCTCGCGCACTACGATTCTATGCTACTACAACTGGGAAGCCCATTCCCTGGTATCGTTGGTGCTATTCGACGTGGAAGGATGGTGCCGGATACCCTCCTTGTCAAACCTTCCTGGAATTTGCGGTGCAAAATGGGTTATCTTTATATGTTGAGGAACAGCTTCGACAAAAACGAGAACCTCTCGACGTCAAACAACCACTATCTCTCTGTGCAGTTGCACATTTCCCCGGTTACACAATAGAAGAACCAGACCTGGGCGATATGGTCCGTCTTCTTCTCGACATCCGGATGCCAGCCACGCTACACCCGGTAGATGACCTTTGGACCGCTTTCATGCTGACATGTGCAGAGGCCAATGATGATGCGGACTATTTCCCTAACATTTCCAATATGGTGAGGCACAGACAAGGAATAGCGGAACTGTTGTTGGCTCATGGCGCCAACCCCGACACACTCTCTCATGACTCAATCCCCGCCTGGTGGCACTTTCTCGTGAGCTGTGCATCCCGGAGTATTCCTCCTTCAGCATACCCGCCCCTGCTCCAGACTCTCAAACTTGTCCTCTCAGCTGGCGTTCGATTCTCTGGCCGAGGTTGGACCGTGTCAAAAGCGATAGATCAAATCATGTTCGATGATGATGACGAGGGAGTAGAAAACCAGGCTGCGCGACTTGAATTTCTCTCGGAAATATGTTGTCTGACGATTTCGCACGGTTTTGAGTTATCAGCAACACAAAGAGATAAACTACAGCTACATTTCCCGGCTCGACTGGTTACATCGATCCTTTCAACTATAGGGGAGAAAAATTCCAAGGTCGAAACCAAGCCGCAGCCCAAATACACTGATTATTTAAGTATATGGAGATTGGTATCATGGGTAAAAGGTGGATGTTAGTGGCAACAGCTCTGCACCCATTCTTGGGCCGCGTGTCCTCCGAACATCGATACCTATGTTGAAGCCGGTCACATTCTTGGGATTCAAGGTGTATGGTATATGATATTTCATCATCGATTAGAAAAAGATAACCGTCCAGTAGCTGGCGAAACAGAAATTCAACCATGAAGTCTCATTCTGTGTTCTCTTGCTTTAGGGTATCACTGAGCAACATTTACAATAGTTCTTACTCTATCTATCATCCCATTCATTTTTCGAACAGAGTCTCTAATGGTTGATAATCAATAATTTCAATAGTCATGAGGCGAGTATGGGATAAGTTTTATATAAGGATCTTATTGCACCAATATTGAGATCCGCTTATAAGTACGGAGGTTGTGGATTTCAAACCCCAACGTAACATTCCTATCTATGGGTGAAGCCAACCGCCTGCTAGTCCAGCGAGAATAGAGTGTAGAAGGCGAAGCAGTTGCCAAGACTGCAACCATGCGTTTGACAGCTTCGTGTGATTGGCTAGATATGGCTCACTCCCTGCTCCCCCCTGGACGTGGCTTCCATCCCCAATAAACCCTGCGGCTGCTTGAGTTTTCCGCGTCTCCAATTCCCAGTCTCGGCCAACAATATTGCCTCAATGAGAACAATACGGCGCTACACCATGTCGCAACAAACGCCAGAGTATGAGTACACGCCCCTGGCCGGACACGAAATCATCCGCGTACTTGTCCTCCACCCTGCCGCTACAGACAACGAAGTGATCCAGTGCTCATTCCGCGAAATTACTCTCTGGAGAGGCTGCTCGGATTCGCCCCAGGCCTACGAAGCTCTATCTTACACGTGGGGAGAGCCCCGAGGAACACGTCCTATCCTATGCCATGGCAAGACACTTCTCATCACCCCAAATTGCGAACAGGCGCTTCTTCATCTCCGTGGAAAGAAGGAACCACGCCAGTTATGGGTCGATGCTATCTGCATTAACCAAAATTCAACAGAAGAGAAAAATGAGCAAGTATCGCTTATGACATTGATTTACCAATGTGCCCTCCGAACCATCATCTGGCTTGGTCAAGACACTGGCAAGGAGATTTCGAGCCTCTTGCGAGAAGCGTGTCCTCTCCAAGGCCGACCTTCTCGCCGTGCCAAAGCGTCCAAGAAGCTACGAAAACTATCTCGAATTCTACGTCGCGATCCTCTGAATCCCTTGCTCGGCGAGCCAGGCGAAGAATACTATAGCGAAGGAGACCAGGAAGCCTATGATTTTTTCGAGGCTGACACGGGTGAGTGAACACCTGCGGATCTCGGCAGACTTTTCTTTACAGGCTAATGGAATTAAAGCTCGTACAGAGAAGGCCAAAGAGCTCTGCTCAAATCCATGGTTCCGCAGGGTTTGGACGATTCAAGAGTTCCTTCTGTCAGAGTCTTCGATATTCCTTATGGGAAACGTGCAATGTCCTCCACGTGACTTGTACATCTACCTCAAAGACCTTGTGCCTCTTCGCCATGCAGATTTCGACCATTATCGGCTGAGGCACAAGTTCTTCAATTTCGGACCTAAGCAAGGCGAAACGGCGTTCCAAAGCTTCATGTATCACACAATTCGCCTGATAGAACAGAACAACGCGACGGACCCACGTGACAAGGTGTATGGCATGTCGGCGTTTATAGAGAGTAAATGGCCAGAGATCCAATTTCCGGCCGTCGATTACTCACTCTCCGCCATGGAAATCTATGAGAACTTTACACGGGCGATCATTGTCGCATCGGGTTCCCTCTGGCCCCTGGAGCTGGTGGTCGGAGCGCCAGAATTTGGCCCGGGCCCGGCAACATCTTGGATATTAGACCTTCGAGGACCTGGCCATCTGGCTCCAGCCCAGAATCCCGATTATCTGTGCTTTGACTGGAACTGCTATGACGGGTGGAAGCCGGGTCCTGGTAAACTTGCTGCTGAGATCTTGCGAGAGGAGAAGAAGTTGAAAATACGTGCGAGGCGGGTTTCTGAAGCTGTCCGCGTGGTTAAGGCTAGGGAGGCCTTGGGATTTATGTGTCATTTTGAGAGTAGGTTCCTGTCAGAGACCATGGATGAGTTATGCCCCGTCCAAAGCCCAGGTGATGTGCAAGTGGGAGACATTGTATGTACCGTGGAAGGATCCAGGGTCCCGCTTGTTCTGAGAATTCGTGAGGGGCCAAATGCCATCTTCATAGGGAGAGCAGATATATCTACCTATAGTTTTAGCTTTATGTACGAGCCGTTTGATCCTGCCGCTTGGACAGACGAGACACAGACAGACTATCTGGTCTTGGCATAGGTGTAGAAAGTAATATTTATGGTTATTGTTTGGAAACAAAGTACGAACTCCATGTGTATTACAGAGTAAAGGTTAAAATAGTCTATTTCTGGTGATAAAGTCGACCAAAAGTGACTGAGTGAGGGATCAGCTGGCTCTCAATGAACGAAACGGGTAGGCAGTCACGTTTTAGCATCAGCAATTCCATTTCATCCGATGGAAGATAATTGGTCCATGCTTGCATTTGAAGGTAGTTGTGCCGTGGAAAGTACAGAGGGAAGCAAGTGAAGTACCAAGCTATGTGCTTGTTACATCCACTCTCCAGCACTCGCGGTAGGTATACAAACAAACTAGGAGGAACTCACATACGCGTTCTCCTTCTGATATAAGCAGTAACTGGGCCTATTATTACCCTTCTCCTACCCCCGTGCCCCGCTTTGTGCATCCGCCTTCTTAGGCCACCCACTCACCTTCTCTCTCTGCTTTTCATCTTTCTTTCCATCTTTTCAAAGAATTTCAACGCAGCTTTTACGCTTCACCACGGACATCTCTTCAGCCATCTACGACTGTATATACGTCTTCAACTGCTACACTATCATTCTCTTATCTTCAACACCCGAAACTGCTTTTTCAGTCAACACACCCGCTCTTCTTCTCCACGGGAACAACTATCGTGTCTCCTGCACTCGAAGCAATGCAACTACGTTTGAACACGCCTCCAACCTCAACAGGAGGGGTTGGTAGTGCATCCCAGACAGACGGCGTTATGCATGAGTTGCTTGAGTTCACTCCTTCTCAGTTGGATCAACTTGCTCTGCTGGCTGAATACGGGCTCGGGCCGATGAAAGACAACCTCCGCCAGCAATGGCTTACGATGAACAAGAACCAAGCGAAGCCCCTCGTCGAAGACTTGGTCCGAACCATGATGGGACATGCCAACAGCCCAGCTGAGAGATTCAAGAGAGCATACAAGGCACAAGTCGATAACCTCTTGTCCAACAACTGCCACCACGTCACGGATTGGAGCTGGACAGCGCTTGAACGTGCTCGTGATGAGATCATGCAGGTCGCCTTCATCCAAGAGAACTATGGACTGACCGCAATGACTTCGTGGACCACTATTGGAATTCTTTTCTGGGCGCTGTCTTCACGACTAGTGACCGCGGCTGATGCGGCAGTCGAGAAAGTGGTCGAGCAGTACGTGGAGCGGTACCATCTCCTCGACAAGATCCCGACCGCTATTCTGGCATTCGAGGTCTATAAGAGATGTCGAAGCGGCGTCTTCATCATTCTAGATTGCCCCAAGGATGTCCGCGGCCCATTGGCGATCAAACCTGCCATCTCCACCAAGAGATTCATGAACAAGAAGTTCATGGAGATCAACGGCTTGCCTCGAATGGAGTTTTCGGCCAAGCCCAACTACAGTCTTGAACTCATGATCATCGATTCCCGAGTGAAGAGACAGGAGCACGTTAAACCTGTTCGCCTACCGCCATACTTCCTTGACGTAGAAGAGGAAAAGGTCTGGCACCGCGACACCGTGTTGGCCAAATACAAAGGCCTTTTCGATCAACTGGAGACGCAGAAGGAAGCCGATTCGGGACTTGCGGAGCAAGTCAAAGCTCTGGATGGGGGAGAGATTGCGGTTCTCCCACTTGATATCAAGGCTAGAATCTCCTTCCTTGCCCAACGATTCAGCCTTGCCGAAACAATTGCGACACTCAATGAAGCGACTGACGGCAAGATCACACACACGACCATGACCACCGTGAAAAGACTTAACACTGACGCCTGGTCGGGTAAGTCAATTCGAGGAGTTGCAGGTATCCTCGGCACAATGGGTTCGACTGGTGAGAATTGCGACGTGGGAAAAATGATGGCTAAGATGAGCCACATCAGATCCGAAGCGGCCCGTCTCATGAAGCGCGATATCGATGACCTCCGCGCCTTGAGAGAACGCCGTTTCTGAGAACAAGTTGAATGGGAGCATGAACGCTTAGTTTCCC
Organism: Clonostachys chloroleuca; assembly: GCA_037952775.1. NCBI lineage: Eukaryota > Fungi > Ascomycota > Sordariomycetes > Hypocreales > Bionectriaceae > Clonostachys > Clonostachys chloroleuca. Next base: position 8,003,770 of record JBANAY010000004.1, read on the forward strand.
GCGGTGATAGACCAACTCACTGTTAGAGAAGGCATACACCAAGTGTCCTGCTAATGGTTATCACTCTTGTTATAGACTAAGTATGGCTGGAGAAAACAGGGGCCAGCAACAATCTTTCTCAATTTTGGGGACGCAAAAGCGCCTATGAGCTGATAGTTCAAAATTCCATGTGCCCGAGGGCTGATTGTTTCTTCGTTCGTCCTAAAGTGACATGTATGTGATGATGGATTTTCCGGTGAAGATGTGTATTTTTTTTATTAGCAAAACTGGAAACCTCTTATTTCAAATCTGCCAAGTATGCTAATACTGAATTCATTTACTAGTTGTCGACTTCTCAGAGAAAGAGAGACCGTAATAGATCTCTATATTTCCACGCTTTACTGCCTTCAACTTAGCTCTTCATATTGTTCTAGCTCAATGTACTGCCTTAGACTGTTGAATACTGTTTGTTCTCCGTGATAATACAATAACCAAACTACATCTCGACCTAGTATCAGCCATTCCAACTGTGATTGATTATTTAAAGAGCCTTGGTATAATTTAATTTCAGACCCACTGCATGATTTGATTATTAATTGATAATAATCATTGTTAGAGAGATCGGTCGTCAAGTATTGTTAAAATATATCGGTTTATATTGTCATGCGATAGAGAAAGCGACTTTACTGTAAATAAACTTTAATTTGAATTATCTTTCGTGGGATATCAAGAGGGCTTCTGGCACCATGTTATCACGCCAAAATAACAAATTGTAAATGTGAGCTATTTGTAATGATAATCATTATTCTACTAAAAGTCTTTGATCTTTCTTCATTCAACAAATAAACACGGTCAAAATACATTGCGTTAGCTGGCACATAAACGATAGAGCTGCACAAAAGAACTCAAAAATACAACTCCGCATTTCAACGATCTTGTTCCCCGAAGAGAGTTTTGATAGAAAGTTAAAACAAAAGAAGAAGTCAGACAACGATCTTGTTCAAGAAGGCATAATACTTAGTGTGCGTATTCATAGACTATCAGACAATGGTAAGTTTGTTCACATGGAACAATTCAAACAAACAAACAAACGCAATTAAGAATGTTCAATAACAACCGCAGCTTGTTTTGTTTGTTTGAAATGCAGTCTCGAGATTCATATTTATAAATTTGTGGACTCATGAGATTAACTATTTCATCTTCAATTTGACCGCCTTTTTTCCTTCAATCACGCAGCCCAACCTATCATTTCCCGCATTATCAAATAAATCACTACTCACCCTGTAGCAGATCATGGCGGACCATGAGTTTAAGCCATTTATTCTTGATCTTCCAAACGAGGTCCTGACAGAGATATTGGACCGCTTCGCAAGAATTGGGGAACCCACAAAGCCGATTCTCTTCGTGTGCCGCCGCTTCTACCAACTTGGCATACCTGTTCATTACAAACGTCTGAAGTTAAGTTCCAGCGAACACGTGTCCCGCCCGAAGCCCCGTCTGGTTGAGCTACAGCGAACGCTCCAGAAGGAACCCGGGCTGGGCGAGTATTGCCGTGACCTTTGCATCTGTTCCAACGATGCGAACGACAGCGATTCGAACGATCGCAATTCGGGAGAAAACCATCACGGTTGGGACGACGGCGATTGGAGTGACGGCAATTCGGATGACATGGATGTGGACGAGGACAATGCGGATGACAGCGATCCTGATTACAACCCCGACAAGTTCCCAATTCTCCAAAATATCGCATCATATCTTACGAATGTTCATTCTCTTGAAATATATGGAGGTCTTGGCATGGATGAAGATGGAGGATCCTACAGTGTCAAAAATAGGGATACTTGGTGCCTCTTTCGTTCTTTTGTGGCTCGTATGCCGTCTCTCCGGACGGTGTCTCTGCGCGGGAGAATGCATGGTCAACTAGATGTTCGTGAGCTTATGGACACTCTGAAAGGTACATCATTTCGACGTCTTATTCTGCACGGATTCGAATTTGCACCTATACACCAATGGACACCACAGGTATGTATCGCTAATCCACTCAAAAATTTGCAAAATCGTCATAAGCACTCACTGATCCGTTTTAAGGAGTTCGGGCCTTCCTGCATAAACGAGCTAGACTTAGAACTGCATCCCGAGACACCAACGGCCACAGCTTGTCTTCTTGAGTGGCCGGAAACTCTGACGAGCCTCACATTTAAAAGCAACTGTTCCGGCCAAAAGGATATGGACTTGCCGAGGCTTGGGTCGATGCTGAGAAAGCACAAGGATAGCCTAGTCAAATTATCGATTGGGCCCCTCGCAAAGGAAGGCATGGGGAAACTATTTGACTTTTCGGCGTTTGGGGCAATGGAGGAACTGGAGCTTGTCATGCAGCAGATTGTACCAAATTGGCCAGCAAAATTCGGCGAGGAAGACTACAGTTCTCTGCTACCGCCCAACCTGAGAATTTTGAAAGTGGGAATTTTTGGCTCTGGCAATGATAACTATGCTCATTTTGACGGCCGGGCAGGGAGTTGGCTGCGAGGCTATGCGAAGACAGCAGTTCGCCAGAAAGTACCGCTACGAGAGATCGTTATAGACGCCCCGGTCCTATCATCTAAACCCTCCCGGTCGATTGCCATGTTGTTATGGGGAAGATTAGATGCTCCAGAGTTTGACCAATATTGGGGCGGGATCGAAGCTCTAGAGAAAGACTTGTGGTCGATGGGCATAGCACTGACTTATTAACCCAACCCGAGTCTCTCTCTGGGCTATTTACGAGAAAGCAGGGGTAGAGTTCTTAGGTTCTGCTTATGGAGACTTTTCCTTGGAGCTACAACATTTTTGCAAAGTACGGTCGAATTGGATGAGTGGTGGGGATAGAACTAATGCTGGAAGAGTCGAATTGAAGGGCTGCTTGAGACAATTGGATTTATTATTTAACGAAAGATTGAAACTCTCGTATCAAAAGTGAGAATTTTGTGAATGAAGACACTAGATGGATGAACTTTCTATGTGGTAGTATTTACCGGGGCCAACTGAACATTGTGTTTGTGTTCTTCAGCGAAGATGATTCTCCAGACAGCCTAGATATGCCACTTCCCGCAATCGAAGATAGAGAAAAAGCCGATTCATGCTGACTACAACTCATCAAAGGGGATGTTGCTTGTCACATTCCGCTTCCCCTTCTTCCCCCGCTTCCTTTGGTGGGTTTGCACGGTGAGGCAGTATGAGGGCAACAAATCTTATTGTGGTTGTGTTTTGTTGCAGATGCCATTAGGCTTTTTTTTCTGGGCGAAACGAGGTATTGTCGTCAAATTGAATATGAAAGGTATACATTATGTATACCGAATCGATGAAAGACAAAACCAAAAAGAAGAAAGAGGAAGCAAATGCTACAGGACAAAGGAGAAAATAAGGTGATCTGAAATACGTAGGAGAAAGTGAATATAGTTCAACAATAATGAAAGCTGCCAGGGTCGGACAATTCAATTAAACTCAATGAATAAAGATGATCTTAAATAGCTTAAAATTAGTTACGGTTAAGTCACTAGGCAAAGAAAACCCTTTCCCAGCTTTCTCTGGTTCACCCTATATGTCGTCACAAGATTGCATATATCTCGACGGAGGACATGAAGCTACGGCAGAGGTTGGCAAGCGCATTCTAAAAAGAAGTTGCAAAAGGCTAGTTTGCATTAAGCCTATATGAAGCTAGCTAGTGTGAACTGTTCGTCGCAGCATTTACATGGCCGCTGTACGAAACATCGAAGTTGCGATGCCACTACTAGCGAACTGACCCTAACCTACCTACAGAGCGAAGTCTGAGATTAGTACAAAGGCAATGTCAAGCAGCTACGTGATGAGGAGACGTATACCAACGAGGGAGTTCCACCGTTGGTGAGTCTTGAACATGTTCGGTTGTATCATATCTTGCTGAGCTTTGATGATATAGTGCTTTAGATATGCGACTAGAATCAAGCTATCGATGGAGGCTCCCGATGAAATTACTCCTGAAAATGCATTGAAATGATTCATTAAAACATTCTTGTTTTCTGTGACTAGGATAGCGGTATAGCGAAGTATTGATAGTAGTTGTGGTGCTAGCTCATACAAAAACCTGTTGATAACCTGGCAATCAAGAACATTTCACAGAATCATAATCCCTTCCAGCCGTTGGCATTGCTGGACCATCTCATACGTGATTTAAAGAATACTTATTAAACATTTGCGAGGAATATTGAAGACTGTTATAACTACCTACAACCAAGAACGCCAACATAGTTCTTTGTTTCATAACGACGCTTCACCCACTGACCATCATCACCAGGGAAAAATTCTTCCGAATCACAAAAGCCTGCCAACATCTTTATAAACGCAGATGCTGTTTCGCGACCATCTTTGGAACGATATTCGAGCCCGATGTCAACGAACTCATGATCGCAGTCATAATGTACCTGCTGCGATGGCTTGCAGGAGGATGGTTCTAGCAACATCTGATCGTTGCGGTCACAACGGTCAAGTAACCATATATGTGGAATCGGTTCGTCCTGCGACATGAGGTTGCATACCAAGTTGGCTATGAGTCCCCTTGGACTGAGCTCATTCAATAGACGGGTCACGGATTTGGGAAATTCGGTATTCCAACTCGGGTCAAACTCGAAAACGAGGGACTTGGGTGTGTTGGAACAAACCAGGTCAGTGAACGGGCAAGAGTAATCCAGAAGGCTGTCTGAGAAGCTCAGCATACTCATTCGCTTCAATAAGGGACAGGAGCTGAAGTCGATGTCGATGCTGAAACAGCATATATCCTGAAAGGGTCGGACCATTAGGTGGAAGGGCTCATCAGTAGCTCTAGACACAGCTGGCCGTGGCCTAAGTCGTTGCAGAATTGGGAGGCATTCGTCTCCCTCGGCTGGCTCCCACAACTTTTCGCACCGATCAGCAATTAATTCTAGCTGTCGTCTCCTCCTCTCCCAAGACCTCATTTTGAAAGCTTTTTTAACCACCTCGCGAGACTCCCAGCAAGCAGTCCAGAGTCCGTAGTCCCGCTTATAGGCCGACCGATTCTTATCATCGTGGTTGCCGATTATAGGGATCGTGCACATAGGATCTCTGTGTTCTTCAACCCAATCTGCCATGGAACAATAGTGCATTGCAACCATATCAGGCTGTGTTGGGCGAACGGATGCCTCCCATATTTGAAGCCTTAGCTCAGGCGGTAGTTGTGAGAAAGAATGAAAAGTAGCCATGATAATGAAGGTATAAAGTGTTAGGATTTTTTGAATAGATGGACCAAGGTATAGGATTATGGGTAAGGGGTGTTGAGCGAAGGGGAAGTTTTTTCCGTTCCAAAGCAAAGGAAGTAAGAGCATTATATTTGTTGCTTGCGCAGTAATCACTGTGAACACTGCAAAGTAACATAGGGTCTTTTGCCCCATGGATGGAACTCTCTTTTGACACTCCTATTTAGTGTGGCTACTAGTCACGATTAATTTTTGAGGTTGCAGATCCTGCGCCCGACATCTTAAAGCGATGATACTTGATGGTTTAGCTGTCTAGGTCCACGACTACAACTAGTGCTTCTGAGCAAGCACTATCAACGCCACGAGAAGTCCTGAGAACCATTTAGAGAGTAAGACATACCTAGTCTTCATGGCAACAAAAATTTGATGAAATCTACATTTACTTGAAGAAAAATTTAAAGTTCTCTTCTTAAGGCAGCAGCCTACAGAACCACGCTGGTGGGTTGATTTATGCTTCATCATCCCACGGATGTATTAGGTTCGATGTCTCATTGCGCGGGTGCATGAGATTTGCAGCAGCCCACTTTGATTCTTGCCTGAACCCAAAAGCCGTCGCCGCATTCTCATTGTCTACGTTTCTTGGACTAAGACGGATATTGCGAACAGGTTATGAACGCTCGTGGTAGACACTCGTGGGTCAGCAGTGCCGCTCCTTGGCTAAGGCGTGGATATTATCTCTCCAAGGGTGCCGTAGACCCTATGATCAGCCACTAAATGAAGAAATATCTAGTCATCGTGTCGTTACATGGTTTAATCTCTCACAAAATCTAACCTTCAGCCACAAACCCATGGTGCGGACTTTACAATTACATCTAATTAGAAGTCACATGTGGCGAATTTTAGGCGCCGATCGGCTTTGGGCCACTTTGAATTTTCAGTGTGACTTGTAATTACTTGTCTTATGGCGTTGGCAGCTAGACTCATGTAGAACATTTGAATGCTCCAACCGGTACCAAGCTTCTATTTGTGATGGGCCTCATCGAGAATATGTAATTCACTTCGTAGATGCTTCCTACGAGCTCTGGGTTTATAGGGTAGGCTTCACTATATAGATAATCACTCTAGCTCGTTTATGCTTTACGCTGTAGCTAAAGCTACCTGTTGTGTGAACCTCCGACGAGGGTCTTAAGTTTCAATATTGCCCGGTTGACCCCGTGGTAAACGACGGGGAAAGAAACATGGAGCGGGACGTGAAGCACAAAGACAAAGTTCGTACCTTCAGCTTTAGCTCAGTTTCTATCGGGAGGTAATTTTTTGTATGACTGTCGCAACATCTCGAACACCACCAATTTTTTATCAAGCCGTAAATACGCCGCCTCATGATGCTTGAAACTGCGGGTAATATATTAAGGAAGAAAGTTGGGATTTGCTTAAGTGAAGCGGCTTCACATCGTAGGAATACGCCAATGAACCGTGTTGTATCACATATGCTATGAACACATCCGAGCAGGCATCATCAAGCTCGTGCTGGTAAATGAGATCCTAAGGAAAATGCCTGGAGCCGTTCTCAAACAAAACCTGCATGGCGGGGCAAGCCCAGGTAAATATTTACTCCTCATGCATGTGTGTCACGTTACAGTGATTTCTCGGTAATCAATGAATCATGGGCTAACGGCCTTGCCCGTAAAATCGGCCCGGGGACAAATCGTATTGGTTCCAAGGCGGCCGAATTTGTTCCATTTTTGGATATAGGCGCAGTTAGCCATCTCCCTGGGAATGAATACGAGGGCCTTTAGCGTGCTTCTAGCGTAGTCTTGCCGCTATCCGCGCTGCCCGACCACTGAACATGGCACCTGACAGCTGTGGCCGGCTCTAGCAGACACAGACAGTGGAGCGCTAAACGAGCTGTTAGTGGAGCGGTAGAGCGGTGCTGTAGCGACGAGAGAATCTTCGGCCAAGCTTCTCTTCCAGCTTAGCGAAATGGAGCTCCCGCCCGATACGAAGATCCAGCCGCGAGGTCAGCATGAGCTGAGCAATATTGCTATCCGAGCCAGCTCGTGACAGCAAATGACCGGTGACGATGGAAGGGCCGTGGAAGAGATGATTAAAAACTTGCTCGCACCTGCTTCCGGAAAATGAGTCGCATATCTCATCTGCAAAACACCAACTTATCCCACCACCAGCATCCAAAATCGGCTCAACCCCGTCAACTCTCACAATGCGCCTGTCCACCACTGCCACCGTCGCTGCCCTGTCACCCCTAGCCTTGGCCGCCCCGGTCAACATCAGCGGTGCATCGGGTACGGCCGATATTATCGTCAGAAAGAACATGGGCGGTGTTGCGGGTGACCACAGCGACACCAGAATCCTCGTTCCTCTGGGCCGTGTCTTCGCCGGCCATCCTTCTCTCGACGCCGTCTCGACTCTCTGGCTCAACGCCGCGTACGGCGTCGACGTTGCGACTGTTACTTGCACGCCGTTTAAGAACACCGACGGGACTGGTGAGGCCGGTCCTTCGTTCTCCAAGGAGCACTCGTCCTATGTCTCGACCCACAACGACAACGTTGGCAGCATCTTTTGCAGCTAATTATCAAGACATCTTCAAACACGCCCGCATCGAATATTCAGCGAAATATTATTCAGGCAATAACGAATAAAATATATGCATGCCTCTTCTCCGCCAAGGCTACTAAATGTCGCAAAAGGAAAGGGGGGTCGGCATCAGGAATCATTCCCGTATTCGAGATGATGAGTCTCATGCCAATTGAAACTCAGTCTCTGGCCTGATCCTACGACAACATCCGGGCACTGTATTCGTCCCGCAGTCCATGCTCGAGGGGACTGTGTTTATGGAGAAGATCTCCAGGTAGCCTAACCCAACTTTGGCTAAATAATCTGAGGGCTAAATAATCGGAGTGCCATGCAACGCACGAGGGATCATGTCGGTTTATCCCAAGTTACAGTACCAAACTCTCGCACGGGCTACTAGCACTCCCGAGTTCGACAAGCTAGACAAGGTCAAGTTGTCGGATATCTAGGAAGAGAAGTTTAGGGCCATCGCGATATACTGATCCTAAGATGCTGGCCATATTCAGAGTCAACCTAGCTCCTGAAGGTTGGGTAAGAGAGCCACGCAACCGTAGACAGGATTCCTCCTGCAAATTGGATGGCCACATTCATGTCTACGACCAATACGTCACCAAAGGTGATAGGTATTACCATATACTTGCAGAGAATATAATAATAAATCCGTGTATTCATAGTAGTAGCTATACTACAACTACCATGCCTACCCCTCCATGCTCTGGCCAGTTCCAGTTAAATTTTCCAATCTTATTTGGATAACAAGTGACAGTTTCTAGGGAACGATCCATTCAAGGCTCCAGTTCCAATCCTAAGCTCCTGTCGCTCCGCTAATTTTTCACATAATTCTACAGCCGTGTCAAATGAATGACCATGGCCTGGTAATAACACAATTCTTAGGCGCGCCAGGTAAATGGTCGCGGCCTAATAGTAACACAATGTTCTCATCACACATGTCGGCGGAAGCCATCACATAAATGATCATCGTCGACTGTCTGGAGGTAAACCCGATATCTAGCTTCGAGTGAGGCCTTCCACAGAAGGTCGCGGGGAGGCAAGAGGGATGGTAGGCAGTTATCAGTGAGCTCACTGAACAGGGCATTGCTGCTCATCAAATTGGCGACCACCTCCCCTCTTTCTGAGCTCCTTCACGAGCCTATTCATGCCCCATGGATAGACGTCGTTGAAATTGAGATCGCCCACATCCTCAAACCGCGGAGTCTCAAGCCAGTCCTTGATTTTTTGAGTTGGCTTTGAAGTAGCCCTCAAGCACTACATTGGTGTTAATGAGAAGGTCATGGGCAAGAGGGTATCCCCAGAGGTGGTACGGGTCTCCAGCTTCTTGAAGGTCTTCCACATCAAAGCCAGCCGCGGCGCAGACATTAGAGAAGCTCGCCTCCAAGAAACCAAGGCCCCCACCATATTCGCTCAAGATAGGCATAACACCATCTTCCATGCCTCGAGCCAGTTCGAAGCACAGGTTGGTCGCAAGGGAAACGGAGGCCAGGTCTCGCTTCCCTTGAGCCCACTCCTTCCAAAGCCTCTCGAGGGCGGAGCGGAGTTCTGCGTGCTCCACGGAGAGCATTGCAAAGAGAAACGTAGCCTCTTCGTAAGTGTCCTCCTGCTCGACAGTGTATTTGACCTCGGGCTGGATACTCGCAGTCGGAGTAGTCTTGGGAGAGGCGCAATCTCTTTCAAATGTTCCGAAGGTTCGTAGACGCTCAGGATCGAGTAGTAGTTGGCGAAGGGACCGCGGGCATTCTGTGCCTTGCGAGCGGCTCGTGCTTTGTCGAGTTCCTTAATATTGAAGACCCCGGCCTCCATCTGGGGTCTAAGGAGATCGCGGACTTTTTCAAGGACATTGGCAAAGTAAAGGTGGCGCTCGTCAGAGGCAGTGTCAGCAGCGCTACCACTTCCGCTTAGACGATCGGCGAAATTCTTGCGAACTAGAGTGTAGCCAGTCAGTGATCACTTTGGCAGACGGTAGGAGAGTGGAGCAGTACCCCAAACAACACGCGCGATAGCGACAGCAAAATAGTCAGGGACCTTGATTGAGTTGATACGGCTGAGAAAGGTAGCCATGGGCTCAAAGTCGCTGATCTTGAGGGCATATGTCTTGGCCTATGCAGCAGGCTTCGAGCTGATGGTCGCGCCGAAATCCTGGGGAGGTTGAGCTGCTTGCTTTGTCTGCTTCCTAGCTTTGCCCTTTAGTCGGCCACCGCCGGAAGCGGCGGAGCCCACGCCTTGGACAAGCCATTGGCCTTGGCTGTCGTAGCGAGCCAAGTAGCGACAGCATCTGTGTCACCTTTGTATTGTTGGTAGATGCTCTTGAGTGCAGGAGGCAGCATGGTCACTCGAGGAGAGATGGTGCCGTGTAAGGAGAGGATGAAAGGTTCAAAACAAAGAGACCCCGCGTCACTTAAGAGGGGACTAAGCGTGACTCCGCTTTTGGTGTGGTTGAAGGAGCGGTCAAGTGGGTGGTGATATAACAGACGAGACACCAAACCAGTTGGCAGTACCTCAAGCGTCCACCATGAAAGAGGCTCTATGTTTTGTCCACCATATTCCCAGCCTAAACCCATATAAATGAATTAAGAAAAAGATTGCTATATTCCTCAAAGGCTATAGAACATACTCATACTTTTCCCTCCGATATCTGAGTATTTCTAGCCGCAGAACATACGAGGACCTAAGAATTTGGTGTCTCATCTATTGTATCATCCACTTGGCGGTCAAGGACGTGACGTATAGTGGAGTTGTTATATCTTCCTTTCTTTTTCCTTGCTCTTTTCTCTAATCTATCGATGGTGGGTAAAGTACAGAGAGTATCACGCTGTGTGTTGCGCTATAGAGCATGCTGCAGAAGTGCAATGAACCAAGCAGGTCTTGTCTGTGCGAGATTCAGCGGATTTTCACATTTCTCACCATGAGACGACAAACACATCTGCATCCCCTGTTCGAGAATATTAAAATCTACCCAGTCAAGATACAAGATGCGGCCGGTTCCGAAATGATCTAGGACAGAGTCCTTGAGGGCGAGGAGCAGATCCCAGATACATGCCCGACTGAGTAATGGACTCATACATCGTAATTTTTGGTCCCGATCCCTTCGCGATGCCTATATCTCGCTTCGCAGCCTCTTTCCTTCAAGATTGGCCTTTGATTTTGCAACTGTGATGGGACAGCCATTCACGTCCGCGAGGAGTAGGACGAGTTGAGTGTTAACAAACTACGTGATTATATCCAAAGCCCAGACAAAGACTGTGATATCATATAGGCGCCTGCGAATCTCCTTAATTCTAGATATATACCTTTAGAAACGGGCGAGAGAGTTTGAGCGGCTTGACTCACATAGTAAGGAACAGCAATAGAACTCTTACACTGCTTAACGGGAAGTCCGGTTATGGACGATGCCGGGTTCTGCTAAATCCTCGTCTCTGCTTTCGTGGCCTCCTCGGCAGTTTCACCTGACGCGGTCTCTATTGCTGGATGCAGTGCCTCGTTAATACGACCAGTCAGACCAAGCAAGTTCCAAGTTACCGATGCGGTTTCTCGAGTATATGTGATCTGGTTCCCGGAGCATTATTGCGTCGGAGAGAGTACGGATACGACTTCTCCAGTTCTGGGAAACAGGGACCATCAGTAATTATGTTTCAGTGGTTAGAGAGATCTCTCTGGTTCGCGTGAGGTAAAGAAGAAATTGAGACTCGCCTCTCAGAAGGCTATGGCGATACTGACAAATGTTTGATGCTGCCGCTCATCTCCAGGCAGCCTCGCAACTCCGGTACTAGCAGCAAGCTTCAACACCTCAATATTGGATAGATCCCACCCCATGCCGTACTTTTGAAAACTCTGGTGCGTCGAGCTCGCATCGATTTCACTTTGCCAAAGTGGCCTTGGGCAAGGGCGTCGACAGCCAAGACGACAAGTGTGCCAAGACCACGCGTGGTAGCCGCGGAGTGACTTAAGGGGAGGGAAGAGAAGTATGAAGAGAATATATTAGTAATTAAATATCAGCTAGGAAGGAGACGCGTGCAGAACTCGGAAAGGAGGAAATTGGTATAGATGAGTGGACGATCCGAGTCGGGGCCTCACTGCAATGCAGGGACAGATGGATGAGCCTCGGTCTCTGCCACAGCGGAGATGCTCGGCACTCTTATGGTTGAATTATTTTCGACTAGCTCCGTCTTTGCTATGCCCAATATGCGCCAAACTTCGTTTAAGAAGACAAAGCCTGATCCCGGTAACCCCGGCACAATCCGGACCCCTCCTTACAGATCTTGCATGCGGGTCGTTGTCTACCTGCAGTGGAGAGTATTAATATTACGGCTGAGTAAATTAGAAACCGGGTCTCGGCACTAACCGCAGCGTTTCCTACGAGAGATCCTATTGAGACAGCCTTTGAATCGAGGAATGGAAGATGGAGACCCATCTGTCCCACAGACCAGTGCCATCATACTTTTCTGATCGGATGATTAAGGCGGTTTGCCAGAAACAGACCGGCGATCAGCAAGCCCCCGCCAGTGTCACCTATGACTGGAGGCTGCGGTAGAACAGAGTACCTAGAGATATTGATGAACTGCAGGACAGCGTAGTAGCAGAGAGGACATGGGAAGTCGCCAAGCTCAATCACTTCAGCATCAGAGACCCTGCGGCACGGTCAGCATGGGATAGAGCGCTAATCCAACTCTGGAAACTAACATGCGCCCTATCCTTATTAATTTTTGATGCATTGATTTATCACGCGTACGTACAACATGAACCCCTGCCCAACGTGGAAACCAACACGATCTAGGGTCGGGAACATATACCTTGTCGGTCTCTTTTCCATGAGTTGAGCATCATGCCCTATCCCGAAATATATTAGTCTCACTTGGTACGGTATGATGATGGAAGTAAAAAGGTCGTATAAAAGGACAGAGGCGATCTTAGACCCCCTTCTCCTTCTCCTTCTCGTCGGGCGAAAGATCTCAGCCCCCAACCTAACACTGTTCTGATCTTCCTTAAATCAGAATGGCAACGTCTGGAGTGAACAATCTTGGCAAGGCTGAATCTGGAAACTGTTTCGAAAAGACCAGCGGGGAATCCCCAACATGTCTAGCCGAAGCCGTCAACATGGACACGGAAAGTCCACCAGATTCTAATCCAATACGTCCAGAACCTGATCCAACGTCCACTTCCCAATTTCTACTGATTGGAATTGGGTTGTGGCTGGCAGTGTTTTTGGTCGAGCTGGTAAGTACTTCCAGTGGAAGCCCTCATTCAACTTGCACGCTGGTAACAACGTCTGATGACAACTTTTCGTTCTATATAGGACCTGGCCATCCTTTCCAAGCAACACTTAGAATCACCGATGAGTCCAAGACTCTGTCAGATGTAGAGTGGTACGGTAGCGGTAGGTTTTCAGTTATTCAACTCTGTCCGCTTGATGTTTCTCTTCTCTTTCTAACATTCGCATGCCTCTAAGGATTTCTTGCCAAACGCCACATTTTCTACGGTCAGGTATACTCCAGCTTCTCGATCAAATGCACATTTCTCGCTGTTCTTGTCATCTTTGAGATAGGCTCTCTTATGTGTGCCCTAGCACCGACCAGCAGGTCCCTCATCATCGGTCGTTCCGTGGCAGGTCTTGGCGCCGCAGGGATATTCTCGGGAGTCACGATTTCTATTGCGCATACGGCGCCTCTGCGCATCCTACCTTTGATCATAAGCTCCATGGGCGCCATGGTTGCAATCGGCTTCATCGTCAGTCCGCCACTAAGAGGGCTCTTCACAACCCAGTTTGCTTGGCCGTAGTACTGTTACATCAACCTCCCCCTCGGTGGTCTAACCTTTCTCTCTGCTTATCTTCTTCCATCTTCCTGAGCAACCAGAGGTTTCATCGATCCCACTCGTCGAGAAGATCAAGAATATTAACTTCGCCGGCTTACTGCTTTTCCTCCCAGCCATCGTATGTCTTCTTCCTGTACTGTAATAGGGCGGGACAGAGTACGCCTGGGATGACGACCGAATGATCACATTGTTCGTTGTCATTGGTATTCTCATCATCTCACCATTGGAGACATTATCATGGCCTTGTTTGCCGGCATCTTCGTTTCCAAACTTGGGAATAGTGAGTACAAGATGGTCGAAGAAAGTGGATAAGCCTATACTCACTATTCAGGCAATATAATGATGATCCTCGGCGATACTGCGCCCATCGGAAAAGGGTTGTTGACGAGATGGACCGTCCATTCCAGTTTCTCTCAATAGGTTGGATACCAAGCACTGACGGGAATCGGCGTTTAGGCCTGTAACAGCCGACGGTTGCAGTGCAGATGCTCCTACCCAAGGCCGAAGTCGCTTCGGCCACTGTATGTATCCTACTGATACAGATCGTGAGTGGCGCAATCTCCCTCTCCGTCGGCCAGAGTGTGCTCCTTGAACGAGCTCACAAAGGACCTCAAGTCAGCGTTCCCCGATAGTGATTTTGGCTATTCTAATCTAGCCAGGATAAGAGCTACGCAGATCCGTTCCCTGGTACCCGTGGATGACCTGCCAAGGGTCCTAGTAGCGTACAGTGTGGCCTTGACCAAGGTGTATACTGTAGCTCCCTTTCTATCAGCACTCTCTATGATTGGAAGTCTTGCAATGGAGGCGAGAAGTGCTGCAAAGCTAACAGAAGACCATAGAGGATGAATAAACGGCCACAAGTAGGGCACGACGGCGGGGGTTGATTCAGTGCTGGGATAAATTCCCATTGAGGCTATTCCTTCTCCTTTCGCTTCTTGTTGGGAACTTCATCTCAATGTATACCCATCAAGCGTTGAAAAAGTATAGAGTTGGCAAGCCAAGGCCCTGCACCGTCGTCATCCAAGCCCCTATGGCAACAGCAGTCTGCCGATCGTTCGTTTTCCACCAGACAATACCGGCAACTAATCCGCTGAGAAGGACAGCCACAAGCATGAGAGACATGATCAGGGGCCAATTGGGCCCTTCTTCGATATGTACTCCCCAATCCGCCGTGAACGATGGCATCTTGTCATGCTTGTCGTGTATCTTCTTTGGCAGCCTAGGACCCCATAACCGTTGAACGTGTGTATCGTGGCTCGTCAAGAAGTGTAGAAAGGTGTCGCTAGGCATCGGCTGCTCTTCAAGCGGGCAGGGGGTGTAGTGGTACTTGCCGTCGTCTACAAATCTCTTTGGTGGAATCGAGGGTCGCTCCTCCGTCCCAGCGATCCGAGACATGACGGGGGCCTTCTCAAACAGGAACTAGGATATTTTTCGATCAGTGCCTTGAAGCAAGATTGAGAAGACCTTATTTACCTTGATAAAGATGGCCTTTGTGGGGTTCTTCAAACGCAGACTCATGGGAAGTTTCGATGGCCGAACCAGGTGGTACTTATCCCGAATATCCTGAAACACTTCGCCGTCTGTAGTGCGATCGTGGTACCAAACAGTCTCCGCCTTTGTCCGGCGGCGCGAGAACTTTACGCAGACAAGAACGCACATGCCAGATGGGGTCAAAGGCTGGCTCACGGCAGAGGAGGTGGGAAGGGACGTGTTGGCAGAGCGTGGCCCATTCGACGATGGGCCAGACCAGGCAACCTGCCTCGTCCCGGATTGGCGCATTCGTGCCCTGCCTGGAGCCGTCGGAGTTGCTAACGCTCTTGCGGTACTGCTACTGGGACCGTGGGCTGTCATCGTGGCTTGGATTGTGCGCTGGGAACTCGTCTTCGCTAGCTGATTCTTCAATTCCAGTGAAGGGTTGATGAAGTCTCCATAGAGGAGATGGCCGCATTCCTGCATGATAAGTCAGTGGCATGCCTATCATCTCTTCTCTCTACGCCAGGAGAATCGTCACTTACACAAATCCACTCTAGCCTTTCATGGCCGGGGGGAACTGCCGGCCGAAACATGTACTTCCACCACGATGATCCCTTGAGGTTTAGGAACAGTCGACCACGAGTGGATAAGGCCAATATCAACAGAGTAATGAGCTTCTTCAAAGACGTAGGTAGAGTTCCTTTTACCTGAGTATCAGCAGTTTCGTCCAAGTCATCCAGAACTTCGAAGCTGTCAATCTCGCATTTTCTTCCCGCTGCATCCCAGTCACGGGTTTCGTTCTTGGCGTTCTCTTCAGCCTCCTCCAGCCATCTCCTCCAATGGGCTGTATCTGGAACAACATTGCCAGCTTGGACCCAGTCTGTCCGTTTTGTCTCACGGATAGTGTACCACAGAGAAGTGAGAAAGGGGGGCTCTCATGACGCGGCGTCTCCGGTCCGGATGTTGCTATAACCTGGTAATCTGTTGAAGCGGGAACCTCACAGATGTAACTTTCGGGTGTTCTGAAGAATGCTCTGAACAGTTCCGGCCCCCACGAGAAGTTGACAAAAATCAAGTTGACGAGAGAGGCAGCGGATGGCATCCCGTTGCGTTTGACGAAACTATTCAGCACGGTCGAGCTGGGTGTAGGTATAGTGCTAGCAATACTTATAAGCATGCTGATCATCAGCTTTGTTGTGCGGTGGTCTCTCTCTTCCAGCTCTACTTCAACCTCCTTGGAGCACTTGATTACACCAAAACCACCGTTCCGAGTGAGGACCACAATATCACGTTTGGAGACGGCCTCGTTTCCATCAAATATAGATGAGCGCCAGGAGAGGAGTACGTAGCCCAGAATGGAGGAACTCATCGAAAGTAAAGTAGTGGACAGGGTAGCAAGGTCTGTTTGCTTAGTGCCGACGCAAAGACAAAGATCCAGCAAGCTGAGAAGTAACAAGAGCTGAAGGGTAGGACGGAGATCCAATGTTTCAGACCGGCCAGTCGGGGATTCGCTTTTTGACGCGGTTTTCGACGCGGTCCTTATGAGCGCCTTAACTTGCTCTTGTAAAAGGCAAAAGGGCCAAGGAAAGTTCCATCCGCTTCCTAGCTGAACAATATCTCGACCTTTTGCTGTTTGCTCATCGAGGCTTTTTTGGTCGGTACTCGTTTCCTTTTGCTGAAGTATGTTCAGGACGCTGAAACCACAAGAAGGGATCTGATCCAGATGTTGGTTGATCCGGTCGTAAAGCGCTCTAGAGTTGATGATTGCGCTTCGATCAGTATTTGCGATGAAAATATATGCATTAAACTCATTAGATTCGAATGAAATATTAGGTCGTGGCAGAAGGCTGCTGAACCAGTGGGAAAACCACGTAACGAAGCTTTGATAGTAGTTGAGGAAAATTTGTCCGTTTTTTGGAGTAGAATAGAGTGCCCGTCCTTTTTTCAGGCCAAGAACCCTTTTATTACTCTTAGAGGGGGAGCCGCCATGGTTGGCTGATGGAAGATTTGAGCCATCGGATCGACTTTCCAGGCTGGAAGGACCACCCCGCGGATGATTATCTAACTTGTTAATGCGGCTCTTTGATATGCTCTCTGACTTTGTACCACCTGAGGCAAAAGTGTTATCCTGATGATTACTTGACGTGTCTCGTTGCGAGTTCTGTCCTTGTCGTTTCAAGTTGCTCCACCAGTTGTATAGTCTACGAAAACCCAGTGTTATAGGAATAACACTCAACGACAGTGTAGAGCTGACCCCAGTACCAAGCTTGTTTCCTTTGCCAAAGGCACTCTTGACACCATCTGAAAAGATGCGAAACAGCAGAAGGACCGAGATCGAGCCTCGAGGAATCAGAACTAGCGAAGCAGAACTGAGCCCTCGAGCAGACAAGGTCTCATTCACAGACTCTACGGGTGTCTTTCTTGCCCGTGTGCCGAACTTCAAACGTCTTGATTGTACCCATGTCCAGAGACTAAAGATGCCAAAGGTAATTATGGTTGTGGGAATCGTTATAGTCCAAAATAATACAAAAGTAGGGAACGAGAAGGTATAGTCCTCTAACTTTTCTGGGTCTGAGGGGTAGAGGCTTCTTGCTTCCTGCAGCGCCAGTATGAACTGTATCATGGCTAGTAGTGCTGAAAGCAATGCGGTGAATATAGCCAAGGATGCGAGGAATGTATTGCCGGTCATGTGCATGGAGGATGATGCAGCTTTAAGCCGTCCGTAGACTAGTTTACAAACGCTCTCGACGCCGTCCATTATTGGCTGGTGTAGCGGTCTCGAGATAGTCAAGCCAACAATCAGCAAGAAAACAGCACCTAAAATTTTAGCAAAATCCCTATATCGGATCGTGGGAGTCACTAGGGTGGCTGGAAGTTGAATGATGAGTGCAAAGCATGTTGCCAGCAATAAGATGACTTTCAGCTTGTGAGTTCCATCACGAAAGCGAATCGAGGCCAAAGCCTCGGAGATGCTTTGTTTCCCCTGCGCGTTAAGGGCCCAGATGCAACAGGTAAGGATAGCAAACAGCATTGCCACCCCTGGTATGACAACCCTGAACAAGTCGATCTGAGCCAACACAGCGTGGGCCACGGTCGGCGCATCTAAACGCTCTGAAGCTTCAAGGTCAATAAAACTCTGTGGCACCGGACAAAAGGCGAACGTGGCCAGCAGGAACAGTGCGGTGAGAATTGCGACAGCTCCGACCCTGGCATTGTCGGATTGAGCCTCATATGGGTTTGCCCGTATGGGAGATGAAGCAGAATCTGGCTTATGGGGTTTCCGAAAGCCCCAGGCGAAATAAAGAAAGACCGGTATTGTGGTGAGAGATAGAATGATGGCCCACTCCAATGAAAATTGCTGCATGTCCTCGGTCACCGAGTGTTTGGGAGTTCCAAGGTCAAGGTTCATTCCAAACAACGTCGAGGCAAAGGTCGCCGGCAAGAATATCATCGCAATAGTCGCAAGGAGTTTCACAGAGGCCACGTCAGATTCGAGGCGACTCTTCGACATCAGTATAGGAATGCTCGACCTCTTGAGCTTGCGTGGAGCGAAGGAGTAATGCAGATAGAATAGCCCAAGGACCACTGCCATGAGCGGCAGACTGATGATCCAGTACAGACCAAACTGAGGGCGTATATTCAGATCAATGATCTTCTCCTCCAATATTTCGTTGCTGTCCCAAGAAAAAAGCTCCGTTGCAAAGAGACCTGAGATGAGGCTTCCTGGGAGGAACAGCAGGGTCAATATTGTAAGGCTTCTTGTCATCTTGGTAAGTCTTTCTGCCTTTATTGCATCGTCCTTAGCCAAGTTTGAAATTTCAAAAGAAAGATCACGTCCGATACCGTCCATCGGTCTGATTGTCTCAAGGTATTGCGAAGTGCCTCGATTGGGGGGACGAGAAGCTAGGAGGTGTGCTTCAACCCATTCAAGATCTTCTCGAGGTGGGTGCAATGATTCCCAGATAATGAACCCGAACGGAACAATAGCAGCAACCAGTCCAAATCCCGCCATGATGGCCTCTATTTCGAGCTGGGCGGACATGGTGTGCGCAGTGGTTGTCCGAAGACAAGGTCAAGGGCGGCTTCAATAAGAAGAGAACGCGAGGTTGGTGCTTTGGAGACGACCTTTTATCTTCCCCCCCCCCCCCTTTTTTTTTTTCTTACAGACGACCTCAATATCCGAACCGCGATATGAATAATAAAGGGTCGCTAAGATTTTCGCTTGCGGAAGCCGCTTTTTTTTTTTTCTCTCCCAAAAATGTGATAATGCAAGGAGTTGTTTTGTTCATGACAATTGAGACACGTGTGAGGGGCAACCTAATGCGAACCGCACAAAAGTGTAGTGGGAGAGGGGTTAGGCATCATCGCTTATGGGCTGTCTGCCTCACTCCTCTTACGTGTGCGTCATGGAATGTAACCTCGGTGTTACACATCAACATGACGAGATTAAAAATCAGCAATAGAAGATGCCAGACCAGACATCTCGACACGTTGAAATATGTTTAGGTATCCTCCTCTCCTCTCTTTTTTCGTGTAGCAAGTGTACCCTACAGCCTCATGTTGATGGCATTTCATGCTCGGTAAGTTCACCTGACGCGGTCGCTATTGCAAGATGGAATGCTTCGCTAACACGGCCAGTAAGACGAAGCAAGTGCCAAGTTACCGAAACACTTGTGATATCATAGATTGGAAATCAAATTATTTGTCAATTACGTTAAATTAAATCATTATATCCCTAAGCTTCTAGCTAGAAAACTCTCCAGCGATCCATCTGTTCATCATATCCAGAGACGCCGCGGGCTGGTTTGTAGGGACCATGTGGCCGGCCTGGAAGACCTGGATAAAGGCAAAGTGCCCAGAAGTAGTGAGGCTCCCCCACTGGGCACCGCCGCCTCCAAGCTTGAGCGGCTGTACGGGAGCGGCGTTGAAGGCGTCCTTGCCGGGCCAGTCCAGGGCCTTCGTCCAGGCGCGGTTGCCGAGCCAGTTGCAGATGAAGTCGGCGTCGCCGGCGTAGATGAGGACGGGGATCTTGGCGAGTATGTCGGGGACGAGGCGGTGGATCGGCTGCATCCAGTCGCCGCTGTTGTAGAAGGCGTTGTAGACGCCGTTGTCGCACTCCTCGAACGAGGTGACCTCGGCGCCGATGGCCTCGAGGACGCTGGGGGTGTTGAGCCACTTGTCCACGCCGGTGTCCTGGGCGGGCGTGTCGGGGCGGATGTCATACACGTCACTGCCTGTGTTTTGGTAGGGAGTGAGCATCCAGTTGTTGCAGGAGGTGAAGGCGCTCTTGCACGATGACAGGGTGCCGTCGTAGCAGCCTTGGATCAGCTTCTGGCAGCTAGCCAAGTTGCTGTCCATTCGCTGACAGGCTGTGGACGAGAGGACAGATGGGTAGCCACCCTCACCACAGGCCATCGGGCGGTAGTAAGCATACTGGGTGTATGGGTCTGTCAATCCGTTTCCAATCAACAAACTCTTCAGGTTGATGATTGTGTTGGGCTCAGAGATGATCTTGTGCCCAATCCCAGGAATGTAATGACCAGCGTATGACTCTCCTGAAATATGGAAAGGTTGCTTGGAGTACTCAGGGAACTGGGTGAAGAAGAGAGTGAGCAGGGCGTAGAGATCGTCGGCAGCAGCGACAGTGCTTCCCGTAGCATTCGTCTTGCTGTATGACAGACCAGTGTTGACTGGCTGATCAATGAAGATGACCGACGCGTTGTTGTTCCAAGCGTATTCGTTGCGCACAATGGTCTGGTTAGACAGAATGGCGGATGGGCCGAGCTCGTTGAAAAGCCCGATCATGGAGGAGCATCCAGGGCCGCCGTTGAGCCACAGCACAACTGGATCATTGGCAGGGTCGTTTCTTGACTCAAAAAACCCTGTTCAATTAGGCGAGTCAGACAAAGATTCGCCAGATTTCATACCGAGAGTTAGCTCAGGGCTTCTACTTACAGTAAAACAGATGCTTGTCCTGCTCGTTATTGTCGAGGTAACCACTGTATTGCTTCACGGTATCGATGCCCAGAGAAGAAGGATCGACGGCCTTAGCGCGGAGGTTGAAGTTGGACAGGTCGGTGCTGTCCTCGCTCCTGGCCGCAGGCTGGGCCTGTGCGACATCAGCACCGTTCACAATGTGGTCCCAGTAGCTGTCTGGTCGAGGCTTGAGACGATCATTGATATCTCTCTCTCGGACGTTGTCAAGCTGCGCAGTGGCAGATGCAACTGCTCCAAGAGCCAGGGCCAAGGTAGAGAAATGCATGATGGACTTTCAAGGGGTCTGAGGTCTGCCTTGGAACCACAATGGAAACCATCAGTGTCAGCAGGAAGATGGATCTTATATAGCAAAGCAGCCAGCGTTTTATCATCATCGTAAATGCTTCATAGCGGCTGGTCAGGGTCTATCAATTGGAACCTTCCTAAAGTGTCAGTGGAGCAGTCGGTTGACAGCAATGATTCCACAGGGCCTTTTGCAGACAGCTCCGCGTACAGCTTCCACGAAGGGAACCCAGGCGATGATCACTTCGCCAAGGCTACAGAAAGACCTATATGGAGTGTACCACTATGACATCTGCCGAAGAAGCCAGCCAACTCAATCCCAAGTAACATTTCTCATCGGATTTTCCTTACAGTCTCAATTCATCCCTCATTTAGTGCTTCCTTCTCCATGGTACTGAGCAGAAAACACGGCTCTTCTTACAAGCTTCTCTTTATGATAGGCATAATCGGTGGGGATCTCAGCCCCCCGCCTCGGCATCTTCGCCCCCATCCCCTGTCAAGAGGTAAGCCCAAGTGCCGTTGTATCCGTTCCTCTCTACTAACATTTGTGCCTGGCCAGAATCCAGGACATAAAGTCCTCAGACTACTTGCCTTTCTGGATTAGGGGAATACCACCTATCCAATTCGTTCTGATACGAGATCTGCTCACAACCCCCAAACCAACCAATATCTCTGATGATCGCAGTAGGTGTGTTAAACAGAGCCATCCCATATCAGTCAATTGAAAGTGCCGGCCGATAGCAACCAGCCGATCAGCCAGCCGTGCAAGGGACCTTCCTAACTAAAACTACACAATCTACATTCTCCCGCAGGGAATTTTTTCATTTGATGGTTACAGTTATATGACGTTCATATGTGGCGCGATCTCGGGCTGTGCCGATTGCTGACCTTTTGCCACATGCCGGGATCCTCTTACACGAGACCGAAAACTCCCCAATGCCTGAATATCACTCACCTTTTCCCCTGCGTCTCTGTTTCAGGATCCTAAAATCTCCCCTGCGTGAATTTCTCAACAACGCTTACAGAGTATGGACTTGTTCTCTCTTTACCTACTCAACAAAACAAAGGGGTTTTGGATAACAGCAATTCAAGGCCATCGGTATTGGCATGTCATCACGTTGCATTCATATACCTTGTTGCAATATAGGTTATCCACAGCTATTCAAACGGGTGGCAATAAAATACAGTATAAAGCAGCTAAAAATTCATTTCAAGCATTGACGAGAAGGCATTTTGCTCAGGTGCAAGTGAAGACCACCTTCAACCATAAAGTCACGCGTTTGAGGATTCCGCCCTTGCTATTATGCTTGAATAATGGTGAAAATAGAGGTGCAAAGGTAGTAAAGGTCATAAATGTAACTGCGCGCAGTAAATCTAGGCCTTCTTTCACCTTTATCTTTTCTCACTTAGGACACGTCGCAAACAATCTTTCCCAAAACTTCTGCTCCCGACAATGAAACACCTTGTGTCGATTATTTACAGGTCGGATGTAGAATCCTGCCTCCCACAACCCGTTGTTGAAGTTCACTTGAAATCGTTTTACCCCACCTAGCCTTGGTAGTCCCTTCATTGAGCTCATGTCTCCCTCATGTAACCAAAAATAAATTGCGATCACATCCAGTGGCTCTTACCATCTCAAGCCTAGAAGCTAGAAGCATTATTTCATTGGGCTAATAAAGAAATGCTTGTCCGTCGTCTCCATCACCGACATTTTCATCCCGACTTTGACCATCCCCTCATCCTTTGGTGCACAGAGCATGCCAAAACTGGGCTTGAACTTGAGACCTTGATCAATACGGCGGTATTTCATGAGCTCGTTCCAGGGTCGTCGAGGATGCTTCTCTGCCGTGTCTGGGTCAACATTCGGGACCTGACAGCGGAGGCATCTGCAAACCACATCCAGTGACAGAATCGGATTTTCGCCGGATATCTGCAGCGTCTTCCAGTTATCCTCGGACCACGGCTGCTGACCACGGAGGATGATGTTTGGCCTGAAGTGCTCGATGGTGAGTTCGGGTTCGCCCTGGCTGCGAAGACGCTCATTGAGCTCGTTCACGCTTGCCATGGTGCCGACCAAGACAGGCATCATGTCAGCGAACTTGGTGGCTTCCGTCCTACCCAGGCGTTCCGGGGTAGCGCAACCCTTGAGGATGCGTCGGGTAGGGCCCTTGTAGACGAGACGGATGTCCATATCTAAGAGGTCTGCAAATGGCTGCGATATCGCAGATTTGTATTCCCACCCATCGGTCTCCTCACTCCAGATGACAACCTTGCGCAAATTTGTGTTTGCGTCGAGCCATTCCGGGGTCGGGTGGGCCGGGATGGTGACTTTCACGTCGCTGTCCTTGATGGAGATGGTCAGGCTGTCGGTCTCCTCGTCCCAACCAGTCCGGATGAGAGTCATGCGAGAATTTGTACGGATCGTGATGAACTCCCCGTTGGAATTGGTGACAAACATCCAGTTCCTGTCCATGTCGAGTCCAGTGCGCAACATTTTAGCGGACTGAACTTCAAAGCCACGGCATGATTTGATGGGATATACGCGCATGCTGACGATTTCGTCCTCTGCGAGGGGCTTGCGGGTCATAAGCCTTTGCAAGTTGGAGAGGCCATTGAAGTTGAACATGTAAATCAAAGCGGTGAAAACTGCGAGTGCAATTGTGACGACCAATGGCGTCACCATCGGCTGGAAGTCGACAGCCAGCATGATGAACTAAAGGGAGGTGATTAATCTTACAGAGCTCTTAAATACTATCGATGGGTAACAAGCGAGAAACTCACCCGAGATGCTCGTGCAATTCTCGTTTTTCTGAGTAAGATGTAGAGATCAACCAAATCACGTGGGAAAGAGTGGAGATCTGTGGAGAGAAATTTGTCAGCGATACAGGCGAAGACGCTACCCTAGAGCCTTTACATAAGTACCTTACTGTAGATAGATAATATCGACATCTGTGGAAGGAGCATAGAGCTGTAGGCCATGGTGCCTATTTATACGTCTGTAGGATTTTAGTTGAAGGTGTTGCAAGAACCGATTACCTATTCACCTACTTGGGGGACACTTTTGCTTTGTTTTTCAATCTCCGTGCTTACCTATGAATGAGAGTTCAGGTACAACGGGAGACCAACAATGCTTTGTGCCAGACCCACCATGTCAACCCAATAACAAATGATATCCGGCCCGTACCGCTTAGCATGCCATGAGCTTTGATCTTATATAGCTGGGTTATTGCTTGACACTGTCCTTAGGTCTCATCTAGTCTCATTGTACATCCTTCTATCTTTTTTTCCGTCCACTCCCAAAGCTTATTCACGAGCATTTCATCCTTCACAATTTTCCTGCCTTGCCAGACACCCCGATCGGTTCGTAATATTTGCCACTAATGACGGCGTCGGATGTAGCAGCCCATAGCTGATTCTTTACTCCATCCTCGACGCTAGACATGAACAGCCTCCCTACAGTCATGAGACAGCGGAGCAAGAAGCTCTTGCTACTGACAGAATCGCTACGAGGCGTCCTCACTGCTCCCGGGTGTACTGAGGCCACTTTCACCTGCGGATACCGCCGTGCCAGCTCCTTCGCGAAGTGGAGGGCCTGTTAACTTGCTTTGTCAGTATCTCGCCATTGCATCTGGGTTGATGCCTTTGGATTTGAGGTTGTCGAATTGGATACCGCCGACAGGTGCTTGCTTATGTACCGCCGAAGAAACAAAGATGATGCGAACGTCCGAATCAGGATCGGTCTGGGCCGTGTTCAACAGCGTAGGGAGAAGCAGCTTTGTCAAGAGCGCGTGCCCTACGTAGTTTATACCAAAATGGACTTCAAAACTGTCCTCGGTCATGCCAGGTGTGTAGGACATCGTGCCGGCGTTTAGCAGGAGGATGTCTAGACGGTCGCATGAGTCGCAAAAGGTTTGGGCTGCTGTCTTCACAGACTGGCAAGAAGCCAGATCGAGTGCCAGCCGTTTGATTGGTATGTTGGGCACGACCGTCTGGATCTCTTCCGCATCGGGCCCTTTCAAAGCTGCGGGCGGCGAGCCAGATAAGTGAGGGCTTTCGCTGGGCGAGTTCGATCACGGATTACCTCCCAAGGCCGCTATTCCCTCCAGTGACGAGTATGACGTTCCCTACAAGGGGAGATATGTCCGTCGCGGTGTTGAACTTAGTACCTTTGCTTCCGGAGAACGACATGGTTTGTTTCATTTTAATTTACTTTTTTCTTCTGCTGAGGGAGGGGTTTGCCTGGTTGACGTGAAACAGAAATCCAGTCGAGAGGAAGAGAATCAGGGGGTGGTTTTTCAGACTCGGGGTACAAGTCAGGCCCGTTGGACTGGGTCAGAGTCCAAGTCGGACCCGGTAAATCATGAACCATAAGGTAGTCTACGCGGTGGAGCTCCGGGCCCTTCGACTCACAAACTTCTGTCTTTCTCTCTCCTAAGATTTACCCTCACCTCTTATTGACGACGAACACAGCTGACTTTCGCGTCTAGTACTCATTATTCAGATATTTCCCCGTTCCAGCCTTGAGAATTCGCACAGTAATGACGACTAACGCCTTAATCCCCCAGCCCAAAGAATTCTATATACCTCAAGCAAAATCCCCAAACGACTAATACGATCAGTCATCTCTGGACAAGTCCGAGCTACTTAGGCGGCAAATTGCTACTTTTGAAATCAAAGTTGGAAATCAAAGTTGGAGGCAACGTGTTATACAGATATACGTCTAACCATATGACTAGCCATAATAGTTGTGCCAACAATTGCGGCTACTGCTTCTAGAATTGATCATCCTGAAACATCCCTTAGATCAGAAAGGCCTGTTAGCCCCTCAACCGTCCTCTCTAGTGGCCGCAGTGTTTTCTAAATGAAGATTGCTTCCACCCATGGCTACTCGATTTGGGATCGACCAGAGCGGGAGGAGCTTGGTGTTCAATCTGCCTTACTACTGCTCTATTCAAGGTTGTCGAGCAGTCTAAAGAGATACCTAAGCGATAGGCTGATACTTGATGCGTTGTAATCTAATTTACGAATCAGCGCTTTTGAATGCGCGAGGCAGGTCCAAGGCGAACATGCTTCTTAACCTAAACAACAATGTAAGTAAGGATAGAAAGCATATAGCGCCATTTTCATCGTGCTAATGATGTGAAAGATTTACCTGCTTGTGAGTGCGGCATTTGATTGTCCACCAAACATCAAGTGCATGAGTAGCTGTGATCTCTCTGTCTACGTAATTTGGGTATAAGAGAATCCGCTCAGGACGATAGAATATTCAGCACGGTGCGAGCAGCCCATCAACCTGTGTTGAAAACATGGCTGAGAAGTTTGAGCTCGAGTCGATGAATCGCTATCCCGAGTCGGGACTGTCCCTCTTGATCGTAGGGGGAGGGATCGCAGGCCTCGCTTTCGCCATCGAAGCTCACCGGAAGGGATACAAGGTCCGAGTCGTAGAACGGCGGCCCTCATTCGACGACTTTGGTTGGTGCGCATCACGCTGTAATGAGTGTAAATACTGACATATCGATGACAGGTGATATCATAGCCATCCAGACACCTGCGCTCCACACTCTTAAGCAATGGCCTGGTTTCATGGACCGCCTCAGAGCATCCAGCTTCACTCCACGGACAGTAATCAAGAAGTATTACGGTTCCCTGATTGGGAAGTTTCCGCTGGGCACTCCAGATGATCCAACGCTGGTGTTTAATAGATTCGAATTTCACAACATACTTGAGGAGTATGCTCGATCATTAAATATTCCTATCGAATTCTCGTCAAATGCTGTTGCCTACTTCGAGTCCGATGAAAAAGGGGAGTAGAATTGTCAGATGGCTCAAAGCTGGAGGCCGACATCGTCGTGGCTGCTGATAGAGTTGGCTCTAAGTCGTGGAAACTCATCTTAAGGGGAAAAGAATGAACCCTAAGCTCGGGCTATGCTCTCTACCGTGTCAGCTTCCCGGTCGGTCCAGCAATGGAAAATCCTATCATCGCCAAAGAATTTGAGGGCTATGGAGACCGAGTGTCGATACATGCTGGCCCAGATGCACACGTTGTAGTCGGCAAATCTGGGAAGGAAATATGTTGGGTATTGGCCCACAAAGTAAGTTGCTATACATGTTATTGACGCATACGAGGCGTGGTGCTAACGCAACAACTCAGGATGACGGGAGTGCGACTGAAGAGTGGACGAAGACGGCGTCCAGTGATAAAGCTGCAGAGCTCGTCAAGGGTTGGACACCCTTCCTGACGGAGCTCATCAATGCTACCCCTGGACATGTGGTTACCGACTGGAAGTTGATGTGGCGCAATCCACAGATCAAATGGGCATCACCAATGGGCCGAGTTATCCATATAGGGGATTCGGCACATTCCTTTCTTCCAACATCCGGTAGTGGGGCGACCATGGCTCTAGAAGATGCGTACTCATTGGCTTGTTGTGTTCAGCTCTCTGGGAAACATGCCGCTCCGCTTGGAGTCAGAGCCCACAATCATCTCAAGTGCGCAACATACCGTGCCAGTCTCATGCCATTCTAAAACGCTATTAACGGAAGACAACAGGTTCGAGCGGGTGGCCTGCGCACAGAAAACGGGTTTCCGAAGACGTGAAGCTTTTCACAAGACAGACTGGGAGGCTGTTGCAAAAAATCCCGATGTCCTGGGAAAAGTAGTTGGTGATTGGGTTTGAATCATGATCCGGAGAAGTATGTGTATGAGAATTATGGCAATTGCGTTAA
This sequence comes from Clonostachys chloroleuca, assembly GCA_037952775.1. Classification (NCBI taxonomy): domain Eukaryota; kingdom Fungi; phylum Ascomycota; class Sordariomycetes; order Hypocreales; family Bionectriaceae; genus Clonostachys; species Clonostachys chloroleuca. Next base: position 8,031,867 of record JBANAY010000004.1, read on the forward strand.
CTTTCTTGTTGCTGGTACTCTGTTCAAAAACACGAATAGAGTACCAGGTTATGAGTATAAACCTTGGACGGTTCAAGAGCTTCTAGAGGCCTCAGAGCATGGAGTCCCTATGGCGGATGAAGGTGATTGGTCCTGATTTGAGGTGGTTGGTTTAGATACGTGTCAGGGTCCCAAGCGTCTCCTTGAAAATAAAGATAACAGATGTGAATCTGACTAGTTTCGGTATTTCCACTATCGCGGCTTTTCTTGTGTCTGATATTGCCCTTTAGAAGGGCTACCTTTCTTCACTAACTATCGTGCTACATAGGTTTTCCACCTCCCTCATCAGGCAATGAACTGGATGGCCGGAAGCAGAGGATCTCACGCCTTATGGGCTATGATAACCTCCCCTGGCTCGGTTCTCTCAGCACCAGTGTTGAACGCCGCTGCCCAATCCCCCAAACTGAACGTTCGAACTGGTCCCATACTTTGAGTATCCAATGGCAGCGAACCTGTCTCAACCATGCTGATCAATCTTCTTGTCTGCTCCTTCGTGCACATCCAAGTCCCCTTGATTGTCAGCCCTTTAACCAGGATCTGCATGTAGTCGAAGCTGACACCGGATAGGACGCTCCCCATCAAACTGATGCGCGCTCCGTTTTTCAGGACGTTGAGGCTACTTGTAAAATGCGTTGAAGTGCCAGCCCCTGGTGGTGACATGTCCCAGAACACACCTGCACCGCTGGGGCCCGCCACTGCGCGAAGCGCCTGGGTATCAGCATCAACGTCTCTAGCAATAGGGACTGCACTTAGGCGTTGAGGATGTATGGTGGAAAGCTGCTGGAGGACTGTCCTGTTCCGGCCAATAGCAATAACCCGGGCCCCCAACGCCAGTGCAAGATGCACCGCGGCGCTGCCATATCTGCCTGTTGCTGGCGCAATGATCACAGTTTCGCCGGCTTTGAGGTCGATATCTGCAAGACCCCCAAAAGGGATCAGCATACTAAACAAGTGTGTAAGATTGTCCAGTGTATACCCCAACCCTCCGTCCTGGGAAGGTCCCATAAGCCGTGCTTCATCGAGAGGGAAGCAATTCTCAAGGGGCAGGTTGGCAAACTCAGCAAAGGTCGAATCCCTCCACTCGCCGCGAGAGAGTCTTTTACTCTCTTCATCGACGCATTCCATAAGCCCACTGATATACTTGGCATCTGGTGAATCGCGGGCTATAATATAAGGATCAAAAAATACTAGTTGACCACCTTGTAGACGTGTTGCGTCTGGACCGGTTTCTGCAACTCGTCCGATAGTCGCGAAACCGGGTACAAATGGCGTGGGTAAGGGGTGGCCACTAGTAGGCTCTTCGTAGACGCGACGAGAATTGGCTCTGATCGACGAGGCAAGGACGCGGATGAGTACGCTCCCGGGGCTAGGTTTAGGTGTAGGCCGCAGTTCAACGTGCATTGGTTTTCCAACTTCGTCTAAAACGAGGGCATTGGGATGGCCAGGAACGCCTGCTGTGCTGGAAGGGCTATTGAGTGTAGCCATGTTGTTTGTGTATAAGAAGCGAGAGTCGCAACTGAGTTGGTAGCTGCTAGGAAGGGAGATTCAGTTGATCAGCCGATTTTGTACGCTTTAGAATATCTCTTGCTTAGCTCTCCGTCACAAGAGAGACGTTCAATTACACTTTATATATCTCCAAGTGCCCATCAAGGTCGGTAGGTTGTAGTGGCGGACTTGAGCAGTTGTCAGCGGAGTTTGTGCATCCGGCATAATGGCGCCACCATCATCATACGGACAAGTAGATAGTCATCTCCACACGCTAGCACGGACCAGTTGCGGAGAGGAATATGAAATAAGATGTAGAATCAGATGCCTTATAATGTGCTCTGTACCTAGGTATGTATTGGCTAAACTAGGGCAAGATAAGAGCAAAGCACTATCCATAAATCCAGACTGGATAACGCTTGGCAGTGTCTACAATGTTCTAAAGGAGCAATTGTTGGAGACATAGGGAACAGAGTAACCAAACATTAGATTTGTTGTGGCTGGCTCGCCTAATAATTAAGCTCAGTGGTCTCTAGAATCACCACTTTTATCTCTTTATTTCGAAGTTGGCAGCACGTCGCCATGTCGAACTACCCACCCCTCGTCGGGATTTTTTGGGTTGCGGAGTCTAGCCGTATTGCTAGCGTAAACACGATCTAAGTACCTAATCCGCCTACGACCCTCATCACATACAATTTGCCGTCTGCCTTGTTCCTTGCGAAAATCGAGAATATAGGAGTTCGGGCTCTTGGTAGGGCCCGTCCCGCTTGATGGGGTCTCTCCACCAAAAAGTCCACAGATCGTCGGGGAACGATACAGGCCACCCCCTGGAGCTGAAGCCGGATCGTGTGAATCCGGTCTCCCTGAGAACAATTAAAATGGAACTGTTCGAACGGCCATTGCAGATCGGGGAGGGGAAATGATTGTAAAGAATGCATCGATATTTAGCAGGATAGGGGAATCTGAAGATGTTGCCGAGGTTGTTCTAGCATTAATGCGGAATCATTCCGTCACAGGAACCATAAATATTGTTGAAGGGGGCTTTGCTTCTCCGACATGAGGCCAATTTGATGAAAAAAGACTAGCTCTAAGCTGCTAGTGGACATATGAAAGATCCAACGCAAACTGGACTAGTTTACTTTGCGATGTCCATGTTTTGATGCTCTCCGTTGAATCGGCAGTTCAGTTGTTGCTTCGTTGATGGCCATCACTACTTCAAAGACGAAACGCCCCTTCGCGTGAGCTCTAGTCGCTTTAGAGCGAAACTAGGCGTCACTTTTTGTCTAGACATGTCTCTTTATCTCAAAATCTTTTAATCCAAAGAGTATGGCAACAAAGTGAAAACATATCTTACTGCAGGGGGTTTAGCATTTGCCGTGATATCGGCTAACATTTCCTCATAACCTAACAGGCGTATCCTAGTGGCATGAATATACACCTTGGGTTTCGACAAGTAGTCCTGAGACTATTAGCTCTTCTTCCCCTTTCCGTATATCTCAATTTCCGATCCAAATGGAAAACAGAATAGCTGAGGCCGTCCTCAGAATCAAAGGATCACGCCTTGGGAGGTGTGTATGTCTTCTCGTTCCAGAAAAGTGTTTAGTTGACCAGGGTAGTGACGAAGTGGCTTTTTTTGACAGGAGCTTGTGACCAAAACGGGAATAGATGCGATTGGTAACCAGCTGACAGAAAAAACGAGACATCACATCAAATAGCAGTAATAATACAGCAGTCCAAACGATACATAGTAAGGTTCTTTTCTCTTCTCTTCTCGGATTTTCAATAACTGGCTATCAATAATATGCCAATACCATACAAAGGTTGGCAAGAGGATGTTTGTGTATGGAGCTTGTTGAGTAGAAAGACCTTCGCTTAGTCAACTCTGGAAGGTCATGGCCTTTTAGCTTACGTACCATCCCAGATCTTTAGATCCTCCCTGCTCTCTGGAGATCGAATGACGAACTGCCACATCGGTCCAAGCGAGCATTCTCCCCTGTTCCAAAAGAAATGTCCCACCAGACTAACCGCGCCAAGCAACGACCGCACCATTCGAAGCGGGTCTAATGCATCTTTTATTGACTCAAGCTTGCGCAGTCTGTATGCAATCGATCGATCGAAGCGTCATGGCCATCGAAGCCACTGGACAATGAGCGACGGTGGCCACCGTTCTTGCGGGACGAAAAGGGGACGGGGACAGAAACCACCTACCGTCTCACGATAGACAAAAACCGCCTGCATTGACTAGCAACGATCATACATATCTTTGCCTCCACTGGAACAAAGCGCCGCGAGAGACGAGGGTTTCACTCCAGATTCCAATGTCGCGCTCGGCTGGGCTCCAGCGGGAGCGTGAGGTCCAGAGCTTTGTCCAGAGCTGGCAGTCCGCCCAGGGCTCGTCGCTGAATGTCGCCCTCAATGTCGACAGCCTTGAGCAGCAGAGCCTTCACGGCAAAGGCTACACGCCGCGGGCATCGCGCGACAAGACCCTCACGGCATTTGCCCAGCTGGCAGTTCTGCGGCTCGGAGTGAAGCGTGCCATGGTGTCGCTGATTGATGATCAACACCAGACGATCCTCGCCGAGGCCACGCGTAACCTGAAGCTGGGCGACCTCGAGGCACAGGCGCCTCATGAGTCGAATAATTCTGCTGCCGCTGGGAACAACAGCACCAGTGGTGGCAGCCAGAATGGCATCAACGGTTCTGTCACCGAGAACGACCTATGGCGTATGTGTTGTAGATAGTTGACCTCCAGTGCGACACCCTGCCTTTGGCCTCTTATTATGAACGAGACTTGGTGCATAAGTCTACCTGTCTCACTGCATTGGCAAGAACCGCTAACAAAACTAGTGGGCGCCTCCGTCATCACTCGTGCGGATGCTGTCTGTGAACACTGCTTGACAGATACCTGCATAGCGCGCGACGAGAGTGGCCAGTCCTACACGGCGCCAGGACTGATCGTACCGGATCTCCGACTTGACCCTCGGTTTCAGAATCGTCCCTATGTGGCCTCTGAACAGGGCATACGATTCTACGCTGGTGTTCCTATTTTTTCCCGTCACGGCCACAAAATCGGCGCCTATGCCGTGTCCGATGAGTCTACCCGCCACGGCCTGACGGTAGACGAGCTCCAGTTCATGCAGGGAGTCAGCCAGGCCATCATGGAGCATTTGGAGTGGGCGCGTGATCGAGTTGACCGCTTCAAGGGCGAGCGTATTGTTCGCGGTCTGGCTGCCTTTATAGAAGGTTGCTCTGGAATGGATGATGAGCCCAACCACTCAAAGAGAAGGTCATCACGGAGCCCCTCGACTGTCCGTCCGCCAAATATCTCTGTAACGACCAAGAGACCCCCTTTAACTCGCATAAGTTCCCGCTTCTCTGATCAACTGGAGCCTCCAGATCAGCATCTCTCATCTGCACCGAAGCAAACTTCGGGTTCTGTAACACCAGTCGGGTCCCGCTCGTCATCACCCCGTCAAAAGAAGGCGAAGCAGCCAGGGCCGGATCGTCTATCGCGAATGTACCACCGAGCAGCCGAGCTCATGCGTCAATCCACACTCGCCGATGGAGTGATCCTCTTTGGCGCAACGGCCACCACGTCTAGACAGATGGTGCGAGCGCTGAAATCAGGCGGACTTCAGTCAGCAGACGACAACGAACACTACCTGCAGTCGACTTCTGGTTCGGAAGCCAGCGTTGGAATAGATAGTTCTGACTCAGACACGTCGCCCACCACTCGGCCGTGCAAGATCTTTGCATACTCTCTTGCTGATGAGCGGGCTCGGGCCGATATTGAGCAGGGCACGGCTTTGTCTCTGGGTACTTTGGAGAAGTATTTCGCCTTGTTTCCCAAGGGCAAAACCTTCTCATTCACTGAGGAAGGTGCCGGAATATCTTCAGAAGATGACAGCGCCAGCGACGTCGGCGCTTCGGACCATGGAGAAGGCGGTCATCGACGACGGAAGGTAGAAATGGACCATAGAGAACTGCTCAAGAAGATACCGGGCGCCAAAGTAGTCGTTTTTGTGCCGCTGTTCGACTATGCGGAAGACACTCTCGCCGGCGGATGCTTTCTCTGGGCCTCAGTACCGGGACGTCTCATGACACTGACATCGGATCTTAGCTACCTCAGAGCCTTCGGTAATAGCATCATGAACCAAGTTGGGCGGATCACAATTCAAAAGAACGAGGCTGCGAAGACGACCTTTATTGCTAGCATGAGTCACGAGCTGCGCAGCCCACTCCACGGGATCTTGGGGGCTGCTGAGTTTCTTAGGGACACCAATGCTGACCCTTATCAGGCGGGACTCATTGCATCCATCTCTACTTGTGGAAAAACTCTGCTTGATACGCTAAATCACGTCCTCGACTACAGTAAGATTAACAGGCTCGGTCGGGTTCAGATGAGGAGAGGTACGAGACAACAGAAGATGGGCAATTTCGCGCCTGATTCGATGGAGAGCCTGAATATGACGAACGTGGTGAATTTGGGCGTTCTGCTCGAGGAAGTGGTTGATGTTATCGCAGCTGGCCATACCTTCAAACTCCCCGGGACAGGTATATCACCCAATTCAGTTATGCCAAGTGATGGGCCTGATGCGGACGGCAGCCGGTTGGTGACAGTGAACCGTGGGCCGGTGTCTGTCCTGTTGGATATTTGCCCAAAAACATGTGGGAGAGTGCGTACCCAGCCAGGAGCTTTACGTCGAATCATTATGAATCTATTTGGAAACGCCTTGAAATACACCAGCTCTGGGTTCATCCTTGTGTCTCTACGTGGACAAAGAAGCGAGGATGGATCGAAAATAGAGACGCTCATAAGGGTCGTGGATACTGGCAAGGGGATGTCTGAAGATTTCCTGCGGAACCGACTTTTCGTTCCATTCAGCCAAGAAGATTCCTTCCAGCCTGGTACTGGGTTAGGTCTCAGTATTGTCAAACAGATAGTCGATAACCTACGCGGGAGAATCGAGGTCAGGTCTGAAGAGGGGAAAGGAACCGAAGTGGACGTTCATCTACGCCTTGCTCCAGCCGCTGAGGATGGGATACCACGGCCAGAGGAGACGCTGGACTCAGTACTCGAACAGACGAAATCTCTTCAAGTGCGTCTTCTGGAGGGAGGAGCTGGTCCACACACAGCTGCGGCCACTCAACAGCAACACCACAAAGTAAACGAGGTGCTTACTGACACTTGCACGACCTGGTTGGGCATGAATGTGGCAAAGAAGGATGCCCCGGGCACGCAGCACCCCGACATTTACCTTTACAATTCGCCTCCCTCGCAGCCATCATTGACGACGCGTCTGGAGAGTATTTCCAAGAACTATCCTCAGGGTCACAGGCCTCCCATCCTTATTGTGTGTCCAAACACAGAAGAAAGCGTCCAGGTCGCGCAGCAGACCCAAATCTTAACGAAACTATTGCCATCACAGGTGATAGAAGTTATCCCTCAGCCGTGAGTACTCGACTCCCTCCTCCACTTACAAAATATCATTAGTCGTTCGAACGCTGACAGATAATTGTAGATGCGGTCCACGGAAGCTAGGAAGGATTATCAGCCAATGTCTGACAATGGCAAAACAAACTGCAGACAAGGGCAGAGTGACGAATGGTGTTATCGTCCCTCTCCCACCATCGCCACCGATAGAAGGAAGTTTGGCCGCAGAGGTAGGGCCCATCATGGCGGATGTAAACGGCCAGCAACCGAAGCTAGTCCCACAAATCATACCGAACGGTCCAGTATCTCCGGTGTCGCCGCCGCCGTTGGACCCAGAAACACCGCCTCTGCTAGGTGCCATCGCGCCAGTCTTAGAAGAGCCAGTCCCAGTCGCCCAACGAAGCGCTCCTCATGTCCTCGTTGTCGACGACAATGCAATAAATCTCCAGTTGCTCGTCATGTTTATGAAAAAATGCGGCTTTACCTATGAAGCAGCCGAAAACGGGCAAGAAGCGGTGGACAAATACAAGGAGGCCTATCAAAAGGCGTCCTCAGGGGCAGGTGGCGGTCTGACAGTCCCGGCCTTCGACTTTATACTCATGGACATCAGCATGCCCGTGATGAACGGGATCGAGGCGACGTGGAAAATACGAGAGTTTGAACAGGATCTCGAGTTGCCGCGGTCATATGTGATTGCCTTGACAGGTCTGGCGAGCGCTGACGCACGGCGGAATGCGGATTCTGTGGGAGTTGATTTCTTTATGCCCAAGCCGGTGCGGTTTGCGGAGTTGAAGAAGCTTCTTGTTAATAAATAGGGGTGTGCTTTTACTTGAATAATAAATTGGATGTAGCGATTAGGTGTTTATTATATTGAGGAGAAAATGATTAAGGTAATAGCATACATGTGGCTTTTTGGAGTGGCTTTTGGAAGAGAGTTATTGTTTTCTCGCTTTAGGTTGCGTACTTCAAGCAAGCAAGAATGGTTAATGTGAAAGCCATCATTCACCCTAGGATGAAGTAAACATGCAAACAGGGTTGTGCATGTTGACTGATTGGCCTCCCCAAGTTGGAGACTTACATATACTATGTATACTCCAGTGGGGTGAACAAAATGCGCTATTTTTACACGTATCATAAGTGGTATCGTTGAAAGCATTACGAATATCGATACGATAGCATCAGCTTCCACTATGGGAAAAGTCGAAAATCTTGAGAGATGCAAAACTAGCTACAACTCGAAAGCCCAATCATCAAATTGAACCACCATAGTTGTCGATTACTCCCTTCCGTTTATATTCCCCTCCACCATCGCAAATCGTAATCATGAGGAAGGGTGAAGATTGTAGAGAAGCTACCAAAGTGGGGTTCATGTATCGGCTGCTATTCCTTGACCCTTTCCCCATAACCACATTCAATCCAGGAATCCTAAGTGACAACACCAAATTATGTCTGGGGTATTGTCAGTCGAGCCATGGATCTAATTAGCGATGTCAGTGCGATCCGACCAGTCCTCGTGTGGGGCTTCAAGGACGCGGTAGGCAACGCTGAGCTCGTCTGGATGCTTCTGGAAGTAGACCTTCAGCTGGTGTTGATCCCCCACACGGACGACGTTGGCACTCAGACCACTCTTCTCGTCAACATCATAGCCCTTGGAGTTGAACTCCTTGCCAAACTCCCAAGTGTCGTTACTGGGAGGCCCGGAACGCCTGATCTCCTTGACAAGGTAGGTGTCGGCCTCCACATAGTAAAGGCGAACCTGGATAAAGTACGTTAGTGGGCTGGGAGTTTTAGATACTGTACTTAAAGGAGTGCTGCACTTACCTCATCTTTTCCATGCCGTGATCGACACAAGTTTTGAGGTCGGAATAGGCAACAGCTGCGATGACAGGCAATTTCGGGCTGACCCTGACGGCATTTCCAGGACCTTGAGGGTGGTGTTGTCATACTGCTGCAGCTGAATCTCGTCAGGGTTGCGGCTGATTTAGTAGCTGATCGAGTGGTTTGCATTGACGTGGAAGACAATGTCCTGGTCAGCCTTTTTGGTGGCGACGGCAGCGTGGTCCTGAGGGAATGGTTAATAAATTGCAAAATGGGTCTATGAATGCGAAAGAAGGGTGCAGACCTGGAGGAAAGCGAGACCGTTAGACATAGTGGATGATGTTGGTGGTTGTTGTTTGAATTGGTTTTGTTGTGAAGACTGTGCTAAAGTGAGTTGTTTGAAAGTTGCTCTGTAAAGAATTCGAAGGAGATCAAAGAAGGTATTTATAAAACTTCCAAGATCCCATTCAGATGTCTCGTGTGGCGCATGTACTTCTACAACTGGATGATGCCGGACAAGGGAGTAGAGTCTTGTTGTCCATAGGATCACACAGCCCATATATAAGGCGAAGACAGGAAGTCCCAAGCACGCCATGCACAGGATACAGGCGAATACACCCACCTGACCATCATAAGCGCCTGCACGATTGATGGATCCATCTTCCAGAACGGCGTCATATCTAGTCGTGGGTAGTTGTGGCGAGATGTGGGGTAGCTGAAGGATGATCAACGGAGGGCGTGTTGAAACAACGTGAATGTCAGGAATGAGCTCAGGATGTGATATGCAAGAGGCAAGCTGAATCGATAGCTTTCGTTTGTTCGAACCGCAGCTCATCAATACGACTTCTAGCTTCCGCAGAGCCTAAGGACTGGGTTGCGGCATGTCTCCTATTTATACGTCACACCAACCAGCGTTCCGCCGCATCTTCTTTCTTGAAGAGACTTTCTTTATATTTCACAACTTGTTTTCACAAAATCTATACACCAGGCATAGTACAGACAGGCAAGTGCGTTCAGTCCATGCGGTGAAACACCCGCGTTCACGTTGTGCAACGATCCCCCGTCTACCTGTAACAGCTTACGCGGAAAGACTGGATCCCCGACACATCCTCACACACACCGTCCAAATTATCTTGAGTAGTAATCTCGACCGCACAGGCTGTATCACTGAAGAGGAAGAAGTGGCAGTATCCATTCGGCTGCGTACACACTCGGTTAGCTACCCTAGAAACAAATCAAGTTCGATCACTTGCCTCATCTTCAATAGCACTGATTGAATTGTACTCTTTACCCAAAGATACACAATCGGTATATCGTGAACCTTTGATCGAATACGGCGCTGAGTGTGTTAGACGTCGAGCATTGCATTATGCATCTGCTGGGCTTATTGAGGTTTTGAGAGTTCACATACTGGAGTCTCCGCAATCATGCGACGTATGAAGTGTTGCATTGTATGTACTCAATGCGGAAGCGAGGATTGGGGATATAGCTACGAGGCCGAGGAAAGAGATAACAGAAGGCATTTTGTATCGACTTGGGAAAAATAAGACCGAGAGAGGCTCGCAAGCTCAGGACGTGAGAACAGCATGCTTAAGTAGAACTCCTCAAAACCGTCAGCATAAGATGATGATCGCCCATCTGCGACAAACATCCCAGTTAGTGAGACGGGATGAACGTCAGACAAAACCTTTCCCTGCGACTTTGAATATTCTCATTGGCTTGCGTACGACCTCCCATTTTAGGAATGTTCACAACGCATCCTAAAACACAAGCTACTCATTTAGGTATCTCGATCTACTGGTCATCCTCGCATTGTTATTTTCGTGGTTTCAATGCTGTCATTACGCCTGCCTTGCCTTAAGAGGATTAATAGTGAGATTTACCTAATAATTTGTTAATTTAGAATCTACGAAGATTCCATGATCAGATCAACCCAAAAAGATAGCTTAGCCCAATATCCAATTTGATGTGGTAGTTGGGGTGCTCTCGACATCTACGGAGAAAAGAAAGACTGGCGGCTGACGCCGGACAAAACGAGACCTGGTAAGGAGGGGATATCTCCGCCACTCGCACGTTACAAACCCCGATCATTTTTCTCTATTTACGTGTAATTAGTTATAAATAGCATAAGATAGATGGCCTTCGCCCCCTCTAGGGATTTACTGACGTTAAATAATAACATTTGCGTGATGTTGCTACCCGGAACCCCATACAGAATATTCCCGTGGCGGTTTTATAGCCGTTCAGGCCCATTCTGAATGCAAGGAATAGAGGCCGCCTGTGTGTATGTTTCAAGTATTGCATAATCAACGGAATTTCAAAATCAGACAAAGTGATGACTAGATCCCAGATCAAACGTCACGGTCACTATATACGAAGGGTGGCCTGTGGTTTTACTGCGGTCGCAGCCATTGATGTCTGTTAATCGTCAGCTACGTATCTGTAGACTGCTGCTCTTTCATGTTTCTAATTCTAGTTGTGTGTAAATTTTACGATGATCTCGAATCGAAATCAGGACAAAGGCTACACAATGCCTCATTACATAAAACAGCAATAGTCACAAAAGTAGGTGGTAATCGCAGTCCATATGGGTGAATATCGACATGTGTTGGAAGGCAACTGGGTTGAGGTTATGTTATTGCTGATAATGACTGGTCTGAAAGGTAGCTGAGCTAATTAAGTCTAGCTTGCCGGGCTTCATAGCCCGGCGTTGGGGATGAAACCCGACCGGCTAAAGCCCGGCTTAAGGTCTGGCATCTTTACAGAGCTCTCTCCGAATCGCCTTTTCTGCGTGGCATCTCGACATGCCATGCTTAAATAAATGGAATCGCCCACCTCAACTATCCGTGTGATACCTTGCCCCTTGCATCGGATCAGAACCCCTCGAGCTTACCAGGCAACCAAACAAAATGGATCCTTTAACGGGGCGCTTTTTTTCCGCTTGCACTATCTGGGGCGTGGGGATCAAAACGATCTCCACTTACACTCCATTCTGGTTGTCGAAATACCGTGTTCGTATGTATACCTGAAATTTATTGCAAGGGATGGTACAGCTGATTTGTTGTCACTCAAAAATTACAGTCTATGATGAGGAAGCCAATGAGCCTCATATGTTTGGAAGATATCAAGGTGTCTGTGCTAGGGGGGATTTGGCAGGTCATCTCCAGCGACTGCATCTATTTCCCAAGAGACTACACGAAACAGATCGAGTTCCCAACGGACTATCGCAAAAATAGTCATGGCAAAGCCGACCTCAGAACTCAGACAGCCCATATATTCCATGATTCATGCTGGACACTGCTCGAGCGTTCATACGCGCCATTACCAGTTCCCTGGAAAGACTTGCACGATACCTGTCGATCGAAGAGTTTTGACATCGCGAATCAACTCATTGATTGGGGCCACAAGTATCTAAGAGACTTTCGAATCCCAATCCCTAGCGGCGATGCCTACGATCAATACTTGGGAGGATTTCCGGAATTGGCCCATGACGGCGGGAGCACACGAGATCTTTTACCTGAGCGTCGATACCCTGATCCTTTAGGTTCTGTGGAGGCAGGGTCCTGGCGTGTTGATGAGGATTTACTGCGAGCAATCCCTGCCTCGATTGGAGAATACAACACCGTGTGTGTGAGCCAGCTGGGTCGTCTTCCAGCCGAGTTTCGAGACACCATCGCCAAAGTATCTTCCTGCACAGGATGTTCTATCTCTAGGAATAGCATGTCGTCCCTTTTCACCAATCATTTACGATGAGCTTTACCATAAGCGACAATTTTGTCCAGGGGGCGATGGTGCTTGGTTCTTCGAAGCGGAGGCATTTCGTCGGGAGAAAGGCTGGACGTGGACACAGCTATTCCACTTGACAAGGCGGAGATCCTTGATTGCCCTACTGCCAATCTTCATTAGAAGCAAGATATGGGAGCTAATCCAGTTCTGGTAGACGGAAGTTTCGAAGTTCAATGCCTCAACGAAAATTTCGGAGGTCAATGCTTCATCAAAACGGAAGTATTCATCAATAAGTGGCGAGACAGCACCAGGAACCGTACCCGAGAAGAAACAGAGACGGCAAAGGGATAATTCTTCCTCAAAATGACGCTATTTTGTAGTTAGTGGCTCTTAGTTTGTCAGGATGAGCTCTACCGCATCTACCAAGTCTCACAAGTCTCATTGCCACTTTTTGGTCATTTGTCTTCATTCAAAACATATCCAGCTATTAGTTAAAGTTCTAAATACAAGCCGTGGCACTCTGCTCATCATCATCTTGCGTTTCAAACCCCTTTAGTACTCACTTGTCTTATGCTTAAAATGACTTAGCCCACATGCCTTGCGCCAGCACAAGTAAGTTACATGTTCTAGAACTAGGTATATGGAGCAATCTTGGTGTTCATCATTTGTAATTATACTTAGCAACTCATAACACAATGACTGTGAGCTACCATGTACTGTTTGGAGATGAAAGCTACCGTGAGCTGTTTCTAAGATTTTTTTATTCTCATCAAATAAAAGGCGCCTTAGATAGATTGGCCTTTTGGATAGACCAAACTCGTTTGCTCATCCTAATGAGATCCGGCCCAAATTCCGCCAACACTTGATGAACATCCGGCCGGTCCTCGCGGAAAGCTTCTCGACACTGTTCTTGTGTCCCGAATGTACATTGATGCCATATCTTCTTCCATTTATCCAGTGCAAACATGGCGTCTTCATGCTGGTTCTGAACTTTGGTAGCAACCATGTAAAATGACGAGCGCGCCCCATGTGCTGATTTAGGCTTGAACAACCTTACAGAGGCGAACTTGCAAAAAGTGTACAGCATCTTGACTGTAGGCCACGCCTCTGGCTTGTGGAGAAGGAGAATCATCGTTCCTCCGGGACCAAGCGCTCTAAGCCAAGAACAACTTGAGCCATTATGAGCCGGCAGCTTTCATGCCCCTGGCGATACTCTGCTACCTGATGATTTCGGACCGCACTGCCGCCACAAATCACAAGCCCGAATTTCTGCCCATCTTTCAGCTGCTTTGGGTGAAACTTTAGGGCATCCGGATGCTCTGCCGGAATGTCCAGGACACCTAAGTCTGCCGCCATCATTGTCACATCCACCAACTTCACAGATAGTCTCGGATGCTCGGGGGCAAGGATTTCGTAGCCACCACTCGAAGGCGGCAGAGTCAGAGCAACGGCATCGGACCGGGGGTTGGCTTTCATCGCTGCAGTAAGAAAGCCGCCTGGAGCAGATCCCATGTCCAGAATCCCGGGGTTGGTAGATCCCGTCAACTGGATGGTGAATGCGTTAGTCGAGCCCTGCATTTCAGCTCCTATACGTTTTGTCATTTCAAAAAAGATTTGCTGGGTTCGTGGACTTGGATTGTCTGCGGTATGGCGTCTTCTCTCCCAGTATTCGTCTCCTTTGGGGTTTTCCCATCCCTGTATTGGATGACCGCACGTAAGCATATTGCCTTGGAGTTGGAGGGAATAATCAGTAACGAATGCACATACTCGTCGCCTTATTTCCGACAGCTCTTTGAATACCTTGCATCGTTCGAGTAGATATTCGGTAACGACGTGGTGGGCAGCAGCTGCGGATTCTGTCTCAGTGGTTTGAAGATCGGTCGAAAACTCGTCCCGTGCCTGAATGTTTCCAGGGGCCATCAAGGATGCCCAAGGCTCCATGGTAGTAATGTAAAGGGTACTGGGGCAATATCAAGAAAATAAGAGCCCGTGGTGCCAGCGGTTGTATTCTTTGCTATGTGGTCAAATAAAGGAGAATTTGAAAACCATACTAATTACCTGGAAAAGGAAGGATAAAGCTTTAAATATGAGTTCACAAAATTTTTATCATTTTATGCATTTTGGGCACTTGAACAGTAACAATGGTAGCGATTGGTTGGTCTTAAGGGCTCGTAGCACACTTGCCTCTTGTATATTCTACTTGAAGTTTCTGCACTAAATCTCTTTATGACAACATGTTAGAAGAAGGTTTCAGTACTTGAATTTCCAGTATTGCCACGTTGGCCACTTTATGTAGGAGGCCTTCCACAGCTCATGCACCTACTGAGCCAATAAGTGGCATGGATAAGAAATCTGTATCAAAACATGTATCGGTAAAGTGACAGGTCAAGTCCATGACGACAGAGTGCCCTATCTTCCCCTTAATTCCAATTTTCAATTAGGCATCAGAGTTTCCAAAGTTTCCAAACGCATCCCCGGTTTGGCTCGTTAAGGCTCACTCCAGGCAGTGCCACGTCTCCTGTTCTGAGAGTTTGGTTGCACAAAGTCACGTGAGGACAGAGACCGACGAAGCTGAGTGCGGGCTGCGACTTCTCCTGCTACTTAATCAGGCATCTTCACTCTATCACTTTTGAAAGAGAGTCAAAGCTTTACTTCCTCTCCAGCTTCACCTGGCTCGCCTGTAATAGTAGAACACTCTGAACCTGCTCTTGATCCTACACACCACCCTGCCAACCGAGATAGGGTTGACCACAACAGACAAATCCCACAGAGACCAAGCACGACCTGAATCAACCACGAACAACAGAACCCGCACATCTGTCGCAACACAGAAGGGAGTGCTGGTCACCGCCTTATCATCACACAATTCAAAGGATTTGGCATAAGATGGATTCGCCCACGACATCTTCGGTTTGGAGCTCAATTCTCACGCCCACCGCATCCGAGAGCGGGGGTTCAAGAGGAGCTCTGGTGACGTCGCGCTCTGGTAGTAGCACCTTGGTCGGACCGGGCAGATCGTCGTCGGTGCAGCCGCTCACCGTTGCTCCGCCGTCTGGTCCAGTTCGCGTCACATCACTGGACGTATCTTCGTGGCACCCGCGCTATCCGGTCATTGGGCAATTCGCCATGACGGCTTCGCAGGAGGTGGTGGCTTCGGGCCCCGACGGCCTTTTTTCCTTCAAGCGCGTAAATGACCACGCTTCCAAGCCATGGTCCAATCCCCGCCCCTTTCCGGGCACGCCTTTAGACAGCTCGTCCGTCTCTGGTATTGCGTTACATGAGAGCACATTGAGCAAGAGATTAGACGTGTTTTGCGTCGCCAATGGCAACTTATATACTTTCAGTCGGTCCACCAACGACAAAGATGCGAAGGTATCACCGCCCTCGTTTGTTGCGGACTCATCGCCACCCCTAGCCACGTACCGTGTTAGCGGCTCGCCGGCCACTACCACGATCAAGGAGGAATCGTATAACTATTCGAAAGAACGATATAGTTTGGTTGTCCCGAGCCGATCAGGTGGTCTGCTGCACACGTCTATTGGACCCAAGCAAAGTTCAGGCTTCAGGTCCTATTCAGATCCCAAGACCGAATGGGAGCCGGTTGACCATGTGGCTACTCACTTGGGTGTCATCTCGGCCGTCACTGCCGCGACGCTCGAAAAGGACAAAGGAGACGGCTATGGCTATGGTGTCTTGTCGGTCGACATTGTCGCGGTCTGTATCGCGCAGGGCAGATTGCACTCAGTCGAGGGACCTTTTACTGAGCCCGGATCCGGATCCTACTCTTTTACCCCCAAGGGATGGAAAGGCGAGATCACACACAGAATTCACCACCCCGGCGAGGTGACAGGCAATCCGATGCTCCTCCAAAAGACACTAGAGAAGGGTCAGCTAGATCTTCTCGTCCCCTCAGCCGCAGGGGGCATCTTCCACTTCGTCCGGACCCCGTCTACGCCCGACGAATGGCACATGATCGGACGCATTGGATTTCCTAATGATCTCCCGCCGGCGGGCAGCCTGGCTTTTTTCCAGCTCAATCCAAACCAATACTCCCAAACCACGATACTTGGAGCCGCTCTTGAGATTGGGGGCCGGCTCTACATAGTTCAGACCACATCACTCCGCCAGCCATGGTCTGGGTGCCACCTCTATCCAGTTACGGGACCAGGGCCTTCGTACATGTATCATTGAGGGCAGTAGCGACGGAGACGGAACAAGTCGATTGCAAAGAGGACGTGTCCAGATAATGCTGAGTTGGTAATGACATTGCCAATGAGGTTAAAATTATGTAAACTCAACATAGGGCCACTTCTTAGGTCACAATTAATGCCAATGGGGTGCTCAGCCAGAGAATCTATTTTCCATGCGTATTTATTAGTTCAGTCAAGTGAGCTCGTGGCGAATTACTGAGAGCCGAGGCACAGCGGCTGCTTTGGCGTTCAATGAATTTCATAAACAACCTGCCAATGTATTTTGCAAGTAGAAATATTATAAACGCAATCGTCTGACTCAAGAATTAGTAGTAGCACACGTTCATGCAATGAGAAGGTCATTGCACTGGCTGGTTTCTGAACTCTCGACCTTCCCGTTGCAGAGAAGGATCTCCATTTATGCATAAACGATCACGTTACTGCGCCCCGACTTCCTCCCCTTTCCCTGCAAGCTAAGTTAAAGCTGTGAAATGAGAAGGCGATAACCAAACGCCCGCAGCGCCTTCTCATATCTGTGGAGGAACCAATGGTGCCAGGGCTGGAAGACCCCGGAGAAGTGAATGTCCAAGGTCTGCTGGATGTGGACAACGACAAAGTCATCGAACTAACGTGTATTGGCTGCATTAGCACCAAATGTCGAGACGCCTATTGTTTTCTCCAACCATTTGAGGCCCGAGTGGCAACGTAGCAGAGAACCGAAGTACATACACGAGACTTGGCACCAGCGGCGACACCTTGGGGAGTCCGGGCGGGAAGCTTCTGCAAGCACTTGATGGCTTCGATGTAATTCAGCCGTTCCTGCTTGGAGAGCGAGCCACTAGTTCAAATGCAAGACAGATCAGTACTTTAACAAGAAGGACTGTCGGGCAGGGGATGGAGAGACTCACTACTCGCGGCGGAAGACGATGTTTCTTGCATTGCAAGAGGCTTGCTCGCCACGCTTACGCATCGCCTCTTCACGCTCGTCGAGAGATTGCAGAACATCAGCCTTGATCTCCTCGATGAGTTTGGCGACTTGCTGCTTCTCAGAGTCTTCCTCGCGAGGTGCGGCATGAGGCTGCGCCAGCGCCAGAGACACCAACGCAACGGCCAAAGGCATTTCCTCTTCCCGATATGGAAATTAAATCTCGTCTCCATCCGTCCGTTTGTTAGCCATCAAGAGGGAGTTCCGAGACAAAAATCACTCATCTCCTCTCCTACTCTAATCTGGCAATTCATGCAAGCATGTTCATCCTTCATCAGCTTGTAGGAACCCCACAATGAAAACGGAATCCCCGCCGATGTGGGCCGAGGGCCGGGGATCCCCACGTTCTGCGGATCTCTTGTTGCTTTGGCCTTGATTCTCGTGGCGATCCGGATCCGGGTCCGGGCGATCATGGTTAAGCATATTGGTTGGGACGATTATATCGAAGCGAGGTCAGAGGCAGAGCACGTATCGCGTATCGCGTATTGTCCAGCACGCCTGATAAAATAGCGCAGGTGACCCTACCACAGCAACCAAAGACGCAGGAAGACTTCGTGTTCCAGCTCTCCGAGCTGACAATGAAGGGGCTTTTTTTGCCTTGCCCAAAGGCATCGTTATTTGCCGACCATTGTTTTTCAGCTGTAGCAAGACCTGCATCAACTATACGAGATGATACAGCATCATGGGCATCCCTGGAGGGGAAAAATTCATTAAGTGGTCTGACAATGTAATACGCCAGATACGACTCATCGGACGAGGAAGGGCTGGTGCCAGGCACAGCTACAACCAAAACAGACAGGAAAGGTTTGGGCAAAGTAATTCCAATCACCTGGATCAATGCTTCGCTGGCACTGCATAAGCCCTAAACTGTAACCATCTCCAAGTAGCCGTTTCCGGCGATCTGCTCTAGCGGCATCCACGGAGTTTTCCTTCTGTGTGGCCACAGCCTTGGGCTAGCAGAGCTTATGTCTTAGCCTCTCGTATTCATTGTCCGGCCGGCATCTTCCATGGCTATTTTTGATTTGTAGTCGAACTCTCACTCCTACTACAGACACGTCCTCCCAAGCCTACCGTTGGCCAGGCGGCATCTTGTCGGCACCTAGTCGAGGAGCAGCTTCGCAACAGCCAAGCAACCGTTTTCGGCGGGAGAGACTCTCGCTCGTTTTTTTTCTTGTTTATCCATACTTTCGATTATAAGTCATCATTTTCCCTTATCCAAATCATACTTCCCCAGCGCTATCTCTGAAGTTCACCCTTGTCACCACAGCACATCATGAAGAACACAACACTGCCTCTGCCTAGCGGCTTCACCATGCCGCGCAAGGCCGTTACCGTTTGCCTGTTCCTTGCCCTTGTACTATGTTCATTCATCTTCCTTTCTTCAGACCCAGCGACATTGAATCAACAGCTTGTCAAGGCCGGCAATTATGCATCTTCAACCCGCCGAAAGTCAGCTCTCGCCATTCTCGAGTCCTCGCCAGATGAAAAGGTGACGAGCTGTCCCGAAAAGCAGACCAAGATCGACGCAAAGCTTTGGAATTCAATCAAGAAGAAGACGGATTCCTTGCTCGACGATAAGTTTACGTATGTTTACACCATATCTTACCTGTTACGGAAGAATAAATAATTTACAAGACTAACTTCTTCGGCGCAGAATCTTGCTGCAGACTTATAGGCGGCCCGACATCCTGGGCAGAACTCTGGATGCAATTCTGGGCGAATATGTCCCCTCCCTGCTCGAAGTCCACATCATCTGGAATGACCCTGAGACACCCGCCCCTGAGAACTTTGTCTCAAAGCACGGCGTACCCGTCATCTACCGCAAGACCACCAAGAATAGTCTGAACGAGAAGCTCCGTCCCAACGAGGCATACCGCACCAAGGCTGTGCTTCTCCACGACGACGATGTATACTACCACCCCCGCGACATGGAGTTTGTCTTCCAGACATGGCGAAAGAAGGCGCAAGACCGAGTCGTCGGCGCATTCGCCCGCATGCATGTACAGAATGCCGAGGGCATATGGGAGCTTGGCTTTTCCAGCGACGCCTACTCTGTCGTCATGACCGGCCTGGTCTTTGTCCACATTGCCTTTACTGAGTACTACTGGACAGACGACCCCGTCATGAAGCAGATCCGTGATTTCGTCGACAATCTCACCAACTGCGAAGATGTGGCAATGAATATGCTCGTCTCGGCTATTACTTGCCAGCCTCCATTGCAGATCAACGGGCTCAAGAATCCTTCAAACGAAGCCCCCGCCATCGCCATCAGCACCTCCGCGGCGCATCCCGCGGCACGAATCGCGTGTATGAACGATCTGCCAGTCATGTTCGGTGCGATGCCTCTGATCAACACCACAGAGTCCATCAAACATGGACAGTTCGACTGGTGATTTGTTTTCGTTTTCCCTTGTTTGATTTAGCATTTCTGTACCAACTTGTAGTGAAGGCAACTGTACTGCATTTTTTGTCGAATCAATCGACTTGCTAGGATACATTCTCATACATATACAAGTCACCCTTTCTTGCGGATTTCATAGCGAGACTTCAGAGCAAGATGGTCATGAAGCGAGTCAGAATCGCGTTCCATGACAGCCAGACCTAAATAGCGTAGCCACCGATTTTCAATCTCAACAACATTGGCTTTTTTTTTTTCACTTTCTTATGACACCAAAAATGTGACTTCGACAATTCTGATACCATGACAGTATGCGGCTTCGTGAACGTGATCGTTTTGGGGGCATCGAGACTGCAATACCCACCTCAAGTTCTACTAGCTTAAGGCATATAGAAAAGATGTTTTATGTTAAATTAATAATCAAACAATTAAATCATTTATTCATAGTAAAAAGATGCTTTTATTTTACTAAGTTTTGTTTAAAATATTATCGATTATATATTTAATGCAATCAAAGATCTATGATGCTTATAATTGGGGGGCTTGCTTTATGATATAGAGCATTAAAAAAGGTGGCTAACCAAAAATATTCGCGCAAGCACAGTTTACGAAGACAGATAATGAAGTCTCGTTGTGAATGTCTTCATGAAACCCCAAGTCAACGATGACAAAGAGAGACTCGCTAACATGTGCGAATGTTTGTCGTTGCATTAGATTGAGAGGGACGGGGAAACATTAGAAAAGCTACTTAGATGATGTTGGAAGGGTTTGGCCCAAGATTACGGCCTCATCTTTCCACTGCAACCCGAGCCGCGACAAAAGTGACCTACAGCCTGCATTGAGCTGGCCAAAACCAAACGAGTAAAGCACCAACCCAACAAGGCTGATAGAGTAGCCTAGAAACTGGATCGGAGAGATCGGAGTGCTCCAGATAAGGACTGATACTCCGACCAAAAGAATGTTTTTAAAGATTGAAACTAAAGTTGTTGTAAGGCCCGATGTCTTTCCAATCTGCTCAGGGAAGTTAGAAATGGAATGACTTGTGGTATTGTTTATCACTTACCAATGCCATACTCGTATAATTTAGCATGAATGCAATAACGGCACTGCCAGAGAGCATAGCCCAAGTCACCGGAGTAACCTCACCAATTGAGAGGTGAGGGACCTCGACCACCCACATAATGCAAAAATTCAATAACGCGCAGAACGGCGCATAGTAGTAGAGGCCGACAATGGGGTCTAGAGCTACTTCGTCGCCTGTAAGCATAAGTTGGATGAGAACAACGCGGGTCGCCTCGAAGAGTAGTCCAGCGAGCTGATATACGACACCAATCACAGAAAAGTGAATCTCTCCCGCACTGGCCAATATAACACCGCTAGCAATAATAGTGACACTGAATATATCGCTCTTGGTAACTTGTCTTACGCCCAGCAACCAAGAAACAAATAGTGTTAAAACGGGACTGCAGCCCTTGATCATCTGTTGAAACGAGACGGAGAGATAAACGAGGCTAAGATTTGAGCAGACGAGGGATCCTGACGCGACTATTCCCATCGGTAAAATTGTGCGCATGAAGAAATTCTTATCGATAGGTAGTGTGTGACGACGGTGAAGTAAATTTGTTGTGCGGGCGAGAACCTGGGTGACGATGGAGGCGAACGTGAGATGCAAACATGTGAGGAGAATGGCTATTCGTCAGCACGGTCAGCATTTCCCACGGTATGATTATTATATGTAGAACATACGATAACCTGGAAATGTTGTGTTAGCTCATGTGTGTATATAGAGGGAAGCTTGAGTGGCGGAGCGAACTAACCGAATCCCCCAGAGCTTATTAGCCATTTGTTGGCAAGAATCGTGGTATTTGAAGTGACAATCCAGGCACTGAAAATACGAGATGCTATTAGTTGGAAGTCTAGCCAAGATAATATAGGTGAAACAGGTACTCACATGATGTATGCGGGGATTTGAGCCTTTGAGCGAGCAACTGGTGATGCTGGTGTTTCTTTCTCCATGATGGAAATCAGGGACAATGGAAATGATCTATTAGGTCAGATAGTACGGGAGATGACAGAAAATCAAAGAATAACAACAAAGTGAGAGGTGCGGGATACACGTACGTCCCTCCAAGTGGGGAGGAATGGTGCAAAAGGGCAAACTTCAACTAAAGTGAATGGCACAAAATTATTATGACACTTGCATCATTAATATTTGCGGCTGGAAGCAAAAATAGACCAAAGTATTTCTCGGGTCACATTTATTTAGTACGAGTAGTTGCCGAACCCCATGGAATTCAGTCCATGGCACATTTCATTCATTCAATTTCTAAGACACAGTCATCTTCGGAGTAGCCTCACAAAATCCAGCTTGCTGTTTTCGGCGACTCAGCTCATTCGTGTCACATTCGTGTCTTTCTTGGCGCGCGTCCATGAACAGCTTCGCGATGTCCAAGTGGCCGTTTTCGTCGGTCCGATGTAGCGGATACATACTTGAGAGTTCAGCCGACATTTCAGCACAATGAATACGAAAATTTAAAAATAAGCTCTAGCCCAGTGTGGCACCTGAACCTCCCTTCTCTCATCTTTAGCGTCGGCTATCGCGCCCACGTCAACAAGTCGTATTTCGTAATATCCAGGTGGCCGTTTCCGGCGGCCTTTGCCGGCAGCCTGGGGCAACGGCATCGCCATCTCGTTATACTTGGCGTTCATGTGTCGACAAACAGTCTTGCAACGCTCAAGTGGCGGTTTTCAACCGCCCGGTCTGGTGGCCTCCTAGCAAAACTATCCTTCGCGCTGACACGAGCGCCCTCCTTGACCGGCTGACCGACTACCGGGTCGTCCCGTTTCTCTACCGCATAATACAGAGGCATTGCGATATAAAGTTTATAAAGCGACTCTGGAGCATATCCTCATGTTATTCGCTGAGAGATGTCCTGGGGCGATAAAATATAGAGAACCGCCCCCTTTGTATAACCGGGGCCGATTTGATGGTCCGACAACGGTCTTCTAGATAGCTAGTCGACCTCTGAATGAGAAATAGCGATGCTCATATTCTAATACGTCGCATATTCATTACTTTTCTTTTCTTTTATACTCGAATTTCTCATCCTTGATTAGATTGATGCTCTACGAAAACTTTCCAGGCACTGGGACTAGTCCACAAAACCCGCGTCTAGAGAGGACTCCTTCGTCACTTTTGACACTGGAGCTCGTACGTCCATAAGCATTTAATGTATCATTCCAGCCGGTTGACGGAATACCAGTTGTTTATTTGCTTATCAGCTAACTACCTGTTCATGGTTGTCCTACGAGGCAGCAAGCCCTTGCAGCAAGTCATTCTGCAAGTCCCGCAAGTCTTCCACTCCGACACTTACTCTGGCCAACCTACGGTCCGCTCCAGCATCTGTCATGGCACGCCATTCAATCAAACTCTCCACGCCTCCCAGGCTTGTTGCGTGGTTGAAAAGATGCAAGAAGCTCGGCAGACGCCGTGCATCATTGGCCTCATGGAACAGTATGGAAAACACCGGCCCGTATCCCCCAGGCATCTGCTTTTGCAGCCAGCCTGCTGCCAGCGCATCCTCTTGAAGCGACGCATGTGTCACCCGAAGAATGGTCTTGGCGGCGATAAACGCCTCATCTTGCGTTTGGAGGTGCAGCCAGGAAACGAGCGCGACTGCATTGGCCGACTGTCTCTCTACTCGCAACTGAAGGGTGCGTATCGACCGAAGCCCCAACCACCCTTCCAAGCTTCCCATGACACTTCCTATTGTTGACCTCTCATTACGAAGCTGATCCAGCCATCCTTGGTCGACGTGAGACTGACTAACAGGCAATATGCCACATAGAATATCAGAGTGTCCTCCGAAATACTTGGTTCCACTGTGCAGCACGACATCAGCGCCGAATGCAAAAGGGTCTTGCAGTGGCGGCGGCCCAAAGGTCGAGTCAACGACCAGATAAGCGCCAGCCGCTGCGGCTCGCTCTTTTTAGAAGCTAAGGTCATAAGCCTCCCCAGTGGGATCAGCAGGCGTCTCGATGTAAAGAACATCTCGGGGACCCAGCCGTTCAAGCTGGTTCAGCGAGTTTTTCTCGAGCCCAGTGAGCCTCGCCATGATGTCTACAACTTTCTGGCATCCGTGATACACGTCGTCTATGAAGATCCTTTTAGGGTTCAGCATGATCATCAGGGCGTGGAACGCCGCCAGCCCAGAAGCATACGTGATGAAAGGCTGTCCAATGATCTGGGTAAGCACGACCTCCAACCGCGTCGTGGTGGGAGCTGATATCCGAGAGTAGTGGTGCGAGGTCAGATCAAGCGGCATCTAGAATCGCAGGTTAGCAAGGTTGCAGTGCGTACTTTCTTATGAACCACTTATTGCCTGACTTGCCTTCGGATCACGGTCTGCCCTGGCTTGAGCGCCTCCGCATCTCTCGGGAAACGAAAGGTCGTGGACACGGAAATCGCCGTGGCGCTCCAAGTCACCATCGGCGTGGATGGCTTGTGTAGCTGAGTGCAGCGGTGGCGCGCAGCCTCGCCCAGTTCTTTCTTGATGGATTCCAACTCCCATCTTGCAGATCGGCAGCCAATTGCGGTAGGCTCAAAGGGGAACTATAATCAAGGGATAAAGAAGCATGATACAGCACACATCGCATGGGGAACGAGCTGTGATGGCCTCTTTATACGGGCGACGCATGTGTCATCCTGCTGGCCATCCGTAGCATGGAGTATCCGGCATCGGATCGAGCGGGTAGAACAGGCTTTCCATAAAACCCACACCTTGCCCAGGCGCGCCTGAGGGGATTTTTTTCCAATGCCCAAAGGGATTTAGACAGCCCAACTTTAGGAACGCAAACCTGTTATCCATTTGCTATAGTCTCTAACCCCGCTGGCCAGTTCAAATTTACTTCGTTGTTATCCAGACTTAAGCTCATAGGCTCACGGAGAGGTGAAGGTTTGTGAAAAGTGGAATCCAACAAAGAAGCACAACCGATGAAAGCCCTGTACTTCACAAGGCGCTTGGAACTGCGCCCTGTCGATGGACAAGTACTACGCTAGTATGTAATTGATAAAGCACGTATTATGACTGATCAATTTATATCTCGTGGCCGAGGTAGGCCGATCACGCAACTGGTCAGAGAGCACCAGTGCTACCCCGAGGTACTAGACAATCTCAACATACATGTTCAAACATTTCGTCGATCAACCAGGAATAGCTCTGATCAACTCCTATTAGATCATTAATATGCCCTGTATCCATTTCCAAACCCACTTCGTCCGGCGGGTCGCTGCATTGGGAGCGAACACCGTCGTTGGGAAGTGACCAAGGCTGGGACGCAACCTCAAGTCTCGCCTCTTGAGCCATCGGCGCAGTAAAGGCGGTATCTGGACCGCAAGGGCATGCCTTATCATTGACAATTTTGCAGGCAGCATCATATAGAGCCCGAAAGGTCTTGCGAGCCTCCAGCGCAGCGTATGACTTGGTGAATGTCTCAGGCTCAAGTGATTTAACTACAAGCAGACCGGAGACTACAACCGGTGCCATACGCTTCCAGGGCGTCAGCTTCGCCTATCCAACAAGGCCTGGGATCAGTGTCCTGAACGATTTCACACTAGACATCCCCGCCGGTAAAGTGACGGCCATTGTTGTATGTTCGATTCTCTTTTCACGTTCTCCCAGTGCGGACGGATCGAACGTTCCAAGCTGTCTAGAAGCAGGATGGAGTCATACGAACATTTCTGAAATTGATGCGCTGCACGCCGGATCTCTGTACGTGGTACATCGTTTTAGCTATTGCCAGTATTTTCGGAGGTAGGTCACAGCACGATTGTTTCATTCCCGTGCTAAATTTAACAAGTCATTGACACCTTTTCAGCCGCCGCATTTCCTGGCCAGGCATTACTCTTGGCCAACATTCTAAGCACTATGGGGAGCGGCAGCATGGTCCAGTGTGGTAATTTCTTGGCGTCGATGTTCCTAATTCTATCATTCGGCTGCTTAGCGGTGTATTTTTTTAATAGGGTTCTCTACCAACATCATTGCCCAGGCACGTATTTCATTCTAGAAGGCGGTTGTGATTCACTTGGTCGAACCCGTGACTAAATATCCCCTCTTTGCTTATACCTTTAACCAAAAACTTCGAAATGATATCTTAGAAGCCTATCTCCGACAAGATCTGTGCTTCTTTGATAGGCCCGAGAACACGGCTGGTGCCCTCACAAGCAGACTGTCCTCGTATCCTCAACTCATTTTTGTACTTATGGGTTTCAATGTTAGGATGATATCGGTGACAAGGACCACCGTTGTTGTCTCGAGTATACTCTCGATCGTCATTGCATGGAAGCTAGGTCTTGTCGGGGTTTTCGCTGGCATTCCGCCTCTAATCCTTAGTGGCTATGTCCGTGTGCGGGCAGAAACGAAACTAGAACGAGACATTGGAAGGCTTTTTGAGCGAAGCGCATCGATCGCCTCGGAGAGTGTAACCTCTCTGAAAACGGTTTCGTCCCTAGCTATTGAAGAGATTGTCATACGCAAGCATGCCAAAGAGCTCAATGCTGCTGTTTCCCGGTCTCAACACGCCATGTTTCACTTGATGATCTGGTCTGCTTTCACGCAGTCGATCGAGTATTACATACTTGCCCCTGAATTTTGGTAGGCTGTGCCCCTATTCATGTCCACGATGCGAACCATGTTGTCCATGTGGGAAGCTGACATTTCCCGTCAAGGCGGGGCTCTAGATTGATATCGTTGGGAGAGATCTCGTTCTATCAATTCTTCATTTCGTTTATGAGCGTCTATTTTTGCGGCCAGTCTGGCAGCCAGTTCTTCAGTTATCTGAGCAGTGAGTTATCATCGTGCCTCGATATCTAGCGTAGGCCGTAAGGGTTCCGGGTCAGTAATTTCTTTATGCAGGTTTGACCCAGGCCACAGTAGCTGCTAATTTTTATTTCCGACTACTGCAAATGGAGTCTAAAATTCGCGAAACTGTTAAGAACTGTAGAAATAGTCCGAAAGCAGACTGCAGCCATTATTGCTTGGACCAGGTCCATTTCGCATACCCTATGTCGCCTAGTAGGCCCGTTATCAGCGGCGTTTCGTTCAAGGTATGAGGCACAAGATAAACCCCTCCTCTCTTCGGACCAAGCCACGAAAAGGGGCTATGTTGAGTAACTCCTTGTGTTTCTGGAGCATTCTCTGACTCTGGGTATCGACAGATTATCCCCGGGCAGTTGGTGGCTTTCGTTAGGGCTTCCGGTATGTATCGGCAACGCTGACCACTCAGCAAAATATTGACCGTGGCTGGTAGGTTCGGGTAAGAGTACCATGATATCTATCTTCGAGCGATTCTATGATCCGTCAAGCGGAGTTATCATCATCGATGACAGTGACAAGCTACGCAGCCTCAATCCTCACCTTTACCGCGATAACGTCGCTCTAGTCCCGCAAGAACCGGTCTTGTTCCCGGGCAGCATTCGAGACAATATCGCGTGGGGGTCGTTCATCCGAAGAGCGGGCCTGATCGGCCGGAGCTCGACGATGCCTGTTTGGAGAGAACGCTTCGTGCCGCCAATGCGTGGGAGTTCGTCAGTTCGCTTCCCGACGGCTCTGCAACACTGTGTGGACACAATGGTGACCAGCTTTCTGGTGGCCAAAGATAGCGTATTGCCATCGCACGAGCACTCGTACGAAACCCTAAGGTTCTCCTTCTTGACGAAGCTAAAAGCGCTCTCGATACAGCGGCAGAGGAAGCCGTGCACGCGGCGTTGATCGAGCCCGCAGAGGCGCGAACCCGAATCACCATAGCTGTAGCGCATCGTTTATGGACAATACGTCACGCCAATCGCATTTTTGTCCTCACTCAAGGCCGCATCGCAGAAGCTGGCTCGCATGACGAGCTGACCGCGAAAGGGGGTATATACAAGAAGATGTGTGACGCACAGAGCTTAGACTCTATACTATAAATATATATATCACCTGAGATTTATAGTCTAGATGATGCTATGTGCTAAAAACTGTTTAATAGCTGGGGTTTTTAGGGCTGCGCATAATAGAATTGTCCTCGAGTTTTACTGCAGGATAAGGAAACATTAAAGCTCAATCCACAGGCTCGACGCTTTAGGTTGGAGCACAAAATACAGTGGTATCGTCTTCGATTAATAGTATTCATTACCCTCTCTGTCGGACACAGATTGCAGCCCACTTTGGGTGATCATTTATTGCGTAACTGGTCGTTGAGCTATACCCGCCTTAACGTTCCTCATGGCTTGAAAAGATAATGGGCTTCTCTCGAAATTTGGAGATCAAGGTCGCTTCAACTACATGGAATGTGCTACCGTCTATATCGTTTTCCTAACCGAGTTTTGTATTGATCTTTTTCTCGTGGGTAAACACGCCCAATGTGTAGTTGTATCTGGATTGTTAATTCCAAGACTTGACGGTGCCGAATTCCGCTGGCGGTCAACTCGTAACAAGGATATGCTCGGACGATGACCGTAGCATCGTATTGACAGGTAATTGTTTACTTACATCAACTTGTGATGTGGCGGGCATTGGAACTCTTATGATCCCTCCCGGCTCGTGTCATGGGTGGTTTTAGTCTTGGCGTCCAGGGGGGTCGGAAACCGAACCAGAACTCGGTGCTAAGACGCTTCCACCAATCCTAAATGTGAATCGGCTCTGACGATGCAGTACATCACCACAATTTCTCTAACCATGTTTAAATCCTGAGTCAGTTCAAGTCCTCTTAGTCTTAGACGGCATCAACTTCCGCTCGGATCCCGAGCATTGACGTTAGAATTCCTCTTTCCTATCCCTGGACCTTGACCGATGAGTGCCAGGGGTTCAAGAGGCAAGTCAACTAATATCAATGGTGCATTGCTATTGGGGTCACGCTCGTTTAGAACCTTTTTCGGGTGAATATTGTAATTATTCCATTGTTGGTGACGTTATACATGTAGTATCGCCAAGCGTTAGCTTGAACGAGAGGGCCTCGTATAGGCATCCAACCTATCATATGGAGCTTGCCGACTCCCGTCCACATATGCATAGCCACTTGGTACATCAATGACTTACTCGTATGACGGTGAATTTGCGTAGTATTCGGCCCGACACTCGAGTCATCTGATGTCGGAGGAGCTGGCTCCCATGCGAGCCCCTAGGCACCTTAGAAAGAGCTGTACCTCCGGGCTTGGAAGAGGACGTCATTCAGGATGGCCGAGCCTGGGATCGACGTCAAAACGGGGACATGGATATCATACCCTTCGGTTAAATGTTCTCTTCGGCCATTTTCCGAGCTTCAGGACCAAGGAATGTGATGCTTCAGGCTCACTGGCGGAATATATGATTCTTCCTCGGTTGAAACCCCTCTGTTGCACTGCATAGCTCTTCCAGTCTGAGAAGCCAGTTGAGGGAAAGCTAATTCATCCTCTACCGATTCTTTCCGGAGACTACTCGCTGCCTGACAGGGTGAAGCCAGGTGGAATAAGCATGTTCTCCATGTCCTTCACGTCTCTTAATGGTGGAGGTTGTTATCCGTGATTTGACCACCATCAACCTATCGCTTGTCTAGCTAGTGGATGATGAAGATCTTGGTACGCTAAAATGAGTAGTATGTGGCAATTCCATGAATCCTCCAAATTCTTCAAAGCCCTAGGGTATTCTACCTCCTTTTCCCTTAAGAGGGACAGTGAAACACTCTCCAGGTATCAACTATCATAGGAAGTTATGATATATTACGTCTCTTGTAAAGTAAACAGAATTCACATGAATAATAAGTATTTCAGATAGCATGGTGGACCTTATTTGTTGAGTACTAGCTAAAGCACGGTTTCAATTTACTATTGCCTGTGGAATGCTGATTTTAGGTTTGCGAGAGTCTGTAAGCTTCTGCTACATGATAGTCCCACGAAGTAGTAAGAATTCGGTGGGTCCCAAGAGGTACTGCTTTGTGGTAAACCATTAGGCAAATAGTTTATCACTCAAGTCTAGACAGTTGAGACTCCAGCTCGGGAAGGGTCAGAGCGTAATACTTGTCAAGTCCGGCGATGATCTCTTGACCCTGCTTGCTGAGTACGAAGCGCAGAAATTCACGAGTCTTGGAATCCACGGGCTGACCCGGGACGCGGTTAAGATAGATGTAAGCATCACGCGCCAAGGGGTAGCTTCGATCCGAGACGGTCTGCGGGCTAAACTCAAAGTATGGTCCAGAGTTGTTTTGCGCAATGGCGATTGGCTTTACGTTGGGGTAGTCCTTGATGTGGAGTTGCGCTCCCCAGCCGATACCATATTTGTCATTGGATAGCTCCTCGAGCATGCGGTCGCTGGAGACTGGCTTGCCGTCGTCGTCCGCACTTGCTTGTTTCTCTTCAACATATTCTTTGTAGTTTGGATTCCACTTCTGCGACCAATGGAAAAGCTTTCTCTGCATGTAGATGACGAAGCCGGGAGCAATGTAGCCATAGGTCTGTATCTCCTTGTCTGCCCACTCGCCCTCAATGTCGAGCTGGGGCCATTTGCGGATGTTGGTGCTGGCATTTCGGGCATACTCAGCTGTGAAGAGTATGTTGTCACCTTCACTAACTGAAGCAAGGTTGTCGTTCGCTCCGAGCTTCCACCCTCCTATCCTTTCGGAGCTGAAGATGCGATCTAGTTGATCCATGGTCAATCGTTCCAGAGGATTGTCCTTGTGAACCACAATCACTGCCGGCCACAGAGTACCACGCTTTTCGTGGCCACCTGTAGCAATAGTAATCTCAGTTGGAAGGTACCCGTAGCTGTTGAAGAACGGCATCATGTCCGTCAGTTTTGCATCATCGCCAGCTGGGGCAAGTTCCGAGAGACCTGTGTAAAGACCAGCAATGGATCCCTCGCTGCTAGTATAATTGTATAAACCAATGGAGGCCCCAGGCTGGTATTCTGCAAACCCAGCAGCAAGTGCTGGGATTGCGCCCTTGAGGTCGCTTCCGAAGATTCTAAAGATACCGGACACATTGAACTCGACTTTGTAGTCCGAGTAGCCAGTCAAGTCACGGCGGGGCAAATCCTGAGCAAATATAGACGCGGCACCAAGAGTTACGGCGTACAAAGCTGCTTCAACCGAGTCAGTGAAATCCTAAGCTAGAAAAGATACAATGATCTTGATAACCTTTTTTCATACCAGTCGCCATCTTGATGACAAACTATTTCTGAAATACTAGCAGATCGAGTTTTGGTTTGTTTCAAGTGTAATTCTGCAAGAGGAGTAAGGACGGGATTCTGACGTACGAGTTCGACCATAAGTACACACAAAGCTGGTCGGCATAGCTCTTTCTTAACAACCTTGCTGGGACTTTGGAAACAACCACCATCGTCCATCGTCCTCCCTAACCCCGCAATCTGTGAGTATACCGGACCGTAGAATTTTCTAGCCCAACCCGAGGCACAATAAACTCCAGTTCCTAGATACACCCACAATATCAGATGACATTGAACCTGGAAGCCTGGCGTTACACTGAAGTTGAAGTTAGGGTTAATGTTTCCCTCGGTGTAACCCACCCTGGAACGTGGGATAAATCCGAGCTTGGAACGTGGGGTACGACGGCATTGAAATATCCGATCGCTCAGAGTTGGCGGGAATAACATCCATCCACTACCACGACCATTGTAGGGCGAGATGCACAATGACCTACCCCAGTCATAACATAGTTCCCCGCATCCCACAAGAAATTCGGAAGTTTCCCGATCAATGGGAGTTTTCCAACTACCCATAAGACAGAGGAACCGTAAGTCAGGGGGGCTTAAGCCAATAAGACGAACAACGACTCTCTACTCACACATAAGGTAAGAGTGGGTTCCCAATGATCATCAAGGGACAAGTAGATACTTTACCTTACTTGTAAATCCCGTGATCCTGAGCGTTCATTCAGGTACTAGAGTTGTACCCGATGCTTGGCTAGACTGTCCGAGTTGTTCAGATGACAGAGGTAAACGGGAGTTTGCGGAACACCTTGAGCTTATTATCCTTGCCACGTAGGATTACAGCTTAACTTAATGACCTCATTAAGGGTTTGACTTCAAAGGCTAGGGATTCGAGTTGGAATCATCAGACCATTGCAGAAACCAGCCCCACAAAGATACGTTGCTATCGTCGGTCTTGCAACGAGACTTGGTCTATGTATAATAACCCAAGTTTATTCTGAATAAAACTAGACCACACTTCGACAACATTCCTAAAGAACATAATCCAACCACCTGAACCGATTTCCAGCCAATAGTCAATATGGTCTACGTCAGTTTCAGCGCACTCTGTGTCAGTGCTGCCAGTATATTCGGTCTTGTTCAAGCCGCAACCCCCCCAGTTTGCAATTCAATAAATTACACAAGTCCTTATGCTCCCTTAAATGCCAATCGTAGCATTTGGACTCTCAATGTTACGAGCTTCCGCACTGAGCATTCGGTAAAGGGTGGCTACAACAAATCCTGGGACCTGTCTGACCTGCCCACTTATCAGCCCCAAGACCTTCTCAATGGAACACTCCGCATTTGGGGTAGTAACTACCTGAAAGATGGCCAGCTCGGC